>OW121816.1:60463355-61690955 GCA_933228935.1 Pemphredon lugubris
GAGTGGATAAAAATGGATGTAGAGTGGATAAAATGGATGTAGAGTGGATAAAATGGTTGTAGAGTGGATAAAATGGATGTAAAGTGGATAAAATGGATGTAGAGTTAATAAAAATGGATGTAGTGTGGAAATACTGGATGTAGAGAGGATAAAATGGATGTAGAGTGAATAAAATGGATGTAGAGTGGATAAAATTGATGTAGAGTGTATAAAATGGATGTAGAGTGGATAAAAATGGATGTAGAGTGGATAAAAATGGATGTAGATTGGATAAAATGGATGTAGAGTGGATAAAATGGATGTAGAGTTGATAAAATGGATGTAAAGTGGATAAAATGGATGTAGAGTTAATAAAAATGGATGTAGAGTGGATAAAATGGATGTAAAGTGGATAAAAATGGATGTAGAGTGGATAAAATGGATGTAGAGATGATAAAAATGGATGTAGAGTGGATAAAATGGATGTAGATTGGATAAAATGGATGTAGAGTGGATAAAATGGATGTAGAGTTGATAAAATGGATGTAAAGTGGATAAAATGGATGTAGAGTTAATAAAAATGGATGTAGAGTGGATAAAATGGATGTAAAGTGGATAAAAATGGATGTAGAGTGGATAAAATGGATGTAGAGATGATAAAAATGGATGTAGAGTGGATAAAATGGATGTAGAGTAGATAAAATGGATGTAGAGTGGATAAAATGGATGTAGAGTTCATAAAAATGGATGTAGAGTGGATAAAAATGGATGTAGATTGGATAAAATGGATGTAGAGTGGATAAAAATGGTTGTAGAGTGGATAAAATGGATGTAGAGTGGATAAAATGGATGTAGAGTTAATAAAAATGGATGTAGTGTGGAAATACTGGATGTACAGAGGATAAAATGGATGTAGAGTTGATAAAAATGGATGTAGAGTGGATAAAAATGGATGTAGATTGGATAAAATGAATGTAGAGTGGATAAAAATGGATGTAGAGTGGATAAAATGGATGTAGAGTAGATAAAATGGATGTAGAGTGGATAAAATGGATGTAGAGTTCATAAAAATGGATGTAGAGTGGATAAAAATGGATGTAGATTGGATAAAATGGATGTAGAGTGGATAAAAATGGTTGTAGAGTGGATAAAATGGATGTAGAGTGGATAAAATGGATGTAGAGTTAATAAAAATGGATGTAGTGTGGAAATACTGGATGTAGAGAGGATAAAATGGATGTAGAGTTGATAAAAATGGATGTAGAGTGGATAAAAATGGATGTAGATTGGATAAAATGAATGTAGAGTGGATAAAAATGGATGTAGAGTGGATAAAATGGATGTAGAGATGATAAAAATGGTTGTAGAGTGGATAAAATGGATGTAGAGTGGATAAAATGGATGTAGAGTTAATAAAAATGGATGTAGTGTGGAAATACTGGATGTAGAGAGGATAAAATGGATGTAGAGTTGATAAAAATGGATGTAGAGTGGATAAAAATGGATGTAGAGTGAATAAAATGGATGTAGAGTGGATAAAATTGATGTAGAGTGTATAAAATGGATGTAGAGTGGATAAAAATGGATGTAGATTGGATAAAATGAATGTAGAGTGGATAAAAATGGATGTCGAGTGGATAAAATGGATGTAGAGTGGATAAAAATGGATGTAGAGTGGATAAAATGGATGTAGAGTTGATAAAAATGGATGTAGAGTGGATAAAATGGATGTAGAGTAGATAAAATGGATGTAGAGTGGATAAAATGGATGTAGAGTTGATAAAATGGATGTAAAGTGGATAAAATGGATGTAGAGTTCATAAAAATGGATGTAGAGTGGATAAAAATGGATGTAGATTGGATAAAATGGATGTAGAGTGGATAAAAATGGATGTAGAGTGGATAAAATGGATGTATAGTGGATAAAAATGGATGTAGAGTGGATAAAATGGATGTAGAGTGGATAAAATGGATGTAGAGTGGATAAAAATGGATGTAGAGTGGATAAAATGGATGTAGAGTGGATAAAATGGTTGTAGAGTGGATAAAATGGATGTAGAGTTGATAAAAATGGAAGTAGAGTGGATAAAATGGATGTATAGTGGATAAAAATGGATGTAGAGTGGATAAAAATGGATGTAGAGTGGATAAAATGGATGTAGAGTGGATAAAATGGTTGTAGAGTGGATAAAATGGATGTAGAGTGGATAAAATGGATGTAGAGTGGACAAAATGGATATAGGGTGGATAAAAATGGATGTAGAGTGGATAAAATGGATGTAGAGTGTATAAAATGGATGTAGAGTGGATAAAATGGATGTAGAGTGGATAAAATTGATGTAGAGTGTATAAAATGGATGTAGAGTGGATAAAAATGGATGTAGAGTGGATAAAAATGGATGTAGATTGGATAAAATGGATGTAGAGTGGATAAAATGGATGTAGAGTTGATAAAATGGATGTAAAGTGGATAAAATGGATGTAGAGTTAATAAAAATGGATGTAGAGTGGATAAAATGGATGTAGAGTGGATAAAAATGGATGTAGAGTGGATAAAAATGGATGTAGATTGGATAAAATGGATGTAGAGTGGATAAAATGGATGTAGAGTTGATAAAATGGATGTAAAGTGGATAAAATGGATGTAGAGTTTATAAAAATGGATGTAGAGTGGATAAAATGGATGTAAAGTGGATAAAAATGGATGTAGAGTGGATAAAATGGATGTAGAGATGATAAAAATGGATGTAGAGTGGATAAAATGGATGTAGAGTAGATAAAATGGATGTAGAGTGGATAAAATGGATGTAGAGTTCATAAAAATGGATGTAGAGTGGATAAAAATGGATGTAGATTGGATAAAATGGATGTAGAGTGGATAAAAATGGTTGTAGAGTGGATAAAATGGATGTAGAGTGGATAAAATGGATGTAGAGTTAATAAAAATGGATGTAGTGTGGAAATACTGGATGTACAGAGGATAAAATGGATGTAGAGTTGATAAAAATGGATGTAGAGTGGATAAAAATGGATGTAGATTGGATAAAATGAATGTAGAGTGGATAAAAATGGATGTAGAGTGGATAAAATGGATGTAGAGTAGATAAAATGGATGTAGAGTGGATAAAATGGATGTAGAGTTCATAAAAATGGATGTAGAGTGGATAAAAATGGATGTAGATTGGATAAAATGGATGTAGAGTGGATAAAAATGGATGTAGAGTGGATAAAATGGATGTAGAGTGGATAAAATGGATGTAGAGTTAATAAAAATGGATGTAGTGTGGAAATACTGGATGTAGAGAGGATAAAATGGATGTAGAGTTGATAAAAATGGATGTAGAGTGGATAAAAATGGATGTAGATTGGATAAAATGAATGTAGAGTGGATAAAAATGGATGTAGAGTGGATAAAATGGATGTAGAGATGATAAAAATGGATGTAGAGTGGATAAAATGGATGTAGAGTGGATAAAATGGATGTAGAGTTAATAAAAATGGATGTAGTGTGGAAATACTGGATGTAGAGAGGATAAAATGGATGTAGAGTTGATAAAAATGGATGTAGAGTGGATAAAAATGGATGTAGAGTGGATAAAATGGATGTAGAGTGGATAAAATTGATGTAGAGTGTATAAAATGGATGTAGAGTGGATAAAAATGGATGTAGATTGGATAAAATGAATGTAGAGTGGATAAAAATGGATGTCGAGTGGATAAAATGGATGTAGAGTGGATAAAAATGGATGTAGAGTGGATAAAATGGATGTAGAGTTGATAAAAATGGATGTAGAGTGGATAAAATGGATGTAGAGTAGATAAAATGGATGTAGAGTGGATAAAATGGATGTAGAGTGGATAAAATGGATGTAGAGTGGATAAAATGGATGTAGAGTGGATAAAAATGGATGTAGAGTGGATAAAATGGATGTAGAGTGGATAAAATGGTTGTAGAGTGGATAAAATGGATGTAGAGTTGATAAAAATGGAAGTAGAGTGGATAAAATGGATGTATAGTGGATAAAAATGGATGTAGAGTGGATAAAAATGGATGTAGAGTGGATAAAATGGATGTAGAGTGGATAAAATGGTTGTAGAGTGGATAAAATGGATGTAGAGTGGATAAAATGGATGTAGAGTGGACAAAATGGATATAGGGTGGATAAAAATGGATGTAGAGTGGATAAAATGGATGTAGAGTGTATAAAATGGATGTAGAGTGGATAAAATGGATGTAGAGTGGATAAAATTGATGTAGAGTGTATAAAATGGATGTAGAGTGGATAAAAATGGATGTAGAGTGGATAAAAATGGATGTAGATTGGATAAAATGGATGTAGAGTGGATAAAATGGATGTAGAGTTGATAAAATGGATGTAAAGTGGATAAAATGGATGTAGAGTTAATAAAAATGGATGTAGAGTGGATAAAATGGATGTAGAGTGGATAAAAATGGATGTAGAGTGGATAAAAATGGATGTAGATTGGATAAAATGGATGTAGAGTGGATAAAATGGATGTAGAGTTGATAAAATGTATGTAAAGTGGATAAAATGGATGTAGAGTTTATAAAAATGGATGTAGAGTGGATAAAATGGATGTAAAGTGGATAAAAATGGATGTAGAGTGGATAAAATGGATGTAGAGATGATAAAAATGGATGTAGAGTGGATAAAATGGATGTAGAGAAGATAAAATGGATGTAGAGTGGATAAAATGGATGTAGAGTTCATAAAAATGGATGTAGAGTGGATAAAAATGGATGTAGATTGGATAAAATGGATGTAGAGTGGATAAAAATGGTTGTAGAGTGGATAAAATGGATGTAGAGTGGATAAAATGGATGTAGAGTTAATAAAAATGGATGTAGTGTGGAAATACTGGATGTACAGAGGATAAAATGGATGTAGAGTTGATAAAAATGGATGTAGAGTGGATAAAAATGGATGTAGATTGGATAAAATGAATGTAGAGTGGATAAAAATGGATGTAGAGTGGATAAAATGGATGTAGAGTAGATAAAATGGATGTAGAGTGGATAAAATGGATGTAGAGTTCATAAAAATGGATGTAGAGTGGATAAAAATGGATGTAGATTGGATAAAATGGATGTAGAGTGGATAAAAATGGTTGTAGAGTGGATAAAATGGATGTAGAGTGGATAAAATGGATGTAGAGTTAATAAAAATGGATGTAGTGTGGAAATACTGGATGTAGAGAGGATAAAATGGATGTAGAGTTGATAAAAATGGATGTAGAGTGGATAAAAATGGATGTAGATTGGATAAAATGAATGTAGAGTGGATAAAAATGGATGTAGAGTGGATAAAATGGATGTAGAGATGATAAAAATGGTTGTAGAGTGGATAAAATGGATGTAGAGTGGATAAAATGGATGTAGAGTTAATAAAAATGGATGTAGTGTGGAAATACTGGATGTAGAGAGGATAAAATGGATGTAGAGTTGATAAAAATGGATGTAGAGTGGATAAAAATGGATGTAGAGTGAATAAAATGGATGTAGAGTGGATAAAATTGATGTAGAGTGTATAAAATGGATGTAGAGTGGATAAAAATGGATGTAGATTGGATAAAATGAATGTAGAGTGGATAAAAATGGATGTCGAGTGGATAAAATGGATGTAGAGTGGATAAAAATGGATGTAGAGTGGATAAAATGGATGTAGAGTTGATAAAAATGGATGTAGAGTGGATAAAATGGATGTAGAGTAGATAAAATGGATGTAGAGTGGATAAAATGGATGTAGAGTGGATAAAATGGATGTAGAGTGGATAAAATGGATGTAGAGTGGATAAAAATGGATGTAGAGTGGATAAAATGGATGTAGAGTGGATAAAATGGTTGTAGAGTGGATAAAATGGATGTAGAGTTGATAAAAATGGAAGTAGAGTGGATAAAATGGATGTATAGTGGATAAAAATGGATGTAGAGTGGATAAAAATGGATGTAGAGTGGATAAAATGGATGTAGAGTGGATAAAATGGTTGTAGAGTGGATAAAATGGATGTAGAGTGGATAAAATGGATGTAGAGTGGACAAAATGGATATAGGGTGGATAAAAATGGATGTAGAGTGGATAAAATGGATGTAGAGTGTATAAAATGGATGTAGAGTGGATAAAATTGATGTAGAGTGTATAAAATGGATGTAGAGTGGATAAAAAAGGATGTAGAGTGGATAAAAATGGATGTAGATTGGATAAAATGGATGTAGAGTGGATAAAATGGATGTAGAGTTGATAAAATGGATGTAAAGTGGATAAAATGGATGTAGAGTTAATAAAAATGGATGTAGAGTGGATAAAATGGATGTAGAGTGGATAAAAATGGATGTAGAGTGGATAAAAATGGATGTAGATTGGATAAAATGGATGTAGAGTGGATAAAATGGATGTAGAGTTGATAAAATGGATGTAAAGTGGATAAAATGGATGTAGAGTTTATAAAAATGGATGTAGAGTGGATAAAATGGATGTAGAGTGGATAAAAATGGATGTAGAGTGGATAAAATGGATGTAGAGATGATAAAAATGGATGTAGAGTGGATAAAATGGATGTAGAGTTGATAAAATGGATGTAGAGTGGATAAAATGGATGTAGAGTTCATAAAAATGGATGTAGAGTGGATAAAAATGGATGTAGATTGGATAAAATGGATGTAGAGTGGATAAAAATGGATGTAGAGTGGATAAAATGGATGTAGAGTGGATAAAATGGATGTAGAGTTAATAAAAATGGATGTAGTGTGGAAATACTGGATGTAGAGAGGATAAAATGGATGTAGAGTTGATAAAAATGGATGTAGAGTGGATAAAAATGGATGTAGATTGGATAAAATGAATGTAGAGTGGATAAAAATGGATGTAGAGTGGATAAAATGGATGTAGAGTTGATAAAAAATGGATGTAGAGTGGATAAAATGGATGTACAGTTAATAAAAATGGATGTAGAGTGGATAAAATGGATGTAGAGTTGATAAAATGGATGTAAAGTGGATAAAATGGATGTAGAGTTAATAAAAATGGATGTAGTGTGGAAATACTGGATGTAGAGAGGATAAAATGGATGTAGAGTGGATAAAATGGATGTAGAGTTAAAAAATTGGATGTAGAGTGGATAAAATGGATGTTGAGTTGATAAAAATGGATGTAGAGTGGATAAAAATGGATGTAGATTGGATAAAATGAATGTAGAGTGGATAAAAATGGATGTAGAGTATACAAATTGGATGTAGAGTATATAAAATGGATGTAGAGTGGATAAAAATGAATGTAGAGTGGATAAAAATGGATGTAGAGTATATAAATTGGATGTAGAGTATATAAAATGGATGTAGAGTGGATAAAAATGGATGTCGAGTGGATAAAATGGATGTAGAGTTGATAAAAATGGATGTAGAGTGGATAAAAATGGATGTAGATTGGATAAAATGGATGTAGAGTGGATAAAAATGGATGTAGAGTATACAAATTGGATGTAGAGTATATAAAATAGATGTAGAGTGGATAAAAATGGATGTCGAGTGGATAAAATGGATGTAGAGTGGATGAAAATGGATGTAGATTGGATAAAATGGATGTAGAGAGGATAAAAATGGATGTAGAGTATATAAATTGGATGTAGAGTATATAAAATGGATGTAGAGTGGATAAAAATGAATGTCGAGTGGATAAAATGGATGTAGAGTGGATAAAAATGGATGTAGAGTGGATAAAATGGATGTAGAGTATATAAATTGGATGTAGAGTTGATAAAATGGATGTAAAGTGGATAAAATGGATGTAGAGTGGATAAAAATGGATGTAGAGTGGATAAAATGGATGTAGAGTGGATAAAATGGTTGTAGAGTGGATAAAATGGATGTAGAGTGGATAAAATGGATGTAGAGTGGATAAAAATGGATGTAGAGTGGATAAAATGGATGTAGAGTGGATAAAATGGTTGTAGAGTGGATAAAATGGATGTAAAGTGGATAAAATGGATGTAGAGTTAATAAAAATGGATGTAGTGTGGAAATACTGGATGTAGAGAGGATAAAATGGATGTAGAGTGGATAAAATGGATGTAGAGTGGATAAAATCGATGTAGAGTGTATAAAATGGATGTAGAGTGGATAAAAATGGATGTAGAGTGGATAAAAATGGATGTAGATTGGATAAAATGGATGTAGAGTGGATAAAATGGATGTAGAGTTGATAAAATGGATGTAAAGTGGATAAAATGGATGTAGAGTTAATAAAAATGGATGTAGAGTGGATAAAATGGATGTAAAGTGGATAAAAATGGATGTAGAGTGGATAAAATGGATGTAGAGTTGATAAAATGGATGTAAAGTGGATAAAATGGATGTAGAGTGGATAAAAATGGATGTAGAGTAGATAAAATGGATGTAGAGTGGATAAAATGGATGTAGAGTTCATAAAAATGGATGTAGAGTGGATAAAAATGGATGTAGATTGGATAAAATGGATGTAGAGTGGATAAAAATGGTTGTAGAGTGGATACAATGGATGTAGATTGGATACAATGAATGTAGAGTTAATAAAAATGGATGTAGTGTGGAAATACTGGATGTAGAGTGGATAAAATGGATGTAGAGTTGATAAAAATGGATGTAGAGTGGATAAAAATGGATGTAGAGTGGATAAAATGGATGTAGAGTGGATAAAATGGATGTAGAGTTAATAAAAATGGATGTAGTGTGGAAATACTGGATGTAGAGAGGATAAAATGGATGTAGAGTTGATAAAAATGGATGTAGAGTGGATAAAAATGGATGTAGATTGGATAAAATGGATGTAGAGTGGATAAAATGGATGTAGAGTGGATAAAAATGGATGTAGAGTATATAAATTGGATGTAGAGTATATAAAATGGATGTAGAGTGGATAAAATGGATGTAGAGTGGATAAAAATGGATGTAGAGTGGATAAAAATGGATGTAGATTGGATAAAATGGATGTAGAGTGGATAAAATGGATGTAGAGTGGATAAAATGGATGTAGAGTTGATAAAATGGATGTAAAGTGGATAAAATGGATGTAGAGTTAATAAAAATGGATGTAGAGTGGATAAAATGGATGTAAAGTGGATAAAAATGGATGTAGAGTGGATAAAATGGATGTAGAGATGATAAAAATGGATGTAGAGTGGATAAAATGGATGTAGAGTAGATAAAATGGATGTAGAGTGGATAAAATGGATGTAGAGTTCATAAAAATGGATGTAGAGTGAATAAAAATGGATGTAGATTGGATAAAATGGATGTAGAGTGGATAAAAATGGTTGTAGAGTGGATAAAATGGATGTAGAGTGGATAAAATGGATGTAGAGTTAATAAAAATGGATGTAGTGTGGAAATACTGGATGTAGAGAGGATAAAATGGATGTAGAGTTGATAAAAATGGATGTAGAGTGGATAAAAATGGATGTAGATTGGATAAAATGAATGTAGAGTGGATAAAAATGGATGTAGAGTGGATAAAATGGATGTAGAGATGATAAAAATGGATGTAGAGTGGATAAAATGGATGTAGATTGGATAAAATGAATGTAGAGTGGATAAAAATGGATGTAGAGTATACAAATTGGATGTAGAGTATATAAAATGGATGTAGAGTGGATAAAAATGAATGTAGAGTGGATAAAAATGGATGTAGAGTATATAAATTGGATGTAGAGTATATAAAATGGATGTAGAGTGGATAAAAATGGATGTCGAGTGGATAAAATGGATGTAGAGTTGATAAAAATGGATGTAGAGTGGATAAAAATGGATGTAGATTGGATAAAATGGATGTAGAGTGGATAAAAATGGATGTAGAGTATACAAATTGGATGTAGAGTATATAAAATAGATGTAGAGTGGATAAAAATGGATGTCGAGTGGATAAAATGGATGTAGAGTGGATAAAAATGGATGTAGATTGGATAAAATGGATGTAGAGTGGATAAAAATGGATGTAGAGTGGATAAAATGGATGTAGAGTTGATAAAAATGGATGTAGAGTGGATAAAATGGATGTAGAGTAGATAAAATGGATGTAGAGTGGATAAAATGGATGTAGAGTTGATAAAATGGATGTAAAGTGGATAAAATGGATGTAGAGTGGATAAAAATGGATGTAGAGTGGATAAAATGGATGTAGAGTGGATAAAATGGTTGTAGAGTGGATAAAATGGATGTAGAGTGGATAAAATGGATGTAGAGTGGATAAAAATGGATGTAGAGTGGATAAAATGGATGTAGAGTGGATAAAATGGTTGTAGAGTGGATAAAATGGATGTAAAGTGGATAAAATGGATGTAGAGTTAATAAAATTGATGTAGTGTGGAAATACTGGATGTAGAGAGGATAAAATGGATGTAGAGTGAATAAAATGGATGTAGAGTGGATAAAAATGGATGTAGATTGGATAAAATGGATGTAGAGTGGATAAAATGGATGTAGAGTTGATAAAATGGATGTAAAGTGGATAAAATGGATGTAGAGTTAATAAAAATGGATGTAGAGTGGATAAAATGGATGTAAAGTGGATAAAAATGGATGTAGAGTGGATAAAATGGATGTAGAGTTGATAAAATGGATGTAAAGTGGATAAAATGGATGTAGAGTTGATAAAAATGGATGTAGAGTAGATAAAATGGATGTAGAGTGGATAAAATGGATGTAGAGTTCATAAAAATGGATGTAGAGTGGATAAAAATGGATGTAGATTGGATAAAATGGATGTAGAGTGGATAAAAATGGTTGTAGAGTGGATAAAATGGATGTAGAGTGGATAAAATGGATGTAGAGTTAATAAAAATGGATGTAGTGTGGAAATACTGGATGTAGAGAGGATAAAATGGATGTAGAGTTGATAAAAATGGATGTAGAGTGGATAAAAATGGATGTAGATTGGATAAAATGGATGTAGAGTGGATAAAATGGATGTAGAGTGGATAAAAATGGATGTAGAGTATATAAATTGGATGTAGAGTATATAAAATGGATGTAGAGTGGATAAAATGGATGTAGAGTGGATAAAAATGGATGTAGAGTGGATAAAAATGGATGTAGATTGGATAAAATGGATGTAGAGTGAATAAAATGGATGTAGAGTTGATAAAATGGATGTAAAGTGGATAAAATGGATGTAGAGTTAATAAAAATGGATGTAGAGTGGATAAAATGGATGTAAAGTGGATAAAAATGGATGTAGAGTGGATAAAATGGATGTAGAGATGATAAAAATGGATGTAGAGTGGATAAAATGGATGTAGAGTAGATAAAATGGATGTAGAGTGGATAAAATGGATGTAGAGTTCATAAAAATGGATGTAGAGTGAATAAAAATGGATGTAGAGTGGATAAAATGGATGTAGAGTGGATAAAAATGGTTGTAGAGTGGATAAAATGGATGTAGAGTGGATAAAATGGATGTAGAGTTAATAAAAATGGATGTAGTGTGGAAATACTGGATGTAGAGAGGATAAAATGGATGTAGAGTTGATAAAAATGGATGTAGAGTGGATAAAAATGGATGTAGATTGGATAAAATGAATGTAGAGTGGATAAAAATGGATGTAGAGTGGATAAAATGGATGTAGAGATGATAAAAATGGATGTAGAGTGGATAAAATGGCTGTACAGTTAATAAAAATGGATGTAGAGTGGATATAATGGATGTAGAGTTGATAAAATGGATGTAAAGTGGATAAAATGGATGTAGAGTTAATAAAAATGGATGTAGTGTGGAAATACTGGATGTAGAGAGGATAAAATGGATGTAGAGTGGATAAAATGGATGTAGAGTTAAAAAAATGGATGTAGAGTGGATAAAATGGATGTAGAGTTGATAAAAATGGATGTAGAGTGGATAAAAATGGATGTAGATTGGATAAAATGAATGTAGAGTGGATAAAAATGGATGTAGAGTATACAAATTGGATGTAGAGTATATAAAATGGATGTAGAGTGGATAAAAATGAATGTAGAGTGGATAAAAATGGATGTAGAGTATATAAATTGGATGTAGAGTATATAAAATGGATGTAGAGTGGATAAAAATGGATGTCGAGTGGATAAAATGGATGTAGAGTTGATAAAAATGGATGTAGAGTGGATAAAAATGGATGTAGATTGGATAAAATGGATGTAGAGTGGATAAAAATGGATGTAGAGTATACAAATTGGATGTAGAGTATATAAAATAGATGTAGAGTGGATAAAAATGGATGTCGAGTGGATAAAATGGATGTAGAGTGGATAAAAATGGATGTAGAGTGGATAAAATGGATGTAGAGTTGATAAAAATGGATGTAGAGTGGATAAAATGGATGTAGAGTAGATAAAATGGATGTAGAGTGGATAAAATGGATGTAGAGTTGATAAAATGGATGTAAAGTGGATAAAATGGATGTAGAGTGGATAAAAATGGATGTAGAGTGGATAAAATGGATGTAGAGTGGATAAAATGGTTGTAGAGTGGATAAAATGGATGTAGAGTGGATAAAATGGATGTAGAGTGGATAAAAATGGATGTAGAGTGGATAAAATGGATGTGGAGTGGATAAAATGGTTGTAGAGTGGATAAAATGGATGTAAAGTGGATAAAATGGATATAGAGTTAATAAAAATGGATGTAGTGTGGAAATACTGGATGTAGAGAGGATAAAATGGATGTAGAGTGGATAAAATGGATGTAGAATTAAAAAATTGGATGTAGAGTGGATAAAATGGATGTAGAGTGGATAAAATGGTTGTAGAGTGGATAAAATGGATGTAGAGTTGATAAAAATGGAAGTAGAGTGGATAAAATGGATGTATAGTGGATAAAAATGGATGTAGAGTGGATAAAATGGATGTAGAGTGGATAAAATGGATGTAGAGTGGATAAAAATGGATGTAGAGTGGATAAAATGGATGTAGAGTGGATAAAATGGTTGTAGAGTGGATAAAATGGATGTAGAGTTGATAAAAATGGAAGTAGAGTGGATAAAATGGATGTATAGTGGATAAAAATGGATGTAGAGTGGATAAAATGGATGTAGAGTGGATAAAAATGGATGTAGAGTGGATAAAAATGGATGTAGAGTGGATGAAATGGATGTAGAGTGGATAAAATGGATGTAGAGTGGATAAAAATGGATGTAGAGTGGATAAAATGGATGTAGAGTGGACAAAATGGATATAGGGTGGATAAAAATGGATGTAGAGTGGATAAAATGGATGTAGAGTGTATAAAATGGATGTAGAGTGGATAAAATGGATGTAGAGTGGATAAAATTGATGTAGAGTGTATAAAATGGATGTAGAGTGGATAAAAATGGATGTAGAGTGGATAAAAATGGATGTAGATTGGATAAAATGGATGTAGAGTGGATAAAATGGATGTAGAGTTGATAAAATGGATGTAAAGTGGATAAAATGGATGTAGAGTTAATAAAATTGGATGTAGAGTGGATAAAATGGATGTAGAGTTGATAAAAATGGATGTAGAGTGGATAAAAATGGATGTAGATTGGATAAAATTGATGTAGAGTGGAAAAAATGGATGTAGAGTATATAAATTGGATGTAGAGTATATAAAATGGATGTAGAGTGGATAAAAATGGATGTCGAGTGGATAAAATGGATGTAGAGTGGATAAAAATGGATGTAGATTGGATAAAATGGATGTAGAGTTAATAAAAATGGATGTAGAGCGGATAAAATGGATGTAGAGTAGATAAAATGGATGTAGAGTGGATAAAATGGATGTAGAGTAGATAAAATGGATGTAGAGTGGATAAAATGGATGTAGAGTTGATAAAATGGATGTAGAGTGTATAAAATGGATGTAGAGTGAATAAAATGGATGTAGAGTGGATAAAATTAATGTAGAGTGTATAAAATGGATGTAGAGTGGATGAAAATGGATGTAGAGTGGATAAAAATGGATGTAGATTGGATAAAATGGATGTAGAGTGGATAAAATGGATGTAGAGTTGATAAAATGGATGTAAAGTGGATAAAATGGATGCAGAGTTAATAAAATTGGATGTAGAGTGGATAAAATGGATGTAGAGTTCATAAAAATGGATGTAGAGTGGATAAAAATGGATGTAGATTGGATAAAATGGATGTAGAGTGGATAAAATGGATGTAGAGTTAATAAAAATGGATGTAGTGTGGAAATACTGGATGTAGAGAGGATAAAATGGATGTAGAGTTGATAAAAATGGATGTAGAGTGGATAAAAATGGATGTAGATTGGATAAAATGAATGTAGAGTGGATAAAAATGGATGTAGAGTGGATAAAATGGATGTAGAGATGATAAAAATGGATGTAGAGTGGATAAAATGGATGTACAGTTAATAAAAATGGATGTAGAGTGGATATAATGGATGTAGAGTTGATAAAATGGATGTAAAGTGGATAAAATGGATGTAGAGTTAATAAAAATGGATGTAGTGTGGAAATACTGGATGTAGAGAGGATAAAATGGATGTAGAGTGGATAAAATGGATGTAGAGTTAAAAAATTGGATGTAGAGTGGATAAAATGGATGTAGAGTTGATAAAAATGGATGTAGATTGGATAAAATGAATGTAGAGTGGATAAAAATGGATGTAGAGTGGATAAAATGGATGTAGAGATGATAAAAATGGATGTAGAGTGGATAAAATGGATGTACAGTTAATAAAAATGGATGTAGAGTGGATATAATGGATGTAGAGTTGATAAAAATGGATGTAGAGTGGATAAAAATGGATGTAGAGTGGATAAAAATGAATGTAGAGTGGATAAAAATGGATGTAGAGTATACAAATTGGATGTAGAGTATATAAAATGGATGTAGAGTGGATAAAAATGAATGTAGAGTGGATAAAAATGGATGTAGAGTATATAAATTGGATGTAGAGTATATAAAATGGATGTAGAGTGGATAAAAATGGATGTCGAGTGGATAAAATGGATGTAGAGTTGATAAAAATGGATGTAGAGTGGATAAAAATGGATGTAGATTGGATAAAATGGATGTAGAGTGGATAAAAATGGATGTAGAGTATACAAATTGGATGTAGAGTATATAAAATAGATGTAGAGTGGATAAAAATGGATGTCGACTGGATAAAATGGATGTAGAGTGGATAAAAATGGATGTAGATTGGATAAAATGGATGTAGAGTGGATAAAAATGGATGTAGAGTATATAAATTGGATGTAGAGTATATAAAATGGATGTAGAGTGGATAAAAATGGATGTCGAGTGGATAAAATGGATGTAGAGTGGATAAAAATGGATGTAGAGTGGATAAAATGGATGTAGAGTTGATAAAAATGGATGTAGAGTGGATAAAATGGATGTAGAGTAGATAAAATGGATGTAGAGTGGATAAAATGGATGTAGAGTTGATAAAATGGATGTAAAGTGGATAAAATGGATGTAGAGTGGATAAAAATGGATGTAGAGTGGATAAAATGGATGTAGAGTGGATAAAATGGTTGTAGAGTGGATAAAATGGATGTAGAGTGGATAAAATGGATGTAGAGTGGATAAAAATGGATGTAGAGTGGATAAAATGGATGTGGAGTGGATAAAATGGTTGTAGAGTGGATAAAATGGATGTAAAGTGGATAAAATGGATATAGAGTTAATAAAAATGGATGTAGTGTGGAAATACTGGATGTAGAGAGGATAAAATGGATGTAGAGTGGATAAAATGGATGTAGAATTAAAAAATTGGATGTAGAGTGGATAAAATGGATGTAGAGTTGATAAAAATGGATGTAGAGTGGATAAAAATGGATGTAGATTGGATAAAATGAATGTAGAGTGGATAAAAATGGATGTAGAGTATATAAATTGGATGTAGAGTATATAAAATGGATGTAGAGTGGATAAAAATGAATGTAGAGTGGATAAAAATGGATGTAGAGTATATAAATTGGATGTAGAGTATATAAAATGGATGTCGAGTGGATAAAATGGATGTAGAGTGGATAAAAATGGATGTAGAGTGGATAAAATGGATGTAGAGTTGATAAAAATGGATGTAGAGTGGATAAAATGGATGTAGAGTAGATAAAATGGATGTAGAGTGGATAAAATGGATGTAGAGTTGATAAAATGGATGTAAAGTGGATAAAATGGTTGTAGAGTGGATAAAATGGATGTAGAGTTGATAAAAATGGAAGTAGAGTGGATAAAATGGATGTAGAGTATATAAATTGGATGTAGAGTATATAAAATGGATGTAGAGTGGATAAAAATGAATGTAGAGTGGATAAAAATGGATGTAGAGTATATAAATTGGATGTAGAGTATATAAAATGGATGTAGAGTGGATAAAAATGGATGTAGATTGGATAAAATGGATGTAGAGTGGATAAAAATGGATGTAGAGTGGATAAAATGGTTGTAGAGTGGATAAAATGGATGTAGAGTGGATAAAATGGATGTAGAGTGGATAAAATGGATGTAGAGTGGATAAAAATGGATGTAGAGTGGATAAAATGGATGTAGAGTGGACAAAATGGATATAGGGTGGATAAAAATGGATGTAGAGTGGATAAAATGGATGTAGAGTGTATAAAATGGATGTAGAGTGGATAAAAATGGATGTAGAGTGGATAAAAATGGATGTAGATTGGATAAAATGGATGTAGAGTGGATAAAATGGATGTAGAGTTGATAAAATGGATGTAAAGTGGATAAAATGGATGTAGAGTTAATAAAATTGGATGTAGAGTGGATAAAATGGATGTAGAGTTGACAAAAATGGATGTAGAGTGGATAAAAATGGATGTAGATTGGATAAAATTGATGTAGAGTGGATAAAAATGGATGTAGAGTATATAAATTGGATGTAGAGTATATAAAATGGATGTAGAGTTGATAAAAATGGATGTCGAGTGGATAAAATGGATGTAGAGTGGATAAAAATGGATGTAGATTGGATAAAATGGATGTAGAGTTAATAAAAATGGATGTAGAGTGGATAAAATGGATGTAGAGTTGATAAAAATGGATGTAGAGTGAATAAAAATGGATGTAGAGTGGATAAAAATGGATGTAGAGTATATAAATTGGATGTAGAGTATATAAAATGGATGTAGAGTGGATAAAAATGGATGTAGAGTGGATAAAATGGATGTAGAGTTGATAAAAATGGATGTAGAGCGGATAAAATGGATGTAGAGTAGATAAAATGGATGTAGAGTGGATAAAATGGATGTAGAGTTGATAAAATGGATGCAGAGTGGATAAAATGGATGTAGAGTGGATGAAATGGATGTAGAGTGGATAAAATGGATGTAGAGTGGATAAAAATGGATGTAGAGTGGATAAAATGGATGTAGATTGGATAAAATGGATGTAGAGATGATAAAAATGGATGTAGAGTGGATAAAATGGATGTAGAGTAGATAAAATGGATGTAGAGTGGATAAAATGGATGTAGAGTTCATAAAAATGGATGTAGAGTGGATAAAAATGGATGTAGATTGGATAAAATGGATGTAGAGTAGATAAAATGGATGTAGAGTGGATAAAATGGATGTAGAGTTCATAAAAATGGATGCAGAGTGGATAAAAATGGATGTCGAGTGGATAAAATGGATGTCGAGTGGATAAAATGGATGTAGAGTGGATGAAATGGATGTAGAGTGGATAAAATGGATGTAGAGTGGATAAAAATGGATGTAGAGTGGATAAAATGGATGTAGAGATGATAAAAATGGATGTAGAGTGGATAAAATGGATGTAGAGTAGATAAAATGGATGTAGAGTGGATAAAATGGATGTAGAGTTCATAAAAATGGATGTAGAGTGGATAAAAATGGATGTAGATTGGATAAAATGGATGTAGAGTGGATAAAAATGGATGTAGAGTGGATAAAATGGATGTATAGTGGATAAAAATGGATGTCGAGTGGATAAAATGGATGTCGAGTGGATAAAATGGATGTAGAGTGGATGAAATGGATGTAGAGTGGATAAAATGGATGTAGAGTGGATAAAAATGGATGTAGAGTGGATAAAATGGATGTAGATTGGATAAAATGGATGTAGAGTGGATAAAATGGATGTAGAGTTGATAAAATGGATGTAAAGTGGATAAAATGGATGTAGAGTTAATAAAAATGGATGTAGAGTTGATAAAATGGATGTAGAGTGGATAAAAATGGATGTAGAGTGGATAAAATGGATGTAGAGATGATAAAAATGGATGTAGAGTGGATAAAATGGATGTAGAGTGGATAAAATGGATGTAGAGTGGATAAAATGGATGTAGAGTGGATAAAATGGATGTAGAGTGGATAAAATGAATGTAGAGTGGATAAAAATGGATGTAGAGTGGATAAAATGGATGTAGAGTAGATAAAATGGATGTAGAGTGGATAAAATGGATGTAGAGTTCATAAAAATGGATGTAGAGTGGATAAAAATGGATGTAGATTGGATAAAATGGATGTAGAGTGGATAAAAATGGTTGTAGAGTGGATAAAATGGATGTAGAGTGGATAAAATGGATGTAGAGTTAATAAAAATGGATGTAGTGTGGAAATACTGGATGTAGAGAGGATAAAATGGATGTAGAGTTGATAAAAATGGATGTAGAGTGGATAAAAATGGATGTAGATTGGATAAAATGAATGTAGAGTGGATAAAAATGGATGTAGAGTGGATAAAATGGATGTAGAGATGATAAAAATGGTTGTAGAGTGGATAAAATGGATGTAGAGTGGATAAAATGGATGTAGAGTTAATAAAAATGGATGTAGTGTGGAAATACTGGATGTAGAGAGGATAAAATGGATGTAGAGTTGATAAAAATGGATGTAGAGTGGATAAAAATGGATGTAGAGTGAATAAAATGGATGTAGAGTGGATAAAATTGATGTAGAGTGTATAAAATGGATGTAGAGTGGATAAAAATGGATGTAGATTGGATAAAATGAATGTAGAGTGGATAAAAATGGATGTCGAGTGGATAAAATGGATGTAGAGTGGATAAAAATGGATGTAGAGTGGATAAAATGGATGTAGAGTTTATAAAAATGGATGTAGAGTGGATAAAATGGATGTAGAGTAGATAAAATGGATGTAGAGTGGATAAAATGGATGTAGAGTGGATAAAATGGATGTAGAGTGGATAAAATGGATGTAGAGTGGATAAAAATGGATGTAGAGTGGATAAAATGGATGTAGAGTGGATAAAATGGTTGTAGAGTGGATAAAATGGATGTAGAGTTGATAAAAATGGAAGTAGAGTGGATAAAATGGATGTATAGTGGATAAAAATGGATGTAGAGTGGATAAAAATGGATGTAGAGTGGATAAAATGGATGTAGAGTGGATAAAATGGTTGTAGAGTGGATAAAATGGATGTAGAGTGGATAAAATGGATGTAGAGTGGACAAAATGGATATAGGGTGGATAAAAATGGATGTAGAGTGGATAAAATGGATGTAGAGTGTATAAAATGGATGTAGAGTGGATAAAATTGATGTAGAGTGTATAAAATGGATGTAGAGTGGATAAAAATGGATGTAGAGTGGATAAAAATGGATGTAGATTGGATAAAATGGATGTAGAGTGGATAAAATGGATGTAGAGTTGATAAAATGGATGTAAAGTGGATAAAATGGATGTAGAGTTAATAAAAATGGATGTAGAGTGGATAAAATGGATGTAGAGTGGATAAAAATGGATGTAGAGTGGATAAAAATGGATGTAGATTGGATAAAATGGATGTAGAGTGGATAAAATGGATGTAGAGTTGATAAAATGGATGTAAAGTGGATAAAATGGATGTAGAGTTTATAAAAATGGATGTAGAGTGGATAAAATGGATGTAAAGTGGATAAAAATGGATGTAGAGTGGATAAAATGGATGTAGAGTGGATAAAAATGGATGTAGAGTGGATAAAATGGATGTAGAGTAGATAAAATGGATGTAGAGTGGATAAAATGGATGTAGAGTTCATAAAAATGGATGTAGAGTGGATAAAAATGGATGTAGATTGGATAAAATGGATGTAGAGTGGATAAAAATGGTTGTAGAGTGGATAAAATGGATGTAGAGTGGATAAAATGGATGTAGAGTTAATAAAAATGGATGTAGTGTGGAAATACTGGATGTAGAGAGGATAAAATGGATGTAGAGTTGATAAAAATGGATGTAGAGTGGATAAAAATGGATGTAGATTGGATAAAATGAATGTAGAGTGGATAAAAATGGATGTAGAGTGGATAAAATGGATGTAGAGATGATAAAAATGGATGTAGAGTGGATAAAATGGATGTACAGTTAATAAAAATGGATGTAGAGTGGATATAATGGATGTAGAGTTGATAAAATGGATGTAAAGTGGATAAAATGGATGTAGAGTTAATAAAAATGGATGTAGTGTGGAAATACTGGATGTAGAGAGGATAAAATGGATGTAGAGTGGATAAAATGGATGTAGAGTTAAAAAATTGGATGTAGAGTGGATAAAATGGATGTTGAGTTGATAAAAATGGATGTAGAGTGGATAAAAATGGATGTAGATTGGATAAAATGAATGTAGAGTGGATAAAAATGGATGTAGAGTATACAAATTGGATGTAGAGTATATAAAATGGATGTAGAGTGGATAAAAATGAATGTAGAGTGGATAAAAATGGATGTAGAGTATATAAATTGGATGTAGAGTATATAAAATGGATGTAGAGTGGATAAAAATGGATGTCGAGTGGATAAAATGGATGTAGAGTTGATAAAAATGGATGTAGAGTGGATAAAAATGGATGTAGATTGGATAAAATGGATGTAGAGTGGATAAAAATGGATGTAGAGTATACAAATTGGATGTAGAGTATATAAAATAGATGTAGAGTGGATAAAAATGGATGTCGAGTGGATAAAATGGATGTAGAGTGGATGAAAATGGATGTAGATTGGATAAAATGGATGTAGAGAGGATAAAAATGGATGTAGAGTATATAAATTGGATGTAGAGTATATAAAATGGATGTAGAGTGGATAAAAATGGATGTCGAGTGGATAAAATGGATGTAGAGTGGATAAAAATGGATGTAGAGTGGATAAAATGGATGTAGAGTATATAAATTGGATGTAGAGTTGATAAAATGGATGTAAAGTGGATAAAATGGATGTAGAGTGGATAAAAATGGATGTAGAGTGGATAAAATGGATGTAGAGTGGATAAAATGGTTGTAGAGTGGATAAAATGGATGTAGAGTGGATAAAATGGATGTAGAGTGGATAAAAATGGATGTAGAGTGGATAAAATGGATGTAGAGTGGATAAAATGGTTGTAGAGTGGATAAAATGGATGTAAAGTGGATAAAATGGATGTAGAGTTAATAAAAATGGATGTAGTGTGGAAATACTGGATGTAGAGAGGATAAAATGGATGTAGAGTGAATAAAATGGATGTAGAGTGGATAAAATCGATGTAGAGTGTATAAAATGGATGTAGAGTGGATAAAAATGGATGTAGAGTGGATAAAAATGGATGTAGATTGGATAAAATGGATGTAGAGTGGATAAAATGGATGTAGAGTTGATAAAATGGATGTAAAGTGGATAAAATGGATGTAGAGTTAATAAAAATGGATGTAGAGTGGATAAAATGGATGTAAAGTGGATAAAAATGGATGTAGAGTGGATAAAATGGATGTAGAGTTGATAAAATGGATGTAAAGTGGATAAAATGGATGTAGAGTGGATAAAAATGGATGTAGAGTAGATAAAATGGATGTAGAGTGGATAAAATGGATGTAGAGTTCATAAAAATGGATGTAGAGTGGATAAAAATGGATGTAGATTGGATAAAATGGATGTAGAGTGGATAAAAATGGTTGTAGAGTGGATACAATGGATGTAGAGTGGATAAAATGGATGTAGAGTTAATAAAAATGGATGTAGTGTGGAAATACTGGATGTAGAGAGGATAAAATGGATGTAGAGTTGATAAAAATGGATGTAGAGTGGATAAAAATGGATGTAGATTGGATAAAATGGATGTAGAGTGGATAAAATGGATGTAGAGTTAATAAAAATGGATGTAGTGTGGAAATACTGGATGTAGAGAGGATAAAATGGATGTAGAGTTGATAAAAATGGATGTAGAGTGGATAAAAATGGATGTAGATTGGATAAAATGGATGTAGAGTGGATAAAATGGATGTAGAGTGGATAAAAATGGATGTAGAGTATATAAATTGGATGTAGAGTATATAAAATGGATGTAGAGTGGATAAAATGGATGTAGAGTGGATAAAAATGGATGTAGAGTGGATAAAAATGGATGTAGATTGGATAAAATGGATGTAGAGTGGATAAAATGGATGTAGAGTGGATAAAATGGATGTAGAGTTGATAAAATGGATGTAAAGTGGATAAAATGGATGTAGAGTTAATAAAAATGGATGTAGAGTGGATAAAATGGATGTAAAGTGGATAAAAATGGATGTAGAGTGGATAAAATGGATGTAGAGATGATAAAAATGGATGTAGAGTTGATAAAATGGATGTAAAGTGGATAAAATGGATGTAGAGTGGATAAAAATGGATGTAGAGTGGATAAAATGGATGTAGAGTGGATAAAATGGTTGTAGAGTGGATAAAATGGATGTAGAGTGGATAAAATGGATGTAGAGTGGATAAAAATGGATGTAGAGTGGATAAAATGGATGTAGAGTGGATAAAATGGTTGTAGAGTGGATAAAATGGATGTAAAGTGGATAAAATGGATGTAGAGTTAATAAAATTGATGTAGTGTGGAAATACTGGATGTAGAGAGGATAAAATGGATGTAGAGTGAATAAAATGGATGTAGAGTGGATAAAAATGGATGTAGATTGGATAAAATGGATGTAGAGTGGATAAAATGGATGTAGAGTTGATAAAATGGATGTAAAGTGGATAAAATGGATGTAGAGTTAATAAAAATGGATGTAGAGTGGATAAAATGGATGTAAAGTGGATAAAAATGGATGTAGAGTGGATAAAATGGATGTAGAGTTGATAAAATGGATGTAAAGTGGATAAAATGGATGTAGAGTTGATAAAAATGGATGTAGAGTAGATAAAATGGATGTAGAGTGGATAAAATGGATGTAGAGTTCATAAAAATGGATGTAGAGTGGATAAAAATGGATGTAGATTGGATAAAATGGATGTAGAGTGGATAAAAATGGTTGTAGAGTGGATAAAATGGATGTAGAGTGGATAAAATGGATGTAGAGTTAATAAAAATGGATGTAGTGTGGAAATACTGGATGTAGAGAGGATAAAATGGATGTAGAGTTGATAAAAATGGATGTAGAGTGGATAAAAATGGATGTAGATTGGATAAAATGGATGTAGAGTGGATAAAATGGATGTAGAGTGGATAAAAATGGATGTAGAGTATATAAATTGGATGTAGAGTATATAAAATGGATGTAGAGTGGATAAAATGGATGTAGAGTGGATAAAAATGGATGTAGAGTGGATAAAAATGGATGTAGATTGGATAAAATGGATGTAGAGTGAATAAAATGGATGTAGAGTTGATAAAATGGATGTAAAGTGGATAAAATGGATGTAGAGTTAATAAAAATGGATGTAGAGTGGATAAAATGGATGTAAAGTGGATAAAAATGGATGTAGAGTGGATAAAATGGATGTAGAGATGATAAAAATGGATGTAGAGTGGATAAAATGGATGTAGAGTAGATAAAATGGATGTAGAGTGGATAAAATGGATGTAGAGTTCATAAAAATGGATGTAGAGTGAATAAAAATGGATGTAGATTGGATAAAATGGATGTAGAGTGGATAAAAATGGTTGTAGAGTGGATAAAATGGATGTAGAGTGGATAAAATGGATGTAGAGTTAATAAAAATGGATGTAGTGTGGAAATACTGGATGTAGAGAGGATAAAATGGATGTAGAGTTGATAAAAATGGATGTAGAGTGGATAAAAATGGATGTAGATTGGATAAAATGAATGTAGAGTGGATAAAAATGGATGTAGAGTGGATAAAATGGATGTAGAGATGATAAAAATGGATGTAGAGTGGATAAAATGGCTGTACAGTTAATAAAAATGGATGTAGAGTGGATATAATGGATGTAGAGTTGATAAAATGGATGTAAAGTGGATAAAATGGATGTAGAGTTAATAAAAATGGATGTAGTGTGGAAATACTGGATGTAGAGAGGATAAAATGGATGTAGAGTGGATAAAATGGATGTAGAGTTAAAAAATTGGATGTAGAGTGGATAAAATGGATGTAGAGTTGATAAAAATGGATGTAGAGTGGATAAAAATGGATGTAGATTGGATAAAATGAATGTAGAGTGGATAAAAATGGATGTAGAGTATACAAATTGGATGTAGAGTATATAACATGGATGTAGAGTGGATAAAAATGAATGTAGAGTGGATAAAAATGGATGTAGAGTATATAAATTGGATGTAGAGTATATAAAATGGATGTAGAGTGGATAAAAATGGATGTCGAGTGGATAAAATGGATGTAGAGTTGATAAAAATGGATGTAGAGTGGATAAAAATGGATGTAGATTGGATAAAATGGATGTAGAGTGGATAAAAATGGATGTAGAGTATACAAATTGGATGTAGAGTATATAAAATAGATGTAGAGTGGATAAAAATGGATGTCGAGTGGATAAAATGGATGTAGAGTGGATAAAAATGGATGTAGAGTGGATAAAAATGGATGTAGAGTATATAAATTGGATGTAGAGTATATAAAATGGATGTAGAGTGGATAAAAATGGATGTCGAGTGGATAAAATGGATGTAGAGTGGATAAAAATGGATGTAGAGTGGATAAAATGGATGTAGAGTTGATAAAAATGGATGTAGAGTGGATAAAATGGATGTAGAGTAGATAAAATGGATGTAGAGTGGATAAAATGGATGTAGAGTTGATAAAATGGATGTAAAGTGGATAAAATGGATGTAGAGTGGATAAAAATGGATGTAGAGTGGATAAAATGGATGTAGAGTGGATAAAATGGTTGTAGAGTGGATAAAATGGATGTAGAGTGGATAAAATGGATGTAGAGTGGATAAAAATGGATGTAGAGTGGATAAAATGGATGTGGAGTGGATAAAATGGTTGTAGAGTGGATAAAATGGATGTAAAGTGGATAAAATGGATATAGAGTTAATAAAAATGGATGTAGTGTGGAAATACTGGATGTAGAGAGGATAAAATGGATGTAGAGTGGATAAAATGGATGTAGAATTAAAAAATTGGATGTAGAGTGGATAAAATGGATGTAGAGTGGATAAAATGGTTGTAGAGTGGATAAAATGGATGTAGAGTTGATAAAAATGGAAGTAGAGTGGATAAAATGGATGTATAGTGGATAAAAATGGATGTAGAGTGGATAAAATGGATGTAGAGTGGATAAAATGGATGTAGAGTGGATAAAAATGGATGTAGAGTGGATAAAATGGATGTAGAGTGGATAAAATGGTTGTAGAGTGGATAAAATGGATGTAGAGTTGATAAAAATGGAAGTAGAGTGGATAAAATGGATGTATAGTGGATAAAAATGGATGTAGAGTGGATAAAATGGATGTAGAGTGGATAAAAATGGATGTAGAGTGGATAAAAATGGATGTAGAGTGGATAAAATGGATGTAGAGTGGATAAAATGGATGTAGAGTGGATAAAAATGGATGTAGAGTGGATAAAATGGATGTAGAGTGGACAAAATGGATATAGGGTGGATAAAAATGGATGTAGAGTGGATAAAATGGATGTAGAGTGTATAAAATGGATGTAGAGTGGATAAAATGGATGTAGAGTGGATAAAATTGATGTAGAGTGTATAAAATGGATGTAGAGTGGATAAAAATGGATGTAGAGTGGATAAAAATGGATGTAGATTGGATAAAATGGATGTAGAGTGGATAAAATGGATGTAGAGTTGATAAAATGGATGTAAAGTGGATAAAATGGATGTAGAGTTAATAAAATTGGATGTAGAGTGGATAAAATGGATGTAGAGTTGATAAAAATGGATGTAGAGTGGATAAAAATGGATGTAGATTGGATAAAATTGATGTAGAGTGGATAAAAATGGATGTAGAGTATATAAATTGGATGTAGAGTATATAAAATGGATGTAGAGTGGATAAAAATGGATGTCGAGTGGATAAAATGGATGTAGAGTGGATAAAAATGGATGTAGATTGGATAAAATGGATGTAGAGTTAATAAAAATGGATGTAGAGCGGATAAAATGGATGTAGAGTAGATAAAATGGATGTAGAGTGGATAAAATGGATGTAGAGTAGATAAAATGGATGTAGAGTGGATAAAATGGATGTAGAGTTGATAAAATGGATGTAGAGTGTATAAAATGGATGTAGAGTGAATAAAATGGATGTAGAGTGGATAAAATTAATGTAGAGTGTATAAAATGGATGTAGAGTGGATGAAAATGGATGTAGAGTGGATAAAAATGGATGTAGATTGGATAAAATGGATGTAGAGTGGATAAAATGGATGTAGAGTTGATAAAATGGATGTAAAGTGGATAAAATGGATGCAGAGTTAATAAAATTGGATGTAGAGTGGATAAAATGGATGTAGAGTTCATAAAAATGGATGTAGAGTGGATAAAAATGGATGTAGATTGGATAAAATGGATGTAGAGTGGATAAAATGGATGTAGAGTTAATAAAAATGGATGTAGTGTGGAAATACTGGATGTAGAGAGGATAAAATGGATGTAGAGTTGATAAAAATGGATGTAGAGTGGATAAAAATGGATGTAGATTGGATAAAATGAATGTAGAGTGGATAAAAATGGATGTAGAGTGGATAAAATGGATGTAGAGATGATAAAAATGGATGTAGAGTGGATAAAATGGATGTACAGTTAATAAAAATGGATGTAGAGTGGATATAATGGATGTAGAGTTGATAAAATGGATGTAAAGTGGATAAAATGGATGTAGAGTTAATAAAAATGGATGTAGTGTGGAAATACTGGATGTAGAGAGGATAAAATGGATGTAGAGTGGATAAAATGGATGTAGAGTTAAAAAATTGGATGTAGAGTGGATAAAATGGATGTAGAGTTGATAAAAATGGATGTAGAGTGGATAAAAATGGATGTAGAGTGGATAAAAATGAATGTAGAGTGGATAAAAATGGATGTAGAGTATACAAATTGGATGTAGAGTATATAAAATGGATGTAGAGTGGATAAAAATGAATGTAGAGTGGATAAAAATGGATGTAGAGTATATAAATTGGATGTAGAGTATATAAAATGGATGTAGAGTGGATAAAAATGGATGTCGAGTGGATAAAATGGATGTAGAGTTGATAAAAATGGATGTAGAGTGGATAAAAATGGATGTAGATTGGATAAAATGGATGTAGAGTGGATAAAAATGGATGTAGAGTATACAAATTGGATGTAGAGTATATAAAATAGATGTAGAGTGGATAAAAATGGATGTCGACTGGATAAAATGGATGTAGAGTGGATAAAAATGGATGTAGATTGGATAAAATGGATGTAGAGTGGATAAAAATGGATGTAGAGTATATAAATTGGATGTAGAGTATATAAAATGGATGTAGAGTGGATAAAAATGGATGTCGAGTGGATAAAATGGATGTAGAGTGGATAAAAATGGATGTAGAGTGGATAAAATGGATGTAGAGTTGATAAAAATGGATGTAGAGTGGATAAAATGGATGTAGAGTAGATAAAATGGATGTAGAGTGGATAAAATGGATGTAGAGTTGATAAAATGGATGTAAAGTGGATAAAATGGATGTAGAGTGGATAAAAATGGATGTAGAGTGGATAAAATGGATGTAGAGTGGATAAAATGGTTGTAGAGTGGATAAAATGGATGTAGAGTGGATAAAATGGATGTAGAGTGGATAAAAATGGATGTAGAGTGGATAAAATGGATGTGGAGTGGATAAAATGGTTGTAGAGTGGATAAAATGGATGTAAAGTGGATAAAATGGATATAGAGTTAATAAAAATGGATGTAGTGTGGAAATACTGGATGTAGAGAGGATAAAATGGATGTAGAGTGGATAAAATGGATGTAGAATTAAAAAATTGGATGTAGAGTGGATAAAATGGATGTAGAGTTGATAAAAATGGATGTAGAGTGGATAAAAATGGATGTAGATTGGATAAAATGAATGTAGAGTGGATAAAAATGGATGTAGAGTATATAAATTGGATGTAGAGTATATAAAATGGATGTAGAGTGGATAAAAATGAATGTAGAGTGGATAAAAATGGATGTAGAGTATATAAATTGGATGTAGAGTATATAAAATGGATGTCGAGTGGATAAAATGGATGTAGAGTGGATAAAAATGGATGTAGAGTGGATAAAATGGATGTAGAGTTGATAAAAATGGATGTAGAGGGGATAAAATGGATGTAGAGTAGATAAAATGGATGTAGAGTGGATAAAATGGATGTAGAGTTGATAAAATGGATGTAAAGTGGATAAAATGGTTGTAGAGTGGATAAAATGGATGTAGAGTTGATAAAAATGGAAGTAGAGTGGATAAAATGGATGTAGAGTATATAAATTGGATGTAGAGTATATAAAATGGATGTAGAGTGGATAAAAATGAATGTAGAGTGGATAAAAATGGATGTAGAGTATATAAATTGGATGTAGAGTATATAAAATGGATGTAGAGTGGATAAAAATGGATGTAGATTGGATAAAATGGATGTAGAGTGGATAAAAATGGATGTAGAGTGGATAAAATGGTTGTAGAGTGGATAAAATGGATGTAGAGTGGATAAAATGGATGTAGAGTGGATAAAATGGATGTAGAGTGGATAAAAATGGATGTAGAGTGGATAAAAATGGATGTAGATTGGATAAAATGGATGTAGAGTGGATAAAATGGATGTAGAGTTGATAAAATGGATGTAAAGTGGATAAAATGGATGTAGAGTGGATAAAAATGGATGTAGAGTGGATAAAAATGGATGTAGATTGGATAAAATGGATGTAGAGTGGATAAAATGGATGTAGAGTTGATAAAATGGATGTAAAGTGGATAAAATGGATGTAGAGTTAATAAAATTGGATGTAGAGTGGATAAAATGGATGTAGAGTTGATAAAAATGGATGTAGAGTGGATAAAAATGGATGTAGATTGGATAAAATTGATGTAGAGTGGATAAAAATGGATGTAGAGTATATAAATTGGATGTAGAGTATATAAAATGGATGTAGAGTTGATAAAAATGGATGTCGAGTGGATAAAATGGATGTAGAGTGGATAAAAATGGATGTAGATTGGATAAAATGGATGTAGAGTTAATAAAAATGGATGTAGAGTGGATAAAATGGATGTAGAGTTGATAAAAATGGATGTAGAGTGAATAAAAATGGATGTAGAGTGGATAAAAATGGATGTAGAGTATATAAATTGGATGTAGAGTATATAAAATGGATGTAGAGTGGATAAAAATGGATGTAGAGTGGATAAAATGGATGTAGAGTTGATAAAAATGGATGTAGAGCGGATAAAATGGATGTAGAGTAGATAAAATGGATGTAGAGTGGATAAAATGGATGTAGAGTTGATAAAATGGATGCAGAGTGGATAAAATGGATGTAGAGTGGATGAAATGGATGTAGAGTGGATAAAATGGATGTAGAGTGGATAAAAATGGATGTAGAGTGGATAAAATGGATGTAGATTGGATAAAATGGATGTAGAGTGGATAAAATGGATGTAGAGTTGATAAAATGGATGTAAAGTGGATAAAATGGATGTAGAGTTAATAAAAATGGATGTAGAGTGGATAAAATGGATGTAGAGTGGATAAAAATGGATGTAGAGTGGATAAAATGGATGTAGAGATGATAAAAATGGATGTAGAGTGGATAAAATGGATGTAGAGTAGATAAAATGGATGTAGAGTGGATAAAATGGATGTAGAGTTCATAAAAATGGATGTAGAGTGGATAAAAATGGATGTAGATTGGATAAAATGGATGTAGAGTGGATAAAAATGGATGTAGAGTGGATAAAATGGATGTATAGTGGATAAAAATGGATGTCGAGTGGATAAAATGGATGTCGAGTGGATAAAATGGATGTAGAGTGGATGAAATGGATGTAGAGTGGATAAAATGGATGTAGAGTGGATAAAAATGGATGTAGAGTGGATAAAATGGATGTAGATTGGATAAAATGGATGTAGAGTGGATAAAATGGATGTAGAGTTGATAAAATGGATGTAAAGTGGATAAAATGGATGTAGAGTTAATAAAAATGGATGTAGAGTGGATAAAATGGATGTAGAGTGGATAAAAATGGATGTAGAGTGGATAAAATGGATGTAGAGATGATAAAAATGGATGTAGAGTGGATAAAATGGATGTAGAGTAGATAAAATGGATGTAGAGTGGATAAAATGGATGTAGAGTTCATAAAAATGGATGTAGAGTGGATAAAAATGGATGTAGATTGGATAAAATGGATGTAGAGTGGATAAAAATGGATGTAGAGTGGATAAAATGGATGTAGAGTGGATAAAATGGTTGTAGAGTGGATAAAATGGATGTAGAGTTGATAAAAATGGAAGTAGAGTGGATAAAATGGATGTATAGTGGATAAAAATGGATGTAGAGTGGATAAAAATGGATGTAGAGTGGATAAAAATGGATGTAGATTGGATAAAATGGATGTAGAGTGGATAAAAATGGATGTAGATTGGATAAAATGGATGTAGAGTGGATAAAAATGGATGTAGAGTATATAAATTGGATGTAGAGTATATAAAATGGATGTAGAGTGGATAAAATGGATGTAGAGTGGATAAAAATGGATGTAGATTGGATAAAATGAATGTAGAGTTAATAAAAATGGATGTAGAGTGGATAAAATGGATGTAGAGTTGATAAAAATGGATGTAGAGTGGATAAAAATGGATGTAGATTGGATAAAATGGATGTAGAGTGGATAAAAATGGATGTAGAGTATATAAATTGGATGTAGAGTATATAAAATGGATGTAGAGAGGATAAAAATGGATGTCGAGTGGATAAAATGGATGTAGAGTGGATAAAAATGGATGTAGATTGGATAAAATGGATGTAGAGTGGATAAAAATGGATGTAGAGTATATAAATTGGATGTAGAGTATATAAAATGGATGTCGAGTGGATAAAATGGATGTAGAGTGCATAAAAATGGATGTAGAGTGGATAAAATGGATGTAGAGTTGATAAAAATGGATGTAGAGTGGATAAAATGGATGTAGAGTAGATAAAATGGATGTAGAGTGGATAAAATGGATGAAGAGTTGATAAAATGGATGTAAAGTGGATAAAATGGATGTAGAGTGGATAAAAATGGATGTAGAGTGGATAAAATGGATGTAGAGTGGATAAAATGGTTGTAGAGTGGATAAAATGGATGTAGAGTTGATAAAAATGGAAGTACAGTGGATAAAATGGATGTATAGTGGATAAAAATGGATGTAGAGTGGATAAAATGGATGTAGAGTGGATAAAAATGGATGTAGAGTGGATAAAATGGATGTAGAGTGGATAAAAATGGATGTAGAGTGGATAAATTGGATGTAGAGTATATAAAATGGATGTAGAGTGGATAAAAATGGATGTAGATTGGATAAAATGGATGTAGAGTGGATAAAAATGGATGTAGAGTGGATAAAATGGTTGTAGAGTGGATAAAATGGATGTAGAGTGGATAAAATGGATGTAGAGTGGATAAAATGGATGTAGAGTGGATAAAAATGGATGTAGAGTGGATAAAATGGATGTAGAGTGGACAAAATGGATATAGGGTGGATAAAAATGGATGTAGAGTGGATAAAATGGATGTAGAGTGTATAAAATGGATGTAGAGTGGATAAAAATGGATGTAGAGTGGATAAAAATGGATGTAGATTGGATAAAATGGATGTAGAGTGGATAAAATGGATGTAGAGTTGATAAAATGGATGTAAAGTGGATAAAATGGATGTAGAGTTAATAAAATTGGATGTAGAGTGGATAAAATGGATGTAGAGTTGATAAAAATGGATGTAGAGTGGATAAAAATGGATGTAGATTGGATAAAATTGATGTAGAGTGGATAAAAATGGATGTAGAGTATATAAATTGGATGTAGAGTATATAAAATGGATGTAGAGTTGATAAAAATGGATGTCGAGTGGATAAAATGGATGTAGAGTGGATAAAAATGGATGTAGATTGGATAAAATGGATGTAGAGTTAATAAAAATGGATGTAGAGTGGATAAAATGGATGTAGAGTTGATAAAAATGGATGTAGAGTGAATAAAAATGGATGTAGAGTGGATAAAAATGGATGTAGAGTATATAAATTGGATGTAGAGTATATAAAATGGATGTAGAGTGGATAAAAATGGATGTAGAGTGGATAAAATGGATGTAGAGTTGATAAAAATGGATGTAGAGTGGATAAAATGGATGTAGAGTAGATAAAATGGATGTAGAGTGGATAAAATGGATGTAGAGTTGATAAAATGGATGCAGAGTGGATAAAATGGATGTAGAGTGGATGAAATGGATGTAGAGTGGATAAAATGGATGTAGAGTGGATAAAAATGGATGTAGAGTGGATAAAATGGATGTAGATTGGATAAAATGGATGTAGAGTGGATAAAATGGATGTAGAGTTGATAAAATGGATGTAAAGTGGATAAAATGGATGTAGAGTTAATAAAAATGGATGTAGAGTGGATAAAATGGATGTAGAGTGGATAAAAATGGATGTAGAGTGGATAAAATGGATGTAGAGATGATAAAAATGGATGTAGAGTGGATAAAATGGATGTAGAGTAGATAAAATGGATGTAGAGTGGATAAAATGGATGTAGAGTTCATAAAAATGGATGTAGAGTGGATAAAAATGGATGTAGATTGGATAAAATGGATGTAGAGTGGATAAAAATGGATGTAGAGTGGATAAAATGGATGTAGAGTGGATAAAAATGGATGTAGAGTGGATAAAATGGATGTAGATTGGATAAAATGGATGTAGAGTGGATAAAATGGATGTAGAGTTGATAAAATGGATGTAAAGTGGATAAAATGGATGTAGAGTTAATAAAAATGGATGTAGAGTGGATAAAATGGATGTAGAGTGGATAAAAATGGATGTAGAGTGGATAAAATGGATGTAGAGATGATAAAAATGGATGTAGAGTGGATAAAATGGATGTAGAGTAGATAAAATGGATGTAGAGTGGATAAAATGGATGTAGAGTTCATAAAAATGGATGTAGAGTGGATAAAAATGGATGTAGATTGGATAAAATGGATGTAGAGTGGATAAAAATGGATGTAGAGTGGATAAAATGGATGTAGAGTGGATAAAATGGTTGTAGAGTGGATAAAATGGATGTAGAGTTGATAAAAATGGAAGTAGAGTGGATAAAATGGATGTATAGTGGATAAAAATGGATGTAGAGTGGATAAAAATGGATGTAGAGTGGATAAAAATGGATGTAGATTGGATAAAATGGATGTAGAGTGGATAAAAATGGATGTAGATTGGATAAAATGGATGTAGAGTGGATAAAAATGGATGTAGAGTATATAAATTGGATGTAGAGTATATAAAATGGATGTAGAGTGGATAAAATGGATGTAGAGTGGATAAAAATGGATGTAGATTGGATAAAATGAATGTAGAGTTAATAAAAATGGATGTAGAGTGGATAAAATGGATGTAGAGTTGATAAAAATGGATGTAGAGTGGATAAAAATGGATGTAGATTGGATAAAATGGATGTAGAGTGGATAAAAATGGATGTAGAGTATATAAATTGGATGTAGAGTATATAAAATGGATGTAGAGAGGATAAAAATGGATGTCGAGTGGATAAAATGGATGTAGAGTGGATAAAAATGGATGTAGATTGGATAAAATGGATGTAGAGTGGATAAAATGGATGTAGAGTGGATAAAAATGGATGTAGAGTGGATAAAATGGATGTAGAGTGGATAAAATGGTTGTAGAGTGGATAAAATGGATGTAGAGTTGATAAAAATGGAAGTACAGTGGATAAAATGGATGTATAGTGGATAAAAATGGATGTAGAGTGGATAAAATGGATGTAGAGTGGATAAAAATGGATGTAGAGTGGATAAAATGGATGTAGAGTGGATAAAAATGGATGTAGAGTGGATAAAAATGGATGTAGAGTGGATGAAATGGATGTAGAGTGGATAAAATGGATGTAGAGTGGATAAAAATGGATGTAGAGTGGATAAAATGGATGTAGAGTGGACAAAATGGATATAGGGTGGATAAAAATGGATGTAGAGTGGATAAAATGGATGTAGAGTGTATAAAATGGATGTAGAGTGGATAAAATGGATGTAGAGTGGATAAAATTGATGTAGAGTGTATAAAATGGATGTAGAGTGGATAAAAATGGATGTAGAGTGGATAAAAATGGATGTAGATTGGATAAAATGGATGTAGAGTGGATAAAATGGATGTAGAGTTGATAAAATGGATGTAAAGTGGATAAAATGGATGTAGAGTTAATAAAATTGGATGTAGAGTGGATAAAATGGATGTAGAGTTGATAAAAATGGATGTAGAGTGGATAAAAATGGATGTAGATTGGATAAAATGGATGTAGAGTGGATAAAAATGGATGTAGAGTGGATAAAAATGGATGTAGATTGGATAAAATGGATGTAGAGTGGATAAAATGGATGTAGAGTTGATAAAATGGATGTAAAGTGGATAAAATGGATGCAGAGTTAATAAAATTGGATGTAGAGTGGATAAAATGGATGTAGAGTTCATAAAAATGGATGTAGAGTGGATAAAAATGGATGTAGATTGGATAAAATGGATGTAGAGTGGATAAAAATGGATGTAGAGTATATAAATTGGATGTAGAGTATATAAAATGGATGTAGAGTGGATAAAAATGGATGTCGAGTGGATAAAATGGATGTAGAGTGGATAAAAATGGATGTAGATTGGATAAAATGGATGTAGAGTTAATAAAAATGGATGTAGAGTGGATAAAATGGATGTAGAGTTGATAAAAATGGATGTAGAGTGAATAAAAATGGATGTAGAGTGGATAAAAATGGATGTAGAGTATATAAATTGGATGTAGAGTATATAAAATGGATGTAGAGTGGATAAAAATGGATGTAGAGTGGATAAAATGGATGTAGAGTTGATAAAAATGGATGTAGAGTGGATAAAATGGATGTAGAGTAGATAAAATGGATGTAGAGTGGATAAAATGGATGTAGAGTTGATAAAATGGATGCAGAGTGGATAAAAATAGATGTAGTGTGGATAAAAAGGATGTAGAGTGGATAACAATGGATGTAGAGTGGATAAAATGGATGTATAGTGGATAAAAATGGATGTCGAGTGGATAAAATGGATGTAGAGTTAATAAAAATGGATGTAGAGTGGATAAAATGGATGTAGAGTTGATAAAAATGGATGTAGAGTGAATAAAAATGGATGTAGAGTGGATAAAAATGGATGTAGAGTATATAAATTGGATGTAGAGTATATAAAATGGATGTAGAGTGGATAAAAATGGATGTAGAGTGGATAAAATGGATGTAGAGTTGATAAAAATGGATGTAGAGTGGATAAAATGGATGTAGAGTAGATAAAATGGATGTAGAGTGGATAAAATGGATGTAGAGTTGATAAAATGGATGCAGAGTGGATAAAAATAGATGTAGTGTGGATAAAAAGGATGTAGAGTGGATAACAATGGATGTAGAGTGGATAAAATGGATGTATAGTGGATAAAAATGGATGTCGAGTGGATAAAATGGATGTCGAGTGGATAAAATGGATGTAGAGTGGATGAAATGGATGTAGAGTGGATAAAATGGATGTAGAGTGGATAAAAATGGATGTAGAGTGGATAAAATGGATGTAGATTGGATAAAATGGATGTAGAGTGGATAAAATGGATGTAGAGTTGATAAAATGGATGTAAAGTGGATAAAATGGATGTAGAGTTAATAAAAATGGATGTAGAGTGGATAAAATGGATGTAGAGTGGATAAAAATGGATGTAGAGTGGATAAAATGGATGTAGAGATGATAAAAATGGATGTAGAGTGGATAAAATGGATGTAGAGTAGATAAAATGGATGTAGAGTGGATAAAATGGATGTAGAGTTCATAAAAATGGATGTAGAGTGGATAAAAATGGATGTAGATTGGATAAAATGGATGTAGAGTGGATAAAAATGGATGTAGAGTGGATAAAATGGATGTAGAGTGGATAAAATGGTTGTAGAGTGGATAAAATGGATGTAGAGTGGATAAAATGGATGTAGAGTTAATAAAAATGGATGTAGTGTGGAAATACTGGATGTAGAGAGGATAAAATGGATGTAGAGTTGATAAAAATGGATGTAGAGTGGATAAAAATGGATGTAGATTGGATAAAATGAATGTAGAGTGGATAAAAATGGATGTAGAGTGGATAAAATGGATGTAGAGATGATAAAAATGGATGTAGAGTTGATAAAATGGATGTAGAGTGGATAAAATGGATGTAGAGTTAAAAAATTGGATGTAGAGTGGATAAAATGGATGTAGAGTTGATAAAAATGGATGTAGAGTGGATAAAAATTGGATGTAGAGTGGATAAAATGGATGTAGAGTTGATAAAAATGGATGTAGAGTGGATAAAAATGGATGTAGATTGGATAAAATGAATGTAGAGTGGATAAAAATGGATGTAGAGTATATAAATTGGATGTAGAGTATATAAAATGGATGTAGAGTGGATAAAAATGAATGTAGAGTGGATAAAAATGGATGTAGAGTATATAAATTGGATGTAGAGTATATAAAATGGATGTAGAGTGGATAAAAATGGATGTCGAGTGGATAAAATGGATGTAGAGTTGATAAAAATGGATGTAGAGTGGATAAAAATGGATGTAGATTGGATAAAATGGATGTAGAGTGGATAAAAATGGATGTAGAGTATATAAATTGGATGTAGAGTATATAAAATAGATGTAGAGTGGATAAAAATGGATGTCGAGTGGATAAAATGGATGTAGAGTGGATAAAATGGATATAGGGTGGATAAAAATGGATGTAGAGTGGATAAAAATGGATGTAGATTGGATAAAATGGATGTAGAGTGGATAAAAATGGATGTAGAGTATATAAATTGGATGTAGAGTATATAAAATGGATGTAGAGTGGATAAAATGGATGTAGAGTGGATAAAAATGGATGTAGATTGGATAAAATGAATGTAGAGTTAATAAAAATGGATGTAGAGTGGATAAAATGGATGTAGAGTTGATAAAAATGGATGTAGAGTGGATAAAAATGGATGTAGATTGGATAAAATGGATGTAGAGTGGATAAAAATGGATGTAGAGTATATAAATTGGATGTAGAGTATATAAAATGGATGTAGAGAGGATAAAAATGGATGTCGAGTGGATAAAATGGATGTAGAGTGGATAAAAATGGATGTAGATTGGATAAAATGGATGTAGAGTGGATAAAAATGGATGTAGAGTATATAAATTGGATGTAGAGTATATAAAATGGATGTCGAGTGGATAAAATGGATGTATAGTGCATAAAAATGGATGTAGAGTGGATAAAATGGATGTAGAGTTGATAAAAATGGATGTAGAGTGGATAAAATGGATGTAGAGTAGATAAAATGGATGTAGAGTGGATAAAATGGATGAAGAGTTGATAAAATGGATGTAAAGTGGATAAAATGGATGTAGAGTGGATAAAAATGGATGTAGAGTGGATAAAATGGATGTAGAGTGGATAAAATGGTTGTAGAGTGGATAAAATGGATGTAGAGTTGATAAAAATGGAAGTACAGTGGATAAAATGGATGTATAGTGGATAAAAATGGATGTAGAGTGGATAAAATGGATGTAGAGTGGATAAAAATGGATGTAGAGTGGATAAAATGGATGTAGAGTGGATAAAAATGGATGTAGAGTGGATAAAAATGGATGTAGAGTGGATGAAATGGATGTAGAGTGGATAAAATGGATGTAGAGTGGATAAAAATGGATGTAGAGTGGATAAAATGGATGTAGAGTGGACAAAATGGATATAGGGTGGATAAAAATGGATGTAGAGTGGATAAAATGGATGTAGAGTGTATAAAACGGATGTAGAGTGGATAAAATGGATGTAGAGTGGATAAAATTGATGTAGAGTGTATAAAATGGATGTAGAGTGGATAAAAATGGATGTAGAGTGGATAAAAATGGATGTAGATTGGATAAAATGGATGTAGAGTGGATAAAATGGATGTAGAGTTGATAAAATGGATGTAAAGTGGATAAAATGGATGTAGAGTTAATAAAATTGGATGTAGAGTGGATAAAATGGATGTAGAGTTGATAAAAATGGATGTAGAGTGGATAAAAATGGATGTAGATTGGATAAAATGGATGTAGAGTGGATAAAAATGGATGTAGAGTATATAAATTGGATGTAGAGTATATAAAATGGATGTAGAGTGGATAAAAATGGATGTCGAGTGGATAAAATGGATGTAGAGTGGATAACAATGGATGTAGATTGGATAAAATGGATGTAGAGTTAATAAAAATGGATGTAGAGCGGATAAAATGGATGTAGAGTAGATAAAATGGATGTAGAGTGGATAAAATGGATGTAGAGTAGATAAAATGGATGTAGAGTGGATAAAATGGATGTAGAGTTGATAAAATGGATGTAGAGTGTATAAAATGGATGTAGAGTGAATAAAATGGATGTAGAGTGGATAAAATTAATGTAGAGTGTATAAAATGGATGTAGAGTGGATGAAAATGGATGTAGAGTGGATAAAAATGGATGTAGATTGGATAAAATGGATGTAGAGTGGATAAAATGGATGTAGAGTTGATAAAATGGATGTAAAGTGGATAAAATGGATGCAGAGTTAATAAAATTGGATGTAGAGTGGATAAAATGGATGTAGAGTTCATAAAAATGGATGTAGAGTGGATAAAAATGGATGTAGATTGGATAAAATGGATGTAGAGTGGATAAAAATGGATGTAGAGTATATAAATTGGATGTAGAGTATATAAAATGGATGTAGAGTGGATAAAAATGGATGTCGAGTGGATAAAATGGATGTAGAGTGGATAAAAATGGATGTAGATTGGATAAAATGGATGTAGAGTTAATAAAAATGGATGTAGAGTGGATAAAATGGATGTAGAGTGGATAAAAATGGATGTAGAGTGGATAAAATGGATGTAGAGTTGATAAAAATGGATGTAGAGTGGATAAAATGGATGTAGAGTAGATAAAATGGATGTAGAGTGGATAAAATGGATGTAGAGTTGATAAAATGGATGCAGAGTGGATAAAAATAGATGTAGTGTGGATAAAAAGGATGTAGAGTGGATAACAATGGATGTAGAGTGGATAAAATGGATGTATAGTGGATAAAAATGGATGTCGAGTGGATAAAATGGATGTCGAGTGGATAAAATGGATGTAGAGTGGATGAAATGGATGTAGAGTGGATAAAATGGATGTAGAGTGGATAAAAATGGATGTAGAGTGGATAAAATGGATGTAGATTGGATAAAATGGATGTAGAGTGGATAAAATGGATGTAGAGTTGATAAAATGGATGTAAAGTGGATAAAATGGATGTAGAGTTAATAAAAATGGATGTAGAGTGGATAAAATGGATGTAGAGTGGATAAAAATGGATGTAGAGTGGATAAAATGGATGTAGAGATGATAAAAATGGATGTAGAGTGGATAAAATGGATGTAGAGTAGATAAAATGGATGTAGAGTGGATAAAATGGATGTAGAGTTCATAAAAATGGATGTAGAGTGGATAAAAATGGATGTAGATTGGATAAAATGGATGTAGAGTGGATAAAAATGGATGTAGAGTGGATAAAATGGATGTAGAGTGGATAAAATGGTTGTAGAGTGGATAAAATGGATGTAGAGTGGATAAAATGGATGTAGAGTTAATAAAAATGGATGTAGTGTGGAAATACTGGATGTAGAGAGGATAAAATGGATGTAGAGTTGATAAAAATGGATGTAGAGTGGATAAAAATGGATGTAGATTGGATAAAATGAATGTAGAGTGGATAAAAATGGATGTAGAGTGGATAAAATGGATGTAGAGATGATAAAAATGGATGTAGAGTTGATAAAATGGATGTAAAGTGGATAAAATGGATGTAGAGTTAATAAAAATGGATGTAGTGTGGAAATACTGGATGTAGAGAGGATAAAATGGATGTAGAGTGGATAAAATGGATGTAGAGTTAAAAAATTGGATGTAGAGTGGATAAAATGGATGTAGAGTTGATAAAAATGGATGTAGAGTGGATAAAAATGGATGTAGATTGGATAAAATGAATGTAGAGTGGATAAAAATGGATGTAGAGTATATAAATTGGATGTAGAGTATATAAAATGGATGTAGAGTGGATAAAAATGAATGTAGAGTGGATAAAAATGGATGTAGAGTATATAAATTGGATGTAGAGTATATAAAATGGATGTAGAGTGGATAAAAATGGATGTCGAGTGGATAAAATGGATGTAGAGTTGATAAAAATGGATGTAGAGTGGATAAAAATGGATGTAGATTGGATAAAATGGATGTAGAGTGGATAAAAATGGATGTAGAGTATATAAATTGGATGTAGAGTATATAAAATAGATGTAGAGTGGATAAAAATGGATGTCGAGTGGATAAAATGGATGTAGAGTGGATAAAAATGGATGTAGAGTGGATAAAATGGATGTAGAGTTGATAAAAATGGATGTAGAGTGGATAAAATGGATGTAGAGTAGATAAAATGGATGTAGAGTGGATAAAATGGATGTAGAGTTGATAAAATGGATGTAAAGTGGATAAAATGGATGTAGAGTTCATAAAAATGGATGTAGAGTGGACAAAAATGGATGTAGATTGGATAAAATGGATGTAGAGTGGATAAAAATGGATGTAGATTGGATAAAATGGATGTAGAGTGGATAAAAATGGATGTAGAGTATATAAATTGGATGTAGAGTATATAAAATGGATGTAGAGTGGATAAAATGGATGTAGAGTGGATAAAAATGGATGTAGATTGGATAAAATGAATGTAGAGTTAATAAAAATGGATGTAGAGTGGATAAAATGGATGTAGAGTTGATAAAAATTGATGTAGAGTGGATAAAAATGGATGTAGATTGGATAAAATGGATGTAGAGTGGATAAAAATGGATGTAGAGTATATAAATTGGATGTAGAGTATATAAAATGGATGTAGAGAGGATAAAAATGGATGTCGAGTGGATAAAATGGATGTAGAGTGGATAAAAATGGATGTAGATTGGATAAAATGGATGTAGAGTGGATAAAAATGGATGTAGAGTATTTAAATTGGATGTAGAGTATATAAAATGGATGTAGAGTGGATAAAAATGGATGTCGAGTGGATAAAATGGATGTAGAGTGCATAAAAATGGATGTAGAGTGGATAAAATGGATGTAGAGTGGATAAAAATGGATGTAGAGTGGATAAAAATGGATGTAGATTGGATAAAATGGATGTAGAGTGGATAAAAATGGATGTAGATTGGATAAAATGGATGTAGAGTGGATAAAAATGGATGTAGAGTATATAAATTGGATGTAGAGTATATAAAATGGATGTAGAGTGGATAAAATGGATGTAGAGTGGATAAAAATGGATGTAGATTGGATAAAATGAATGTAGAGTTAATAAAAATGGATGTAGAGTGGATAAAATGGATGTAGAGTTGATAAAAATTGATGTAGAGTGGATAAAAATGGATGTAGATTGGATAAAATGGATGTAGAGTGGATAAAAATGGATGTAGAGTATATAAATTGGATGTAGAGTATATAAAATGGATGTAGAGAGGATAAAAATGGATGTCGAGTGGATAAAATGGATGTAGAGTGGATAAAAATGGATGTAGATTGGATAAAATGGATGTAGAGTGGATAAAAATGGATGTAGAGTATATAAATTGGATGTAGAGTATATAAAATGGATGTAGAGTGGATAAAAATGGATGTCGAGTGGATAAAATGGATGTAGAGTGCATAAAAATGGATGTAGAGTGGATAAAATGGATGTAGAGTTGATAAAAATGGATGTAGAGTGGATAAAATGGATGTAGAGTAGATAAAATGGATGTAGAGTGGATAAAATGGATGAAGAGTTGATAAAATGGATGTAAAGTGGATAAAATGGATGTAGAGTGGATAAAAATGGATGTAGAGTGGATAAAATGGATGTAGAGTGGATAAAATGGTTGTAGAGTGGATAAAATGGATGTAGAGTTGATAAAAATGGAAGTAGAGTGGATAAAATGGATGTATAGTGGATAAAAATGGATGTAGAGTGGATAAAATGGATGTAGAGTGGATAAAAATGGATGTAGAGTGGATGAAATGGATGTAGAGTGGATAAAATGGATGTAGAGTGGATAAAAATGGATGTAGAGTGGATAAAAATGGATGTAGATTGGATAAAATGGATGTAGAGTGGATAAAATGGATGTAGAGTTGATAAAATGGATGTAAAGTGGATAAAATGGATGTAGAGTTAATAAAAATGGATGTAGAGTGGATAAAATGGATGTAGAGTGGATAAAATGGATGTAGAGTTAATAAAAATGGATGTAGTGTGGAAATACTGGATGTAGAGAGGATAAAATGGATGTAGAGTTGATAAAAATGGATGTAGAGTGGATAAAAATGGATGTAGATTGGATAAAATGAATGTAGAGTGGATAAAAATGGATGTAGAGTGGATAAAATGGATGTAGAGATGATAAAAATGGATGTAGAGTGGATAAAATGGATGTACAGTTAATAAAAATGGATGTAGAGTGGATATAATGGATGTAGAGTTGATAAAATGGATGTAAAGTGGATAAAATGGATGTAGAGTTAATAAAAATGGATGTAGTGTGGAAATACTGGATGTAGAGAGGATAAAATGGATGTAGAGTGGATAAAATGGATGTAGAGTTAAAAAATTGGATGTAGAGATGGATAAAATGGATGTAGAGTTGATAAAAATGGATGTAGAGTGGATAAAAATGGATGTAGATTGGATAAAATGAATGTAGAGTGGATAAAAATGGATGTAGAGTATATAAATTGGATGTAGAGTATATAAAATGGATGTAGAGTGGATAAAAATGAATGTAGAGTGGATAAAAATGGATGTAGAGTATATAAATTGGATGTAGAGTATATAAAATGGATGTAGAGTGGATAAAAATGGATGTCGAGTGGATAAAATGGATGTAGAGTTGATAAAAATGGATGTAGAGTGGATAAAAATGGATGTAGATTGGATAAAATGGATGTAGAGTGGATAAAAATGGATGTAGAGTATATAAATTGGATGTAGAGTATATAAAATAGATGTAGAGTGGATAAAAATGGATGTAGAGTGGATAAAATGGATGTAGAGTGGATAAAATGGTTGTAGAGTGGATAAAATGGATGTAGAGTTGATAAAAATGGAAGTAGAGTGGATAAAATGGATGTATAGTGGATAAAAATGGATGTAGAGTGGATAAAAATGGATGTAGAGTGGATAAAAATGGATGTAGATTGGATAAAATGGATGTAGAGTGGATAAAAATGGATGTAGATTGGATAAAATGGATGTAGAGTGGATAAAAATGGATGTAGAGTATATAAATTGGATGTAGAGTATATAAAATAGATGTAGAGTGGATAAAAATGGATGTCGAGTGGATAAAATGGATGTAGAGTGGATAAAAATGGATGTAGAGTGGATAAAATGGATGTAGAGTTGATAAAAATGGATGTAGAGTGGATAAAATGGATGTAGAGTAGATAAAATGGATGTAGAGTGGATAAAATGGATGTAGAGTTGATAAAATGGATGTAAAGTGGATAAAATGGATGTAGAGTTCATAAAAATGGATGTAGAGTGGATAAAAATGGATGTAGATTGGATAAAATGGATGTAGAGTGGATAAAAATGGATGTAGAGTGGATAAAATGGATGTAGAGTGGATAAAATGGTTGTAGAGTGGATAAAATGGATGTAGAGTTGATAAAAATGGAAGTAGAGTGGATAAAATGGATGTATAGTGGATAAAAATGGATGTAGAGTGGATAAAAATGGATGTAGAGTGGATAAAAATGGATGTAGATTGGATAAAATGGATGTAGAGTGGATAAAAATGGATGTAGATTGGATAAAATGGATGTAGAGTGGATAAAAATGGATGTAGAGTATATAAATTGGATGTAGAGTATATAAAATGGATGTAGAGTGGATAAAATGGATGTAGAGTGGATAAAAATGGATGTAGATTGGATAAAATGAATGTATAGTGGATAAAAATGGATGTAGAGTGGATAAAATGGATGTAGAGTTGATAAAAATTGATGTAGAGTGGATAAAAATGGATGTAGATTGGATAAAATGGATGTAGAGTGGATAAAAATGGATGTAGAGTATATAAATTGGATGTAGAGTATATAAAATGGATGTAGAGAGGATAAAAATGGATGTCGAGTGGATAAAATGGATGTAGAGTGGATAAAAATGGATGTAGATTGGATAAAATGGATGTAGAGTGGATAAAAATGGATGTAGAGTATATAAATTGGATGTAGAGTATATAAAATGGATGTAGAGTGGATAAAAATGGATGTAGATTGGATAAAATGGATGTAGAGTGGATAAAAATGGATGTAGATTGGATAAAATGGATGTAGAGTGGATAAAAATGGATGTAGAGTATATAAATTGGATGTAGAGTATATAAAATGGATGTAGAGTGGATAAAATGGATGTAGAGTGGATAAAAATGGATGTAGATTGGATAAAATGAATGTAGAGTTAATAAAAATGGATGTAGAGTGGATAAAATGGATGTAGAGTGGATAAAAATGGATGTAGAGTATATAAATTGGATGTAGAGTATATAAAATGGATGTAGAGTGGATAAAAATGGATGTCGAGTGGATAAAATGGATGTAGAGTTGATAAAAATGGATGTAGATTGGATAAAATGGATGTAGAGTGGATAAAAATGGATGTAGAGTATATAAATTGGATGTAGAGTATATAAAATAGATGTAGAGTGGATAAAAATGGATGTCGAGTGGATAAAATGGATGTAGAGTGGATAAAAATGGATGTAGAGTGGATAAAATGGATGTAGAGTTGATAAAAATGGATGTAGAGTGGATAAAATGGATGTAGAGTAGATAAAATGGATGTAGAGTGGATAAAATGGATGTAGAGTTGATAAAATGGATGTAAAGTGGATAAAATGGATGTAGAGTTCATAAAAATGGATGTAGAGTGGATAAAAATGGATGTAGATTGGATAAAATGGATGTAGAGTGGATAAAAATGGATGTAGAGTGGATAAAATGGATGTAGAGTGGATAAAATGGTTGTAGAGTGGATAAAATGGATGTAGAGTTGATAAAAATGGAAGTAGAGTGGATAAAATGGATGTATAGTGGATAAAAATGGATGTAGAGTGGATAAAAATGGATGTAGAGTGGATAAAAATGGATGTAGATTGGATAAAATGGATGTAGAGTGGATAAAAATGGATGTAGATTGGATAAAATGGATGTAGAGTGGATAAAAATGGATGTAGAGTATATAAATTGGATGTAGAGTATATAAAATGGATGTAGAGTGGATAAAATGGATGTAGAGTGGATAAAAATGGATGTAGATTGGATAAAATGAATGTAGAGTTAATAAAAATGGATGTAGAGTGGATAAAATGGATGTAGAGTTGATAAAAATTGATGTAGAGTGGATAAAAATGGATGTAGATTGGATAAAATGGATGTAGAGTGGATAAAAATGGATGTAGAGTATATAAATTGGATGTAGAGTATATAAAATGGATGTAGAGAGGATAAAAATGGATGTCGAGTGGATAAAATGGATGTAGAGTGGATAAAAATGGATGTAGATTGGATAAAATGGATGTAGAGTGGATAAAAATGGATGTAGAGTATATAAATTGGATGTAGAGTATATAAAATGGATGTAGAGTGGATAAAAATGGATGTCGAGTGGATAAAATGGATGTAGAGTGCATAAAAATGGATGTAGAGTGGATAAAATGGATGTAGAGTTGATAAAAATGGATGTAGAGTGGATAAAATGGATGTAGAGTAGATAAAATGGATGTAGAGTGGATAAAATGGATGAAGAGTTGATAAAATGGATGTAAAGTGGATAAAATGGATGTACAGTTAATAAAAATGGATGTAGAGTGGATAAAATGGATGTAGAGTTGATAAAAATGGATGTAGAGTGGATAAAAATGGATGTAGATTGGATAAAATGAATGTAGAGTGGATAAAAATGGATGTAGAGTATATAAATTGGATGTAGAGTATATAAAATGGATGTAGAGTGGATAAAAATGAATGTAGAGTGGATAAAAATGGATGTAGAGTATATAAATTGGATGTAGAGTATATAAAATGGATGTAGAGTGGATAAAAATGGATGTCGAGTGGATAAAATGGATGTAGAGTTGATAAAAATGGATGTAGAGTGGATAAAAATGGATGTAGATTGGATAAAATGGATGTAGAGTGGATAAAAATGGATGTAGAGTATATAAATTGGATGTAGAGTATATAAAATAGATGTAGAGTGGATAAAAATGGATGTAGAGTGGATAAAATGGATGTAGAGTGGATAAAAATGGATGTAGAGTGGATAAAATGGATGTAGAGTTGATAAAAATGGAAGTAGAGTGGATAAAATGGATGTATAGTGGATAAAAATGGATGTAGAGTGGATAAAAATGGATGTAGAGTGGATAAAAATGGATGTAGATTGGATAAAATGGATGTAGAGTGGATAAAAATGGATGTAGATTGGATAAAATGGATGTAGAGTGGATAAAAATGGATGTAGAGTATATAAATTGGATGTAGAGTATATAAAATAGATGTAGAGTGGATAAAAATGGATGTCGAGTGGATAAAATGGATGTAGAGTGGATAAAAATGGATGTAGAGTGGATAAAATGGATGTAGAGTTGATAAAAATGGATGTAGAGTGGATAAAATGGATGTAGAGTAGATAAAATGGATGTAGAGTGGATAAAATGGATGTAGAGTTGATAAAATGGATGTAAAGTGGATAAAATGGATGTAGAGTTCATAAAAATGGATGTAGAGTGGATAAAAATGGATGTAGATTGGATAAAATGGATGTAGAGTGGATAAAAATGGATGTAGAGTGGATAAAATGGATGTAGAGTGGATAAAATGGTTGTAGAGTGGATAAAATGGATGTAGAGTTGATAAAAATGGAAGTAGAGTGGATAAAATGGATGTATAGTGGATAAAAATGGATGTAGAGTGGATAAAAATGGATGTAGAGTGGATAAAAATGGATGTAGATTGGATAAAATGGATGTAGAGTGGATAAAAATGGATGTAGATTGGATAAAATGGATGTAGAGTGGATAAAAATGGATGTAGAGTATATAAATTGGATGTAGAGTATATAAAATGGATGTAGAGTGGATAAAATGGATGTAGAGTGGATAAAAATGGATGTAGATTGGATAAAATGGATGTATAGTGGATAAAAATGGATGTAGAGTGGATAAAATGGATGTAGAGTTGATAAAAATTGATGTAGAGTGGATAAAAATGGATGTAGATTGGATAAAATGGATGTAGAGTGGATAAAAATGGATGTAGAGTATATAAATTGGATGTAGAGTATATAAAATGGATGTAGAGAGGATAAAAATGGATGTCGAGTGGATAAAATGGATGTAGAGTGGATAAAAATGGATGTAGATTGGATAAAATGGATGTAGAGTGGATAAAAATGGATGTAGAGTATATAAATTGGATGTAGAGTATATAAAATGGATGTAGAGTGGATAAAAATGGATGTAGATTGGATAAAATGGATGTAGAGTGGATAAAAATGGATGTAGATTGGATAAAATGGATGTAGAGTGGATAAAAATGGATGTAGAGTATATAAATTGGATGTAGAGTATATAAAATGGAAGTAGAGTGGATAAAATGGATGTAGAGTGGATAAAAATGGATGTAGATTGGATAAAATGAATGTAGAGTTAATAAAAATGGATGTAGAGTGGATAAAATGGATGTAGAGTGGATAAAATGGTTGTAGAGTGGATAAAATGGATGTAGAGTTGATAAAAATGGAAGTAGAGTGGATAAAATGGATGTATAGTGGATAAAAATGGATGTAGAGTGGATAAAAATGGATGTAGAGTGGATAAAAATGGATGTAGATTGGATAAAATGGATGTAGAGTGGATAAAAATGGATGTAGATTGGATAAAATAGATGTAGAGTGGATAAAAATGGATGTAGAGTATATAAATTGGATGTAGAGTATATAAAATGGATGTAGAGTGGATAAAATGGATGTAGAGTGGATAAAAATGGATGTAGATTGGATAAAATGAATGTAGAGTTAATAAAAATGGATGTAGAGTGGATAAAATGGATGTAGAGTGGATAAAATGGTTGTAGAGTGGATAAAATGGATGTAGAGTTGATAAAAATGGATGTAGAGTGGATAAAATGGATGTATAGTGGATAAAAATGGATGTAGAGTTGATAAAAATGGATGTAGAGTGGATAAAAATGGATGTAGATTGGATAAAATGGATGTAGAGTGGATAAAAATGGATGTAGAGTATATAAATTGGATGTAGAGTATATAAAATGGATGTAGAGAGGATAAAAATGGATGTCGAGTGGATAAAATGGATGTAGAGTGGATAAAAATGGATGTAGATTGGATAAAATGGATGTAGAGTGGATAAAAATGGATGTAGAGTATATAAATTGGATGTAGAGTATATAAAATGGATGTAGAGTGGATAAAAATGGATGTCGAGTGGATAAAATGGATGTAGAGTGCATAAAAATGGATGTAGAGTGGATAAAATGGATGTAGAGTTGATAAAAATGGATGTAGAGTGGATAAAATGGATGTAGAGTGGATAAAATGGATGTAGAGTGGATAAAATGGATGAAGAGTTGATAAAATGGATGTAGAGTGGATGAAATGGATGTAGAGTGGATAAAATGGATGTAGAGTGGATAAAAATGGATGTAGAGTGGATAAAAATGGATGTAGATTGGATAAAATGGATGTAGAGTGGATAAAATGGATGTAGAGTTGATAAAATGGATGTAAAGTGGATAAAATGGATGTAGAGTTAATAAAAATGGATGTAGAGTGGATAAAATGGATGTAGAGTGGATAAAATGGATGTAGAGTTAATAAAAATGGATGTAGTGTGGAAATACTGGATGTAGAGAGGATAAAATGGATGTAGAGTTGATAAAAATGGATGTAGAGTGGATAAAAATGGATGTAGATTGGATAAAATGAATGTAGAGTGGATAAAAATGGATGTAGAGTGGATAAAATGGATGTAGAGATGATAAAAATGGATGTAGAGTGGATAAAATGGATGTACAGTTAATAAAAATGGATGTAGAGTGGATATATTGGATGTAGAGTTGATAAAATGGATGTAAAGTGGATAAAATGGATGTAGAGTTAATAAAAATGGATGTAGTGTGGAAATACTGGATGTAGAGAGGATAAAATGGATGTAGAGTGGATAAAATGGATGTAGAGTTAAAAAATTGGATGTAGAGTGGATAAAATGGATGTAGAGTTGATAAAAATGGATGTAGAGTGGATAAAAATGGATGTAGATTGGATACAATGAATGTAGAGTGGATAAAAATGGATGTAGAGTATATAAATTGGATGTAGAGTATATAAAATGGATGTAGAGTGGATAAAAATGAATGTAGAGTGGATAAAAATGGATGTAGAGTATATAAATTGGATGTAGAGTATATAAAATGGATGTAGAGTGGATAAAAATGGATGTCGAGTGGATAAAATGGATGTAGAGTTGATAAAAATGGATGTAGAGTGGATAAAAATGGATGTAGATTGGATAAAATGGATGTAGAGTGGATAAAAATGGATGTAGAGTATATAAATTGGATGTAGAGTATATAAAATAGATGTAGAGTGGATAAAAATGGATGTCGAGTGGATAAAATGGGTGTAGAGTGGATAAAAATGGATGTAGATTGGATAAAATGGATGTAGAGTGGATAAAAATGGATGTAGAGTATATAAATTGGATGTAGAGTATATAAAATGGATGTAGAGTGGATAAAAATGGATGTCGAGTGGATAAAATGGATGTAGAGTGGATAAAAATGGATGTAGAGTGGATAAAATGGATGTAGAGTTGATAAAAATGGATGTAGAGTGGATAAAATGGATGTAGAGTAGATAAAATGGATGTAGAGTGGATAAAATGGATGTAGAGTTGATAAAATGGATGTAAAGTGGATAAAATGTATGTAGAGTTCATAAAAATGGATGTAGAGTGGATAAAAATGGATGTAGATTGGATAAAATGGATGTAGAGTGGATAAAAATGGATGTAGAGTGGATAAAATGGATGTAGAGTGGATAAAATGGTTGTAGAGTGGATAAAATGGATGTAGAGTGGATAAAATGGATGTAGAGTGGATAAAAATGGATGTAGAGTGGATAAAATGGATGTAGAGTGGATAAAATGGTTGTAGAGTGGATAAAATGGATGTAAAGTGGATAAAATGGATGTAGAGTTAATAAAAATGGATGTAGTGTGGAAATACTGGATGTAGAGAGGATAAAATGGATGTAGAGTGGATAAAAATGGATGTAGATTGGATAAAATGAATGTAGAGTGGATAAAAATGGATGTAGAGTATATAAATTGGATGTAGAGTATATAAAATGGATGTAGAGTGGATAAAAATGAATGTAGAGTGGATAAAAATGGATGTAGAGTATATAAATTGGATGTAGAGTATATAAAATGGATGTAGAGTGGATAAAAATGGATGTCGAGTGGATAAAATGGATGTAGAGTGGATAAAAATGGATGTAGATTGGATAAAATGGATGTAGAGTGGATAAAAATGGATGTAGAGTATATAAATTGGATGTAGAGTATATAAAATGGATGTAGAGTGGATAAAAATGGATGTCGAGTGGATAAAATGGATGTAGAGTGGATAAAATTGGATGTAGAGTGGATAAAATGGATGTAGAGTTCATAAAAATGGATGTAGAGTGGATAAAAATGGATGTAGATTGGATAAAATGGATGTAGAGTGGATAAAAATGGATGTAGAGTATATAAATTGGATGTAGAGTATATAAAATGGATGTAGAGTGGATAAAAATGGATGTCGAGTGGATAAAATGGATGTAGAGTGGATAAAAATGGATGTAGATTGGATAAAATGGATGTAGAGTTAATAAAAATGGATGTCGAGTGGATAAAATGGATGTAGAGTTGATAAAAATGGATGTAGAGTGGATAAAAATGGATGTAGATTGGATAAAATGGATGTAGAGTGGATAAAAATGGATGTAGAGTGGATAAAATGGATGTAGAGTGGATAAAATGGTTGTAGAGTGGATAAAATGGATGTAAAGTGGATAAAATGGATGTAGAGTTAATAAAAATGGATGTAGTGTGGAAATACTGGATGTAGAGAGGATAAAATGGATGTAGAGTGGATAAAAATGGATGTAGATTGGATAAAATGAATGTAGAGTGGATAAAAATGGATGTAGAGTATATAAATTGGATGTAGAGTATATAAAATGGATGTAGAGTGGATAAAAATGGATGTCGAGTGGATAAAATGGATGTAGAGTATATAAATTGGATGTAGAGTATATAAAATGGATGTAGAGTGGATAAAAATGGATGTCGAGTGGATAAAATGGATGTAGAGTGGATAAAAATGGATGTAGATTGGATAAAATGGATGTAGAGTGGATAAAAATGGATGTAGAGTATATAAATTGGATGTAGAGTATATAAAATGGATGTAGAGTGGATAAAAATGGATGTCGAGTGGATAAAATGGATGTAGAGTGGATAAAATTGGATGTAGAGTGGATAAAATGGATGTAGAGTTCATAAAAATGGATGTAGAGTGGATAAAAATGGATGTAGATTGGATAAAATGGATGTAGAGTGGATAAAAATGGATGTAGAGTATATAAATTGGATGTAGAGTATATAAAATGGATGTAGAGTGGATAAAAATGGATGTCGAGTGGATAAAATGGATGTAGAGTGGATAAAAATGGATGTAGATTGGATAAAATGGATGTAGAGTTAATAAAAATGGATGTCGAGTGGATAAAATGGATGTAGAGTTGATAAAAATGGATGTAGAGTGGATAAAAATGGATGTAGATTGGATAAAATGGATGTAGAGTGGATAAAAATGGATGTAGAGTATATAAATTGGATGTAGAGTATATAAAATAGATGTAGAGTGGATAAAAATGGATGTCGAGTGGATAAAATGGATGTAGAGTGGATAAAAATGGATGTAGATTGGATAAAATGGATGTAGAGTGGATAAAAATGGATGTAGAGTATATAAATTGGATGTAGAGTATATAAAATGGATGTAGAGTGGATAAAAATGGATGTCGAGTGGATAAAATGGATGTAGAGTGGATAAAATTGGATGTAGAGTGGATAAAATGGATGTAGAGTTCATAAAAATGGATGTAGAGTGGATAAAAATGGATGTAGATTGGATAAAATGGATGTAGAGTGGATAAAAATGGATGTAGAGTATATAAATTGGATGTAGAGTATATAAAATGGATGTAGAGTGGATAAAAATGGATGTCGAGTGGATAAAATGGATGTAGAGTGGATAAAAATGGATGTAGATTGGATAAAATGGATGTAGAGTTAATAAAAATGGATGTAGAGTGGATAAAATGGATGTAGAGTTGATAAAAATGGATGTAGAGTGAATAAAAATGGATGTAGAGTGGATAAAAATGGATGTAGAGTATATAAATTGCATGTAGAGTATATAAAATGGATGTAGAGTGGATAAAAATGGATGTAGAGTGGATAAAAATGGAAGTAGAGTGGATAAAATGGATGTATAGTGGATAAAATGGATGTAGAGTAGATAAAATGGATGTAGAGTGGATAAAATGGATGTAGAGTTGATAAAATGGATGCAGAGTGGATAAAAATAGATGTAGTGTGGATAAAAAGGATGTAGAGTGGATAACAATGGATGTAGAGTGGATAAAATGGATGTATAGTGGATAAAAATGGATGTCGAGTGGATAAAATGGATGTCGAGTGGATAAAATGGATGTAGAGTGGATGAAATGGATGTAGAGTGGATAAAATGGATGTAGAGTGGATAAAAATGGATGTAGAGTGGATAAAATGGATGTAGATTGGATAAAATGGATGTAGAGTGGATAAAATGGATGTAGAGTTGATAAAATGGATGTAAAGTGGATAAAATGGATGTAGAGTTAATAAAAATGGATGTAGAGTGGATAAAATGGATGTAGAGTGGATAAAAATGGATGTAGAGTGGATAAAATGGATGTAGAGATGATAAAAATGGATGTAGAGTGGATAAAATGGATGTAGAGTAGATAAAATGGATGTAGAGTTCATAAAAATGGATGTAGAGTGGATAAAAATGGATGTAGATTGGATAAAATGGATGTAGAGTGGATAAAAATGGATGTAGAGTGGATAAAATGGATGTAGAGTGGATAAAATGGTTGTAGAGTGGATAAAATGGATGTAGAGTGGATAAAATGGATGTAGAGTTAATAAAAATGGATGTAGTGTGGAAATACTGGATGTAGAGAGGATAAAATGGATGTAGAGTGGATAAAATGGATGTAGAGTTAAAAAATTGGATGTAGAGTGGATAAAATGGATGTAGAGTTGATAAAAATGGATGTAGAGTGGATAAAAATGGATGTAGATTGGATAAAATGAATGTAGAGTGGATAAAAATGGATGTAGAGTATACAAATTGGATGTAGAGTATACAAAATGGATGTAGAGTGGATAAAAATGAATGTAGAGTGGATAAAAATGGATGTAGAGTATATAAATTGGATGTAGAGTATATAAAATGGATGTAGAGTGGATAAAAATGGATGTCGAGTGGATAAAATGGATGTAGAGTTGATAAAAATGGATGTAGAGTGGATAAAAATGGATGTAGATTGGATAAAATGGATGTAGAGTGGATAAAAATGGATGTAGAGTATACAAATTGGATGTAGAGTATATAAAATAGATGTAGAGTGGATAAAAATGGATGTCGAGTGGATAAAATGAATATAGAGTGGATAAAAATGGATGTAGAGTATATAAATTGGATGTAGAGTATATAAAATGGATGTAGAGTGGATAAAAATGAATGTAGAGTGGATAAAAATGGATGTAGAGTATATAAATTGGATGTAGAGTATATAAAATGGATGTAGAGTGGATAAAAATGGATGTCGAGTGGATAAAATGGATGTAGAGTTGATAAAAATGGATGTAGAGTGGATAAAAATGGATGTAGATTGGATAAAATGGATGTAGAGTGGATAAAAATGGATGTAGAGTATATAAATTGGATGTAGAGTATATAAAATAGATGTAGAGTGGATAAAAATGGATGTCGAGTGGATAAAATGGATGTAGAGTGGATAAAAATGGATGTAGATTGGATAAAATGGATGTAGAGTGGATAAAAATGGATGTAGAGTATATAAATTGGATGTAGAGTATATAAAATGGATGTAGAGTGGATAAAAATGGATGTCGAGTGGATAAAATGGATGTAGAGTGGATAAAAATGGATGTAGAGTGGATAAAATGGATGTAGAGTGGATAAAATGGATGTAGAGTTGATAAAATGGATGTAAAGTGGATAAAATGGATGTAGAGTTCATAAAAATGGATGTAGAGTGGATAAAAATGGATGTAGATTGGATAAAATGGATGTAGAGTGGATAAAAATGGATGTAGAGTGGATAAAATGGATGTAGAGTGGATAAAATGGTTGTAGAGTGGATAAAATGGATGTAGAGTTGATAAAAATGGAAGTAGAGTGGATAAAATGGATGTATAGTGGATAAAAATGGATGTAGAGTGGATAAAAATGGATGTAGAGTGGATAAAATGGATGTAGAGTGCATAAAAATGGATGTTGAGTGGATAAAATGGATGTAGAGTAGATAAAATGGATGTAAAGTGGATAAAAATGGATGTAGAGTGGATAAAATGGTTGTAGAGTGGATAAAATGGATGTAGAGTGGATAAAAATGGATGTAGAGTGGATAAAATGGATGTAGAGTGAATAAAATGGATGTAGATTGGATAAAATGGATGTAGAGTGGATAAAATGGATGTAGAGTTTATAAAATGGATGTAAAGTGGATAAAATGGATGTAGAGTGCATAAAAATGGATGTAGAGTGGATAAAATGGATGTAGAGTTGATAAAAATGGATGTAGAGTGGATAAAATGGATGTAGAGTAGATAAAATGGATGTAGAGTGGATAAAATGGATGAAGAGTTGATAAAATGGATGTAAAGTGGATAAAATGGATGTAGAGTGGATAAAAATGGATGTAGAGTGGATAAAATGGATGTAGAGTGGATAAAATGGTTGTAGAGTGGATAAAATGGATGTAGAGTTGATAAAAATGGAAGTAGAGTGGATAAAATGGATGTATAGTGGATAAAAATGGATGTAGAGTGGATAAAATGGATGTAGAGTGGATAAAAATGGATGTAGAGTGGATAAAATGGATGTAGAGTGGATAAAATGGTTGTACAGTTAATAAAAATGGATGTAGAGTGGAAATAATGGATGTAGAGAGGATAAAATGGATGTAGAGTGGATAAAATGGATGTAGAGTTCATAAAAATGGATGTAGAGTGGATAAAAATGGATGTAGATTGGATAAAATGGATGTAGAGTTGATAAAATGGATGTAAAGTGGATAAAATGGATGTAGAGTTAATAAAATTGGATGTAGAGTGGATAAAATGGATGTAGAGTGGATAAAATGGATGTAGAGTGAATAAAATGGATGTAGAGTGGATAAAATTGATGTAGAGTGTATAAAATGGATGTGGAGTGGATAAAAATGGATGTAGAGTGGATAAAAATGGATGTAGATTGGATAAAATGGATGTAGAGTGGATAAAATGGATGTAGAGTTGATAAAATGGATGTAAAGTGGATAAAATGGATGTAGAGTGCATAAAAATGGATGTAGAGTGGATAAAATGGATGTAGAGTTGATAAAAATGGATGTAGAGTGGATAAAATGGATGTAGAGTGGATAAAATGGATGAAGAGTTGATAAAATGGATGTAAAGTGGATAAAATGGATGTAGAGTGGATAAAAATGGATGTAGAGTGGATAAAATGGATGTAGAGTGGATAAAATGGTTGTAGAGTGGATAAAATGGATGTAGAGTTGATAAAAATGGAAGTAGAGTGGATAAAATGGATGTATAGTGGATAAAAATGGATGTAGAGTGGATAAAATGGATGTAGAGTGGATAAAAATGGATGTAGAGTGGATGAAATGGATGTAGAGTGGATAAAATGGATGTAGAGTGGATAAAAATGGATGTAGAGTGGATAAAAATGGATGTAGATTGGATAAAATGGATGTAGAGTGTATAAAATGGATGTAGAGTGGATAAAAATGGATGTAGAGTGGATAAAAATGGATGTAGATTGGATAAAATGGATGTAGAGTGGATAAAATGGATGTAGAGTTGATAAAATGGATGTAAAGTGGATAAAATGGATGTAGAGTTAATAAAATTGGATGTAGAATGGATAAAATGGATGTAGAGTTGATAAAAATGGATGTAGAGTGGATAAAAATGGATGTAGATTGGATAAAATGGATGTAGAGTGGATAAAAATGGATGTAGAGTATATAAATTGGATGTAGAGTATATAAAATGGATGTAGAGTGGATAAAAATGGATGTCGAGTGGATAAAATGGATGTAGAGTGGATAAAAATGGATGTAGATTGGATAAAATGGATGTAGAGTTAATAAAAATGGATGTAGAGCGGATAAAATGGATGTAGAGTAGATAAAATGGATGTAGAGTGGATAAAATGGATGTAGAGTAGATAAAATGGATGTAGAGTGGATAAAATGGATGTAGAGTGGATAAAAATGGATGTAGAGTATACAAATTGGATGTAGAGTATACAAAATGGATGTAGAGTGGATAAAAATGAATGTAGAGTGGATAAAAATGGATGTAGAGTATATAAATTGGATGTAGAGTATATAAAATGGATGTAGAGTGGATAAAAATGGATGTCGAGTGGATAAAATGGATGTAGAGTTGATAAAAATGGATGTAGAGTGGATAAAAATGGATGTAGATTGGATAAAATGGATGTAGAGTGGATAAAAATGGATGTAGAGTATACAAATTGGATGTAGAGTATATAAAATAGATGTAGAGTGGATAAAAATGGATGTCGAGTGGATAAAATGAATGTAGAGTGGATAAAAATGGATGTAGTGTGGAAATACTGGATGTAGAGAGGATAAAATGGATGTAGAGTGGATAAAATGGATGTAGAGTTAAAAAATTGGATGTAGAGTGGATAAAATGGATGTAGAGTGGATAAAAATGGATGTCGAGTGGATAAAATGGATGTAGAGTGGATAAAAATGGATGTAGAGTGGATAAAATGGATGTAGAGTTGATAAAAATGGATGTAGAGTGGATAAAATGGATGTAGAGTAGATAAAATGGATGTAGAGTTAAAAAATTGGATGTAGAGTGGATAAAATGGATGTAGAGTGGATAAAAATGGATGTCGAGTGGATAAAATGGATGTAGAGTGGATAAAAATGGATGTAGAGTGGATAAAATGGATGTAGAGTTGATAAAAATGGATGTAGAGTGGATAAAATGGATGTAGAGTAGATAAAATGGATGTAGAGTGGATAAAATGGATGTAGAGTAGATAAAATGGATGTAGAGTGGATAAAATGGATGTAGAGTTGATAAAATGGATGTAAAGTGGATAAAATGGATGTAGAGTTCATAAAAATGGATGTAGAGTGGATAAAAATGGATGTAGATTGGATAAAATGGATGTAGAGTGGATAAAAATGGATGTAGAGTGGATAAAATGGATGTAGAGTGGATAAAATGGTTGTAGAGTTGATAAAATGGATGTAAAGTGGATAAAATGGATGTAGAGTTAATAAAAATGGATGTAGTGTGGAAATACTGGATGTAGAGAGGATAAAATGGATGTAGAGTGGATAAAATGGATGTAGAGTTAAAAAATTGGATGTAGAGTGGATAAAATGGATGTAGAGTGGATAAAAATGGATGTCGAGTGGATAAAATGGATGTAGAGTGGATAAAAATGGATGTAGAGTGGATAAAATGGATGTAGAGTTGATAAAAATGGATGTAGAGTGGATAAAATGGATGTAGAGTAGATAAAATGGATGTAGAGTGGATAAAATGGATGTAGAGTTGATAAAATGGATGTAAAGTGGATAAAATGGATGTAGAGTTCATAAAAATGGATGTAGAGTGGATAAAAATGGATGTAGATTGGATAAAATGGATGTAGAGTGGATAAAAATGGATGTAGAGTGGATAAAATGGATGTAGAGTGGATAAAATGGTTGTAGAGTGGATAAAATGGATGTAGAGTGGATAAAATGGATGTAGAGTGGATAAAAATGGATGTAGAGTGGATAAAATGGATGTAGAGTGGATAAAAATGGATGTAGAGTGGATGAAATGGATGTAGAGTGGATAAAATGGTTGTACAGTTAATAAAAATGGATGTAAAGTGGATAAAATGGATGTAGAGTTAATAAAATTGGATGTAGAGTGGATAAAATGGATGTAGAGTGGATAAAATGGATGTAGAGTGAATAAAATGGATGTAGAGTGGATAAAATTGATGTAGAGTGTATAAAATGGATGTGGAGTGGATAAAAATGGATGTAGAGTGGATAAAAATGGATGTAGATTGGATAAAATGGATGTAGAGTGGATAAAATGGATGTAGAGTTGATAAAATGGATGTAAAGTGGATAAAATGGATGTAGAGTGCATAAAAATGGATGTAGAGTGGATAAAATGGATGTAGAGTTGATAAAAATGGATGTAGAGTGGATAAAATGGATGTAGAGTGGATAAAATGGATGAAGAGTTGATAAAATGGATGTAAAGTGGATAAAATGGATGTAGAGTGGATAAAAATGGATGTAGAGTGGATAAAATGGATGTAGAGTGGATAAAATGGTTGTAGAGTGGATAAAATGGATGTAGAGTTGATAAAAATGGAAGTAGAGTGGATAAAATGGATGTATAGTGGATAAAAATGGATGTAGAGTGGATAAAATGGATGTAGAGTGGATAAAAATGGATGTAGAGTGGATGAAATGGATGTAGAGTGGATAAAATGGATGTAGAGTGGATAAAAATGGATGTAGAGTGGATAAAAATGGATGTAGATTGGATAAAATGGATGTAGAGTGGATAAAATGGATGTAGAGTTGATAAAATGGATGTAAAGTGGATAAAATGGATGTAGAGTTAATAAAAATGGATGTAGAGTGGATAAAATGGATGTAGAGTGGATAAAAATGGATGTAGAGTGGATAAAATGGATGTAGAGTGGATAAAATGGTTGTAGAGTGGATAAAATGGATGTAGAGTTGATAAAAATGGAAGTAGAGTGGATAAAATGGATGTATAGTGGATAAAAATGGATGTAGAGTGGAAATACTGGATGTAGAGAGGATAAAATGGATGTAGAGTTGATAAAAATGGATGTAGAGTGGATAAAAATGGATGTAGATTGGATAAAATGAATGTAGAGTGGATAAAAATGGATGTAGAGTGGATAAAATGGATGTAGAGATGATAAAAATGGATGTAGAGTGGATAAAATGGATGTACAGTTAATAAAAATGGATGTAGAGTGGATATAATGGATGTAGAGTTGATAAAATGGATGTAAAGTGGATAAAATGGATGTAGAGTTAATAAAAATGGATGTAGTGTGGAAATACTGGATGTAGAGAGGATAAAATGGATGTAGAGTGGATAAAATGGATGTAGAGTTAAAAAATTGGATGTAGAGTGGATAAAATGGATGTAGAGTGGATAAAAATGGATGTCGAGTGGATAAAATGGATGTAGAGTGGATAAAAATGGATGTAGAGTGGATAAAATGGATGTAGAGTTGATAAAAATGGATGTAGAGTGGATAAAATGGATGTAGAGTAGATAAAATGGATGTAGAGTGGATAAAATGGATGTAGAGTTGATAAAATGGATGTAAAGTGGATAAAATGGATGTAGAGTTCATAAAAATGGATGTAGAGTGGATAAAAATGGATGTAGATTGGATAAAATGGATGTAGAGTGGATAAAAATGGATGTAGAGTGGATAAAATGGATGTAGAGTGGATAAAATGGTTGTAGAGTGGATAAAATGGATGTAGAGTGGATAAAATGGATGTAGAGTGGATAAAAATGGATGTAGAGTGGATAAAATGGATGTAGAGTGGATAAAATGGTTGTAGAGTTGATAAAATGGATGTAGAGTTGATAAAAATGGAAGTAGAGTGGATAAAATGGATGTATAGTGGATAAAAATGGATGTAGAGTGGATAAAATGGATGTAGAGTGGATAAAAATGGATGTAGAGTGGATAAAATGGATGTAGAGTGGATAAAAATGGATGTAGAGTGGATAAAAATGGATGTAGAGTGGATGAAATGGATGTAGAGTGGATAAAATGGATGTAGAGTGGATAAAAATGGATGTAGAGTGGATAAAATGGATGTAGAGTGGATAAAATGGATATAGGGTGGATAAAAATGGATGTAGAGTGGATAAAATGGATGTAGAGTGTATAAAATGGATGTAGAGTGGATAAAATTGATGTAGAGTGTATAAAATGGATGTAGAGTGGATAAAAATGGATGTAGAGTGGATAAAAATGGATGTAGATTGGATAAAATGGATGTAGAGTGGATAAAATGGATGTAGAGTTGATAAAATGGATGTAAAGTGGATAAAATGGATGTAGAGTTAATAAAATTGGATGTAGAATGGATAAAATGGATGTAGAGTTGATAAAAATGGATGTAGAGTGGATAAAAATGGATGTAGATTGGATAAAATGGATGTAGAGTGGATAAAAATGGATGTAGAGTATATAAATTGGATGTAGAGTATATAAAATGGATGTAGAGTGGATAAAAATGGATGTCGAGTGGATAAAATGGATGTAGAGTGGATAAAAATGGATGTAGATTGGATAAAATGGATGTAGAGTTAATAAAAATGGATGTAGAGCGGATAAAATGGATGTAGAGTAGATAAAATGGATGTAGAGTGGATAAAATGGATGTAGAGTAGATAAAATGGATGTAGAGTGGATAAAATGGATGTAGAGTGGATAAAAATGGATGTAGAGTATACAAATTGGATGTAGAGTATATAAAATGGATGTAGAGTGGATAAAAATGAATGTAGAGTGGATAAAAATGGATGTAGAGTATATAAATTGGATGTAGAGTATATAAAATGGATGTAGAGTGGATAAAAATGGATGTCGAGTGGATAAAATGGATGTAGAGTTGATAAAAATGGATGTAGAGTGGATAAAAATGGATGTAGATTGGATAAAATGGATGTAGAGTGGATAAAAATGGATGTAGAGTATACAAATTGGATGTAGAGTATATAAAATAGATGTAGAGTGGATAAAAATGGATGTCGAGTGGATAAAATGAATGTAGAGTGGATAAAAATGGATGTAGAGTATATAAATTGGATGTAGAGTATATAAAATGGATGTAGAGTGGATAAAAATGAATGTAGAGTGGATAAAAATGGATGTAGAGTATATAAATTGGATGTAGAGTATATAAAATGGATGTAGAGTGGATAAAAATGGATGTCGAGTGGATAAAAGGGATGTAGAGTTGATAAAAATGGATGTAGAGTGGATAAAAATGGATGTAGATTGGATAAAATGGATGTAGAGTGGATAAAAATGGATGTAGAGTATATAAATTGGATGTAGAGTATATAAAATAGATGTAGAGTGGATAAAAATGGATGTCGAGTGGATAAAATGGATGTAGAGTGGATAAAAATGGATGTAGATTGGATAAAATGGATGTAGAGTGGATAAAAATGGATGTAGAGTATATAAATTGGATGTAGAGTATATAAAATGGATGTAGAGTGGATAAAAATGGATGTCGAGTGGATAAAATGGATGTAGAGTGGATAAAAATGGATGTAGAGTGGATAAAATGGATGTAGAGTTGATAAAAATGGATGTAGAGTGGATAAAATGGATGTAGAGTAGATAAAATGGATGTAGAGTGGATAAAATGGATGTAGAGTTGATAAAATGGATGTAAAGTGGATAAAATGGATGTAGAGTTCATAAAAATGGATGTAGAGTGGATAAAAATGGATGTAGAGTTGATAAAATGGATGTAGAGTGGATAAAATGGATGTAGAGTGGATAAAATGGTTGTAGAGTGGATAAAATGGATGTAGAGTTGATAAAAATGGAAGTAGAGTGGATAAAATGGATGTATAGTGGATAAAAATGGATGTAGAGTGGATAAAATGGTTGTAGAGTGGATAAAATGGATGTAGAGTTGATAAAATGGTTGTAGAGTGGATGAAATGGATGTAGAGTGGATAAAATGGATGTAGAGTGGATAAAAATGGATGTAGAGTGGATAAAATGGATGTAGATTGGATAAAATGGATTTAGAGTGGATAAAATGGATGTAGAGTTGATAAAATGGATGTAAAGTGGATAAAATGGATGTAGAGTTAATAAAAATGGATGTAGAGTGGATAAAATGGATGTAGAGTGGATAAAAATGGATGTAGAGTGGATAAAATGGATGTAGAGATGATAAAAATGGATGTAGAGTGGATAAAATGGATGTAGAGTAGATAAAATGGATGTAGAGTTCATAAAAATGGATGTAGAGTGGATAAAAATGGATGTAGATTGGATAAAATGGATGTAGAGTGGATAAAAATGGATGTAGAGTGGATAAAATGGATGTATAGTGGATAACATGGTTGTAGAGTGGATAAAATGGATGTAGAGTGGATAAAATGGATGTAGAGTTAATAAAAATGGATGTAGTGTGGAAATACTGGATGTAGAGAGGATAAAATGGATGTAGAGTGGATAAAATGGATGTAGAGTTGATAAAAATGGATGTAGAGTGGATAAAAATGGATGTAGATTGGATAAAATGGATGTAGAGTGGATAAAAATGGATGTAGAGTATATAAATTGGATGTAGAGTATATAAAATGGATGTAGAGTGGATAAAAATGGATGTCGAGTGGATAAAATGGATGTAGAGTGGATAAAAATGGATGTAGATTGGATAAAATGGATGTAGAGTTAATAAAAATGGATGTAGAGCGGATAAAATGGATGTAGAGTAGATAAAATGGATGTAGAGTGGATAAAATGGATGTAGAGTAGATAAAATGGATGTAGAGTGGATAAAATGGATGTAGAGTTGATAAAATGGATGTAGAGTGTATAAAATGAATGTAGAGTGAATAAAATGGATGTAGAGTGGATAAAATGAATGTAGAGTGGATAAAAATGGATGTAGAGTATACAAATTGGATGTAGAGTATACAAAATGGATGTAGAGTGGATAAAAATGAATGTAGAGTGGATAAAAATGGATGTAGAGTATATAAATTGGATGTAGAGTATATAAAATGGATGTAGAGTGGATAAAAATGGATGTCGAGTGGATAAAATGGATGTAGAGTTGATAAAAATGGATGTAGAGTGGATAAAAATGGATGTAGATTGGATAAAATGGATGTATAGTGGATAAAAATGGATGTAGAGTGGATAAAAATGGATGTCGAGTGGATAAAATGGATGTAGAGTTGATAAAATGGATGTAGAGTGGATAAAATGGATGTAGAGTGGATAAAATGGATGTAGAGTTGATAAAATGGATGTAGAGTGGATAAAATGGATGTAGAGTGGATAAAATGGTTGTAGAGTGGATAAAATGGATGTAGAGTTGATAAAAATGGAAGTAGAGTGGATAAAATGGATGTATAGTGGATAAAAATGGATGTAGAGTGGATAAAATGGTTGTAGAGTGGATAAAATGGATGTAGAGTTGATAAAAATGGAAGTAGAGTGGATAAAATGGATGTATAGTGGATAAAAATGGATGTAGAGTGGATAAAATGGATGTAGAGTTGATAAAATGGATGTAAAGTGGATAAAATGGATGTAGAGTTAATAAAAATGGATGTAGAGTGGATAAAATGGATGTAGAGTGGATAAAAATGGATGTAGAGTGGATAAAATGGATGTAGAGATGATAAAAATGGATGTAGAGTGGATAAAATGGATGTAGAGTAGATAAAATGGATGTAGAGTTCATAAAAATGGATGTAGAGTGGATAAAAATGGATGTAGATTGGATAAAATGGATGTAGAGTGGATAAAAATGGATGTAGAGTGGATAAAATGGATGTATAGTGGATAACATGGTTGTAGAGTGGATAAAATGGATGTAGAGTGGATAAAATGGATGTAGAGTTAATAAAAATGGATGTAGTGTGGAAATACTGGATGTAGAGAGGATAAAATGGATGTAGAGTGGATAAAATGGATGTAGAGTTAAAAAATTGGATGTAGAGTGGATAAAATGGATGTAGAGTTGATAAAAATGGATGTAGAGTGGATAAAAATGGATGTAGATTGGATAAAATGAATGTAGAGTGGATAAAAATGGATGTAGAGTATACAAATTGGATGTAGAGTATACAAAATGGATGTAGAGTGGATAAAAATGAATGTAGAGTGGATAAAAATGGATGTAGAGTATATAAATTGGATGTAGAGTATATAAAATGGATGTAGAGTGGATAAAAATGGATGTCGAGTGGATAAAATGGATGTAGAGTTGATAAAAATGGATGTAGAGTGGATAAAAATGGATGTAGAGTGGATAAAATGGATGTAGAGTGGATAAAAATGGATGTAGAGTATACAAATTGGATGTAGAGTATATAAAATAGATGTAGAGTGGATAAAAATGGATGTCGAGTGGATAAAATGAATGTAGAGTGGATAAAAATGGATGTAGAGTATATAAATTGGATGTAGAGTATATAAAATGGATGTAGAGTGGATAAAAATGAATGTAGAGTGGATAAAAATGGATGTAGAGTATATAAATTGGATGTAGAGTATATAAAATGGATGTAGAGTGGATAAAAATGGATGTCGAGTGGATAAAATGGATGTAGAGTTGATAAAAATGGATGTAGAGTGGATAAAAATGGATGTAGATTGGATAAAATGGATGTAGAGTGGATAAAAATGGATGTAGAGTATATAAATTGGATGTAGAGTATATAAAATAGATGTAGAGTGGATAAAAATGGATGTCGAGTGGATAAAATGGATGTAGAGTGGATAAAAATGGATGTAGATTGGATAAAATGGATGTAGAGTGGATAAAAATGGATGTAGAGTATATAAATTGGATGTAGAGTATATAAAATGGATGTAGAGTGGATAAAAATGGATGTCGAGTGGATAAAATGGATGTAGAGTGGATAAAAATGGATGTAGAGTGGATAAAATGGATGTAGAGTTGATAAAAATGGATGTAGAGTGGATAAAATGGATGTAGAGTAGATAAAATGGATGTAGAGTGGATAAAATGGATGTAGAGTTGATAAAATGGATGTAAAGTGGATAAAATGGATGTAGAGTTCATAAAAATGGATGTAGAGTGGATAAAAATGGATGTAGATTGGATAAAATGGATGTAGAGTGGATAAAAATGGATGTAGAGTGGATAAATTGGATGTAGAGTATATAAAATGGATGTAGAGTGGATAAAAATGGATGTCGAGTGGATAAAATGGATGTAGAGTGGATAAAAATGGATGTAGATTGAATAAAATGGATGTAGAGTTAATAAAAATGGATGTAGAGCGGATAAAATGGATGTAGAGTAGATAAAATGGATGTAGAGTGGATAAAATGGATGTAGAGTAGATAAAATGGATGTAGAGTGGATAAAATGGATGTAGAGTTGATAAAATGGATGTAGAGTGTATAAAATGGATGTAGAGTGAATAAAATGGATGTAGAGTGGATAAAATGAATGTAGAGTGGATAAAAATGGATGTAGAGTATACAAATTGGATGTAGAGTATACAAAATGGATGTAGAGTGGATAAAAATGAATGTAGAGTGGATAAAAATGGATGTAGAGTATATAAATTGGATGTAGAGTATATAAAATGGATGTAGAGTGGATAAAAATGGATGTCGAGTGGATAAAATGGATGTAGAGTTGATAAAAATGGATGTAGAGTGGATAAAAATGGATGTAGATTGGATAAAATGGATGTAGAGTGGATAAAAATGGATGTAGAGTATACAAATTGGATGTAGAGTATATAAAATAGATGTAGAGTGGATAAAAATGGATGTCGAGTGGATAAAATGAATGTAGAGTGGATAAAAATGGATGTAGAGTATATAAATTGGATGTAGAGTATATAAAATGGATGTAGAGTGGATAAAAATGGATGTAGAGTGGATAAAAATGGATGTAGAGTATATAAATTGGATGTAGAGTATATAAAATGGATGTAGAGTGGATAAAAATGGATGTCGAGTGGATAAAATGGATGTAGAGTTGATAAAAATGGATGTAGAGTGGATAAAAATGGATGTAGATTGGATAAAATGGATGTAGAGTGGATAAAAATGGATGTAGAGTATATAAATTGGATGTAGAGTATATAAAATAGATGTAGAGTGGATAAAAATGGATGTCGAGTGGATAAAATGGATGTAGAGTGGATAAAAATGGATGTAGATTGGATAAAATGGATGTAGAGTGGATAAAAATGGATGTAGAGTATATAAATTGGATGTAGAGTATATAAAATGGATGTAGAGTGGATAAAAATGGATGTCGAGTGGATAAAATGGATGTAGAGTGGATAAAAATGGATGTAGAGTGGATAAAATGGATGTAGAGTTGATAAAAATGGATGTAGAGTGGATAAAATGGATGTAGAGTAGATAAAATGGATGTAGAGTGGATAAAATGGATGTAGAGTTGATAAAATGGATGTAAAGTGGATAAAATGGATGTAGAGTTCATAAAAATGGATGTAGAGTGGATAAAAATGGATGTAGATTGGATAAAATGGATGAAGAGTGGATAAAAATGGATGTAGAGTGGATAAAATGGATGTAGAGTGGATAAAATGGTTGTAGAGTGGATAAAATGGATGTAGAGTTGATAAAAATGGAAGTAGAGTGGATAAAATGGATGTATAGTGGATAAAAATGGATGTAGAGTGGATAAAAATGGATGTAGAGTGGATAAAATGGATGTAGAGTGCATAAAAATGGATGTTGAGTGGATAAAATGGATGTAGAGTGGATAAAATGGATGTAGAGTTGATAAAATGGATGTAGAGTGGATAAAATGGATGTAGAGTGGATAAAATGGTTGTAGAGTGGATAAAATGGATGTAGAGTTGATAAAAATGGAAGTAGAGTGGATAAAATGGATGTATAGTGGATAAAAATGGATGTAGAGTGGATAAAATGGTTGTAGAGTGGATAAAATGGATGTAGAGTTGATAAAATGGTTGTAGAGTGGATGAAATGGATGTAGAGTGGATAAAATGGATGTAGAGTGGATAAAAATGGATGTAGAGTGGATAAAATGGATGTAGATTGGATAAAATGGATGTAGAGTGGATAAAATGGATGTAGAGTTGATAAAATGGATGTAAAGTGGATAAAATGGATGTAGAGTGGATAAAATGGATGTAGAGTGGATAAAATGGATGTAGAGTGGATAAAAATGGATGTAGAGTGGATAAAATGGATGTAGAGATGATAAAAATGGATGTAGAGTGGATAAAATGGATGTAGAGTAGATAAAATGGATGTAGAGTTCATAAAAATGGATGTAGAGTGGATAAAAATGGATGTAGATTGGATAAAATGGATGTAGAGTGGATAAAAATGGATGTAGAGTGGATAAAATGGATGTATAGTGGATAACATGGTTGTAGAGTGGATAAAATGGATGTAGAGTGGATAAAATGGATGTAGAGTTAATAAAAATGGATGTAGTGTGGAAATACTGGATGTAGAGAGGATAAAATGGATGTAGAGTGGATAAAATGGATGTAGAGTTGATAAAAATGGATGTAGAGTGGATAAAAATGGATGTAGATTGGATAAAATGGATGTAGAGTGGATAAAAATGGATGTAGAGTATATAAATTGGATGTAGAGTATATAAAATGGATGTAGAGTGGATAAAAATGGATGTCGAGTGGATAAAATGGATGTAGAGTGGATAAAAATGGATGTAGATTGGATAAAATGGATGTAGAGTTAATAAAAATGGATGTAGAGCGGATAAAATGGATGTAGAGTAGATAAAATGGATGTAGAGTGGATAAAATGGATGTAGAGTAGATAAAATGGATGTAGAGTGGATAAAATGGATGTAGAGTTGATAAAATGGATGTAGAGTGTATAAAATGGATGTAGAGTGAATAAAATGGATGTAGAGTGGATAAAATGAATGTAGAGTGGATAAAAATGGATGTAGAGTATACAAATTGGATGTAGAGTATACAAAATGGATGTAGAGTGGATAAAAATGAATGTAGAGTGGATAAAAATGGATGTAGAGTATATAAATTGGATGTAGAGTATATAAAATGGATGTAGAGTGGATAAAAATGGATGTCGAGTGGATAAAATGGATGTAGAGTTGATAAAAATGGATGTAGAGTGGATAAAAATGGATGTAGATTGGATAAAATGGATGTAGAGTGGATAAAAATGGATGTAGAGTATACAAATTGGATGTAGAGTATATAAAATAGATGTAGAGTGGATAAAAATGGATGTCGAGTGGATAAAATGAATGTAGAGTGGATAAAAATGGATGTAGAGTATATAAATTGGATGTAGAGTATATAAAATGGATGTAGAGTGGATAAAAATGAATGTAGAGTGGATAAAAATGGATGTAGAGTATATAAATTGGATGTAGAGTATATAAAATGGATGTAGAGTGGATAAAAATGGATGTCGAGTGGATAAAATGGATGTAGAGTTGATAAAAATGGATGTAGAGTGGATAAAAATGGATGTAGAGTGGATAAAATGGATGTAGAGTGGATAAAAATGGATGTAGAGTATATAAATTGGATGTAGAGTATATAAAATAGATGTAGAGTGGATAAAAATGGATGTCGAGTGGATAAAATGGATGTAGAGTGGATAAAAATGGATGTAGATTGGATAAAATGGATGTAGAGTGGATAAAAATGGATGTAGAGTATATAAATTGGATGTAGAGTATATAAAATGGATGTAGAGTGGATAAAAATGGATGTCGAGTGGATAAAATGGATGTAGAGTGGATAAAAATGGATGTAGAGTGGATAAAATGGATGTAGAGTTGATAAAAATGGATGTAGAGTGGATAAAATGGATGTAGAGTAGATAAAATGGATGTAGAGTGGATAAAATGGATGTAGAGTTGATAAAATGGATGTAAAGTGGATAAAATGGATGTAGAGTTCATAAAAATGGATGTAGAGTGGATAAAAATGGATGTAGATTGGATAAAATGGATGTAGAGTGGATAAAAATGGATGTAGAGTGGATAAAATGGATGTAGAGTGGATAAAATGGTTGTAGAGTGGATAAAATGGATGTAGAGTTGATAAAAATGGAAGTAGAGTGGATAAAATGGATGTATAGTGGATAAAAATGGATGTAGAGTGGATAAAAATGGATGTAGAGTGGATAAAATGGATGTAGAGTGCATAAAAATGGATGTTGAGTGGATAAAATGGATGTAGAGTGGATAAAATGGATGTAGAGTTGATAAAATGGATGTAGAGTGGATAAAATGGATGTAGAGTGGATAAAATGGTTGTAGAGTGGATAAAATGGATGTAGAGTTGATAAAAATGGAAGTAGAGTGGATAAAATGGATGTATAGTGGATAAAAATGGATGTAGAGTGGATAAAATGGTTGTAGAGTGGATAAAATGGATGTAGAGTTGATAAAATGGTTGTAGAGTGGATAAAATGGATGTAGAGTGGATAAAATGGATGTAGAGTGGATAAAAATGGATGTAGAGTGGATAAAATGGATGTAGATTGGATAAAATGGATGTAGAGTGGATAAAATGGATGTAGAGTTGATAAAATGGATGTAAAGTGGATAAAATGGATGTAGAGTTAATAAAAATGGATGTAGAGTGGATAAAATGGATGTAGAGTGGATAAAAATGGATGTAGAGTGGATAAAATGGATGTAGAGATGATAAAAATGGATGTAGAGTGGATAAAATGGATGTAGAGTAGATAAAATGGATGTAGAGTTCATAAAAATGGATGTAGAGTGGATAAAAATGGATGTAGATTGGATAAAATGGATGTAGAGTGGATAAAAATGGATGTAGAGTGGATAAAATGGATGTATAGTGGATAACATGGTTGTAGAGTGGATAAAATGGATGTAGAGTGGATAAAATGGATGTAGAGTTAATAAAAATGGATGTAGTGTGGAAATACTGGATGTAGAGAGGATAAAATGGATGTAGAGTGGATAAAATGGATGTACAGTTAAAAAATTGGATGTAGAGTGGATAAAATGGATGTAGAGTTGATAAAAATGGATGTAGAGTGGATAAAAATGGATGTAGATTGGATAAAATGAATGTAGAGTGGATAAAAATGGATGTAGAGTATACAAATTGGATGTAGAGTATACAAAATGGATGTAGAGTGGATAAAAATGAATGTAGAGTGGATAAAAATGGATGTAGAGTATATAAATTGGATGTAGAGTATATAAAATGGATGTAGAGTGGATAAAAATGGATGTCGAGTGGATAAAATGGATGTAGAGTTGATAAAAATGGATGTAGAGTGGATAAAAATGGATGTAGATTGGATAAAATGGATGTAGAGTGGATAAAAATGGATGTAGAGTATACAAATTGGATGTAGAGTATATAAAATAGATGTAGAGTGGATAAAAATGGATGTCGAGTGGATAAAATGAATGTAGAGTGGATAAAAATGGATGTAGAGTATATAAATTGGATGTAGAGTATATAAAATGGATGTAGAGTGGATAAAAATGAATGTAGAGTGGATAAAAATGGATGTAGAGTATATAAATTGGATGTAGAGTATATAAAATGGATGTAGAGTGGATAAAAATGGATGTCGAGTGGATAAAATGGATGTAGAGTTGATAAAAATGGATGTAGAGTGGATAAAAATGGGTGTAGATTGGATAAAATGGATGTAGAGTGGATAAAAATGGATGTAGAGTATATAAATTGGATGTAGAGTATATAAAATAGATGTAGAGTGGATAAAAATGGATGTCGAGTGGATAAAATGGATGTAGAGTGGATAAAAATGGATGTAGATTGGATAAAATGGATGTAGAGTGGATAAAAATGGATGTAGAGTATATAAATTGGATGTAGAGTATATAAAATGGATGTAGAGTGGATAAAAATGGATGTCGAGTGGATGAAATGGATGTAGAGTGGATAAAAATGGATGTAGAGTGGATAAAATGGATGTAGAGTTGATAAAAATGGATGTAGAGTGGATAAAATGGATGTAGAGTAGATAAAATGGATGTAGAGTGGATAAAATGGATGTAGAGTTGATAAAATGGATGTAAAGTGGATAAAATGGATGTAGAGTTCATAAAAATGGATGTAGAGTGGATAAAAATGGATGTAGATTGGATAAAATGGATGTAGAGTGGATAAAAATGGATGTAGAGTGGATAAAATGGATGTAGAGTGGATAAAATTGTTGTAGAGTGGATAAAATGGATGTAGAGTTGATAAAAATGGATGTAGAGTGGATAAAATGGATGTATAGTGGATAAAAATGGATGTAGAGTGGATAAAAATGGATGTAGAGTGGATAAAATGGATGTAGAGTGCATAAAAATGGATGTTGAGTGGATAAAATGGATGTAGAGTAGATAAAATGGATGTAAAGTGGATAAAAATGGATGTAGAGTGGATAAAATGGATGTAGAGTGGATAAAATGGTTGTAGAGTGGATAAAATGGATGTAGAGTTGATAAAAATGGAAGTAGAGTGGATAAAATGGATGTATAGTGGATAAAAATGGATGTAGAGTGGATAAAAATGGATGTAGAGTGGATAAAATGGATGTAGAGTGCATAAAAATGGATGTTGAGTGGATAAAATGGATGTAGAGTAGATAAAATGGATGTAAAGTGGATAAAAATGGATGTAGAGTGGATAAAATGGTTGTAGAGTGGATAAAATGGATGTAGAGTTGATAAAAATGGAAGTAGAGTGGATAAAAATGGATGTAGAGTGGATAAAATGGATGTAGAGTGAATAAAATGGATGTAGAATGGATAAAATGGATGTAGAGTGGATAAAATGGATGTAGAGTTGATAAAATGGATGTAAAGTGGATAAAATGGATGTAGAGTGCATAAAAATGGATGTAGAGTGGATAAAATGGATGTAGAGTTGATAAAAATGGATGTAGAGTGGATAAAATGGATGTAGAGTGGATAAAATGGATGTAGAGTGGATAAAATGGTTGTAGAGTGGATAAAATGGATGTAGAGTGGATAAAATGGATGTAGAGTGTATAAAAATGGATGTAGAGTGGATAAAATGGATGTATAGTGGATAAAAATGGATGTAGAGTGGATAAAATGGATGTAGAGTGGATAAAAATGGATGTAGAGTGGATAAAAATGGATGTAGAGTGGATGAAATGGATGTAGAGTGGATAAAATGGATGTAGAGTGGATAAAAATGGATGTAGAGTGGATAAAATGGATGTAGAGTGGATAAAATGGATATAGGGTGGATAAAAATGGATGTAGAGTGGATAAAATGGATGTAGAGTGTATAAAATGGATGTAGAGTGGATAAAATTGATGTAGAGTGTATAAAATGGATGTAGAGTGGATAAAAATGGATGTAGAGTGGATAAAAATGGATGTAGATTGGATAAAATGGATGTAGAGTGGATAAAATGGATGTAGAGTTGATAAAATGGATGTAAAGTGGATAAAATGGATGTAGAGTTAATAAAATTGGATGTAGAGTGGATAAAATGGATGTAGAGTTGATAAAAATGGATGTAGAGTGGATAAAAATGGATGTAGATTGGATAAAATGGATGTAGAGTGGATAAAAATGGATGTAGAGTATATAAATTGGATGTAGAGTATATAAAATGGATGTAGAGTGGATAAAAATGGATGTCGAGTGGATAAAATGGATGTAGAGTGGATAAAAATGGATGTAGATTGGATAAAATGGATGTAGAGTTAATAAAAATGGATGTAGAGCGGATAAAATGGATGTAGAGTAGATAAAATGGATGTAGAGTGGATAAAATGGATGTAGAGTAGATAAAATGGATGTAGAGTGGATAAAATGGATGTAGAGTTGATAAAATGGATGTAGAGTGTATAAAATGGATGTAGAGTGAATAAAATGGATGTAGAGTGGATAAAATTAATGTAGAGTGTATAAAATGGATGTAGAGTGGATGAAAATGGATGTAGAGTGGATAAAAATGGATGTAGATTGGATAAAATGGATGTAGAGTGGATAAAATGGATGTAGAGTTGATAAAATGGATGTAAAGTGGATAAAATGGATGCAGAGTTAATAAAATTGGATGTAGAGTGGATAAAATGGATGTAGAGTTCATAAAAATGGATGTAGAGTGGATAAAAATGGATGTAGATTGGATAAAATGGATGTAGAGTGGATAAAAATGGATGTAGAGTATATAAATTGGATGTAGAGTATATAAAATGGATGTAGAGTGGATAAAAATGGATGTCGAGTGGATAAAATGGATGTAGAGTGGATAAAAATGGATGTAGATTGGATAAAATGGATGTAGAGTTAATAAAAATGGATGTAGAGTGGATAAAATGGATGTAGAGTTGATAAAAATGTATGTAGAGTGAATAAAAATGGATGTAGAATGGATAAAAATGGATGTAGAGTATATAAATTGGATGTAGAGTATATAAAATGGATGTAGAGTGGATAAAATGGATGTAGAGTAGATAAAATGGATGTAGGGTGGATAAAATGGATGTAGAGTTGATAAAATGGATGCAGAGTGGATAAAAATAGATGTAGTGTGGATAAAAAGGATGTAGAGTGGATAACAACGGATGTAGAGTGGATAAAATGGATGTAGAGTGGATAAAAATGGATGTCGAGTGGATAAAATGGATGTCGAGTGGATAAAATGGATGTAGAGTGGATAAAAATGGATGTAGAGTGGATAAAATGGATGTAGAGTTGATAAAAATGGATGTAGAGTGGATAAAATGGATGTTGAGTGAATAAAATGGATGTAGAGTGGATAAAATTAATGCAGAGTGTATAAAATGGATGTAGAGTGGATGAAAATGGATGTAGAGTGGATAAAAATGGATGTAGAGTGCATAAAAATGGATGTTGAGTGGATAAAATGGATGTAGAGTAGATAAAATGGATGTAAAGTGGATAAAAATGGATGTAGAGTGGATAAAATGGTTGTAGAGTGGATAAAATGGATGTAGAGTTGATAAAAATGGAAGTAGAGTGGATAAAAATGGATGTAGAGTGGATAAAATGGATGTAGAGTGAATAAAATGGATGTAGATTGGATAAAATGGATGTAGAGTGGATAAAATGGATGTAGAGTTGATAAAATGGATGTAAAGTGGATAAAATGGATGTAGAGTGCATAAAAATGGATGTAGAGTGGATAAAATGGATGTAGAGTTGATAAAAATGGATGTAGAGTGGATAAAATGGATGTAGAGTAGATAAAATGGATGTAGAGTGGATAAAATGGATGAAGAGTTGATAAAATGGATGTAAAGTGGATAAAATGGATGTAGAGTGGATAAAAATGGATGTAGAGTGGATAAAATGGATGTAGAGTGGATAAAATGGTTGTAGAGTGGATAAAATGGATGTAGAGTTGATAAAAATGGAAGTAGAGTGGATAAAATGGATGTATAGTGGATAAAAATGGATGTAGAGTGGATAAAATGGATGTAGAGTGGATAAAAATGGATGTAGAGTGGATGAAATGGATGTAGAGTGGATAAAATGGATGTACAGTTAATAAAAATGGATGTAGAGTGGAAATAATGGATGTAGAGAGGATAAAATGGATGTAGAGTGGAAATACTGGATGTAGAGAGGATAAAATGGATGTAGAGTTGATAAAAATGGATGTAGAGTGGATAAAAATGGATGTAGATTGGATAAAATGAATGTAGAGTGGATAAAAATGGATGTAGAGTGGATAAAATGGATGTAGAGATGATAAAAATGGATGTAGAGTGGATAAAATGGATGTACAGTTAATAAAAATGGATGTAGAGTGGATATAATGGATGTAGAGTTGATAAAATGGATGTAAAGTGGATAAAATGGATGTAGAGTTAATAAAAATGGATGTAGTGTGGAAATACTGGATGTAGAGAGGATAAAATGGATGTAGAGTGGATAAAATGGATGTAGAGTTAAAAAATTGGATGTAGAGTGGATAAAATGGATGTAGAGTTGATAAAAATGGATGTAGAGTGGATAAAAATGGATGTAGATTGGATAAAATGAATGTGGAGTGGATAAAAATGGATGTAGAGTATATAAATTGGATGTAGAGTATATAAAATGGATGTAGAGTGGATAAAAATGGATGTCGAGTGGATAAAATGGATGTAGAGTGGATAAAAATGGATGTAGAGTGGATAAAATGGATGTAGAGTTGATAAAAATGGATGTAGAGTGGATAAAATGGATGTAGAGTAGATAATATGGATGTAGAGTGGATAAAATGGATGTAGAGTTGATAAAATGGATGTAAAGTGGATAAAATGGATGTAGAGTTCATAAAAATGGATGTAGAGTGGATAAAAATGGATGTAGATTGGATAAAATGGATGTAGAGTGGATAAAAATGGATGTAGAGTGGATAAAATGGATGTAGAGTGGATAAAATGGTTGTAGAGTGGATAAAATGGATGTAGAGTGGATAAAATGGATGTAGAGTGGATAAAAATGGATGTAGAGTGGATAAAATGGATGTAGAGTGGATAAAATGGTTGTAGAGTGGATAAAATGGATGTAGAGTTGATAAAAATGGAAGTAGAGTGGATAAAATGGATGTATAGTGGATAAAAATGGATGTAGAGTGGATAAAATGGATGTAGAGTGGATAAAAATGGATGTAGAGTGGATAAAATGGATGTAGAGTGGATAAAAATGGATGTAGAGTGGATAAAAATGGATGTAGAGTGGATGAAATGGATGTAGAGTGGATAAAATGGATGTAGAGTGGATAAAAATGGATGTAGAGTGGATAAAATGGATGTAGAGTGGATAAAATGGATATAGGGTGGATAAAAATGGATGTAGAGTGGATAAAATGGATGTAGAGTGTATAAAATGGATGTAGAGTGGATAAAATTGATGTAGAGTGTATAAAATGGATGTAGAGTGGATAAAAATGGATGTAGAGTGGATAAAAATGGATGTAGATTGGATAAAATGGATGTAGAGTGGATAAAATGGATGTAGAGTTGATAAAATGGATGTAAAGTGGATAAAATGGATGTAGAGTTAATAAAATTGGATGTAGAGTGGATAAAATGGATGTAGAGTTGATAAAAATGGATGTAGAGTGGATAAAAATGGATGTAGATTGGATAAAATGGATGTAGAGTGGATAAAAATGGATGTAGAGTATATAAATTGGATGTAGAGTATATAAAATGGATGTAGAGTGGATAAAAATGGATGTCGAGTGGATAAAATGGATGTAGAGTGGATAAAAATGGATGTAGATTGGATAAAATGGATGTAGAGTTAATAAAAATGGATGTAGAGCGGATAAAATGGATGTAGAGTAGATAAAATGGATGTAGAGTGGATAAAATGGATGTAGAGTAGATAAAATGGATGTAGAGTGGATAAAATGGATGTAGAGTTGATAAAATGGATGTAGAGTGTATAAAATGGATGTAGAGTGAATAAAATGGATGTAGAGTGGATAAAATTAATGTAGAGAGTATAAAATGGATGTAGAGTGGATGAAAATGGATGTAGAGTGGATAAAAATGGATGTAGATTGGATAAAATGGATGTAGAGTGGATAAAATGGATGTAGAGTTGATAAAATGGATGTAAAGTGGATAAAATGGATGCAGAGTTAATAAAATTGGATGTAGAGTGGATAAAATGGATGTAGAGTTCATAAAAATGGATGTAGAGTGGATAAAAATGGATGTAGATTGGATAAAATGGATGTAGAGTGGATAAAAATGGATGTAGAGTATATAAATTGGATGTAGAGTATATAAAATGGATGTAGAGTGGATAAAAATGGATGTCGAGTGGATAAAATGGATGTAGAGTGGATAAAAATGGATGTAGATTGGATAAAATGGATGTAGAGTTAATAAAAATGGATGTAGAGTGGATAAAATGGATGTAGAGTTGATAAAAATGTATGTAGAGTGAATAAAAATGGATGTAGAGTGGATAAAAATGGATGTAGAGTATATAAATTGGATGTAGAGTATATAAAATGGATGTAGAGTGGATAAAATGGATGTAGAGTAGATAAAATGGATGTAGGGTGGATAAAATGGATGTAGAGTTGATAAAATGGATGCAGAGTGGATAAAAATAGATGTAGTGTGGATAAAAAGGATGTAGAGTGGATAACAATGGATGTAGAGTGGATAAAATGGATGTAGAGTGCATAAAAATGGATGTTGAGTGGATAAAATGGATGTCGAGTGGATAAAATGGATGTAGAGTGGATAAAAATGGATGTAGAGTGGATAAAATGGATGTAGAGTTGATAAAAATGGATGTAGAGTGGATAAAATGGATGTTGAGTGAATAAAATGGATGTAGAGTGGATAAAATTAATGTAGAGTGTATAAAATGGATGTAGAGTGGATAAAAATGGATGTAGAGTGGATAAAAATGGATGTAGATTGGATAAAATGGATGTAGAGTGGATAAAATGGATGTAGAGTTGATAAAATGGATGTAAAGTGGATAAAATGGATGCAGAGTTAATAAAATTGGATGTAGAGTGGATAAAATGGATGTAGAGTTCATAAAAATGGATGTAGAGTGTATAAAATGGATGTTGAGTGAATAAAATGGATGTAGAGTGGATAAAATTAATGTAGAGTGTATAAAATGGATGTAGAGTGGATGAAAATGGATGTAGAGTGGATAAAAATGGATGTAGAGTGGATAAAATGGTTGTAGAGTGGATAAAATGGATGTAGAGTTGATAAAAATGGAAGTAGAGTGGATAAAATGGATGTATAGTGGATAAAAATGGATGTAGAGTGGATAAAATGGATGTAGAGTGGATAAAAATGGATGTAGAGTGGATAAAATGGATGTAGAGTGGATAAAAATGGATGTAGAGTGGATAAAAATGGATGTAGAGTGGATGAAATGGATGTAGAGTGGATAAAATGGATGTAGAGTGGATAAAATGGATGTAGAGTGGATAAAATGGATGTAGAGTGGATAAAAATGGATGTAGAGTGGATAAAATGGATGTAGAGTGGATAAAATGGTTGTAGAGTGGATGAAATGGATGTAGAGTGGATAAAATGGATGTAGAGTGGATAAAAATGGATGTAGAGTGGATAAAATGGATGTAGATTGGATAAAATGGATGTAGAGTGGATAAAATGGATGTAGAGTTGATAAAATGGATGTAAAGTGGATAAAATGGATGTAGAGTTAATAAAAATGGATGTAGAGTGGATAAAATGGATGTAGAGTGGATAAAAATGGATGTAGAGTGGATAAAATGGATGTAGAGATGATAAAAATGGATGTAGAGTGGATAAAATGGATGTAGAGTAGATAAAATGGATGTAGAGTTCATAAAAATGGATGTAGAGTGGATAAAAATGGATGTAGATTGGATAAAATGGATGTAGAGTGGATAAAAATGGATGTAGAGTGGATAAAATGGATGTAGAGTGGATAAAATGGTTGTAGAGTGGATAAAATGGATGTAGAGTGGATAAAATGGATGTAGAGTTAATAAAAATGGATGTAGTGTGGAAATACTGGATGTAGAGAGGATAAAATGGATGTAGAGTGGATAAAATGGATGTAGAGTTAAGAAATTGGATGTAGAGTGGATAAAATGGATGTAGAGTTGATAAAAATGGATGTAGAGTGGATAAAAATGGATGTAGATTGGATAAAATGAATGTAGAGTGGATAAAAATGGATGTAGAGTATACAAATTGGATGTAGAGTATACAAAATGGATGTAGAGTGGATAAAAATGAATGTAGAGTGGATAAAAATGGATGTAGAGTATATAAATTGGATGTAGAGTATATAAAATGGATGTAGAGTGGATAAAAATGGATGTCGAGTGGATAAAATGGATGTAGAGTTGATAAAAATGGATGTAGAGTGGATAAAAATGGATGTAGATTGGATAAAATGGATGTAGAGTGGATAAAAATGGATGTAGAGTATACAAATTGGATGTAGAGTATATAAAATAGATGTAGAGTGGATAAAAATGGATGTCGAGTGGATAAAATGAATGTAGAGTGGATAAAAATGGATGTAGAGTATATAAATTGGATGTAGAGTATATAAAATGGATGTAGAGTGGATAAAAATGAATGTAGAGTGGATAAAAATGGATGTAGAGTATATAAATTGGATGTAGAGTATATAAAATGGATGTAGAGTGGATAAAAATGGATGTCGAGTGGATAAAATGGATGTAGAGTTGATAAAAATGGATGTAGAGTGGATAAAAATGGATGTAGATTGGATAAAATGGATGTAGAGTGGATAAAAATGGATGTAGAGTATATAAATTGGATGTAGAGTATATAAAATAGATGTAGAGTGGATAAAAATGGATGTCGAGTGGATAAAATGGATGTAGAGTGGATAAAAATGGATGTAGATTGGATAAAATGGATGTAGAGTGGATAAAAATGGATGTAGAGTATATAAATTGGATGTAGAGTATATAAAATGGATGTAGAGTGGATAAAAATGGATGTCGAGTGGATAAAATGGATGTAGAGTGGATAAAAATGGATGTAGAGTGGATAAAATGGATATAGAGTTGATAAAAATGGATGTAGAGTGGATAAAATGGATGTAGAGTAGATAAAATGGATGTAGAGTGGATAAAATGGATGTAGAGTTGATAAAATGGATGTAAAGTGGATAAAATGGATGTAGAGTTCATAAAAATGGATGTAGAGTGGATAAAAATGGATGTAGATTGGATAAAATGGATGTAGAGTGGATAAAAATGGATGTAGAGTGGATAAAATGGATGTAGAGTGGATAAAATGGTTGTAGAGTGGATAAAATGGATGTAGAGTTGATAAAAATGGAAGTAGAGTGGATAAAATGGATGTATAGTGGATAAAAATGGATGTAGAGTGGATAAAAATGGATGTAGAGTGGATAAAATGGATGTAGAGTGCATAAAAATGGATGTTGAGTGGATAAAATGGATGTAGAGTAGATAAAATGGATGTAAAGTGGATAAAAATGGATGTAGAGTGGATAAAATGGATGTAGAGTGGATAAAATGGTTGTAGAGTGGATAAAATGGATGTAGAGTTGATAAAAATGGAAGTAGAGTGGATAAAATGGATGTATAGTGGATAAAAATGGATGTAGAGTGGATAAAAATGGATGTAGAGTGGATAAAATGGATGTAGAGTGCATAAAAATGGATGTTGAGTGGATAAAATGGATGTAGAGTAGATAAAATGGATGTAAAGTGGATAAAAATGGATGTAGAGTGGATAAAATGGTTGTAGAGTGGATAAAATGGATGTAGAGTTGATAAAAATGGAAGTAGAGTGGATAAAAATGGATGTAGAGTGGATAAAATGGATGTAGAGTGAATAAAATGGATGTAGAATGGATAAAATGGATGTAGAGTGGATAAAATGGATGTAGAGTTGATAAAATGGATGTAAAGTGGATAAAATGGATGTAGAGTGCATAAAAATGGATGTAGAGTGGATAAAATGGATGTAGAGTTGATAAAAATGGATGTAGAGTGGATAAAATGGATGTAGAGTAGATAAAATGGATGTAGAGTGGATAAAATGGATGAAGAGTTGATAAAATGGATGTAAAGTGGATAAAATGGATGTAGAGTGGATAAAAATGGATGTAGAGTGGATAAAATGGATGTAGAGTGGATAAAATGGTTGTAGAGTGGATAAAATGGATGTAGAGTTGATAAAAATGGAAGTAGAGTGGATAAAATGGATGTATAGTGGATAAAAATGGATGTAGAGTGGATAAAATGGATGTAGAGTGGATAAAAATGGATGTAGAGTGGATGAAATGGATGTAGAGTGGATAAAATGGATGTACTGTTAATAAAAATGGATGTAGAGTGGATAAAATTAATGTAGAGTGTATAAAATGGATGTAGAGTGGATGAAAATGGATGTAGAGTGGATAAAAATGGATGTAGATTGGATAAAATGGATGTAGAGTGGATAAAATGGATGTAGAGTTGATAAAATGGATGTAAAGTGGATAAAATGGATGCAGAGTTAATAAAATTGGATGTAGAGTGGATAAAATAGATGTAGAGTTCATAAAAATGGATGTAGAGTGGATAAAATGGATGTTGAGTGAATAAAATGGATGTAGAGTGGATAAAATTAATGTAGAGTGTATAAAATGGATGTAGAGTGGATGAAAATGGATGTAGAGTGGATAAAAATGGATGTAGAGTGGATAAAATGGTTGTAGAGTGGATAAAATGGATGTAGAGTTGATAAAAATGGAAGTAGAGTGGATAAAATGGATGTATAGTGGATAAAAATGGATGTAGAGTGGATAAAATGGATGTAGAGTTCATAAAAATGGATGTAGAGTGGATAAAAATGGATGTAGATTGGATAAAATGGATGTAGAGTTGATAAAATGGATGTAAAGTGGATAAAATGGATGTAGAGTTAATATAATTGGATGTAGAGTGGATAAAATGGATGTAGAGTGGATAAAATGGATGTAGAGTGAATAAAATGGATGTAGAGTGGATAAAATTGATGTAGAGTGTATAAAATGGATGTAGAGTGGATAAAAATGGATGTAGAGTGGATAAAAATGGATGTAGATTGGATAAAATGGATGTAGAGTGGATAAAATGGATGTAGAGTTGATAAAATGGATGTAAAGTGGATAAAATGGATGTAGAGTGCATAAAAATGGATGTAGAGTGGATAAAATGGATGTAGAGTTGATAAAAATGGATGTAGAGTGGATAAAATGGATGTAGAGTGGATAAAATGGATGAAGAGTTGATAAAATGGATGTAAAGTGGATAAAATGGATGTAGAGTGGATAAAAATGGATGTAGAGTGGATAAAATGGATGTAGAGTGGATAAAATGGTTGTAGAGTGGATAAAATGGATGTAGAGTTGATAAAAATGGAAGTAGAGTGGATAAAATGGATGTATAGTGGATAAAAATGGATGTAGAGTGGATAAAATGGATGTAGAGTGGATAAAAATGGATGTAGAGTGGATGAAATGGATGTAGAGTGGATAAAAATGGATGTAGAGTATATAAATTGGATGTAGAGTATATAAAATAGATGTAGAGTGGATAAAAATGGATGTCGAGTGGATAAAATGGATGTAGAGTGGATAAAAATGGATGTAGATTGGATAAAATGGATGTAGAGTGGATAAAAATGGATGTAGAGTATATAAATTGGATGTAGAGTATATAAAATGGATGTAGAGTGGATAAAAATGGATGTCGAGTGGATAAAATGGATGTAGAGTGGATAAAAATGGATGTAGAGTGGATAAAATGGATGTAGAGTTGATAAAAATGGATGTAGAGTGGATAAAATGGATGTAGAGTAGATAAAATGGATGTAGAGTGGATAAAATGGATGTAGAGTTGATAAAATGGATGTAAAGTGGATAAAATGGATGTAGAGTTCATAAAAATGGATGTAGAGTGGATAAAAATGGATGTAGATTGGATAAAATGGATGTAGAGTGGATAAAAATGGATGTAGAGTGGATAAAATGGATGTAGAGTGGATAAAATGGTTGTAGAGTGGATGAAATGGATGTAGAGTGGATAAAATGGATGTAGAGTGGATAAAAATGGATGTAGAGTGGATAAAATGGATGTAGATTGGATAAAATGGATGTAGAGTGGATAAAATGGATGTAGAGTTGATAAAATGGATGTAAAGTGGATAAAATGGATGTAGAGTTAATAAAAATGGATGTAGAGTGGATAAAATGGATGTAGAGTGGATAAAAATGGATGTAGAGTGGATAAAATGCATGTAGAGATGATAAAAATGGATGTAGAGTGGATAAAATGGATGTAGAGTAGATAAAATGGATGTAGAGTTCATAAAAATGGATGTAGAGTGGATAAAAATGGATGTAGATTGGATAAAATGGATGTAGAGTGGATAAAAATGGATGTAGAGTGGATAAAATGGATGTAGAGTGGATAAAATGGTTGTAGAGTGGATAAAATGGATGTAGAGTGGATAAAATGGATGTAGAGTTAATAAAAATGGATGTAGTGTGGAAATACTGGATGTAGAGAGGATAAAATGGATGTAGAGTGGATAAAATGGATGTAGAGTTAAAAAATTGGATGTAGAGTGGATAAAATGGATGTAGAGTTGATAAAAATGGATGTAGAGTGGATAAAAATGGATGTAGATTGGATAAAATGAATGTAGAGTGGATAAAAATGGATGTAGAGTGGATAAAATGGATGCAGAGTTAATAAAATTGGATGTAGAGTGGATAAAATGGATGTAGAGTTCATAAAAATGGATGTAGAGTGGATAAAATGGATGTTGAGTGAATAAAATGGATGTAGAGTGGATAAAATTAATGTAGAGTGTATAAAATGGATGTAGAGTGGATGAAAATGGATGTAGAGTGGATAAAAATGGATGTAGAGTGGATAAAATGGTTGTAGAGTGGATAAAATGGATGTAGAGTTGATAAAAATGGAAGTAGAGTGGATAAAATGGATGTATAGTGGATAAAAATGGATGTAGAGTGGATAAAATGGATGTAGAGTGGATAAAAATGGATGTAGAGTGGATAAAATGGATGTAGAGTGGATAAAAATGGATGTAGAGTGGATAAAAATGGATGTAGAGTGGATGAAATGGATGTAGAGTGGATAAAATGGATGTAGAGTGGATAAAATGGATGTAGAGTGGATAAAATAGATGTAGAGTGGATAAAAATGGATGTAGAGTGGATAAAATGGATGTAGAGTGGATAAAATGGTTGTAGAGTGGATGAAATGGATGTAGAGTGGATAAAATGGATGTAGAGAGGATAAAAATGGATGTAGAGTGGATAAAATGGATGTAGATTGGATAAAATGGATGTAGAGTGGATAAAATGGATGTAGAGTTGATAAAATGGATGTAAAGTGGATAAAATGGATGTAGAGTTAATAAAAATGGATGTAGAGTGGATAAAATGGATGTAGAGTGGATAAAAATGGATGTAGAGTGGATAAAATGGATGTAGAGATGATAAAAATGGATGTAGAGTGGATAAAATGGATGTAGAGTAGATAAAATGGATGTAGAGTTCATAAAAATGGATGTAGAGTGGATAAAAATGGATGTAGATTGGATAAAATGGATGTAGAGTGGATAAAAATGGATGTAGAGTGGATAAAATGGATGTAGAGTGGATAAAATGGTTGTAGAGTGGATAAAATGGATGTAGAGTGGATAAAATGGATGTAGAGTTAATAAAAATGGATGTAGTGTGGAAATACTGGATGTAGAGAGGATAAAATGGATGTAGAGTGGATAAAATGGATGTAGAGTTAAAAAATTGGATGTAGAGTGGATAAAATGGATGTAGAGTTGATAAAAATGGATGTAGAGTGGATAAAAATGGATGTAGATTGGATAAAATGAATGTAGAGTGGATAAAAATGGATGTAGAGTATACAATTTGGATGTAGAGTATACAAAATGGATGTAGAGTGGATAAAAATGAATGTAGAGTGGATAAAAATGGATGTAGAGTATATAAATTGGATGTAGAGTATATAAAATGGATGTAGAGTGGATAAAAATGGATGTCGAGTGGATAAAATGGATGTAGAGTTGATAAAAATGGATGTAGAGTGGATAAAAATGGATGTAGATTGGATAAAATGGATGTAGAGTGGATAAAAATGGATGTAGAGTATACAAATTGGATGTAGAGTATATAAAATAGATGTAGAGTGGATAAAAATGGATGTCGAGTGGATAAAATGAATGTAGAGTGGATAAAAATGGATGTAGAGTATATAAATTGGATGTAGAGTATATAAAATGGATGTAGAGTGGATAAAAATGAATGTAGAGTGGATAAAAATGGATGTAGAGTATATAAATTGGATGTAGAGTATATAAAATGGATGTAGAGTGGATAAAAATGGATGTCGAGTGGATAAAATGGATGTAGAGTTGATAAAAATGGATGTAGAGTGGATAAAAATGGATGTAGATTGGATAAAATGGATGTAGAGTGGATAAAAATGGATGTAGAGTATATAAATTGGATGTAGAGTATATAAAATAGATGTAGAGTGGATAAAAATGGATGTCGAGTGGATAAAATGGATGTAGAGTGGATAAAAATGGATGTAGATTGGATAAAATGGATGTAGAGTGGATAAAAATGGATGTAGAGTATATAAATTGGATGTAGAGTATATAAAATGGATGTAGAGTGGATAAAAATGGATGTCGAGTGGATAAAATGGATGTAGAGTGGATAAAAATGGATGTAGAGTGGATAAAATGGATGTAGAGTTGATAAAAATGGATGTAGAGTGGATAAAATGGATGTAGAGTAGATAAAATGGATGTAGAGTGGATAAAATGGATGTAGAGTTGATAAAAATGGAAGTAGAGTGGATAAAATGGATGTATAGTGGATAAAAATGGATGTAGAGTGGATAAAAATGGATGTAGAGTGGATAAAATGGATGTAGAGTGCATAAAAATGGATGTTGAGTGGATAAAATGGATGTAGAGTAGATAAAATGGATGTAAAGTGGATAAAAATGGATGTAGAGTGGATAAAATGGATGTAGAGTGGATAAAAATGGATGTAGAGTGGATAAAATGGATGTAGAGTGGATAAAATGGTTGTAGAGTGGATAAAATGGATGTAGAGTTGATAAAAATGGAAGTAGAGTGGATAAAATGGATGTATAGTGGATAAAAATGGATGTAGAGTGGATAAAATGGATGTAGAGTGGATAAAAATGGATGTAGAGTGGATGAAATGGATGTAGAGTGGATAAAATGGATGTACTGTTAATAAAAATGGATGTAGAGTGGAAATAATGGATGTAGAGAGGATAAAATGGATGTAGAGTGGATAAAATGGATGTAGAGTTCATAAAAATGGATGTAGAGTGGATAAAAATGGATGTAGATTGGATAAAATGGATGTAGAGTTGATAAAATGGATGTAAAGTGGATAAAATGGATGTAGAGTTAATATAATTGGATTTAGAGTGGATAAAATGGATGTAGAGTGGATAAAATGGATGTAGAGTGAATAAAATGGATGTAGAGTGGATAAAATTGATGTAGAGTGTATAAAATGGATGTAGAGTGGATAAAAATGGATGTAGAGTGGATAAAAATGGATGTAGATTGGATAAAATGGATGTAGAGTGGATAAAATGGATGTAGAGTTGATAAAATGGATGTAAAGTGGATAAAATGGATGTAGAGTGCATAAAAATGGATGTAGAGTGGATAAAATGGATGTAGAGTTGATAAAAATGGATGTAGAGTGGATAAAATGGATGTAGAGTGGATAAAATGGATGAAGAGTTGATAAAATGGATGTAAAGTGGATAAAATGGATGTAGAGTGGATAAAAATGGATGTAGAGTGGATAAAATGGATGTAGAGTGGATAAAATGGTTGTAGAGTGGATAAAATGGATGTAGAGTTGATAAAAATGGAAGTAGAGTGGATAAAATGGATGTATAGTGGATAAAAATGGATGTAGAGTGGATAAAATGGATGTAGAGTGGATAAAAATGGATGTAGAGTGGATGAAATGGATGTAGAGTGGATAAAATGGATGTAGAGTGGATAAAAATGGATGTAGAGTGGATAAAAATGGATGTAGATTGGATAAAATGGATGTAGAGTGGATAAAATGGATGTAGAGTTGATAAAATGGATGTAAAGTGGATAAAATGGATGTAGAGTTAATAAAAATGGATGTAGAGTGGATAAAATGGATGTAGAGTGGATAAAAATGGATGTAGAGTGGATAAAATGGATGTAGAGTGGATAAAATGGTTGTAGAGTGGATAAAATGGATGTAGAGTTGATAAAAATGGAAGTAGAGTGGATAAAATGGATGTATAGTGGATAAAAATGGATGTAGAGTGGAAATACTGGATGTAGAGAGGATAAAATGGATGTAGAGTTGATAAAAATGGCTGTAGAGTTGATAAAATGGATGTAAAGTGGATAAAATGGATGTAGAGTGCATAAAAATGGATGTAGAGTGGATAAAATGGATGTAGAGTTGATAAAAATGGATGTAGAGTGGATAAAATGGATGTAGAGTGGATAAAATGGATGTAGAGTTGATAAAAATGGATGTAGAGTGGATAAAAATGGATGTAGATTGGATAAAATGAATGTGGAGTGGATAAAAATGGATGTAGAGTATATAAATTGGATGTAGAGTATATAAAATGGATGTAGAGTGGATAAAAATGGATGTCGAGTGGATAAAATGGATGTAGAGTGGATAAAAATGGATGTAGAGTGGATAAAATGGATGTAGAGTTGATAAAAATGGATGTAGAGTGGATAAAATGGATGTAGAGTAGATAAAATGGATGTAGAGTGGATAAAATGGATGTAGAGTTGATAAAATGGATGTAAAGTGGATAAAATGGATGTAGAGTTCATAAAAATGGATGTAGAGTGGATAAAAATGGATGTAGATTGGATAAAATGGATGTAGAGTGGATAAAAATGGATGTAGAGTGGATAAAATGGATGTAGAGTGGATAAAATGGTTGTAGAGTGGATAAAATGGATGTAGAGTGGATAAAATGGATGTAGAGTGGATAAAAATGGATGTAGAGTGGATAAAATGGATGTAGAGTGGATAAAATGGTTGTAGAGTGGATAAAATGGATGTAGAGTTGATAAAAATGGAAGTAGAGTGGATAAAATGGATGTATAGTGGATAAAAATGGATGTAGAGTGGATAAAATGGATGTAGAGTGGATAAAAATGGATGTAGAGTGGATAAAATGGATGTAGAGTGGATAAAAATGGATGTAGAGTGGATAAAAATGGATGTAGAGTGGATGAAATGGATGTAGAGTGGATAAAATGGATGTAGAGTTGATAAAATGGATGTAAAGTGGATAAAATGGATGTAGAGTTAATAAAATTGGATGTAGAGTGGATAAAATGGATGTAGAGTTGATAAAAATGGATGTAGAGTGGATAAAAATGGATGTAGATTGGATAAAATGGATGTAGAGTGGATAAAAATGGATGTAGAGTATATAAATTGGATGTAGAGTATATAAAATGGATGTAGAGTGGATAAAAATGGATGTCGAGTGGATAAAATGGATGTAGAGTGGATAAAAATGGATGTAGATTGGATAAAATGGATGTAGAGTTAATAAAAATGGATGTAGAGCGGATAAAATGGATGTAGAGTAGATAAAATGGATGTAGAGTGGATAAAATGGATGTAGAGTAGATAAAATGGATGTAGAGTGGATAAAATGGATGTAGAGTTGATAAAATGGATGTAGAGTGTATAAAATGGATGTAGAGTGAATAAAATGGATGTAGAGTGGATAAAATTAATGTAGAGTGTATAAAATGGATGTAGAGTGGATGAAAATGGATGTAGAGTGGATAAAAATGGATGTAGATTGGATAAAATGGATGTAGAGTGGATAAAATGGATGTAGAGTTGATAAAATGGATGTAAAGTGGATAAAATGGATGCAGAGTTAATAAAATTGGATGTAGAGTGGATAAAATGGATGTAGAGTTCATAAAAATGGATGTAGAGTGGATAAAAATAGATGTAGATTGGATAAAATGGATGTAGAGTGGATAAAAATGGATGTAGAGTATATAAATTGGATGTAGAGTATATAAAATGGATGTAGAGTGGATAAAAATGGATGTCGAGTGGATAAAATGGATGTAGAGTGGATAAAAATGGATGTAGATTGGATAAAATGGATGTAGAGTTAATAAAAATGGATGTAGAGTGGATAAAATGGATGTAGAGTTGATAAAAATGTATGTAGAGTGAATAAAAATGGATGTAGAATGGATAAAAATGGATGTAGAGTATATAAATTGGATGTAGAGTATATAAAATGGATGTAGAGTGGATAAAATGGATGTAGAGTAGATAAAATGGATGTAGGGTGGATAAAATGGATGTAGAGTTGATAAAATGGATGCAGAGTGGATAAAAATAGATGTAGTGTGGATAAAAAGGATGTAGAGTGGATAACAACGGATGTAGAGTGGATAAAATGGATGTAGAGTGGATAAAAATGGATGTCGAGTGGATAAAATGGATGTCGAGTGGATAAAATGGATGTAGAGTGGATAAAAATGGATGTAGAGTGGATAAAATGGATGTAGAGTTGATAAAAATGGATGTAGAGTGGATAAAATGGATGTTGAGTGAATAAAATGGATGTAGAGTGGATAAAATTAATGTAGAGTGTATAAAATGGATGTAGAGTGGATGAAAATGGATGTAGAGTGGATAAAAATGGATGTAGATTGGATAAAATGGATGTAGAGTGGATAAAATGGATGTAGAGTTGATAAAATGGATGTAAAGTGGATAAAATGGATGCAGAGTTAATAAAATTGGATGTAGAGTGGATAAAATGGATGTAGAGTTCATAAAAATGGATGTAGAGTGGATAAAATGGATGTTGAGTGAATAAAATGGATGTAGAGTGGATAAAATTAATGTAGAGTGTATAAAATGGATGTAGAGTGGATGAAAATGGATGTAGAGTGGATAAAAATGGATGTAGAGTGGATAAAATGGTTGTAGAGTGGATAAAATGGATGTAGAGTGGATAAAATGGATGTAGAGTGGATAAAAATGGATGTAGAGTGGATAAAATGGATGTAGAGTGGATAAAAATGGATGTAGAGTGGATAAAAATGGATGTAGAGTGGATGAAATGGATGTAGAGTGGATAAAATGGATGTAGAGTGGATAAAATGGATGTAGAGTGGATAAAATGGATGTAGAGTGGATAAAAATGGATGTAGAGTGGATAAAATGGATGTAGAGTGGATAAAATGGTTGTAGAGTGGATAAAATGGATGTAGAGTTGATAAAAATGGAAGTAGAGTGGATAAAATGGATGTAGAGTTGATAAAAATGGATGTAGAGTGGATAAAATGGATGTAGAGTAGATAAAATGGATGTAGAGTGGATAAAATGGATGTAGAGTTGATAAAATGGATGTAAAGTGGATAAAATGGATGTAGAGTTCATAAAAATGGATGTAGAGTGGATAAAAATGGATGTAGATTGGATAAAATGGATGTAGAGTGGATAAAAATGGATGTAGAGTGGATAAAATGGATGTAGAGTGGATAAAATGGTTGTAGAGTGGATAAAATGGATGTAGAGTGGATAAAATGGATGTAGAGTGGATAAAAATGGATGTAGAGTGGATAAAATGGATGTAGAGTGGATAAAATGGTTGTAGAGTGGATAAAATGGATGTAGAGTTGATAAAAATGGAAGTAGAGTGGATAAAATGGATGTATAGTGGATAAAAATGGATGTAGAGTGGATAAAATGGATGTAGAGTGGATAAAAATGGATGTAGAGTGGATAAAATGGATGTAGAGTTGATAAAATGGATGTAAAGTGGATAAAATGGATGTAGAGTTAATAAAATTGGATGTAGAGTGGATAAAATGGATGTAGAGTTGATAAAAATGGATGTAGAGTGGATAAAAATGGATGTAGATTGGATAAAATGGATGTAAAGTGGATAAAAATGGATGTAGAGTATATAAATTGGATGTATAGTATATAAAATGGATGTAGAGTGGATAAAAATGGATGTCGAGTGGATCAAATGGATGTAGAGTGGATAAAAATGGATGTAGATTGGATAAAATGGATGTAGAGTTAATAAAAATGGATGTAGAGTAGATAAAATGGATGTAGAGTGGATAAAATGGATGTAGAGTAGATAAAATGGATGTAGAGTGGATAAAATGGATGTAGAGTTGATAAAATGGATGTAGAGTGTATAAAATGGATGTAGAGTGAATAAAATGGATGTAGAGTGGATAAAATTAATGTAGAGTGTATAAAATGGATGTAGAGTGGATGAAAATGGATGTAGAGTGGATAAAAATGGATGTAGATTGGATAAAATGGATGTAGAGTGGATAAAATGGATGTAGAGTTGATAAAATGGATGTAAAGTGGATAAAATGGATGCAGAGTTAATAAAATTGGATGTAGAGTGGATAAAATGGATGTAGAGTTCATAAAAATGGATGTAGAGTGGATAAAAATGGATGTAGAGTATATAAATTGGATGTAGAGTATATAAAATGGATGTAGAGTGGATAAAAATGGATGTCGAGTGGATAAAATGGATGTAGAGTGGATAAAAATGGATGTAGATTGGATAAAATGGATGTAGAGTTAATAAAAATGGATGTAGAGTGGATAAAATGGATGTAGAGTTGATAAAAATGGATGTAGAGTGAATAAAAATGAATGTAGAGTGGATGAAAATGGATGTAGAGTGGATAAAAATGGATGTAGAGTGGATAAAATGGTTGTAGAGTGGATAAAATGGATGTAGAGTTGATAAAAATGGAAGTAGAGTGGATAAAATGGATGTATAGTGGATAAAAATGGATGTAGAGTGGATAAAATGGATGTAGAGTGGATAAAAATGGATGTAGATTGGATAAAATGGATGTAGAGTGGATAAAATGGATGTAGAGTTGATAAAATGGATGTAAAGTGGATAAAATGGATGCAGAGTTAATAAAATTGGATGTAGAGTGGATAAAATGGATGTAGAGTTCATAAAAATGGATGTAGAGTGGATAAAAATGGATGTAGAGTATATAAATTGGATGTAGAGTATATAAAATGGATGTAGAGTGGATAAAAATGGATGTAGAGTGGATAAAATGGATGTAGAGTTGATAAAAATGGATGTAGAGTGGATAAAATGGATGTAGAGTAGATAAAATGGATGTAGAGTGGATAAAATGGATGTAGAGTTGATAAAATGGATGCAGAGTGGATAAAAATAGATGTAGTGTGGATAAAAAGGATGTAGAGTGGATAACAATGGATGTAGAGTGGATAAAATGGATGTAGAGTGGATAAAAATGGATGTCGAGTGGATAAAATGGATGTCGAGTGGATAAAATGGATGTAGAGTGGATAAAAATGGATGTAGAGTGGATAAAATGGATGTAGAGTTGATAAAAATGGATGTAGAGTGGATAAAATGGATGTTGAGTGAATAAAATGGATGTAGAGTGGATAAAATTAATGTAGAGTGTATAAAATGGATGTAGAGTGGATGAAAATGGATGTAGAGTGGATAAAAATGGATGTAGATTGGATAAAATGGATGTAGAGTGGATAAAATTGGATGTAGAGTTAATAAAAATGGATGTAGAGTAGATAAAATGGATGTAGAGTGGATAAAATGGATGTAGAGTAGATAAAATGGATGTAGAGTGGATAAAATGGATGTAGAGTTGATAAAATGGATGTAGAGTGTATAAAATGGATGTAGAGTGAATAAAATGGATGTAGAGTGGATAAAATTAATGTAGAGTGTATAAAATGGATGTAGAGTGGATGAAAATGGATGTAGAGTGGATAAAAATGGATGTAGATTGGATAAAATGGATGTAGAGTGGATAAAATGGATGTAGAGTTGATAAAATGGATGTAAAGTGGATAAAATGGATGCAGAGTTAATAAAATTGGATGTAGAGTGGATAAAATGGATGTAGAGTTCATAAAAATGGATGTAGAGTGGATAAAAATGGATGTAGAGTATATAAATTGGATGTAGAGTATATAAAATGGATGTAGAGTGGATAAAAATGGATGTCGAGTGGATAAAATGGATGTAGAGTGGATAAAAATGGATGTAGATTGGATAAAATGGATGTAGAGTTAATAAAAATGGATGTAGAGTGGATAAAATGGATGTAGAGTTGATAAAAATGGATGTAGAGTGAATAAAAATGAATGTAGAGTAGATAAAAATGGATGTAGAGTATATAAATTGGATGTAGAGTATATAAAATGGATGTAGAGTGGATAAAAATGGATGTAGAGTGGATAAAATGGATGTAGAGTTGATAAAAATGGATGTAGAGTGGATAAAATGGATGTAGAGTAGATAAAATGGATGTAGAGTGGATAAAATGGATGTAGAGTTGATAAAATGGATGCAGAGTGGATAAAAATAGATGTAGTGTGGATAAAAAGGATGTAGAGTGGATAACAATGGATGTAGAGTGGATAAAATGGATGTAGAGTGGATAAAAATGGATGTCGAGTGGATAAAATGGATGTCGAGTGGATAAAATGGATGTAGAGTGGATAAAAATGGATGTAGAGTGGATAAAATGGATGTAGAGTTGATAAAAATGGATGTAGAGTGGATAAAATGGATGTTGAGTGAATAAAATGGATGTAGAGTGGATAAAATTAATGTAGAGTGTATAAAATGGATGTAGAGTGGATGAAAATGGATGTAGAGTGGATAAAAATGGATGTAGATTGGATAAAATGGATGTAGAGTGGATAAAATGGATGTAGAGTTGATAAAATGGATGTAAAGTGGATAAAATGGATGTAGAGTGTATAAAATGGATGTAGAGTGAATAAAATGGATGTAGAGTGGATAAAATTAATGTAGAGTAGATAAAATGGATGTAGAGCGTATAAAATGGATGTAGAGTGAATAAAATGGATGTAGAGTGGATAAAATTAATGTAGAGTGTATAAAATGGATGTAGAGTGGATGAAAATGGATGTAGAGTGGATAAAAATGGATGTAGATTGGATAAAATGGATGTAGAGTGGATAAAATGGATGTAGAGTTGATAAAATGGATGTAAAGTGGATAAAATGGATGCAGAGTTAATAAAATTGGATGTAGAGTGGATAAAATGGATGTAGAGTTCATAAAAATGGATGTAGAGTGGATAAAAATGGATGTAGAGTATATAAATTGGATGTAGAGTATATAAAATGGATGTAGAGTGGATAAAAATGGATGTCGAGTGGATAAAATGGATGTAGAGTGGATAAAAATGGATGTAGATTGGATAAAATGGATGTAGAGTTAATAAAAATGGATGTAGAGTGGATAAAATGGATGTAGAGTTGATAAAAATGGATGTAGAGTGAATAAAAATGAATGTAGAGTGGATAAAAATGGATGTAGAGTATATAAATTGGATGTAGAGTATATAAAATGGATGTAGAGTGGATAAAAATGGATGTAGAGTGGATAAAATGGATGTAGAGTTGATAAAAATGGATGTAGAGTGGATAAAATGGATGTAGAGTAGATAAAATGGATGTAGAGTGGATAAAATGGATGTAGAGTAGATAAAATGGATGTAGAGTGGATAAAATGGATGTAGAGTTGATAAAATGGATGTAGAGTGTATAAAATGGATGTAGAGTGAATAAAATGGATGTAGAGTGGATAAAATTAATGTAGAGTGTATAAAATGGATGTAGAGTGGATGAAATGGATGTAGAGTGGATAAAATGGATGTAGAGTGGATAAAAATGGATGTAGAGTGGATAAAATGGATGTAGAGTGGATAAAATGGATATAGGGTGGATAAAAATGGATGTAGAGTGGATAAAATGGATGTAGAGTGTATAAAATGGATGTAGAGTGGATAAAATTGATGTAGAGTGTATAAAATGGATGTAGAGTGGATAAAAATGGATGTAGAGTGGATAAAAATGGATGTAGATTGGATAAAATGGATGTAGAGTGGATAAAATGGATGTAGAGTTGATAAAATGGATGTAAAGTGGATAAAATGGATGTAGAGTTAATAAAATTGGATGTAGAGTGGATAAAATGGATGTAGAGTTGATAAAAATGGATGTAGAGTGGATAAAAATGGATGTAGATTGGATAAAATGGATGTAGAGTGGATAAAAATGGATGTAGAGTATATAAATTGGATGTAGAGTATATAAAATGGATGTAGAGTGGATAAAAATGGATGTCGAGTGGATAAAATGGATGTAGAGTGGATAAAAATGGATGTAGATTGGATAAAATGGATGTAGAGTTAATAAAAATGGATGTAGAGCGGATAAAATGGATGTAGAGTAGATAAAATGGATGTAGAGTGGATAAAATGGATGTAGAGTAGATAAAATGGATGTAGAGTGGATAAAATGGATGTAGAGTTGATAAAATGGATGTAGAGTGTATAAAATGGATGTAGAGTGAATAAAATGGATGTAGAGTGGATAAAATTAATGTAGAGTGTATAAAATGGATGTAGAGTGGATGAAAATGGATGTAGAGTGGATAAAAATGGATGTAGATTGGATAAAATGGATGTAGAGTGGATAAAATGGATGTAGAGTTGATAAAATGGATGTAAAGTGGATAAAATGGATGCAGAGTTAATAAAATTGGATGTAGAGTGGATAAAATGGATGTAGAGTTCATAAAAATGGATGTAGAGTGGATAAAAATGGATGTAGATTGGATAAAATGGATGTAGAGTGGATAAAAATGGATGTAGAGTATATAAATTGGATGTAGAGTATATAAAATGGATGTAGAGTGGATAAAAATGGATGTCGAGTGGATAAAATGGATGTAGAGTGGATAAAAATGGATGTAGATTGGATAAAATGGATGTAGAGTTAATAAAAATGGATGTAGAGTGGATAAAATGGATGTAGAGTTGATAAAAATGTATGTAGAGTGAATAAAAATGGATGTAGAATGGATAAAAATGGATGTAGAGTATATAAATTGGATGTAGAGTATATAAAATGGATGTAGAGTGGATAAAATGGATGTAGAGTAGATAAAATGGATGTAGAGTGGATAAAATGGATGTAGAGTTGATAAAATGGATGCAGAGTGGATAAAAATAGATGTAGTGTGGATAAAAAGGATGTAGAGTGGATAACAACGGATGTAGAGTGGATAAAATGGATGTAGAGTGGATAAAAATGGATGTCGAGTGGATAAAATGGATGTCGAGTGGATAAAATGGATGTAGAGTGGATAAAAATGGATGTAGAGTGGATAAAATGGATGTAGAGTTGATAAAAATGGATGTAGAGTGGATAAAATGGATGTTGAGTGAATAAAATGGATGTAGAGTGGATAAAATTAATGTAGAGTGTATAAAATGGATGTAGAGTGGATGAAAATGGATGTAGAGTGGATAAAAATGGATGTAGATTGGATAAAATGGATGTAGAGTGGATAAAATGGATGTAGAGTTGATAAAATGGATGTAAAGTGGATAAAATGGATGCAGAGTTAATAAAATTGGATGTAGAGTGGATAAAATGGATGTAGAGTTCATAAAAATGGATGTAGAGTGGATAAAATGGATGTTGAGTGAATAAAATGGATGTAGAGTGGATAAAATTAATGTAGAGTGTATAAAATGGATGTAGAGTGGATGAAAATGGATGTAGAGTGGATAAAAATGGATGTAGAGTGGATAAAATGGTTGTAGAGTGGATAAAATGGATGTAGAGTTGATAAAAATGGAAGTAGAGTGGATAAAATGGATGTATAGTGGATAAAAATGGATGTAGAGTGGATAAAATGGATGTAGAGTGGATAAAAATGGATGTAGAGTGGATAAAATGGATGTAGAGTGGATAAAAATGGATGTAGAGTGGATAAAAATGGATGTAGAGTGGATGAAATGGATGTAGAGTGGATAAAATGGATGTAGAGTGGATAAAATGGATGTAGAGTGGATAAAAATGGATGTCGAGTGGATAAAATGGATGTAGAGTGGATAAAAATGGATGTAGATTGGATAAAATGGATGTAGAGTTAATAAAAATGGATGTAGAGTGGATAAAATGGATGTAGAGTTGATAAAAATGTATGTAGAGTGAATAAAAATGGATGTAGAATGGATAAAAATGGATGTAGAGTATATAAATTGGATGTAGAGTATATAAAATGGATGTAGAGTGGATAAAATGGATGTAGAGTAGATAAAATGGATGTAGGGTGGATAAAATGGATGTAGAGTTGATAAAATGGATGCAGAGTGGATAAAAATAGATGTAGTGTGGATAAAAAGGATGTAGAGTGGATAACAACGGATGTAGAGTGGATAAAATGGATGTAGAGTGGATAAAAATGGATGTCGAGTGGATAAAATGGATGTCGAGTGGATAAAATGGATGTAGAGTGGATAAAAATGGATGTAGAGTGGATAAAATGGATGTAGAGTTGATAAAAATGGATGTAGAGTGGATAAAATGGATGTTGAGTGAATAAAATGGATGTAGAGTGGATAAAATTAATGTAGAGTGTATAAAATGGATGTAGAGTGGATGAAAATGGATGTAGAGTGGATAAAAATGGATGTAGATTGGATAAAATGGATGTAGAGTGGATAAAATGGATGTAGAGTTGATAAAATGGATGTAAAGTGGATAAAATGGATGCAGAGTTAATAAAATTGGATGTAGAGTGGATAAAATGGATGTAGAGTTCATAAAAATGGATGTAGAGTGGATAAAATGGATGTTGAGTGAATAAAATGGATGTAGAGTGGATAAAATTAATGTAGAGTGTATAAAATGGATGTAGAGTGGATGAAAATGGATGTAGAGTGGATAAAAATGGATGTAGAGTGGATAAAATGGTTGTAGAGTGGATAAAATGGATGTAGAGTTGATAAAAATGGAAGTAGAGTGGATAAAATGGATGTATAGTGGATAAAAATGGATGTAGAGTGGATAAAATGGATGTAGAGTGGATAAAAATGGATGTAGAGTGGATAAAATGGATGTAGAGTGGATAAAAATGGATGTAGAGTGGATAAAAATGGATGTAGAGTGGATGAAATGGATGTAGAGTGGATAAAATGGATGTAGAGTGGATAAAATGGATGTAGAGTGGATAAAATGGATGTAGAGTGGATAAAAATGGATGTAGAGTGGATAAAATGGATGTAGAGTGGATAAAATGGTTGTAGAGTGGATAAAATGGATGTAGAGTTGATAAAAATGGAAGTAGAGTGGATAAAATGGATGTATAGTGGATAAAAATGGATGTAGAGTGGATAAAATGGATGTAGAGTGGATAAAAATGGATGTAGAGTGGATAAAATGGATGTAGAGTGGATAAAAATGGATGTAGAGTGGATAAAAATGGATGTAGAGTGGATGAAATGGATGTAGAGTGGATAAAATGGATGTAGAGTGGATAAAAATGGATGTAGAGTGGATAAAATGGATGTAGAGTGGATAAAATGGATATAGGGTGGATAAAAATGGATGTAGAGTGGATAAAATGGATGTAGAGTGTATAAAATGGATGTAGAGTGAATAAAATGGATGTAGAGTGGATAAAATTGATGTAGAGTGTATAAAATGGATGTAGAGTGGATAAAAATGGATGTAGAGTGGATAAAAATGGATGTAGATTGGATAAAATGGATGTAGAGTGGATAAAATGGATGTAGAGTTGATAAAATGGATGTAAAGTGGATAAAATGGATGTAGAGTTAATAAAATTGGATGTAGAGTGGATAAAATGGATGTAGAGTTGATAAAAATGGATGTAGAGTGGATAAAAATGGATGTAGATTGGATAAAATGGATGTAAAGTGGATAAAAATGGATGTAGAGTATATAAATTGGATGTATAGTATATAAAATGGATGTAGAGTGGATAAAAATGGATGTCGAGTGGATAAAATGGATGTAGAGTGGATAAAAATGGATGTAGATTGGATAAAATGGATGTAGAGTTAATAAAAATGGATGTAGAGTAGATAAAATGGATGTAGAGTGGATAAAATGGATGTAGAGTAGATAAAATGGATGTAGAGTGGATAAAATGGATGTAGAGTTGATAAAATGGATGTAGAGTGTATAAAATGGATGTAGAGTGAATAAAATGGATGTAGAGTGGATAAAATTAATGTAGAGTGTATAAAATGGATGTAGAGTGGATGAAAATGGATGTAGAGTGGATAAAAATGGATGTAGATTGGATAAAATGGATGTAGAGTGGATAAAATGGATGTAGAGTTGATAAAATGGATGTAAAGTGGATAAAATGGATGCAGAGTTAATAAAATTGGATGTAGAGTGGATAAAATGGATGTAGAGTTCATAAAAATGGATGTAGAGTGGATAAAAATGGATGTAGAGTATATAAATTGAATGTAGAGTATATAAAATGGATGTAGAGTGGATAAAAATGGATGTAGAGTGGATAAAATGGATGTAGAGTAGATAAAATGGATGTAGAGTGGATAAAATGGATGTAGAGTTGATAAAATGGATGTAGAGTGTATAAAATGGATGTAGAGTGAATAAAATGGATGTAGAGTGGATAAAATTAATGTAGAGTGTATAAAATGGATGTAGAGTGTATAAAATGCATGTAGAGTGAATAAAATGGATGTAGAGTGGATAAAATTAATGTAGAGTGTATAAAATGGATGTAGAGTGGATGAAAATGGATGTAGAGTGGATAAAAATGGATGTAGATTGGATAAAATGGATGTAGAGTGGATAAAATGGATGTAGAGTTGATAAAATGGATGTAAAGTGGATAAAATGGATGCAGAGTTAATAAAATTGGATGTAGAGTGGATAAAATGGATGTAGAGTTCATAAAAATGGATGTAGAGTGGATAAAAATGGATGTAGATTGGATAAAATGGATGTAGAGTGGATAAAAATGGATGTAGAGTATATAAATTGGATGTAGAGTATATAAAATGGATGTAGAGTGGATAAAAATGGATGTCGAGTGGATAAAATGGATGTAGAGTGGATAAAAATGGATGTAGATTGGATAAAATGGATGTAGAGTTAATAAAAATGGATGTAGAGTGGATAAAATGGATGTAGAGTTGATAAAAATGTATGTAGAGTGAATAAAAATGGATGTAGAATGGATAAAAATGGATGTAGAGTATATAAATTGGATGTAGAGTATATAAAATGGATGTAGAGTGGATAAAATGGATGTAGAGTAGATAAAATGGATGTAGGGTGGATAAAATGGATGTAGAGTTGATAAAATGGATGCAGAGTGGATAAAAATAGATGTAGTGTGGATAAAAAGGATGTAGAGTGGATAACAATGGATGTAGAGTGGATAAAATGGATGTAGAGTGGATAAAAATGGATGTCGAGTGGATAAAATGGATGTCGAGTGGATAAAATGGATGTAGAGTGGATAAAATGGATGTAGAGTGGATAAAAATGGATGTAGAGTGGATAAAATGGATGTAGAGTGGATAAAAATGGATGTAGAGTGGATAAAAATGGATGTAGAGTGGATAAAATGGATGTAGAGTGGTTAAAATGGATGTAGAGTGGATAAAAATGGATGTAGAGTGGATAAAATGGATGTAGAGTGGATAAAATGGATATAGGGTGGATAAAAATGGATGTAGAGTGGATAAAATGGATGTAGAGTGTATAAAATGGATGTAGAGTGAATAAAATGGATGTAGAGTGGATAAAATTGATGTAGAGTGTATAAAATGGATGTAGAGTGGATAAAAATGGATGTAGAGTGGATAAAAATGGATGTAGATTGGATAAAATGGATGTAGAGTGGATAAAATGGATGTAGAGTTGATAAAATGGATGTAAAGTGGATAAAATGGATGTAGAGTTAATAAAATTGGATGTAGAGTGGATAAAATGGATGTAGAGTTGATAAAAATGGATGTAGAGTGGATAAAAATGGATGTAGATTGGATAAAATGGATGTAAAGTGGATAAAAATGGATGTAGAGTATATAAATTGGATGTATAGTATATAAAATGGATGTAGAGTGGATAAAAATGGATGTCGAGTGGATAAAATGGATGTAGAGTGGATAAAAATGGATGTAGATTGGATAAAATGGATGTAGAGTTAATAAAAATGGATGTAGAGTAGATAAAATGGATGTAGAGTGGATAAAATGGATGTAGAGTAGATAAAATGGATGTAGAGTGGATAAAATGGATGTAGAGTTGATAAAATGGATGTAGAGTTCATAAAAATGGATGTAGAGTGGATAAAAATGGATGTAGATTGGATAAAATGGATGTAGAGTGGATAAAAATGGATGTAGAGTATATAAATTGGATGTAGAGTATATAAAATGGATGTAGAGTGGATAAAAATGGATGTCGAGTGGATAAAATGGATGTAGAGTGGATAAAAATGGATGTAGATTGGATAAAATGGATGTAGAGTTAATAAAAATGGATGTAGAGTGGATAAAATGGATGTAGAGTTGATAAAAATGTATGTAGAGTGAATAAAAATGGATGTAGAATGGATAAAAATGGATGTAGAGTATATAAATTGGATGTAGAGTATATAAAATGGATGTAGAGTGGATAAAATGGATGTAGAGTAGATAAAATGGATGTAGGGTGGATAAAATGGATGTAGAGTTGATAAAATGGATGCAGAGTGGATAAAAATAGATGTAGTGTGGATAAAAAGGATGTAGAGTGGATAACAACGGATGTAGAGTGGATAAAAATGGATGTAGAGTGGATAAAAATGGATGTAGAGTGGATGAAATGGATGTAGAGTGGTTAAAATGGATGTAGAGTGGATAAAAATGGATGTAGAGTGGATAAAATGGATGTAGAGTGGATAAAATGGATATAGGGTGGATAAAAATGGATGTAGAGTGGATAAAATGGATGTAGAGTGTATAAAATGGATGTAGAGTGAATAAAATGGATGTAGAGTGGATAAAATTGATGTAGAGTGTATAAAATGGATGTAGAGTGGATAAAAATGGATGTAGAGTGGATAAAAATGGATGTAGATTGGATAAAATGGATGTAGAGTGGATAAAATGGATGTAGAGTTGATAAAATGGATGTAAAGTGGATAAAATGGATGTAGAGTTAATAAAATTGGATGTAGAGTGGATAAAATGGATGTAGAGTTGATAAAAATGGATGTAGAGTGGATAAAAATGGATGTAGATTGGATAAAATGGATGTAAAGTGGATAAAAATGGATGTAGAGTATATAAATTGGATGTATAGTATATAAAATGGATGTAGAGTGGATAAAAATGGATGTCGAGTGGATAAAATGGATGTAGAGTGGATAAAAATGGATGTAGATTGGATAAAATGGATGTAGAGTTAATAAAAATGGATGTAGAGTAGATAAAATGGATGTAGAGTGGATAAAATGGATGTAGAGTAGATAAAATGGATGTAGAGTGGATAAAATGGATGTAGAGTTGATAAAATGGATGTAGAGTTCATAAAAATGGATGTAGAGTGGATAAAAATGGATGTAGATTGGATAAAATGGATGTAGAGTGGATAAAAATGGATGTAGAGTATATAAATTGGATGTAGAGTATATAAAATGGATGTAGAGTGGATAAAAATGGATGTCGAGTGGATAAAATGGATGTAGAGTGGATAAAAATGGATGTAGATTGGATAAAATGGATGTAGAGTTAATAAAAATGGATGTAGAGTGGATAAAATGGATGTAGAGTTGATAAAAATGTATGTAGAGTGAATAAAAATGGATGTAGAATGGATAAAAATGGATGTAGAGTATATAAATTGGATGTAGAGTATATAAAATGGATGTAGAGTGGATAAAATGGATGTAGAGTAGATAAAATGGATGTAGGGTGGATAAAATGGATGTAGAGTTGATAAAATGGATGCAGAGTGGATAAAAATAGATGTAGTGTGGATAAAAAGGATGTAGAGTGGATAACAACGGATGTAGAGTGGATAAAATGGATGTAGAGTGGATAAAAATGGATGTCGAGTGGATAAAATGGATGTCGAGTGGATAAAATGGATGTAGAGTGGATAAAATGGATGTAGAGTGGATAAAAATGGATGTAGAGTGGATAAAATGGATGTAGAGTGGATAAAAATGGATGTAGAGTGGATAAAAATGGATGTAGAGTGGATAAAATGGATGTAGAGTGGTTAAAATGGATGTAGAGTGGATAAAAATGGATGTAGAGTGGATAAAATGGATGTAGAGTGGATAAAATGGATATAGGGTGGATAAAAATGGATGTAGAGTGGATAAAATGGATGTAGAGTGTATAAAATGGATGTAGAGTGAATAAAATGGATGTAGAGTGGATAAAATTGATGTAGAGTGTATAAAATGGATGTAGAGTGGATAAAAATGGATGTAGAGTGGATAAAAATGGATGTAGATTGGATAAAATGGATGTAGAGTGGATAAAATGGATGTAGAGTTGATAAAATGGATGTAAAGTGGATAAAATGGATGTAGAGTTAATAAAATTGGATGTAGAGTGGATAAAATGGATGTAGAGTTGATAAAAATGGATGTAGAGTGGATAAAAATGGATGTAGATTGGATAAAATGGATGTAAAGTGGATAAAAATGGATGTAGAGTATATAAATTGGATGTATAGTATATAAAATGGATGTAGAGTGGATAAAAATGGATGTCGAGTGGATAAAATGGATGTAGAGTGGATAAAAATGGATGTAGATTGGATAAAATGGATGTAGAGTTAATAAAAATGGATGTAGAGTAGATAAAATGGATGTAGAGTGGATAAAATGGATGTAGAGTAGATAAAATGGATGTAGAGTGGATAAAATGGATGTAGAGTTGATAAAATGGATGTAGAGTGTATAAAATGGATGTAGAGTGAATAAAATGGATGTAGAGTGGATAAAATTAATGTAGAGTGTATAAAATGGATGTAGAGTGGATGAAAATGGATGTAGAGTGGATAAAAATGGATGTAGATTGGATAAAATGGATGTAGAGTGGATAAAATGGATGTAGAGTTGATAAAATGGATGTAAAGTGGATAAAATGGATGCAGAGTTAATAAAATTGGATGTAGAGTGGATAAAATGGATGTAGAGTTCATAAAAATGGATGTAGAGTGGATAAAAATGGATGTAGAGTATATAAATTGAATGTAGAGTATATAAAATGGATGTAGAGTGGATAAAAATGGATGTAGAGTGGATAAAATGGATGTAGAGTAGATAAAATGGATGTAGAGTGGATAAAATGGATGTAGAGTTGATAAAATGGATGTAGAGTGTATAAAATGGATGTAGAGTGAATAAAATGGATGTAGAGTGGATAAAATTAATGTAGAGTGTATAAAATGGATGTAGAGTGTATAAAATGCATGTAGAGTGAATAAAATGGATGTAGAGTGGATAAAATTAATGTAGAGTGTATAAAATGGATGTAGAGTGGATGAAAATGGATGTAGAGTGGATAAAAATGGATGTAGATTGGATAAAATGGATGTAGAGTGGATAAAATGGATGTAGAGTTGATAAAATGGATGTAAAGTGGATAAAATGGATGCAGAGTTAATAAAATTGGATGTAGAGTGGATAAAATGGATGTAGAGTGGATAAAAATGGATGTAGAGTGGATAAAAATGGATGTAGATTGGATAAAATGGATGTAGAGTGGATAAAAATGGATGTAGAGTATATAAATTGGATGTAGAGTATATAAAATGGATGTAGAGTGGATAAAAATGGATGTCGAGTGGATAAAATGGATGTAGAGTGGATAAAAATGGATGTAGATTGGATAAAATGGATGTAGAGTTAATAAAAATGGATGTAGAGTGGATAAAATGGATGTAGAGTTGATAAAAATGTATGTAGAGTGAATAAAAATGGATGTAGAATGGATAAAAATGGATGTAGAGTATATAAATTGGATGTAGAGTATATAAAATGGATGTAGAGTGGATAAAATGGATGTAGAGTAGATAAAATGGATGTAGGGTGGATAAAATGGATGTAGAGTTGATAAAATGGATGCAGAGTGGATAAAAATAGATGTAGTGTGGATAAAAAGGATGTAGAGTGGATAACAACGGATGTAGAGTGGATAAAATGGATGTAGAGTGGATAAAAATGGATGTCGAGTGGATAAAATGGATGTCGAGTGGATAAAATGGATGTAGAGTGGATAAAAATGGATGTAGAGTGGATAAAATGGATGTAGAGTTGATAAAAATGGATGTAGAGTGGATAAAATGGATGTTGAGTGAATAAAATGGATGTAGAGTGGATAAAATTAATGTAGAGTGTATAAAATGGATGTAGAGTGGATGAAAATGGATGTAGAGTGGATAAAAATGGATGTAGATTGGATAAAATGGATGTAGAGTGGATAAAATGGATGTAGAGTTGATAAAATGGATGTAAAGTGGATAAAATGGATGCAGAGTTAATAAAATTGGATGTAGAGTGGATAAAATGGATGTAGAGTTCATAAAAATGGATGTAGAGTGGATAAAATGGATGTTGAGTGAATAAAATGGATGTAGAGTGGATAAAATTAATGTAGAGTGTATAAAATGGATGTAGAGTGGATGAAAATGGATGTAGAGTGGATAAAAATGGATGTAGAGTGGATAAAATGGTTGTAGAGTGGGTAAAATGGATGTAGAGTTGATAAAAATGGAAGTAGAGTGGATAAAATGGATGTATAGTGGATAAAAATGGATGTAGAGTGGATAAAATGGATGTAGAGTGGATAAAAATGGATGTAGAGTGGATAAAATGGATGTAGAGTGGATAAAAATGGATGTAGAGTGGATAAAAATGGATGTAGAGTGGATGAAATGGATGTAGAGTGGATAAAATGGATGTAGAGTGGATAAAATGGATGTAGAGTGGATAAAATGGATGTAGAGTGGATAAAAATGGATGTAGAGTGGATAAAATGGATGTAGAGTGGATAAAATGGTTGTAGAGTGGATAAAATGGATGTAGAGTTGATAAAAATGGAAGTAGAGTGGATAAAATGGATGTATAGTGGATAAAAATGGATGTAGAGTGGATAAAATGGATGTAGAGTGGATAAAAATGGATGTAGAGTGGATAAAATGGATGTAGAGTGGATAAAAATGGATGTAGAGTGGATAAAAATGGATGTAGAGTGGATGAAATGGATGTAGAGTGGATAAAATGGATGTAGAGTGGATAAAAATGGATGTAGAGTGGATAAAATGGATGTAGAGTGGATAAAATGGATATAGGGTGGATAAAAATGGATGTAGAGTGGATAAAATGGATGTAGAGTGTATAAAATGGATGTAGAGTGAATAAAATGGATGTAGAGTGGATAAAATTGATGTAGAGTGTATAAAATGGATGTAGAGTGGATAAAAATGGATGTAGAGTGGATAAAAATGGATGTAGATTGGATAAAATGGATGTAGAGTGGATAAAATGGATGTAGAGTTGATAAAATGGATGTAAAGTGGATAAAATGGATGTAGAGTTAATAAAATTGGATGTAGAGTGGATAAAATGGATGAAGAGTTGATAAAAATGGATGTAGAGTGGATAAAAATGGATGTAGATTGGATAAAATGGATGTAAAGTGGATAAAAATGGATGTAGAGTATATAAATTGGATGTATAGTATATAAAATGGATGTAGAGTGGATAAAAATGGATGTCGAGTGGATAAAATGGATGTAGAGTGGATAAAAATGGATGTAGATTGGATAAAATGGATGTAGAGTTAATAAAAATGGATGTAGAGTAGATAAAATGGATGTAGAGTGGATAAAATGGATGTAGAGTAGATAAAATGGATGTAGAGTGGATAAAATGGATGTAGAGTTGATAAAATGGATGTAGAGTGTATAAAATGGATGTAGAGTGAATAAAATGGATGTAGAGTGGATAAAATTAATGTAGAGTGTATAAAATGGATGTAGAGTGGATGAAAATGGATGTAGAGTGGATAAAAATGGATGTAGATTGGATAAAATGGATGTAGAGTGGATAAAATGGATGTAGAGTTGATAAAATGGATGTAAAGTGGATAAAATGGATGCAGAGTTAATAAAATTGGATGTAGAGTGGATAAAATGGATGTAGAGTTCATAAAAATGGATGTAGAGTGGATAAAAATGGATGTAGAGTATATAAATTGAATGTAGAGTATATAAAATGGATGTAGAGTGGATAAAAATGGATGTCGAGTGGATAAAATGGATGTAGAGTGGATAAAAATGGATGTAGATTGGATAAAATGGATGTAGAGTTAATAAAAATGGATGTAGAGTGGATAAAATGGATGTAGAGTTGATAAAAATGGATGTAGAGTGAATAAAAATGAATGTAGAGTGGATAAAAATGGATGTAGAGTATATAAATTGGATGTAGAGTATATAAAATGGATGTAGAGTGGATAAAAATGGATGTAGAGTGGATAAAATGGATGTAGAGTTGATAAAAATGGATGTAGAGTGGATAAAATGGATGTAGAGTAGATAAAATGGATGTAGAGTGGATAAAATGGATGTAGAGTTGATAAAATGGATGCAGAGTGGATAAAAATAGATGTAGTGTGGATAAAAAGGATGTAGAGTGGATAACAATGGATGTAGAGTGGATAAAATGGATGTAGAGTGGATAAAAATGGATGTCGAGTGGATAAAATGGATGTCGAGTGGATAAAATGGATGTAGAGTGGATAAAAATGGATGTAGAGTGGATAAAATGGATGTAGAGTTGATAAAAATGGATGTAGAGTGGATAAAATGGATGTTGAGTGAATAAAATGGATGTAGAGTGGATAAAATTAATGTAGAGTGTATAAAATGGATGTAGAGTGGATGAAAATGGATGTAGAGTGGATAAAAATGGATGTAGATTGGATAAAATGGATGTAGAGTGGATAAAAATGGATGTAGATTGGATAAAATGGATGTAAAGTGGATAAAAATGGATGTAGAGTATATAAATTGGATGTAGAGTATATAAAATGGATGTAGAGTGGATAAAAATGGATGTCGAGTGGATAAAAATGGATGTAGAGTATATAAATTGGATGTAGAGTATATAAAATGGATGTAGAGTGGATAAAAATGGATGTCGAGTGGATAAAATGGATGTAGAGTGGATAAAAATGGATGTAGATTGGATAAAATGGATGTAGAGTAGATAAAATGGATGTAGAGTGGATAAAATGGATGTAGAGTAGATAAAATGGATGTAGAGTGGATAAAATGGATGTAGAGTTGATAAAATGGATGTAGAGTGTATAAAATGGATGTAGAGTGAATAAAATGGATGTAGAGTGGATAAAATTAATGTAGAGTGTATAAAATGGATGTAGAGTGGATGAAAATGGATGTAGAGTGGATAAAAATGGATGTAGATTGGATAAAATGGATGTAGAGTGGATAAAATGGATGTAGAGTTGATAAAATGGATGTAAAGTGGATAAAATGGATGCAGAGTTAATAAAATTGGATGTAGAGTGGATAAAATGGATGTAGAGTTCATAAAAATGGATGTAGAGTGGATAAAAATGGATGTAGAGTATATAAATTGGATGTAGAGTATATAAAATGGATGTAGAGTGGATAAAAATGGATGTCGAGTGGATAAAATGGATGTAGAGTGGATAAAAATGGATGTAGATTGGATAAAATGGATGTAGAGTTAATAAAAATGGATGTAGAGTGGATAAAATGGATGTAGAGTTGATAAAAATGGATGTAGAGTGGATAAAAATGGATGTAGAGTGGATAAAATGGATGTAGAGTGGATAAAATGGATATAGGGTGGATAAAAATGGATGTAGAGTGGATAAAATGGATGTAGAGTGTATAAAATGGATGTAGAGTGAATAAAATGGATGTAGAGTGGATAAAATTGATGTAGAGTGTATAAAATGGATGTAGAGTGGATAAAAATGGATGTAGAGTGGATAAAAATGGATGTAGATTGGATAAAATGGATGTAGAGTGGATAAAATGGATGTAGAGTTGATAAAATGGATGTAAAGTGGATAAAATGGATGTAGAGTTAATAAAATTGGATGTAGAGTGGATAAAATGGATGTAGAGTTGATAAAAATGGATGTAGAGTGGATAAAAATGGATGTAGATTGGATAAAATGGATGTAAAGTGGATAAAAATGGATGTAGAGTATATAAATTGGATGTATAGTATATAAAATGGATGTAGAGTGGATAAAAATGGATGTCGAGTGGATAAAATGGATGTAGAGTGGATAAAAATAGATGTAGTGTGGATAAAAAGTATGTAGAGTGGATAACAATGGATGTAGAGTGGATAAAATGGATGTAGAGTGGATAAAAATGGATGTCGAGTGGATAAAATGGATGTCGAGTGGATAAAATGGATGTAGAGTGGATAAAAATGGATGTAGAGTGGATAAAATGGATGTAGAGTTGATAAAAATGGATGTAGAGTGGATAAAATGGATGTTGAGTGAATAAAATGGATGTAGAGTGGATAAAATTAATGTAGAGTGTATAAAATGGATGTAGAGTGGATGAAAATGGATGTAGAGTGGATAAAAATGGATGTACATTGGATAAAATGGATGTAGAGTGGATAAAAATGGATGTAGATTGGATAAAATGGATGTAAAGTGGATAAAAATGGATGTAGAGTATATAAATTGGATGTAGAGTATATAAAATGGATGTAGAGTGGATAAAAATGGATGTCGAGTGGATAAAAATGGATGTAGAGTATATAAATTGGATGTAGAGTATATAAAATGGATGTAGAGTGGATAAAAATGGATGTCGAGTGGATAAAATGGATGTAGAGTGGATAAAAATGGATGTAGATTGGATAAAATGGATGTAGAGTTAATAAAAATGGATGTAGAGTAGATAAAATGGATGTAGAGTGGATAAAATGGATGTAGAGTAGATAAAATGGATGTAGAGTGGATAAAATGGATGTAGAGTTGATAAAATGGATGTAGAGTGTATAAAATGGATGTAGAGTGAATAAAATGGATGTAGAGTGGATAAAATTAATGTAGAGTGTATAAAATGGATGTAGAGTGGATGAAAATGGATGTAGAGTGGATAAAAATGGATGTAGATTGGATAAAATGGATGTAGAGTGGATAAAATGGATGTAGAGTTGATAAAATGGATGTAAAGTGGATAAAATGGATGCAGAGTTAATAAAATTGGATGTAGAGTGGATAAAATGGATGTAGAGTTCATAAAAATGGATGTAGAGTGGATAAAAATGGATGTAGAGTATATAAATTGGATGTAGAGTATATAAAATGGATGTAGAGTGGATAAAAATGGATGTCGAGTGGATAAAATGGATGTAGATTGGATAAAAATGGATGTAGAGTGGATAAAATGGATGTAGAGTTGATAAAAATGGATGTAGAGTGGATAAAATGGATGTAGAGTAGATAAAATGGATGTAGAGTGGATAAAATGGATGTAGAGTTGATAAAATGGATGCAGAGTGGATAAAAATAGATGTAGTGTGGATAAAAAGGATGTAGAGTGGATAACAATGGATGTAGAGTGGATAAAATGGATGTAGAGTGGATAAAAATGGATGTCGAGTGGATAAAATGGATGTCGAGTGGATAAAATGGATGTAGAGTGGATAAAAATGGATGTAGAGTGGATAAAATGGATGTAGAGTTGATAAAAATGGATGTAGAGTGGATAAAATGGATGTTGAGTGAATAAAATGGATGTAGAGTGGATAAAATTAATGTAGAGTGTATAAAATGGATGTAGAGTGGATGAAAATGGATTTAGAGTGGATAAAAATGGATGTAGATTGGATAAAATGGATGTAGAGTGGATAAAATGGATGTAGAGTTGATAAAATGGATGTAAAGTGGATAAAATGGATGTAGAGTGTATAAAATGGATGTAGAGTGAATAAAATGGATGTAGAGTGGATAAAATTAATGTAGAGTAGATAAAATGGATGTAGAGTGGATAAAATGGATGTAGAGTTGATAAAATGGATGTAAAGTGGATAAAATGGATGTAGAGTTCATAAAAATGGATGTAGAGTGGATAAAAATGGATGTAGATTGGATAAAATGGATGTAGAGTGGATAAAAATGGATGTAGAGTGGATAAAATGGATGTAGAGTGGATAAAATGGTTGTAGAGTGGATAAAATGGATGTAGAGTGGATAAAATGGATGTAGAGTGGATAAAAATGGATGTAGAGTGGATAAAATGGATGTAGAGTGGATAAAAATGGATGTAGAGTGGATAAAAATGGATGTAGAGTGGATGAAATGGATGTAGAGTGGATAAAATGGATGTAGAGTGGATAAAAATGGATGTAGAGTGGATAAAATGGATGTAGAGTTGATAAAAATGGATGTAGAGTAAATAAAAATGGATGTAGAGTGGATAAAAATGGATGTAGAGTATATAAATTGGATCTAGAGTATATAAAATGGATGTAGAGTGGATAAAAATGGATGTAGAGTGGATAAAATGGATGTAGAGTTGATAAAAATGGATGTAGAGTGGATAAAATGGATGTAGAGTAGATAAAATGGATGTAGAGTGGATAAAATGGATGTAGAGTAGATAAAATGGATGTAGAGTGGATAAAACGGATGTAGAGTTGATAAAATGGATGTAGAGTGTATAAAATGGATGTAGAGTGGATAAAATTAATGTAGAGTGTATAAAATGGATGTAGAGTGGATGAAAATGGATGTAGAGTGGATAAAAATGGATGTAGATTGGATAAAATGGATGTAGAGTGGATAAAATGGATGTAGAGTTGATAAAATGGATGTAAAGTGGATAAAATGGATGCAGAGTTAATAAAATTGGATGTAGAGTGGATAAAATGGATGTAGAGTTCATAAAAATGGATGTAGAGTGGATAAAAATGGATGTAGAGTGGATAAAAATGGATGTAGATTGGATAAAATGGATGTAGAGTGGATAAAAATGGATGTAGAGTATATAAATTGGATGTAGTATATATAAAATGGATGTAGAGTGGATAAAAATGGATGTCGAGTGGATAAAATGGATGTAGAGTGGATAAAAATGGATGTAGATTGGATAAAATGGATGTAGAGTTAATAAAAATGGATGTAGAGTGGATAAAATGGATGTAGAGTTGATAAAAATGGATGTAGAGTAAATAAAAATGGATGTAGAGTGGATAAAAATGGATGTAGAGTATATAAATTGGATCTAGAGTATATAAAATGGATGTAGAGTGGATAAAAATGGATGTAGAGTGGATAAAATGGATGTAGAGTTGATAAAAATGGATGTAGAGTGGATAAAATGGATGTAGAGTAGATAAAATGGATGTAGAGTGGATAAAATGGATGTAGAGTTGATAAAATGGATGCAGAGTGGATAAAAATAGATGTAGTGTGGATAAAAAGGATGTAGAGTGGATAACAATGGATGTAGAGTGGATAAAATGGATGTAGAGTGGATAAAAATGGATGTCGAGTGGATAAAATGGATGTCGAGTGGATAAAATGGATGTAGAGTGGATAAAAATGGATGTAGAGTGGATAAAATGGATGTAGAGTTGATAAAAATGGATGTAGAGTGGATAAAATGGATGTTGAGTGAATAAAATGGATGTAGAGTGGATAAAATTAATGTAGAGTGTATAAAATGGATGTAGAGTGGATGAAAATGGATGTAGAGTGGATAAAAATGGATGTAGATTGGATAAAATGGATGTAGAGTGGATAAAATGGATGTAGAGTTGATAAAATGGATGTAAAGTGGATAAAATGGATGCAGAGTTAATAAAATAGGATGTAGAGTGGATAAAATGGATGTAGAGTTCATAAAAATGGATGTAGAGTGGATAAAAATGGATGTAGATTGGATAAAATGGATGTAGAGTGGATAAAAATGGATGTAGAGTATATAAATTGGATGTAGAGTATATAAAATGGATGTAGAGTGGATAAAAATGGATGTCGAGTGGATAAAATGGATGTAGAGTGGATAAAAATGGATGTAGATTGGATAAAATGGATGTAGAGTTAATAAAATGGATGTAGAGTGGATAAAATTGATGTAGAGTGTATAAAATGGATGTAGAGTGGATAAAAATGGATGTAGAGTGGATAAAAATGGATGTAGATTGGATAAAATGGATGTAGAGTGGATAAAAATGGATGTAGAGTATATAAATTGGATGTAGAGTATATAAAATGGATGTAGAGTTAATAAAAATGGATGTAGAGCGGATAAAATGGATGTAGAGTAGATAAAATGGATGTAGAGTGGATAAAATGGATGTAGAGTAGATAAAATGGATGTAGAGTGGATAAAACGGATGTAGAGTTGATAAAATGGATGTAGAGTGTATAAAATGGATGTAGAGTGGATAAAATTAATGTAGAGTGTATAAAATGGATGTAGAGTGGATGAAAATGGATGTAGAGTGGATAAAAATGGATGTAGATTGGATAAAATGGATGTAGAGTGGATAAAATGGATGTAGAGTTGATAAAATGGATGTAAAGTGGATAAAATGGATGCAGAGTTAATAAAATTGGATGTAGAGTGGATAAAATGGATGTAGAGTTCATAAAAATGGATGTAGAGTGGATAAAAATGGATGTAGATTGGATAAAATGGATGTAGAGTGGATAAAAATGGATGTAGAGTATATAAATTGGATGTAGAGTATATAAAATGGATGTAGAGTGGATAAAAATGGATGTAGAGTGGATAAAATGGATGTAGAGTTGATAAAAATGGATGTAGAGTGGATAAAATGGATGTAGAGTATATAAAATGGATGTAGAGTGGATAAAAATGGATGTAGAGTGGATAAAATGGATGTAGAGTTCATAAAAATGGATGTAGAGTGGATAAAAATGGATGTAGATTGGATAAAATGGATGTAGAGTGGATAAAAATGGATGTAGAGTATATAAATTGGATGTAGAGTATATAAAATGGATGTAGAGTGGATAAAAATGGATGTAGAGTGGATAAAATGGATGTAGAGTTGATAAAAATGGATGTAGAGTGGATAAAATGGATGTAGAGTAGATAAAATGGATGTAGAGTGGATAAAATGGATGTAGAGTTGATAAAATGGATGCAGAGTGGATAAAAATAGATGTAGTGTGGATAAAAAGGATGTAGAGTGGATAACAATGGATGTAGAGTGGATAAAATGGATGTAGAGTGGATAAAAATGGATGTCGAGTGGATAAAATGGATGTCGAGTGGATAAAATGGATGTAGAGTGGATAAAAATGGATGTAGAGTGGATAAAATGGATGTAGAGTTGATAAAAATGGATGTAGAGTGGATAAAATGGATGTTGAGTAGATCAATTGGATGTAGAGTATATAAAATGGATGTAGAGTGGTTAAAAATGGATGTCGAGTGGATAAAATGGATGTAGAGTGGATAAAAATGGATGTAGATTGGATAAAATGGATGTAGACTGGATAAAAATGGATGTAGAGTATATAAATTGGATGTAGAGTATATAAAATGGATGTAGAGTGGATAAAAATGGATGTCGAGTGGATAAAATGGATGTAGAGTGGATAAAAATGGATGTAGATTGGATAAAATGGATGTAGAGTGGATAAAAATGGATGTAGAGTATATAAATTGGATGTAGAGTGTATAAAATGGATGTAGAGTGGATAAAAATGGATGTCGAGTGGATAAAATGGATGTAGAGTGTATAAAATGGATGTAGAGTGAATAAAATGGATGTAGAGTGGATAAAATTGATGTAGAGTGTATAAAATGGATGTAGAGTGGATAAAAATGGATGTAGAGTGGATAAAAATGGATGTAGAGTGGATAAAATGGATGTAGAGTAGATAAAATGGATGTAGAGTGGATAAAATGGATGTAGAGTTGATAAAATGGATGCAGAGTGGATAAAAATAGATGTAGTGTGGATAAAAAGGATGTAGAGTGGATAACAATGGATGTAGAGTGGATAAAATGGATGTAGAGTGGATAAAAATGGATGTCGAGTGGATAAAATGGATGTCGAGTGGATAAAATGGATGTAGAGTGGATAAAAATGGATGTAGAGTGGATAAAATGGATGTAGAGTTGATAAAAATGGATGTAGAGTGGATAAAATGGATGTTGAGTAGATCAATTGGATGTAGAGTATATAAAATGGATGTAGAGTGGTTAAAATGGATGTCGAGTGGATAAAATGGATGTAGAGTGGATAAAAATGGATGTAGATTGGATAAAATGGATGTAGAGTGGATAAAAATGGATGTAGAGTATATAAATTGGATGTAGAGTATATAAAATGGATGTAGAGTGGATAAAAATGGATGTCGAGTGGATAAAATGGATGTAGAGTGGATAAAAATGGATGTAGATTGGATAAAATGGATGTAGAGTGGATAAAAATGGATGTAGAGTATATAAATTGGATGTAGAGTGTATAAAATGGATGTAGAGTGGATAAAAATGGATGTCGAGTGGATAAAATGGATGTAGAGTGTATAAAATGGATGTAGAGTGAATAAAATGGATGTAGAGTGGATAAAATTGATGTAGAGTGTATAAAATGGATGTAGAGTGGATAAAAATGGATGTAGAGTGGATAAAAATGGATGTAGAGTGGATAAAAATGGATGTAGATTGGATAAAATGGATGTAGAGTTGATAAAATGGATGTAAAGTGGATAAAATGGATGTAGAGTTAATAAAAATGAATGTACAGTGGAAATAATGGATGTAGAGAGGATAAAATGGATGTAGAGTGGATAAAATGGATGTAGAGTTCATAAAAATGGATGTAGAGTGGATAAAAATGGATGTAGATTGGATAAAATGGATGTGGAGTGGATAACAATGGATGTAGAGAGGATAAAAATGGATATAGGGTAGATAAAATGGATGTAGAGTTAATAAAAATGGATGTAGAGTGGATATAATGGATGTAGAGAGGATAAAATGGATGTGGAGTGGATAACAATGGATGTAGAGTGGATAAAATGGATGTACATTTAATAAAAATGGATGTAGAGTGGATAAAAATGGATGTAGAGTGGATAAAATGGATGTAAAGTGGATAAAAATGGATGTCGAGTGGATAAAATGGATGTAGAGTGGAGAAAAATAGATGTAGAGAGGATAAAATGGAAGTAGAGTGGATAAAAATGGATGTAGAGTGGATAAAAATGGATGTAGAGTGGATAAAATTGATGTAGAGTGGATAAAAATGGATGTAGAGAGGATAAAATGGATGTAGAGTGGATAAAATGGATGTACAGTTAATAAAAATGGATGTAGAGTGGAAATAATGGATGTAGAGAGGATAAAATGGATGTAGAGTGGATAAAATGGATGTAGAGTTCATAAAAATGGATGTAGAGTGGATAAAAATGGATGTAGATTGGATAAAATGGATGTAGAGTTGATAAAATGGATGTAAAGTGGATAAAATGGATGTAGAGTTAATAAAATTGGATGTAGAGTGGATAAAATGGATGTCGAGTGGATAAAATGGATGTAGAGTGGATAAAAATGGATGTAGAGTATATAAATTGGATGTAGAGTGGATAAAAATGGATGTCGAGTGGATAAAATGGATGTAGAGTGGATAAAAATGGATGTAGAGTGGATAAAATGGATGTAGAGTGCATAAAAATGGATGTTGAGTGGATAAAATGGATGTAGAGTGGATAAAATGAATGTACAGTTAATAAAAATGGATGTAGAGTGGATAAAAATGGATGTAGAGTGGATAAAATGGATGTAGAGTCGATAAAATGGATGCAGAGTTAATAAAATTGGATGTAGAGTGGATAAAATGGATGTAGAGTTCATAAAAATGGATGTAGAGTGGATAAAAATGGATGTAGAGTATATAAATTGAATGTAGAGTATATAAAATGGATGTAGAGTGGATAAAAATGGATGTCGAGTGGATAAAATGGATGTAGAGTGGATAAAAATGGATGTAGATTGGATAAAATGGATGTAGAGTTAATAAAAATGGATGTAGAGTGGATAAAATGGATGTAGAGTTGATAAAAATGGATGTAGAGTGAATAAAAATGAATGTAGAGTGGATAAAAATGGATGTAGAGTATATAAATTGGATGTAGAGTATATAAAATGGATGTAGAGTGGATAAAAATGGATGTAGAGTGGATAAAATGGATGTAGAGTTGATAAAAATGGATGTAGAGTGGATAAAATGGATGTAGAGTAGATAAAATGGATGTAGAGTGGATAAAATGGATGTAGAGTTGATAAAATGGATGCAGAGTGGATAAAAATAGATGTAGTGTGGATAAAAAGGATGTAGAGTGGATAACAATGGATGTAGAGTGGATAAAATGGATGTAGAGTGGATAAAAATGGATGTCGAGTGGATAAAATGGATGTCGAGTGGATAAAATGGATGTAGAGTGGATAAAAATGGATGTAGAGTGGATAAAATGGATGTAGAGTTGATAAAAATGGATGTAGAGTGGATAAAATGGATGTTGAGTGAATAAAATGGATGTAGAGTGGATAAAATTAATGTAGAGTGTATAAAATGGATGTAGAGTGGATGAAAATGGATGTAGAGTGGATAAAAATGGATGTAGATTGGATAAAATGGATGTAGAGTGGATAAAAATGGATGTAGATTGGATAAAATGGATGTAAAGTGGATAAAAATGGATGTAGAGTATATAAATTGGATGTAGAGTATATAAAATGGATGTAGAGTGGATAAAAATGGATGTCGAGTGGATAAAAATGGATGTAGAGTATATAAATTGGATGTAGAGTATATAAAATGGATGTAGATTGGATAAAATGGATGTAGAGTTAATAAAAATGGATGTAGAGTAGATAAAATGGATGTAGAGTGGATAAAATGGATGTAGAGTAGATAAAATGGATGTAGAGTGGATAAAATGGATGTAGAGTTGATAAAATGGATGTAGAGTGTATAAAATGGATGTAGAGTGAATAAAATGGATGTAGAGTGGATAAAATTAATGTAGAGTGTATAAAATGGATGTAGAGTGGATGAAAATGGATGTAGAGTGGATAAAAATGGATGTAGATTGGATAAAATGGATGTAGAGTGGATAAAATGGATGTAGAGTTGATAAAATGGATGTAAAGTGGATAAAATGGATGCAGAGTTAATAAAATTGGATGTAGAGTGGATAAAATGGATGTAGAGTTCATAAAAATGGATGTAGAGTGGATAAAAATGGATGTAGAGTATATAAATTGGATGTAGAGTATATAAAATGGATGTAGAGTGGATAAAAATGGATGTCGAGTGGATAAAATGGATGTAGAGTGGATAAAAATGGATGTAGATTGGATAAAATGGATGTAGAGTTAATAAAAATGGATGTAGAGTGGATAAAATGGATGTAGAGTTGATAAAAATGGATGTAGAGTGGATAAAAATGGATGTAGAGTGGATAAAATGGATGTAGAGTGGATAAAATGGATATAGGGTGGATAAAAATGGATGTAGAGTGGATAAAATGGATGTAGAGTGTATAAAATGGATGTAGAGTGAATAAAATGGATGTAGAGTGGATAAAATTGATGTAGAGTGTATAAAATGGATGTAGAGTGGATAAAAATGGATGTAGAGTGGATAAAAATGGATGTAGATTGGATAAAATGGATGTAGAGTGGATAAAATGGATGTAGAGTTGATAAAATGGATGTAAAGTGGATAAAATGGATGTAGAGTTAATAAAATTGGATGTAGAGTGGATAAAATGGATGTAGAGTTGATAAAAATGGATGTAGAGTGGATAAAAATGGATGTAGATTGGATAAAATGGATGTAAAGTGGATAAAAATGGATGTAGAGTATATAAATTGGATGTATAGTATATAAAATGGATGTAGAGTGGATAAAAATGGATGTCGAGTGGATAAAATGGATGTAGAGTGGATAAAAATAGATGTAGTGTGGATAAAAAGGATGTAGAGTGGATAACAATGGATGTAGAGTGGATAAAATGGATGTAGAGTGGATAAAAATGGATGTCGAGTGGATAAAATGGATGTCGAGTGGATAAAATGGATGTAGAGTGGATAAAAATGGATGTAGAGTGGATAAAATGGATGTAGAGTTGATAAAAATGGATGTAGAGTGGATAAAATGGATGTTGAGTGAATAAAATGGATGTAGAGTGGATAAAATTAATGTAGAGTGTATAAAATGGATGTAGAGTGGATGAAAATGGATGTAGAGTGGATAAAAATGGATGTAGATTGGATAAAATGGATGTAGAGTGGATAAAAATGGATGTAGATTGGATAAAATGGATGTAAAGTGGATAAAAATGGATGTAGAGTATATAAATTGGATGTAGAGTATATAAAATGGATGTAGAGTGGATAAAAATGGATGTCGAGTGGATAAAAATGGATGTAGAGTATATAAATTGGATGTAGAGTATATAAAATGGATGTAGAGTGGATAAAAATGGATGTCGAGTGGATAAAATGGATGTAGAGTGGATAAAAATGGATGTAGATTGGATAAAATGGATGTAGAGTTAATAAAAATGGATGTAGAGTAGATAAAATGGATGTAGAGTGGATAAAATGGATGTAGAGTAGATAAAATGGATGTAGAGTGGATAAAATGGATGTAGAGTTGATAAAATGGATGTAGAGTGTATAAAATGGATGTAGAGTGAATAAAATGGATGTAGAGTGGATAAAATTAATGTAGAGTGTATAAAATGGATGTAGAGTGGATGAAAATGGATGTAGAGTGGATAAAAATGGATGTAGATTGGATAAAATGGATGTAGAGTGGATAAAATGGATGTAGAGTTGATAAAATGGATGTAAAGTGGATAAAATGGATGTAGAGTGGATAAAAATGGATGTAGATTGGATAAAATGGATGTAGAGTGGATAAAATGGATGTAGAGTTGATAAAATGGATGTAAAGTGGATAAAATGGATGCAGAGTTAATAAAATTGGATGTAGAGTGGATAAAATGGATGTAGAGTTCATAAAAATGGATGTAGAGTGGATAAAAATGGATGTAGAGTATATAAATTGGATGTAGAGTATATAAAATGGATGTAGAGTGGATAAAAATGGATGTCGAGTGGATAAAATGGATGTAGAGTGGATAAAAATGGATGTAGATTGGATAAAATGGATGTAGAGTTAATAAAAATGGATGTAGAGTGGATAAAATGGATGTAGAGTTGATAAAAATGGATGTAGAGTGAATAAAAATGAATGTAGAGTGGATAAAAATGGATGTAGAGTATATAAATTGGATGTAGAGTATATAAAATGGATGTAGAGTGGATAAAAATGGATGTAGAGTGGATAAAATGGATGTAGAGTTGATAAAAATGGATGTAGAGTGGATAAAATGGATGTAGAGTAGATAAAATGGATGTAGAGTGGATAAAATGGATGTAGAGTTGATAAAATGGATGCAGAGTGGATAAAAATAGATGTAGTGTGGATAAAAAGGATGTAGAGTGGATAACAATGGATGTAGAGTGGATAAAATGGATGTAGAGTGGATAAAAATGGATGTCGAGTGGATAAAATGGATGTCGAGTGGATAAAATGGATGTAGAGTGGATAAAAATGGATGTAGATTGGATAAAATGGATGTAGAGTGGATAAAATGGATGTAGAGTTGATAAAATGGATGTACAGTGGATAAAATGGATGTAGAGTGTATAAAATGGATGTAGAGTGAATAAAATGGATGTAGAGTGGATAAAATTAATGTAGAGTGGATAAAAATGGATGTAGAGTGGATAAAATGGATGTAGAGTGGATAAAATGGTTGTAGAGTGGATAAAATGGATGTAGAGTGGATAAAATGGATGTAGAGTGGATAAAAATGGATGTAGAGTGGATAAAATGGATGTAGAGTGGATAAAAATGGATGTAGAGTGGATAAAAATGGATGTAGAGTGGATGAAATGGATGTAGAGTGGATAAAATGGATGTAGAGTGGATAAAAATGGATGTAGAGTGGATAAAATGGATGTAGAGTGGATAAAATGGATATAGGGTGGATAAAAATGGATGTAGAGTGGATAAAATGGATGTAGAGTTAATAAAAATGGATGTAGAGTGGATAAAATGGATGTAGAGTTGATAAAAATGGATGTAGAGTGAATAAAAATGGATGTAGAGTGGATAAAAATGGATGTAGAGTATATAAATTGGATCTAGAGTATATAAAATGGATGTAGAGTGGATAAAAATGGATGTAGAGTGGATAAAATGGATGTAGAGTTGATAAAAATGGATGTAGAGTGGATAAAATGGATGTAGAGTAGATAAAATGGATGTAGAGTGGATAAAATGGATGTAGAGTTGATAAAATGGATGCAGAGTGGATAAAAATAGATGTAGTGTGGATAAAAAGGATGTAGAGTGGATAACAATGGATGTAGAGTGGATAAAATGGATGTAGAGTGGATAAAAATGGATGTAGATTGGATAAAATGGATGTAGAGTTAATAAAAATGGATGTAGAGTGGATAAAATGGATGTAGAGTTGATAAAAATGGATGTAGAGTGAATAAAAATGGATGTAGAGTGGATAAAAATGGATGTAGAGTATATAAATTGGATCTAGAGTATATAAAATGGATGTAGAGTGGATAAAAATGGATGTAGAGTGGATAAAATGGATGTAGAGTTGATAAAAATGGATGTAGAGTGGATAAAATGGATGTAGAGTAGATAAAATGGATGTAGAGTGGATAAAATGGATGTAGAGTTGATAAAATGGATGCAGAGTGGATAAAAATAGATGTAGTGTGGATAAAATGGATGTAGAGTGGATAACAATGGATGTAGAGTGGATAAAATGGATGTAGAGTGGATAAAAATGGATGTCGAGTGGATAAAATGGATGTCGAGTGGATAAAATGGATGTAGAGTGGATAAAAATGGATGTAGAGTGGATAAAATGGATGTAGAGTTGATAAAAATGGATGTAGAGTGGATAAAATGGATGTAGAGTGGATAAAATGGATGTAGAGTGGATAAAATTAATGTAGAGTGTATAAAATGGATGTAGAGTGGATGAAAATGGATGTAGAGTGGATAAAAATGGATGTAGATTGGATAAAATGGATGTAGAGTGGATAAAATGGATGTAGAGTTGATAAAATGGATGTAAAGTGGATAAAATGGATGCAGAGTTAATAAAATTGGATGTAGAGTGGATAAAATGGATGTAGAGTTCATAAAAATGGATGTAGAGTGGATAAAAATGGATGTAGATTGGATAAAATGGATGTAGAGTGGATAAAAATGGATGTAGAGTATATAAATTGGATGTAGAGTATATAAAATGGATGTAGAGTGGATAAAAATGGATGTCGAGTGGATAAAATGGATGTAGAGTGGATAAAAATGGATGTAGATTGGATAAAATGGATGTAGAGTTAATAAAATGGATGTAGAGTGGATAAAATTGATGTAGAGTGTATAAAATGGATGTAGAGTGGATAAAAATGGATGTAGAGTGGATAAAAATGGATGTAGATTGGATAAAATGGATGTAGAGTGGATAAAAATGGATGTAGAGTATATAAATTGGATGTAGAGTATATAAAATGGATGTAGAGTTAATAAAAATGGATGTAGAGCGGATAAAATGGATGTAGAGTAGATAAAATGGATGTAGAGTGGATAAAATGGATGTAGAGTAGATAAAATGGATGTAGAGTGGATAAAACGGATGTAGAGTTGATAAAATGGATGTAGAGTGTATAAAATGGATGTAGAGTGAATAAAATGGATGTAGAGTGGATAAAATTAATGTAGAGTGTATAAAATGGATGTAGAGTGGATGAAAATGGATGTAGAGTGGATAAAAATGGATGTAGATTGGATAAAATGGATGTAGAGTGGATAAAATGGATGTAGAGTTGATAAAATGGATGTAAAGTGGATAAAATGGATGCAGAGTTAATAAAATTGGATGTAGAGTGGATAAAATGGATGTAGAGTTCATAAAAATGGATGTAGAGTGGATAAAAATGGATGTAGATTGGATAAAATGGATGTAGAGTGGATAAAAATGGATGTAGAGTATATAAATTGGATGTAGAGTATATAAAATGGATGTAGAGTGGATAAAAATGGATGTAGAGTGGATAAAATGGATGTAGAGTTGATAAAAATGGATGTAGAGTGGATAAAATGGATGTAGAGTATATAAAATGGATGTAGAGTGGATAAAAATGGATGTAGAGTGGATAAAATGGATGTAGAGTTCATAAAAATGGATGTAGAGTGGATAAAAATGGATGTAGATTGGATAAAATGGATGTAGAGTGGATAAAAATGGATGTAGAGTATATAAATTGGATGTAGAGTATATAAAATGGATGTAGAGTGGATAAAAATGGATGTAGAGTGGATAAAATGGATGTAGAGTTGATAAAAATGGATGTAGAGTGGATAAAATGGATGTAGAGTAGATAAAATGGATGTAGAGTGGATAAAATGGATGTAGAGTTGATAAAATGGATGCAGAGTGGATAAAAATAGATGTAGTGTGGATAAAAAGGATGTAGAGTGGATAACAATGGATGTAGAGTGGATAAAATGGATGTAGAGTGGATAAAAATGGATGTCGAGTGGATAAAATGGATGTAGAGTGGATAAAATGGATGTAGAGTGGATAAAAATGGATGTAGAGTGGATAAAATGGATGTAGAGTTGATAAAAATGGATGTAGAGTGGATAAAATGGATGTTGAGTAGATCAATTGGATGTAGAGTATATAAAATGGATGTAGAGTGGATAAAAATGGATGTCGAGTGGATAAAATGGATGTAGAGTGGATAAAAATGGATGTAGATTGGATAAAATGGATGTAGAGTGGATAAAAATGGATGTAGAGTATATAAATTGGATGTAGAGTATATAAAATGGATGTAGAGTGGATAAAAATGGATGTCGAGTGGATAAAATGGATGTAGAGTGGATAAAAATGGATGTAGATTTGATAAAATGGATGTAGAGTGGATAAAAATGGATGTAGAGTATATAAATTGGATGTAGAGTGTATAAAATGGATGTAGAGTGGATAAAAATGGATGTCGAGTGGATAAAATGGATGTAGAGTGTATAAAATGGATGTAGAGTGAATAAAATGGATGTAGAGTGGATAAAATTGATGTAGAGTGTATAAAATGGATGTAGAGTGGATAAAAATGGATGTAGAGTGGATAAAAATGGATGTAGAGTGGATAAAAATGGATGTAGATTGGATAAAATGGATGTAGAGTTGATAAAATGGATGTAAAGTGGATAAAATGGATGTAGAGTTAATAAAAATGAATGTACAGTGGAAATAATGGATGTAGAGAGGATAAAATGGATGTAGAGTGGATAAAATGGATGTAGAGTTCATAAAAATGGATGTAGAGTGGATAAAAATGGATGTAGATTGGATAAAATGGATGTGGAGTGGATAACAATGGATGTAGAGAGGATAAAAATGGATATAGGGTAGATAAAATGGATGTAGAGTTAATAAAAATGGATGTAGAGTGGATATAATGGATGTAGAGAGGATAAAATGGATGTGGAGTGGATAACAATGGATGTAGAGTGGATAAAATGGATGTACATTTAATAAAAATGGATGTAGAGTGGATAAAAATGGATGTAGAGTGGATAAAATGGATGTAAAGTGGATAAAAATGGATGTCGAGTGGATAAAATGGATGTAGAGTGGAGAAAAATAGATGTAGAGAGGATAAAATGGAAGTAGAGTGGATAAAAATGGATGTAGAGTGGATAAAAATGGATGTAGAGTGGATAAAATTGATGTAGAGTTCATAAAAATGGATGTAGAGTGGATAAAAATGGATGTAGATTGGATAAAATGGATGTAGAGTTGATAAAATGGATGTAAAGTGGATAAAATGGATGTAGAGTTAATAAAATTGGATGTAGAGTGGATAAAATGGATGTAGAGAGGATAAAATGGATGTAGAGTGGATAAAATGGATGTACAGTTAATAAAAATGGATGTAGAGTTGAAATAATGGATGTAGAGAGGATAAAATGGATGTAGAGTGGATAAAATGGATGTAGAGTTCATAAAAATGGATGTAGAGTGGATAAAAATGGATGTAGATTGGATAAAATGGATGTAGAGTTGATAAAATGGATGTAAAGTGGATAAAATGGATGTAGAGTTAATAAAATTGGATGTAGAGTGGATAAAATGGATGTAGAGTGGATAAAAATGGATGTAGATTATATAAATTGGATGTAGAGTATATAAAATGGATGTAGAGTGGATAAAAATGGATGTCGAGTGGATAAAATGGATGTAGAGTGGATAAAATGGATGTAGATTGGATAAAATGGATGTAGAGTTAATAAAAATGGATGTAGAGTGGATAAAATGGATGTATAGTGGATAAAAATGGATGTAGAGTAGATAAAATAGATGTAGAGTGGATAAAAATGGATGTAGAGTGGATAAAATGGATGTATAGTGGATAAAAATGGATGTAGAGTAGATAAAATAGATGTAGAGTGGATAAAAATGGATGTAGAGTGGATAAAATGGATGTAGAGTGGATAAAATGGATGTAGAGTGGATAAAAATGGATGTAGAGTGGATAAAATGGATGTAGAGTGCATAAAAATGGATGTTGAGTGGATAAAATGGATGTAGAGTGGATAAAAATGGATGTAGAGTGGATAAAAATGGATGTAGATTGGATAAAATGGATGTAGAGTTAATAAAAGTGGATGTAGAGTGGATAAAATGGATGTAGAGTTGATAAAAATGGATGTAGAGTGGATAAAAATGGATGTAGATTGGATAAAATGGATGTAGAGTGGATAAAAATGGATGTAGAGTATATAAATTGGATGTAGAGTATATAAAATGGATGTAGAGTGGATAAAAATGGATGTCGAGTGGATAAAATGGATGTAGAGTGGATAAAAATGGATGTAGATTGGATAAAATGGATGTAGAGTGGATGAAAATGGATGTAGAGTGGATAAAATGGATGTAGAGTAGATAAAATGGATGTAGAGTGGATAAAATGGATGTAGAGTTGATAAAATGGATGTAAAGTGGATAAAATGGATGTAGAGTTAATAAAAATGGATGTAGAGTGGAAATAATGGATGTAGAGAGGATAAAATGGATGTAGAGTGGATAAAATGGATGTAGAGTTCATAAAAATGGATGTAGAGTGGATAAAAATGGATGTAGAGTGGATAAAATGGATGTAGAGTGGAGAAAATGGATGTACATTTAATAAAAATGGATGTAGAGTGGATAAAAATGGATGTAGATTGGATAAAATGGATGTAGAGTGGATAAAATGGATGTAGAGTGGATAAAAATGGATGTAGAGTGGATAAAATGGATGTAGAGTGGAGAAAATGGATGTACATTTAATAAAAATGGATGTAGAGTGGATAAAAATGGATGTAGATTGGATAAAATGGATGTAGAGTGGATAAAATGGATGTAGAGTGGATAAAATGGATGTACAGTTAATAAAAATGGATGTAGAGTGGAAATAATGGATGTAGAGAGGATAAAATGGATGTGGAGTGGATAACAATGGATGTAGAGTGGATAAAATGGATGTAGAGTGGATAAAATGGATGTAAAGTGGATAAAATGGATGTAGAGTTAATAAAAATGGATGTAGAGTGGATAAAAATGGATGTAGAGTGGATAAAATGGATGTAGAGTGGATAAAATGGATGTAGAGTGGATAAAAATGGATGTAGAGTGGATAAAATGGATGTAGAGTGCATAAAAATGGATGTTGAGTGGATAAAATGGATGTAGAGTGGATAAAAATGGATGTAGAGTGGATAAAAATGGATGTAGATTGGATAAAATGGATGTAGAGTTAATAAAAGTGGATGTAGAGTGGATAAAATGGATGTAGAGTTGATAAAAATGGATGTAGAGTGGATAAAAATGGATGTAGATTGGATAAAATGGATGTAGAGTGGATAAAAATGGATGTAGAGTATATAAATTGGATGTAGAGTATATAAAATGGATGTAGAGTGGATAAAAATGGATGTCGAGTGGATAAAATGGATGTAGAGTGGATAAAAATGGATGTAGATTGGATAAAATGGATGTAGAGTGGATGAAAATGGATGTAGAGTGGATAAAATGGATGTAGAGTAGATAAAATGGATGTAGAGTGGATAAAATGGATGTAGAGTTGATAAAATGGATGTAAAGTGGATAAAATGGATGTAGAGTTAATAAAAATGGATGTAGAGTGGAAATAATGGATGTAGAGAGGATAAAATGGATGTAGAGTGGATAAAATGGATGTAGAGTTCATAAAAATGGATGTAGAGTGGATAAAAATGGATGTAGATTGGATAAAATGGATGTAGAGTGGATAAAAATGGATGTAGAGTGGATAAAATGGATGTAGAGTTAATAAAAATGGATGTAGAGTGGAAATAATGGATGTAGAGAGGATAAAATGGATGTAGAGTGGATAAAATGGATGTAGAGTTCATAAAAATGGATGTAGAGTGGATAAAATGGATGTAGAGTGTATAAAATGATTTTAGAGTGGATAAAATGGATGTAGAGTGGATAAAATGGATGTAGAGTGGATAAAATGGATGTACAGTTAATAAAAATGGATGTAGAGTGGAAATAATGGATGTAGAGAGGATAAAATGGATGTGGAGTGGATAACAATGGATGTAGAGTGGATAAAATGGATGTAGAGTGGATAAAATGGATGTAAAGTGGATAAAATGGATGTAGAGTTAATAAAAATGGATGTAGAGTGGAATTAATGGATGTAGAGAGGATAAAATGGATGTAGAGTGGATAAAATGGATGTAGAGTTCATAAAAATGGATGTAGAGTGGATAAAAATGGATGTAGATTAGATAAAATGGATGTGGAGTGGATAACAATGGATGTAGAGAGGATAAAAATGGATATAGGGTAGATAAAATGGATGTAGAGTTAATAAAAATGGATGTAGAGTGGATATAATGGATGTAGAGAGGATAAAATGGATGTGGAGTGGATAACAATGGATGTAGGGTGGATAAAATGGATGTAGAGTGGATAAAATGGATGAAGAGTGGATAAAATGGTTGTAGAGTGGATAAAATGGATGTAGAGTGGATAAAAATGGATGTAGAGTGGATAAAATGGATGTAGAGTGGATAAAAATGGATGTAGAGTGGATAAAATGGATGTAGAGTGGAGAAAATGGATGTACATTTAATAAAAATGGATGTAGAGTGGATAAAAATGGATGTAGATTGGATAAAATGGATGTAGAGTGGATAAAAATGGATGTAGAGTAGATAAAATAGATGTAGAGTGGATAAAAATGGATGTAGAGTGGATAAAATGGATGTAGAGTGGATAAAATGGATGTAGAGTGGATAAAAATGGATGTAGAGTGGATAAAATGGATGTAGAGTGCATAAAAATGGATGTTGAGTGGATAAAATGGATGTAGAGTGGATAAAAATGGATGTAGAGTGGATAAAAATGGATGTAGATTGGATAAAATGGATGTAGAGTTAATAAAAGTGGATGTAGAGTGGATAAAATGGATGTAGAGTTGATAAAAATGGATGTAGAGTGGATAAAAATGGATGTAGAGTGGATAAAATGGATGTAGAGTGGATAAAAATGGATGTAGAGTGGATAAAATGGATGTAGAGTGGAGAAAATGGATGTACATTTAATAAAAATGGATGTAGAGTGGATAAAAATGGATGTAGATTGGATAAAATGGATGTAGAGTGGATAAAAATGGATGTAGAGTAGATAAAATAGATGTAGAGTGGATAAAAATGGATGTAGAGTGGATAAAATGGATGTAGAGTGGATAAAATGGATGTAGAGTGGATAAAAATGGATGTAGAGTGGATAAAATGGATGTAGAGTGCATAAAAATGGATGTTGAGTGGATAAAATGGATGTAGAGTGGATAAAAATGGATGTAGAGTGGATAAAAATGGATGTAGATTGGATAAAATGGATGTAGAGTTAATAAAAGTGGATGTAGAGTGGATAAAATGGATGTAGAGTTGATAAAAATGGATGTAGAGTGGATAAAAATGGATGTAGAGTGGATAAAATGGATGTAGAGTGGATAAAAATGGATGTAGAGTGGATAAAATGGATGTAGAGTGGAGAAAATGGATGTACATTTAATAAAAATGGATGTAGAGTGGATAAAAATGGATGTAGATTGGATAAAATGGATGTAGAGTGGATAAAAATGGATGTAGAGTAGATAAAATAGATGTAGAGTGGATAAAAATGGATGTAGAGTGGATAAAATGGATGTAGAGTGGATAAAATGGATGTAGAGTGGATAAAAATGGATGTAGAGTGGATAAAATGGATGTAGAGTGCATAAAAATGGATGTTGAGTGGATAAAATGGATGTAGAGTGGATAAAAATGGATGTAGAGTGGATAAAAATGGATGTAGATTGGATAAAATGGATGTAGAGTTAATAAAAGTGGATGTAGAGTGGATAAAATGGATGTAGAGTTGATAAAAATGGATGTAGAGTGGATAAAAATGGATGTAGAGTGGATAAAATGGATGTAGATTGGATAAAATGGATGTAGAGTTAATAAAAATGGATGTAGAGTGGATAAAATGGATGTATAGTGGATAAAAATGGATGTAGAGTAGATAAAATAGATGTAGAGTGGATAAAAATGGATGTAGAGTGGATAAAATGGATGTATAGTGGATAAAAATGGATGTAGAGTAGATAAAATAGATGTAGAGTGGATAAAAATGGATGTAGAGTGGATAAAATGGATGTAGAGTGGATAAAATGGATGTAGAGTGGATAAAAATGGATGTAGAGTGGATAAAATGGATGTAGAGTGCATAAAAATGGATGTTGAGTGGATAAAATGGATGTAGAGTGGATAAAAATGGATGTAGAGTGGATAAAAATGGATGTAGATTGGATAAAATGGATGTAGAGTTAATAAAAGTGGATGTAGAGTGGATAAAATGGATGTAGAGTTGATAAAAATGGATGTAGAGTGGATAAAAATGGATGTAGATTGGATAAAATGGATGTAGAGTGGATAAAAATGGATGTAGAGTATATAAATTGGATGTAGAGTATATAAAATGGATGTAGAGTGGATAAAAATGGATGTCGAGTGGATAAAATGGATGTAGAGTGGATAAAAATGGATGTAGATTGGATAAAATGGATGTAGAGTGGATGAAAATGGATGTAGAGTGGATAAAATGGATGTAGAGTAGATAAAATGGATGTAGAGTGGATAAAATGGATGTAGAGTTGATAAAATGGATGTAAAGTGGATAAAATGGATGTAGAGTTAATAAAAATGGATGTAGAGTGGAAATAATGGATGTAGAGAGGATAAAATGGATGTAGAGTGGATAAAATGGATGTAGAGTTCATAAAAATGGATGTAGAGTGGATAAAAATGGATGTAGATTGGATAAAATGGATGTAGAGTGGATAAAAATGGATGTAGAGTGGATAAAATGGATGTAGAGTTAATAAAAATGGATGTAGAGTGGAAATAATGGATGTAGAGAGGATAAAATGGATGTAGAGTTCATAAAAATGGATGTAGAGTGGATAAAATGGATGTAGAGTGTATAAAATGATTTTAGAGTGGATAAAATGGATGTAGAGTGGATAAAATGGATGTAGAGTGGATAAAATGGATGTACAGTTAATAAAAATGGATGTAGAGTGGAAATAATGGATGTAGAGAGGATAAAATGGATGTGGAGTGGATAACAATGGATGTAGAGTGGATAAAATGGATGTAGAGTGGATAAAATGGATGTAAAGTGGATAAAATGGATGTAGAGTTAATAAAAATGGATGTAGAGTGGAATTAATGGATGTAGAGAGGATAAAATGGATGTAGAGTGGATAAAATGGATGTAGAGTTCATAAAAATGGATGTAGAGTGGATAAAAATGGATGTAGATTAGATAAAATGGATGTGGAGTGGATAACAATGGATGTAGAGAGGATAAAAATGGATATAGGGTAGATAAAATGGATGTAGAGTTAATAAAAATGGATGTAGAGTGGATATAATGGATGTAGAGAGGATAAAATGGATGTGGAGTGGATAACAATGGATGTAGAGTGGATAAAATGGATGTAGAGTGGATAAAATGGATGAAGAGTGGATAAAATGGTTGTAGAGTGGATAAAATGGATGTAGAGTGGATAAAAATGGATGTAGAGTGGATAAAATGGATGTAGAGTGGATAAAAATGGATGTAGAGTGGATAAAATGGATGTAGAGTGGAGAAAATGGATGTACATTTAATAAAAATGGATGTAGAGTGGATAAAAATGGATGTAGATTGGATAAAATGGATGTAGAGTGGATAAAATGGTTGTAGAGTGGATAAAAATGGATGTAGAGTGGATAAAATGGATGTAGAATGGATAAAATGGATGTAAAGTGGATAAAAATGGATGTCGAGTGGATAAAATGGATGTAGAGTGGATAAAAATAGATGCAGAAAGGATAAAATGGAAGTAGAGTGGATAAAAATGGATGTAGAGTGGATAAAAATGGATGTAGAGTGGATAAAATGGATGTAGAGTGGATAAAAATGGATGTAGAGAGGATCAAATGGATGTAGAGTGGATAAAATGGATGTACAGTTAATAAAAATGGATGTAGAGTGGAAATAATGGATGTAGAGAGGATAAAATGGATGTAGAGTGGATAAAATGGATGTAGAGTTCATAAAAATGGATGTAGAGTGGATAAAAATGGATGTAGATTGGATAAAATGGATGTAGAGTTGATAAAATGGATGTAAAGTGGATAAAATGGATGTAGAGTTAATAAAAATGGATGTAGAGTGGAAATAATGGATGTAGAGAGGATAAAATGGATGTAGAGCGGATAAAATGGATGTAGAGTTTATAAAAATGGATGTAGAGTGGATAAAAATGGATGTAGATTGGATAAAATGGATGTGGAGTGGATAACAATGGATGTAGAGAGGATAAAAATGGATATAGGGTAGATAAAATGGATGTAGAGTTAATAAAAATGGATGTAGAGTGGATAAAACGGATGTAGAGTGGATAAAAATGGATGTAGAGTGGATACAATGGTTGTAGAGTGGATAAAATGGATGTAGAGTTGATAAAAATGGATGTAGAGTGGATAAAACGGATGTAGAGTGGATAAAAATGGATGTAGAGTGGATAAAATGGATGTAGAGTGCATAAAAATGGATGTTGAGTGGATAAAATGGATGTAGAGTGGATAAAATTAATGTACATTTAATAAAAATGGATGTAGAGTGGATAAAAATGGATGTAGATTGGATAAAATGGATGTAGAGTTAATAGAAGTGGATGTAGAGTGGATAAAATGGATGTAGAGTTGATAAAAATGGATGTAGAGTGGATAAAAATGGATGTAGATTGGATAAAATGGATGTAGAGTGGAAAAAATGGATGTAGATTATATAAATTGGATGTAGAGTATATAAAATGGATGTAGAGTGGATAAAAATGGATGTCGAGTGGATAAAATGGATGTAGAGTGGATAAAATGGATGTAGATTGGATAAAATGGATGTAGAGTTAATAAAAATGGATGTAGAGTGGATAAAATGGATGTATAGTGGATAAAAATGGATGTAGAGTGGATAAAATGGATGTAGAGTAGATAAAATGGATGTAGAGTGGATAAAATGGATGTAGAGTTGATAAAATGGATGTAAAGTGGATAAAATGGATGTAGAGTTAATAAAAATGGATGTAGAGTGGAAATAATGGATGTAGAGAGGATAAAATGGATGTAGAGTGGATAAAATGGATGTAGAGTTCATAAAAATGGATGTAGAGTGGATAAAAATGGATGTAGATTGGATAAAATGGATGTAGAGTGGATAAAAATGGATGTAGAGTGGATAAAATGGATGTAGAGTTAATAAAAATGGATGTAGAGTGGAAATAATGGATGTAGAGAGGATAAAATGGATGTAGAGTGGATAAAATGGATGTAGAGTTAATAAAAATGGATGTAGAGTGGATAAAATGGATGTATAGTGGATAAAAATGGATGTAGAGTGGATAAAATGGATGTAGAGTAGATAAAATGGATGTAGAGTGGATAAAATGGATGTAGAGTCGATAAAATGGATGTAGAGTAGATAAAAATGGATGTAGAGTGGATAAAATGGATGTAGAGTGCATAAAAATGGATGTTGAGTGGATAAAATGGATGTAGAGTAGATAAAATGGATGTAAAGTGGATAAAAATGGATGTAGAGTGGATAAAATGGATGTAGAGTGGATAAATTGGATGTAGAGTGGATAAAAATGGATGTAGAGTGGATAAAATGGATGTAGAGTGAATAAAATGGATGTAGAGTGGATAAAATTGATGTAGAGTGTATAAAATGGATGTAGAGTGGATAAAAATGGATGTAGAGTGGATAAAAATGGATGTAGATTGGATAAAATGGATGTAGAGTGGATAAAATGGATGTAGAGTTGATAAAATGGATGTAAAGTGGATAAAATGGATGTAGAGTTAATAAAATTGGATGTAGAGTGGATAAAATGGATGTAGAGTTGATAAAAATAGATGTAGAGTGGATAAAAATGGATGTAGATTGGATAAAATGGATGTAGAGTGGATAAAAATGGATGTAGATTGGATAAAATGAATGTAGAGTTAATAAAAATGGATGTAGAGTGGATAAAATGGATGTAGAGTTGATAAAAATGGATGTAGAGTGGATAAAAATGGATGTAGATTGGATAAAATGGATGTAGAGTTGATAAAATGGATGTAAAGTGGATAAAATGGATGTAGAGTTGATAAAAATGGATGTAGAGTGGATAAAAATGGATGTAGATTGGATAAAATGGATGTAGAGTGGATAAAAATGGATGTAGAGTATATAAATTGGATGTAGAGTATATAAAATGGATGTAGAGAGGATAAAAATGGATGTCGAGTGGATAAAATGAATGTAGAGTGGATAAAAATGGATGTTGATTGGATAAAATGGATGTAGAGTCGATAAAAATGGATGTAGAGTATATAAATTGGATGTAGAGTTGATAAAAATGGATGTAGAGTGGATAAAATGGATGTAGAGTAGATAAAATGGATGTAGAGTGGATAAAATGGATGAAGAGTTGATAAAATGGATGTAAAGTGGATAAAATGGATGTAGAGTGGATAAAAATGGATGTAGAGTGGATAAAATGGATGTAGAGTGGATAAAATGGTTGTAGAGTGGATAAAATGGATGTAGAGTTGATAAAAATGGAAGTAGAGTGGATAAAATGGATGTATAGTGGATAAAAATGGATGTAGAGTGGATAAAATGGATGTAGAGTGGATAAAAATGGATGTAGAGTGGATGAAATGGATGTAGAGTGGATAAAATGGATGTAGAGTGGATAAAAATGGATGTAGAGTGGATAAAAATAGATGTAGATTGGATAAAATGGATGTAGAGTGGATAAAATGGATCTAGAGTTGATAAAATGGATGTAAAGTGGATAAAATGGATGTAGAGTTAATAAAAATGGATGTAGAGTGGATAAAATGGATGTAGAGTGGATAAAAATGGATGTAGAGTGGATAAAATGGATGTAGAGATGATAAAAATGGATGTAGAGTGGATAAAATGGATGTAGAGTAGATAAAATGGATGTAGAGTGGATAAAATGGATGTAGTGTTCATAAAAATGGATGTAGAGTGGATAAAAATGGATGTAGAGTGGATAAAATGGTTGTAGAGTGGATAAAATGGATGTAGAGTGGATAAAATGGATGTAGAGTTAATAAAAATGGATGTAGTGTGGAAATACTGGATGTAGAGAAGATAAAATGGATGTAGAGTTGATAAAAATGGATGTAGAGTGGATAAAAATGGATGTAGATTGGATAAAATGAATGTAGAGTGGATAAAAATGGATGTAGAGTGGATAAAATGGATGTAGAGATGATAAAAATGGATGTAGAGTGGATAAAATGGATGTACAGTTAATAAAAATGGATGTAGAGTGGATATAATGGATGTAGAGTTGATAAAATGGATGTAAAGTGGATAAAATGGATGTAGAGTTAATAAAAATGGATGTAGTGTGGAAATACTGGATGTAGAGAGGATAAAATGGATGTAGAGCGGATAAAATGGATGTAGAGTTAATAAAATTGGATGTAGAGTGGATAAAATGGATGTAGAGTTGATAAAAATGGATGTAGAGTGGATAAAAATGGATGTAGATTGGATAAAATGAATGTAGAGTGGATAAAAATGGATGTAGAGTATATAAATTGGATGTAGAGTATATAAAATGGATGTAGAGTTGATAAAAATGGATGTAGAGTGGATAAAAATGGATGTAGATTGGATAAAATGGATGTAGAGTGGATAAAAATGGATGTAGAGTATATAAATTGGATGTAGAGTATATAAAATGGATGTAGAGTGGATAAAAATGGATGTCGAGTGGATAAAATGGATGTAGAGTGGATAAAAATGGATGTAGAGTGGATAAAATGGATGTAGAGTTGATAAAAATGGATGTAGAGTGGATAAAATGCATGTAGAGTAGATAAAATGGATGTAGAGTGGATAAAATGGATGTAGAGTTGATAAAATGGATGTAAAGTGGATAAAATGGATGTAGAGTTCATAAAAATGGATGTAGAGTGGATAAAAATGGATGTAGATTGGATAAAATGGATGTAGAGTGGATAAAAATGGATGTAGAGTGGATAAAATGGATGTAGAGTGGATAAAATGGTTGTAGAGTGGATAAAATGGATGTAGAGTGGATAAAATGGATGTAGAGTGGATAAAAATGGATGTAGAGTGGATAAAATGGATGTAGAGTGGATAAAATGGATGTAGAGTTAATAAAAATGGATGTAGAGTAGATAAAATGGATGTAGAGTGGATAAAATGGATGTAGAGTAGATAAAATGGATGTAGAGTGGATAAAATGGATGTAGAGTTGATAAAATGGATGTAGAGTGTATAAAATGGATGTAGAGTGAATAAAATGGATGTAGAGTGGATAAAATTAATGTAGAGTGTATAAAATGGATGTAGAGTGGATGAAAATGGATGTAGAGTGGATAAAAATGGATGTAGATTGGATAAAATGGATGTAGAGTGGATAAAATGGATGTAGAGTTGATAAAATGGATGTAAAGTGGATAAAATGGATGCAGAGTTAATAAAATTGGATGTAGAGTGGATAAAATGGATGTAGAGTTCATAAAAATGGATGTAGAGTGGATAAAAATGGATGTAGAGTATATAAATTGGATGTAGAGTATATAAAATGGATGTAGAGTGGATAAAAATGGATGTCGAGTGGATAAAATGGATGTAGAGTGGATAAAAATGGATGTAGATTGGATAAAATGGATGTAGAGTTAATAAAAATGGATGTAGAGTGGATAAAATGGATGTAGAGTTGATAAAAATGGATGTAGAGTGAATAAAAATGAATGTAGAGTGGATAAAAATGGATGTAGAGTATATAAATTGGATGTAGAGTATATAAAATGGATGTAGAGTGGATAAAAATGGATGTAGAGTGGATAAAATGGATGTAGAGTTGATAAAAATGGATGTAGAGTGGATAAAATGGATGTAGAGTAGATAAAATGGATGTAGAGTGGATAAAATGGATGTAGAGTTGATAAAATGGATGCAGAGTGGATAAAAATAGATGTAGTGTGGATAAAAAGGATGTAGAGTGGATAACAATGGATGTAGAGTGGATAAAATGGATGTAGAGTGGATAAAAATGGATGTCGAGTGGATAAAATGGATGTCGAGTGGATAAAATGGATGTAGAGTGGATAAAAATGGATGTAGAGTGGATAAAATGGATGTAGAGTTGATAAAAATGGATGTAGAGTGGATAAAATGGATGTTGAGTGAATAAAATGGATGTAGAGTGGATAAAATTAATGTAGAGTGTATAAAATGGATGTAGAGTGGATGAAAATGGATGTAGAGTGGATAAAAATGGATGTAGATTGGATAAAATGGATGTAGAGTGGATAAAATGGATGTAGAGTTGATAAAATGGATGTAAAGTGGATAAAATGGATGTAGAGTGTATAAAATGGATGTAGAGTGAATAAAATGGATGTAGAGTGGATAAAATTAATGTAGAGTAGATAAAATGGATGTAGAGTGTATAAAATGGATGTAGAGTGAATAAAATGGATGTAGAGTGGATAAAATTAATGTAGAGTGTATAAAATGGATGTAGAGTGGATGAAAATGGATGTAGAGTGGATAAAAATGGATGTAGATTGGATAAAATGGATGTAGAGTGGATAAAATGGATGTAGAGTTGATAAAATGGATGTAAAGTGGATAAAATGGATGCAGAGTTAATAAAATTGGATGTAGAGTGGATAAAATGGATGTAGAGTTCATAAAAATGGATGTAGAGTGGATAAAAATGGATGTAGAGTATATAAATTGGATGTAGAGTATATAAATTGGATGTAGAGTATATAAAATGGATGTAGAGTGGATAAAAATGGATGTAGAGTGGATAAAATGGATGTAGAGTTGATAAAAATGGATGTAGAGTGGATAAAATGGATGTAGAGTAGATAAAATGGATGTAGAGTGGATAAAATGGATGTAGAGTAGATAAAATGGATGTAGAGTGGATAAAATGGATGTAGAGTTGATAAAATGGATGTAGAGTGTATAAAATGGATGTAGAGTGAATAAAATGGATGTAGAGTGGATAAAATTAATGTAGAGTGTATAAAATGGATGTAGAGTGGATAAAATGGATGTAGAGTGGATAAAATGGATGTAGAGTGGATAAAAATGGATGTAGAGTGGATAAAATGGATGTAGAGTGGATAAAATGGATATAGGGTGGATAAAAATGGATGTAGAGTGGATAAAATGGATGTAGAGTGTATAAAATGGATGTAGAGTGGATAAAATTGATGTAGAGTGTAAAAATGGATGTAGAGTGGATAAAAATGGATGTAGAGTGGATAAAAATGGATGTAGATTGGATAAAATGGATGTAGAGTGGATAAAATGGATGTAGAGTTGATAAAATGGATGTAAAGTGGATAAAATGGATGTAGAGTTAATAAAATTGGATGTAGAGTGGATAAAATGGATGTAGAGTTGATAAAAATGGATGTAGAGTGGATAAAAATGGATGTAGATTGGATAAAATGGATGTAGAGTGGATAAAAATGGATGTAGAGTATATAAATTGGATGTAGAGTATATAAAATGGATGTAGAGTGGATAAAAATGGATGTCGAGTGGATAAAATGGATGTAGAGTGGATAAAAATGGATGTAGATTGGATAAAATGGATGTAGAGTTAATAAAAATGGATGTAGAGCGGATAAAATGGATGTAGAGTAGATAAAATGGATGTAGAGTGGATAAAATGGATGTAGAGTAGATAAAATGGATGTAGAGTGGATAAAATGGATGTAGAGTTGATAAAATGGATGTAGAGTGTATAAAATGGATGTAGAGTGAATAAAATGGATGTAGAGTGGATAAAATTAATGTAGAGTGTATAAAATGGATGTAGAGTGGATGAAAATGGATGTAGAGTGGATAAAAATGGATGTAGATTGGATAAAATGGATGTAGAGTGGATAAAATGGATGTAGAGTTGATAAAATGGATGTAAAGTGGATAAAATGGATGCAGAGTTAATAAAATTGGATGTAGAGTGGATAAAATGGATGTAGAGTTCATAAAAATGGATGTAGAGTGGATAAAAATGGATGTAGATTGGATAAAATGGATGTAGAGTGGATAAAAATGGATGTAGAGTATATAAATTGGATGTAGAGTATATAAAATGGATGTAGAGTGGATAAAAATGGATGTCGAGTGGATAAAATGGATGTAGAGTGGATAAAAATGGATGTAGATTGGATAAAATGGATGTAGAGTTAATAAAAATGGATGTAGAGTGGATAAAATGGATGTAGAGTTGATAAAAATGTATGTAGAGTGAATAAAAATGGATGTAGAATGGATAAAAATGGATGTAGAGTATATAAATTGGATGTAGAGTATATAAAATGGATGTAGAGTGGATAAAATGGATGTAGAGTAGATAAAATGGATGTAGGGTGGATAAAATGGATGTAGAGTGGATAAAAATGGATGTAGAGTGGATAAAAATGGATGTAGAGTGGATGAAATGGATGTAGAGTGGATAAAATGGATGTAGAGTGGATAAAAATGGATGTAGAGTGGATAAAATGGATGTAGAGTGGATAAAATGGATATAGGGTGGATAAAAATGGATGTAGAGTGGATAAAATGGATGTAGAGTGTATAAAATGGATGTAGAGTGAATAAAATGGATGTAGAGTGGATAAAATTGATGTAGAGTGTATAAAATGGATGTAGAGTGGATAAAAATGGATGTAGAGTGGATAAAAATGGATGTAGATTGGATAAAATGGATGTAGAGTGGATAAAATGGATGTAGAGTTGATAAAATGGATGTAAAGTGGATAAAATGGATGTAGAGTGGATAAAATGGATGTAGAGTGGATAAAAATGGATGTAGAGTGGATAAAAATGGATGTAGAGTGGATGAAATGGATGTAGAGTGGATAAAATGGATGTAGAGTGGATAAAAATGGATGTAGAGTGGATAAAATGGATGTAGAGTGGATAAAATGGATATAGGGTGGATAAAAATGGATGTAGAGTGGATAAAATGGATGTAGAGTGTATAAAATGGATGTAGAGTGGATAAAAATGGATGTAGAGTGGATAAAAATGGATGTAGATTGGATAAAATGGATGTAGAGTGGATAAAATGGATGTAGAGTTGATAAAATGGATGTAAAGTGGATAAAATGGATGTAGAGTTAATAAAATTGGATGTAGAGTGGATAAAATGGATGTAGAGTTGATAAAAATGGATGTAGAGTGGATAAAAATGGATGTAGATTGGATAAAATGGATGTGAAGTGGATAAAAATGGATGTAGAGTATATAAATTGGATGTATAGTATATAAAATGGATGTAGAGTGGATAAAAATGGATGTCGAGTGGATAAAATGGATGTAGAGTGGATAAAAATGGATGTAGATTGGATAAAATGGATGTAGAGTTAATAAAAATGGATGTAGAGTAGATAAAATGGATGTAGAGTGGATAAAATGGATGTAGAGTAGATAAAATGGATGTAGAGTGGATAAAATGGATGTAGAGTTGATAAAATGGATGTAGAGTGTATAAAATGGATGTAGAGTGAATAAAATGGATGTAGAGTGGATAAAATTAATGTAGAGTGTATAAAATGGATGTAGAGTGGATGAAAATGGATGTAGAGTGGATAAAAATGGATGTAGATTGGATAAAATAGATGTAGAGTGGATAAAATGGATGTAGAGTTGATAAAATGGATGTAAAGTGGATAAAATGGATGCAGAGTTAATAAAATTGGATGTAGAGTGGATAAAATGGATGTAGAGTTCATAAAAATGGATGTAGAGTGGATAAAAATGGATGTAGAGTATATAAATTGAATGTAGAGTATATAAAATGGATGTAGAGTGGATAAAAATGGATGTCGAGTGGATAAAATGGATGTAGAGTGGATAAAAATGGATGTAGATTGGATAAAATGGATGTAGAGTTAATAAAAATGGATGTAGAGTGGATAAAATGGATGTAGAGTTGATAAAAATGGATGTAGAGTGAATAAAAATGAATGTAGAGTGGATAAAAATGGATGTAGAGTATATAAATTGGATGTAGAGTATATAAAATGGATGTAGAGTGGATAAAAATGGATGTAGAGTGGATACAATGGATGTAGAGTTGATAAAAATGGATGTAGAGTGGATAAAATGGATGTAGAGTAGATAAAATGGATGTAGAGTGGATAAAATGGATGTAGAGTTGATAAAATGGATGCAGAGTGGATAAAAATAGATGTAGTGTGGATAAAAAGGATGTAGAGTGGATAACAATGGATGTAGAGTGGATAAAATGGATGTAGAGTGGATAAAAATGGATGTCGAGTGGATAAAATGGATGTCGAGTGGATAAAATGGATGTAGAGTGGATAAAAATGGATGTAGAGTGGATAAAATGGATGTAGAGTTGATAAAAATGGATGTAGAGTGGATAAAATGGATGTTGAGTGAATAAAATGGATGTAGAGTGGATAAAATTAATGTAGAGTGTATAAAATGGATGTAGAGTGGATGAAAATGGATGTAGAGTGGATAAAAATGGATGTAGATTGGATAAAATGGATGTAGAGTGGATAAAAATGGATGTAGATTGGATAAAATGGATGTAAAGTGGATAAAAATGGATGTAGAGTATATAAATTGGATGTAGAGTATATAAAATGGATGTAGAGTGGATAAAAATGGATGTCGAGTGGATAAAATGGATGTAGAGTGGATAAAAATGGATGTAGATTGGATAAAATGGATGTAGAGTTAATAAAAATGGATGTAGAGTAGATAAAATGGATGTAGAGTGGATAAAATGGATGTAGAGTAGATAAAATGGATGTAGAGTGGATAAAATGGATGTAGAGTTGATAAAATGGATGTAGAGTGTATAAAATGGATGTAGAGTGAATAAAATGGATGTAGAGTGGATAAAATTAATGTAGAGTGTATAAAATGGATGTAGAGTGGATGAAAATGGATGTAGAGTGGATAAAAATGGATGTAGATTGGATAAAATGGATGTAGAGTGGATAAAATGGATGTAGAGTTGATAAAATGGATGTAAAGTGGATAAAATGGATGCAGAGTTAATAAAATTGGATGTAGAGTGGATAAAATGGATGTAGAGTTCATAAAAATGGATGTAGAGTGGATAAAAATGGATGTAGAGTATATAAATTGGATGTAGAGTATATAAAATGGATGTAGAGTGGATAAAAATGGATGTCGAGTGGATAAAATGGATGTAGAGTGGATAAAAATGGATGTAGATTGGATAAAATGGATGTAGAGTTAATAAAAATGGATGTAGAGTGGATAAAATGGATGTAGAGTTGATAAAAATGGATGTAGAGTGAATAAAAATGAATGTAGAGTGGATAAAAATGGATGTAGAGTATATAAATTGGATGTAGAGTATATAAAATGGATGTAGAGTGGATAAAAATGGATGTAGAGTGGATAAAATGGATGTAGAGTTGATAAAAATGGATGTAGAGTGGATAAAATGGATGTAGAGTAGATAAAATGGATGTAGAGTGGATAAAATGGATGTAGAGTTGATAAAATGGATGCAGAGTGGATAAAAATAGATGTAGTGTGGATAAAAAGGATGTAGAGTGGATAACAATGGATGTAGAGTGGATAAAATGGATGTAGAGTGGATAAAAATGGAGGTCGAGTGGATAAAATGGATGTCGAGTGGATAAAATGGATGTAGAGTGGATAAAAATGGATGTAGAGTGGATAAAATGGATGTAGAGTTGATAAAAATGGATGTAGAGTGGATAAAATGGATGTTGAGTGAATAAAATGGATGTAGAGTGGATAAAATTAATGTAGAGTGTATAAAATGGATGTAGAGTGGATGAAAATGGATGTAGAGTGGATAAAAATGGATGTAGATTGGATAAAATGGATGTAGAGTGGATAAAATGGATGTAGAGTTGATAAAATGGATGTAAAGTGGATAAAATGGATGTAGAGTGTATAAAATGGATGTAGAGTGAATAAAATGGATGTAGAGTGGATAAAATTAATGTAGAGTAGATAAAATGGATGTAGAGTGGATAAAATGGATGTAGAGTTGATAAAATGGATGTAAAGTGGATAAAATGGATGTAGAGTTCATAAAAATGGATGTAGAGTGGATAAAAATGGATGTAGATTGGATAAAATGGATGTAGAGTGGATAAAAATGGATGTAGAGTGGATAAAATGGATGTAGAGTGGATAAAATGGTTGTAGAGTGGATAAAATGGATGTAGAGTGGATAAAATGGATGTAGAGTGGATAAAAATGGATGTAGAGTGGATAAAATGGATGTAGAGTGGATAAAAATGGATGTAGAGTGGATAAAAATGGATGTAGAGTGGATGAAATGGATGTAGAGTGGATAAAATGGATGTAGAGTGGATAAAAATGGATGTAGAGTGGATAAAATGGATGTAGAGTGGATAAAATGGATATAGGGTGGATAAAAATGGATGTAGAGTGGATAAAATGGATGTAGAGTTAATAAAAATGGATGTAGAGTGGATAAAATGGATGTAGAGTTGATAAAAATGGATGTAGAGTGAATAAAAATGGATGTAGAGTGGATAAAAATGGATGTACAGTATATAAATTGGATCTAGAGTATATAAAATGGATGTAGAGTGGATAAAAATGGATGTAGAGTGGATAAAATGGATGTAGAGTTGATAAAAATGGATGTAGAGTGGATAAAATGGATGTAGAGTAGATAAAATGGATGTAGAGTGGATAAAATGGATGTAGAGTTGATAAAATGGATGCAGAGTGGATAAAAATAGATGTAGTGTGGATAAAAAGGATGTAGAGTGGATAACAATGGATGTAGAGTGGATAAAATGGATGTAGAGTGGATAAAAATGGATGTAGATTGGATAAAATGGATGTAGAGTTAATAAAAATGGATGTAGAGTGGATAAAATGGATGTAGAGTTGATAAAAATGGATGTAGAGTGAATAAAAATGGATGTAGAGTGGATAAAAATGGATGTAGAGTATATAAATTGGATCTAGAGTATATAAAATGGATGTAGAGTGGATAAAAATGGATGTAGAGTGGATAAAATGGATGTAGAGTTGATAAAAATGGATGTAGAGTGGATAAAATGGATGTAGAGTAGATAAAATGGATGTAGAGTGGATAAAATGGATGTAGAGTTGATAAAATGGATGTAGAGTGGATAAAAATAGATGTAGTGTGGATAAAAAGGATGTAGAGTGGATAACAATGGATGTAGAGTGGATAAAATGGATGTAGAGTGGATAAAAATGGATGTCGAGTGGATAAAATGGATGTCGAGTGGATAAAATGGATGTAGAGTGGATAAAAATGGATGTAGAGTGGATAAAATGGATGTAGAGTTGATAAAAATGGATGTAGAGTGGATAAAATGGATGTTGAGTGAATAAAATGGATGTAGAGTGGATAAAATTAATGTAGAGTGTATAAAATGGATGTAGAGTGGATGAAAATGGATGTAGAGTGGATAAAAATGGATGTAGATTGGATAAAATGGATGTAGAGTGGATAAAATGGATGTAGAGTTGATAAAATGGATGTAAAGTGGATAAAATGGATGCAGAGTTAATAAAATTGGATGTAGAGTGGATAAAATGGATGTAGAGTTCATAAAAATGGATGTAGAGTGGATAAAAATGGATGTAGATTGGATAAAATGGATGTAGAGTGGATAAAAATGGATGTAGAGTATATAAATTGGATGTAGAGTATATAAAATGGATGTAGAGTGGATAAAAATGGATGTCGAGTGGATAAAATGGATGTAGAGTGGATAAAAATGGATGTAGATTGGATAAAATGGATGTAGAGTTAATAAAATGGATGTAGAGTGGATAAAATTGATGTAGAGTGTATAAAATGGATGTAGAGTGGATAAAAATGGATGTAGAGTGGATAAAAATGGATGTAGATTGGATAAAATGGATGTAGAGTGGATAAAAATGGATGTAGAGTATATAAATTGGATGTAGAGTATATAAAATGGATGTAGAGTTAATAAAAATGGATGTAGAGCGGATAAAATGGATGTAGAGTAGATAAAATGGATGTAGAGTGGATAAAATGGATGTAGAGTAGATAAAATGGATGTAGAGTGGATAAAACGGATGTAGAGTTGATAAAATGGATGTAGAGTGTATAAAATGGATGTAGAGTGAATAAAATGGATGTAGAGTGGATAAAATTAATGTAGAGTGTATAAAATGGATGTAGAGTGGATGAAAATGGATGTAGAGTGGATAAAAATGGATGTAGATTGGATAAAATGGATGTAGAGTGGATAAAATGGATGTAGAGTTGATAAAATGGATGTAGAGTATATAAAATGGATGTAGAGTGGATAAAAATGGATGTAGAGTTCATAAAAATGGATGTAGAGTGGATAAAAATGGATGTAGATTGGATAAAATGGATGTAGAGTGGATAAAAATGGATGTAGAGTATATAAATTGGATGTAGAGTATATAAAATGGATGTAGAGTGGATAAAAATGGATGTAGAGTGGATAAAATGGATGTAGAGTTGATAAAAATGGATGTAGAGTGGATAAAATGGATGTAGAGTTCATAAAAATGGATGTAGAGTGGATAAAAATGGATGTAGATTGGATAAAATGGATGTAGAGTGGATAAAAATGGATGTAGAGTATATAAATTGGATGTAGAGTATATAAAATGGATGTAGAGTGGATAAAAATGGATGTAGAGTGGATAAAATGGATGTAGAGTTGATAAAAATGGATGTAGAGTGGATAAAATGGATGTAGAGTATATAAAATGGATGTAGAGTGGATAAAAATGGATGTAGAGTGGATAAAATGGATGTAGAGTTCATAAAAATGGATGTAGAGTGGATAAAAATGGATGTAGATTGGATAAAATGGATGTAGAGTGGATAAAAATGGATGTAGAGTATATAAATTGGATGTAGAGTATATAAAATGGATGTAGAGTGGATAAAAATGGATGTAGAGTGGATAAAATGGATGTAGAGTTGATAAAAATGGATGTAGAGTGGATAAAATGGATGTAGAGTAGATAAAATGGATGTAGAGTCGATAAAATGGATGTAGAGTTGATAAAATGGATGCAGAGTGGATAAAAATAGATGTAGTGTGGATAAAAAGGATGTAGAGTGGATAACAATGGATGTAGAGTGGATAAAATGGATGTAGAGTGGATAAAAATGGATGTCGAGTGGATAAAATGGATGTCGAGTGGATAAAATGGATGTAGAGTGGATAAAAATGGATGTAGAGTGGATAAAATGGATGTAGAGTTGATAAAAATGGATGTAGAGTGGATAAAATGGATGTTGAGTAGATCAATTGGATGTAGAGTATATAAAATGGATGTAGAGTGGATAAAAATGGATGTCGAGTGGATAAAATGGATGTAGAGTGGATAAAAATGGATGTAGATTGGATAAAATGGATGTAGAGTGGATAAAAATGGATGTAGAGTATATAAATTGGATGTAGAGTATATAAAATGGATGTAGAGTGGATAAAAATGGATGTCGAGTGGATAAAATGGATGTAGAGTGGATAAAAATGGATGTAGATTTGATAAAATGGATGTAGAGTGGATAAAAATGGATGTAGAGTATATAAATTGGATGTAGAGTGTATAAAATGGATGTAGAGTGGATAAAAATGGATGTCGAGTGGATAAAATGGATGTAGAGTGTATAAAATGGATGTAGAGTGAATAAAATGGATGTAGAGTGGATAAAATTGATGTAGAGTGTATAAAATGGATGTAGAGTGGATAAAAATGGATGTAGAGTGGATAAAAATGGATGTAGAGTGGATAAAAATGGATGTAGATTGGATAAAATGGATGTAGAGTTGATAAAATGGATGTAAAGTGGATAAAATGGATGTAGAGTTAATAAAAATGAATGTACAGTGGAAATAATGGATGTAGAGAGGATAAAATGGATGTAGAGTGGATAAAATGGATGTAGAGTTCATAAAAATGGATGTAGAGTGGATAAAAATGGATGTAGATTGGATAAAATGGATGTGGAGTGGATAACAATGGATGTAGAGAGGATAAAAATGGATATAGGGTAGATAAAATGGATGTAGAGTTAATAAAAATGGATGTAGAGTGGATATAATGGATGTAGAGAGGATAAAATGGATGTGGAGTGGATAACAATGGATGTAGAGTGGATAAAATGGATGTACATTTAATAAAAATGGATGTAGAGTGGATAAAAATGGATGTAGAGTGGATAAAATGGATGTAAAGTGGATAAAAATGGATGTCGAGTGGATAAAATGGATGTAGAGTGGAGAAAAATAGATGTAGAGAGGATAAAATGGAAGTAGAGTGGATAAAAATGGATGTAGAGTGGATAAAAATGGATGTAGAGTGGATAAAATTGATGTAGAGTTCATAAAAATGGATGTAGAGTGGATAAAAATGGATGTAGATTGGATAAAATGGATGTAGAGTTGATAAAATGGATGTAAAGTGGATAAAATGGATGTAGAGTTAATAAAATTGGATGTAGAGTGGATAAAATGGATGTAGAGAGGATAAAATGGATGTAGAGTGGATAAAATGGATGTAGAGTAGATAAAATGGATGTAGAGTGGATAAAATGGATGTAGAGTTGATAAAATGGATGCAGAGTGGATAAAAATAGATGTAGTGTGGATAAAAAGGATGTAGAGTGGATAACAATGGATGTAGAGTGGATAAAATGGATGTAGAGTGGATAAAAATGGATGTCGAGTGGATAAAATGGATGTCGAGTGGATAAAATGGATGTAGAGTGGATAAAAATGGATGTAGAGTGGATAAAATGGATGTAGAGTTGATAAAAATGGATGTAGAGTGGATAAAATGGATGTTGAGTGAATAAAATGGATGTAGAGTGGATAAAATTAATGTAGAGTGTATAAAATGGATGTAGAGTGGATGAAAATGGATGTAGAGTGGATAAAAATGGATGTAGATTGGATAAAATGGATGTAGAGTGGATAAAATGGATGTAGAGTTGATAAAATGGATGTAAAGTGGATAAAATGGATGCAGAGTTAATAAAATTGGATGTAGAGTGGATAAAATGGATGTAGAGTTCATAAAAATGGATGTAGAGTGGATAAAAATGGATGTAGATTGGATAAAATGGATGTAGAGTGGATAAAAATGGATGTAGAGTATATAAATTGGATGTAGAGTATATAAAATGGATGTAGAGTGGATAAAAATGGATGTCGAGTGGATAAAATGGATGTAGAGTGGATAAAAATGGATGTAGATTGGATAAAATGGATGTAGAGTTAATAAAATGGATGTAGAGTGGATAAAATTGATGTAGAGTGTATAAAATGGATGTAGAGTGGATAAAAATGGATGTAGAGTGGATAAAAATGGATGTAGATTGGATAAAATGGATGTAGAGTGGATAAAAATGGATGTAGAGTATATAAATTGGATGTAGAGTATATAAAATGGATGTAGAGTTAATAAAAATGGATGTAGAGCGGATAAAATGGATGTAGAGTAGATAAAATGGATGTAGAGTGGATAAAATGGATGTAGAGTAGATAAAATGGATGTAGAGTGGATAAAACGGATGTAGAGTTGATAAAATGGATGTAGAGTGTATAAAATGGATATAGAGTGAATAAAATGGATGTAGAGTGGATAAAATTAATGTAGAGTGTATAAAATGGATGTAGAGTGGATGAAAATGGATGTAGAGTGGATAAAAATGGATGTAGATTGGATAAAATGGATGTAGAGTGGATAAAATGGATGTAGAGTTGATAAAATGGATGTAGAGTATATAAAATGGATGTAGAGTGGATAAAAATGGATGTAGAGTTCATAAAAATGGATGTAGAGTGGATAAAAATGGATGTAGATTGGATAAAATGGATGTAGAGTGGATAAAAATGGATGTAGAGTATATAAATTGGATGTAGAGTATATAAAATGGATGTAGAGTGGATAAAAATGGATGTAGAGTGGATAAAATGGATGTAGAGTTGATAAAAATGGATGTAGAGTGGATAAAATGGATGTAGAGTTCATAAAAATGGATGTAGAGTGGATAAAAATGGATGTAGATTGGATAAAATGGATGTAGAGTGGATAAAAATGGATGTAGAGTATATAAATTGGATGTAGAGTATATAAAATGGATGTAGAGTGGATAAAAATGGATGTAGAGTGGATAAAATGGATGTAGAGTTGATAAAAATGGATGTAGAGTGGATAAAATGGATGTAGAGTATATAAAATGGATGTAGAGTGGATAAAAATGGATGTAGAGTGGATAAAATGGATGTAGAGTTCATAAAAATGGATGTAGAGTGGATAAAAATGGATGTAGATTGGATAAAATGGATGTAGAGTGGATAAAAATGGATGTAGAGTATATAAATTGGATGTAGAGTATATAAAATGGATGTAGAGTGGATAAAAATGGATGTAGAGTGGATAAAATGGATGTAGAGTTGATAAAAATGGATGTAGAGTGGATAAAATGGATGTAGAGTAGATAAAATGGATGTAGAGTGGATAAAATGGATGTAGAGTTGATAAAATGGATGCAGAGTGGATAAAAATAGATGTAGTGTGGATAAAAAGGATGTAGAGTGGATAACAATGGATGTAGAGTGGATAAAATGGATGTAGAGTGGATAAAAATGGATGTCGAGTGGATAAAATGGATGTCGAGTGGATAAAATGGATGTAGAGTGGATAAAAATGGATGTAGAGTGGATAAAATGGATGTAGAGTTGATAAAAATGGATGTAGAGTGGATAAAATGGATGTTGAGTAGATCAATTGGATGTAGAGTATATAAAATGGATGTAGAGTGGATAAAAATGGATGTCGAGTGGATAAAATGGATGTAGAGTGGATAAAAATGGATGTAGATTGGATAAAATGGATGTAGAGTGGATAAAAATGGATGTAGAGTATATAAATTGGATGTAGAGTATATAAAATGGATGTAGAGTGGATAAAAATGGATGTCGAGTGGATAAAATGGATGTAGAGTGGATAAAAATGGATGTAGATTTGATAAAATGGATGTAGAGTGGATAAAAATGGATGTAGAGTATATAAATTGGATGTAGAGTGTATAAAATGGATGTAGAGTGGATAAAAATGGATGTCGAGTGGATAAAATGGATGTAGAGTGTATAAAATGGATGTAGAGTGAATAAAATGGATGTAGAGTGGATAAAATTGATGTAGAGTGTATAAAATGGATGTAGAGTGGATAAAAATGGATGTAGAGTGGATAAAAATGGATGTAGAGTGGATAAAAATGGATGTAGATTGGATAAAATGGATGTAGAGTTGATAAAATGGATGTAAAGTGGATAAAATGGATGTAGAGTTAATAAAAATGAATGTACAGTGGAAATAATGGATGTAGAGAGGATAAAATGGATGTAGAGTGGATAAAATGGATGTAGAGTTCATAAAAATGGATGTAGAGTGGATAAAAATGGATGTAGATTGGATAAAATGGATGTGGAGTGGATAACAATGGATGTAGAGAGGATAAAAATGGATATAGGGTAGATAAAATGGATGTAGAGTTAATAAAAATGGATGTAGAGTGGATATAATGGATGTAGAGAGGATAAAATGGATGTGGAGTGGATAACAATGGATGTAGAGTGGATAAAATGGATGTACATTTAATAAAAATGGATGTAGAGTGGATAAAAATGGATGTAGAGTGGATAAAATGGATGTAAAGTGGATAAAAATGGATGTCGAGTGGATAAAATGGATGTAGAGTGGAGAAAAATAGATGTAGAGAGGATAAAATGGAAGTAGAGTGGATAAAAATGGATGTAGAGTGGATAAAAATGGATGTAGAGTGGATAAAATTGATGTAGAGTTCATAAAAATGGATGTAGAGTGGATAAAAATGGATGTAGATTGGATAAAATGGATGTAGAGTTGATAAAATGGATGTAAAGTGGATAAAATGGATGTAGAGTTAATAAAATTGGATGTAGAGTGGATAAAATGGATGTAGAGAGGATAAAATGGATGTAGAGTGGATAAAATGGATGTACAGTTAATAAAAATGGATGTAGAGTTGAAATAATGGATGTAGAGAGGATAAAATGGATGTAGAGTGGATAAAATGGATGTAGAGTTCATAAAAATGGATGTAGAGTGGATAAAAATGGATGTAGATTGGATAAAATGGATGTAGAGTTGATAAAATGGATGTAAAGTGGATAAAATGGATGTAGAGTTAATAAAATTGGATGTAGAGTGGATAAAATGGATGTAGAGTGGATAAAAATGGATGTAGATTATATAAATTGGATGTAGAGTATATAAAATGGATGTAGAGTGGATAAAAATGGATGTCGAGTGGATAAAATGGATGTAGAGTGGATAAAATGGATGTAGATTGGATAAAATGGATGTAGAGTTAATAAAAATGGATGTAGAGTGGATAAAATGGATGTATAGTGGATAAAAATGGATGTAGAGTAGATAAAATAGATGTAGAGTGGATAAAAATGGATGTAGAGTGGATAAAATGGATGTATAGTGGATAAAAATGGATGTAGAGTAGATAAAATAGATGTAGAGTGGATAAAAATGGATGTAGAGTGGATAAAATGGATGTAGAGTGGATAAAATGGATGTAGAGTGGATAAAAATGGATGTAGAGTGGATAAAATGGATGTAGAGTGCATAAAAATGGATGTTGAGTGGATAAAATGGATGTAGAGTGGATAAAAATGGATGTAGAGTGGATAAAAATGGATGTAGATTGGATAAAATGGATGTAGAGTTAATAAAAGTGGATGTAGAGTGGATAAAATGGATGTAGAGTTGATAAAAATGGATGTAGAGTGGATAAAAATGGATGTAGATTGGATAAAATGGATGTAGAGTGGATAAAAATGGATGTAGAGTATATAAATTGGATGTAGAGTATATAAAATGGATGTAGAGTGGATAAAAATGGATGTCGAGTGGATAAAATGGATGTAGAGTGGATAAAAATGGATGTAGATTGGATAAAATGGATGTAGAGTGGATGAAAATGGATGTAGAGTGGATAAAATGGATGTAGAGTAGATAAAATGGATGTAGAGTGGATAAAATGGATGTAGAGTTGATAAAATGGATGTAAAGTGGATAAAATGGATGTAGAGTTAATAAAAATGGATGTAGAGTGGAAATAATGGATGTAGAGAGGATAAAATGGATGTAGAGTGGATAAAATGGATGTAGAGTTCATAAAAATGGATGTAGAGTGGATAAAAATGGATGTAGAGTGGATAAAATGGATGTAGAGTGGATAAAATGGATGTACATTTAATAAAAATGGATGTAGAGTGGATAAAAATGGATGTAGATTGGATAAAATGGATGTAGAGTGGATAAAATGGATGTAGAGTGGATAAAAATGGATGTAGAGTGGATAAAATGGATGTAGAGTGGAGAAAATGGATGTACATTTAATAAAAATGGATGTAGAGTGGATAAAAATGGATGTAGATTGGATAAAATGGATGTAGAGTGGATAAAATGGATGTAGAGTGGATAAAATGGATGTACAGTTAATAAAAATGGATGTAGAGTGGAAATAATGGATGTAGAGAGGATAAAATGGATGTGGAGTGGATAACAATGGATGTAGAGTGGATAAAATGGATGTAGAGTGGATAAAATGGATGTAAAGTGGATAAAATGGATGTAGAGTTAATAAAAATGGATGTAGAGTGGATAAAAATGGATGTAGAGTGGATAAAATGGATGTAGAGTGGATAAAATGGATGTAGAGTGGATAAAAATGGATGTAGAGTGGATAAAATGGATGTAGAGTGCATAAAAATGGATGTTGAGTGGATAAAATGGATGTAGAGTGGATAAAAATGGATGTAGAGTGGATAAAAATGGATGTAGATTGGATAAAATGGATGTAGAGTTAATAAAAGTGGATGTAGAGTGGATAAAATGGATGTAGAGTTGATAAAAATGGATGTAGAGTGGATAAAAATGGATGTAGATTGGATAAAATGGATGTAGAGTGGATAAAAATGGATGTAGAGTATATAAATTGGATGTAGAGTATATAAAATGGATGTAGAGTGGATAAAAATGGATGTCGAGTGGATAAAATGGATGTAGAGTGGATAAAAATGGATGTAGATTGGATAAAATGGATGTAGAGTGGATGAAAATGGATGTAGAGTGGATAAAATGGATGTAGAGTAGATAAAATGGATGTAGAGTGGATAAAATGGATGTAGAGTTGATAAAATGGATGTAAAGTGGATAAAATGGATGTAGAGTTAATAAAAATGGATGTAGAGTGGAAATAATGGATGTAGAGAGGATAAAATGGATGTAGAGTGGATAAAATGGATGTAGAGTTCATAAAAATGGATGTAGAGTGGATAAAAATGGATGTAGATTGGATAAAATGGATGTAGAGTGGATAAAAATGGATGTAGAGTGGATAAAATGGATGTAGAGTTAATAAAAATGGATGTAGAGTGGAAATAATGGATGTAGAGAGGATAAAATGGATGTAGAGTGGATAAAATGGATGTAGAGTTCATAAAAATGGATGTAGAGTGGATAAAATGGATGTAGAGTGTATAAAATGATTTTAGAGTGGATAAAATGGATGTAGAGTGGATAAAATGGATGTAGAGTGGATAAAATGGATGTACAGTTAATAAAAATGGATGTAGAGTGGAAATAATGGATGTAGAGAGGATAAAATGGATGTGGAGTGGATAACAATGGATGTAGAGTGGATAAAATGGATGTAGAGTGGATAAAATGGATGTAAAGTGGATAAAATGGATGTAGAGTTAATAAAAATGGATGTAGAGTGGAATTAATGGATGTAGAGAGGATAAAATGGATGTAGAGTGGATAAAATGGATGTAGAGTTCATAAAAATGGATGTAGAGTGGATAAAAATGGATGTAGATTAGATAAAATGGATGTGGAGTGGATAACAATGGATGTAGAGAGGATAAAAATGGATATAGGGTAGATAAAATGGATGTAGAGTTAATAAAAATGGATGTAGAGTGGATATAATGGATGTAGAGAGGATAAAATGGATGTGGAGTGGATAACAATGGATGTAGGGTGGATAAAATGGATGTAGAGTGGATAAAATGGATGTAGAGTGGATAAAATGGTTGTAGAGTGGATAAAATGGATGTAGAGTGGATAAAAATGGATGTAGAGTGGATAAAATGGATGTAGAGTGGATAAAAATGGATGTAGAGTGGATAAAATGGATGTAGAGTGGAGAAAATGGATGTACATTTAATAAAAATGGATGTAGAGTGGATAAAAATGGATGTAGATTGGATAAAATGGATGTAGAGTGGATAAAAATGGATGTAGAGTAGATAAAATAGATGTAGAGTGGATAAAAATGGATGTAGAGTGGATAAAATGGATGTAGAGTGGATAAAATGGATGTAGAGTGGATAAAAATGGATGTAGAGTGGATAAAATGGATGTAGAGTGCATAAAAATGGATGTTGAGTGGATAAAATGGATGTAGAGTGGATAAAAATGGATGTAGAGTGGATAAAAATGGATGTAGATTGGATAAAATGGATGTAGAGTTAATAAAAGTGGATGTAGAGTGGATAAAATGGATGTAGAGTTGATAAAAATGGATGTAGAGTGGATAAAAATGGATGTAGAGTGGATAAAATGGATGTAGAGTGGATAAAAATGGATGTAGAGTGGATAAAATGGATGTAGAGTGGAGAAAATGGATGTACATTTAATAAAAATGGATGTAGAGTGGATAAAAATGGATGTAGATTGGATAAAATGGATGTAGAGTGGATAAAAATGGATGTAGAGTAGATAAAATAGATGTAGAGTGGATAAAAATGGATGTAGAGTGGATAAAATGGATGTAGAGTGGATAAAATGGATGTAGAGTGGATAAAAATGGATGTAGAGTGGATAAAATGGATGTAGAGTGCATAAAAATGGATGTTGAGTGGATAAAATGGATGTAGAGTGGATAAAAATGGATGTAGAGTGGATAAAAATGGATGTAGATTGGATAAAATGGATGTAGAGTTAATAAAAGTGGATGTAGAGTGGATAAAATGGATGTAGAGTTGATAAAAATGGATGTAGAGTGGATAAAAATGGATGTAGAGTGGATAAAATGGATGTAGAGTGGATAAAAATGGATGTAGAGTGGATAAAATGGATGTAGAGTGGAGAAAATGGATGTACATTTAATAAAAATGGATGTAGAGTGGATAAAAATGGATGTAGATTGGATAAAATGGATGTAGAGTGGATAAAAATGGATGTAGAGTAGATAAAATAGATGTAGAGTGGATAAAAATGGATGTAGAGTGGATAAAATGGATGTAGAGTGGATAAAATGGATGTAGAGTGGATAAAAATGGATGTAGAGTGGATAAAATGGATGTAGAGTGCATAAAAATGGATGTTGAGTGGATAAAATGGATGTAGAGTGGATAAAAATGGATGTAGAGTGGATAAAAATGGATGTAGATTGGATAAAATGGATGTAGAGTTAATAAAAGTGGATGTAGAGTGGATAAAATGGATGTAGAGTTGATAAAAATGGATGTAGAGTGGATAAAAATGGATGTAGAGTGGATAAAATGGATGTAGATTGGATAAAATGGATGTAGAGTTAATAAAAATGGATGTAGAGTGGATAAAATGGATGTATAGTGGATAAAAATGGATGTAGAGTAGATAAAATAGATGTAGAGTGGATAAAAATGGATGTAGAGTGGATAAAATGGATGTATAGTGGATAAAAATGGATGTAGAGTAGATAAAATAGATGTAGAGTGGATAAAAATGGATGTAGAGTGGATAAAATGGATGTAGAGTGGATAAAATGGATGTAGAGTGGATAAAAATGGATGTAGAGTGGATAAAATGGATGTAGAGTGCATAAAAATGGATGTTGAGTGGATAAAATGGATGTAGAGTGGATAAAAATGGATGTAGAGTGGATAAAAATGGATGTAGATTGGATAAAATGGATGTAGAGTTAATAAAAGTGGATGTAGAGTGGATAAAATGGATGTAGAGTTGATAAAAATGGATGTAGAGTGGATAAAAATGGATGTAGATTGGATAAAATGGATGTAGAGTGGATAAAAATGGATGTAGAGTATATAAATTGGATGTAGAGTATATAAAATGGATGTAGAGTGGATAAAAATGGATGTCGAGTGGATAAAATGGATGTAGAGTGGATAAAAATGGATGTAGATTGGATAAAATGGATGTAGAGTGGATGAAAATGGATGTAGAGTGGATAAAATGGATGTAGAGTAGATAAAATGGATGTAGAGTGGATAAAATGGATGTAGAGTTGATAAAATGGATGTAAAGTGGATAAAATGGATGTAGAGTTAATAAAAATGGATGTAGAGTGGAAATAATGGATGTAGAGAGGATAAAATGGATGTAGAGTGGATAAAATGGATGTAGAGTTCATAAAAATGGATGTAGAGTGGATAAAAATGGATGTAGATTGGATAAAATGGATGTAGAGTGGATAAAAATGGATGTAGAGTGGATAAAATGGATGTAGAGTTAATAAAAATGGATGTAGAGTGGAAATAATGGATGTAGAGAGGATAAAATGGATGTAGAGTGGATAAAATGGATGTAGAGTTCATAAAAATGGATGTAGAGTGGATAAAATGGATGTAGAGTGTATAAAATGGTTTTAGAGTGGATAAAATGGATGTAGAGTGGATAAAATGGATGTAGAGTGGATAAAATGGATGTACAGTTAATAAAAATGGATGTAGAGTGGAAATAATGGATGTAGAGAGGATAAAATGGATGTGGAGTGGATAACAATGGATGTAGAGTGGATAAAATGGATGTAGAGTGGATAAAATGGATGTAAAGTGGATAAAATGGATGTAGAGTTAATAAAAATGGATGTAGAGTGGAATTAATGGATGTAGAGAGGATAAAATGGATGTAGAGTGGATAAAATGGATGTAGAGTTCATAAAAATGGATGTAGAGTGGATAAAAATGGATGTAGATTAGATAAAATGGATGTGGAGTGGATAACAATGGATGTAGAGAGGATAAAAATGGATATAGGGTAGATAAAATGGATGTAGAGTTAATAAAAATGGATGTAGAGTGGATATAATGGATGTAGAGAGGATAAAATGGATGTGGAGTGGATAACAATGGATGTAGAGTGGATAAAATGGATGTAGAGTGGATAAAATGGATGAAGAGTGGATAAAATGGTTGTAGAGTGGATAAAATGGATGTAGAGTGGATAAAAATGGATGTAGAGTGGATAAAATGGATGTAGAGTGGATAAAAATGGATGTAGAGTGGATAAAATGGATGTAGAGTGGAGAAAATGGATGTACATTTAATAAAAATGGATGTAGAGTGGATAAAAATGGATGTAGATTGGATAAAATGGATGTAGAGTGGATAAAATGGTTGTAGAGTGGATAAAAATGGATGTAGAGTGGATAAAATGGATGTAGAATGGATAAAATGGATGTAAAGTGGATAAAAATGGATGTCGAGTGGATAAAATGGATGTAGAGTGGATAAAAATAGATGCAGAAAGGATAAAATGGAAGTAGAGTGGATAAAAATGGATGTAGAGTGGATAAAAATGGATGTAGAGTGGATAAAATGGATGTAGAGTGGATAAAAATGGATGTAGAGAGGATCAAATGGATGTAGAGTGGATAAAATGGATGTACAGTTAATAAAAATGGATGTAGAGTGGAAATAATGGATGTAGAGAGGATAAAATGGATGTGGAGTGGATAACAATGGATGTAGAGTGGATAAAATGGATGTAGAGTGGATAAAATGGATGTAAAGTGGATAAAATGGATGTAGAGTTAATAAAAATGGATGTAGAGTGGATAAAAATGGATGTAGAGTGGATAAAATGGATGTAGAGTGGATAAAATGGATGTAGAGTGGATAAAAATGGATGTAGAGTGGATAAAATGGATGTAGAGTGCATAAAAATGGATGTTGAGTGGATAAAATGGATGTAGAGTGGATAAAAATGGATGTAGAGTGGATAAAAATGGATGTAGATTGGATAAAATGGATGTAGAGTTAATAAAAGTGGATGTAGAGTGGATAAAATGGATGTAGAGTTGATAAAAATGGATGTAGAGTGGATAAAAATGGATGTAGATTGGATAAAATGGATGTAGAGTGGATAAAAATGGATGTAGAGTATATAAATTGGATGTAGAGTATATAAAATGGATGTAGAGTGGATAAAAATGGATGTCGAGTGGATAAAATGGATGTAGAGTGGATAAAAATGGATGTAGATTGGATAAAATGGATGTAGAGTGGATGAAAATGGATGTAGAGTGGATAAAATGGATGTAGAGTAGATAAAATGGATGTAGAGTGGATAAAATGGATGTAGAGTTGATAAAATGGATGTAAAGTGGATAAAATGGATGTAGAGTTAATAAAAATGGATGTAGAGTGGAAATAATGGATGTAGAGAGGATAAAATGGATGTAGAGTGGATAAAATGGATGTAGAGTTCATAAAAATGGATGTAGAGTGGATAAAAATGGATGTAGATTGGATAAAATGGATGTAGAGTGGATAAAAATGGATGTAGAGTGGATAAAATGGATGTAGAGTTAATAAAAATGGATGTAGAGTGGAAATAATGGATGTAGAGAGGATAAAATGGATGTAGAGTGGATAAAATGGATGTAGAGTTCATAAAAATGGATGTAGAGTGGATAAAATGGATGTAGAGTGTATAAAATGATTTTAGAGTGGATAAAATGGATGTAGAGTGGATAAAATGGATGTAGAGTGGATAAAATGGATGTACAGTTAATAAAAATGGATGTAGAGTGGAAATAATGGATGTAGAGAGGATAAAATGGATGTGGAGTGGATAACAATGGATGTAGAGTGGATAAAATGGATGTAGAGTGGATAAAATGGATGTAGAGTGGATAAAAATGGATGTAGATTGGATAAAATGGATGTAGAGTTAATAAAAATGGATGTAGAGTGGAATTAATGGATGTAGAGAGGATAAAATGGATGTAGAGTGGATAAAATGGATGTAGAGTTCATAAAAATGGATGTAGAGTGGATAAAAATGGATGTAGATTAGATAAAATGGATGTGGAGTGGATAACAATGGATGTAGAGAGGATAAAAATGGATATAGGGTAGATAAAATGGATGTAGAGTTAATAAAAATGGATGTAGAGTGGATATAATGGATGTAGAGAGGATAAAATGGATGTGGAGTGGATAACAATGGATGTAGGGTGGATAAAATGGATGTAGAGTGGATAAAATGGATGAAGAGTGGATAAAATGGTTGTAGAGTGGATAAAATGGATGTAGAGTGGATAAAAATGGATGTAGAGTGGATAAAATGGATGTAGAGTGGATAAAAATGGATGTAGAGTGGATAAAATGGATGTAGAGTGGAGAAAATGGATGTACATTTAATAAAAATGGATGTAGAGTGGATAAAAATGGATGTAGATTGGATAAAATGGATGTAGAGTGGATAAAAATGGATGTAGAGTAGATAAAATAGATGTAGAGTGGATAAAAATGGATGTAGAGTGGATAAAATGGATGTAGAGTGGATAAAATGGATGTAGAGTGGATAAAAATGGATGTAGAGTGGATAAAATGGATGTAGAGTGCATAAAAATGGATGTTGAGTGGATAAAATGGATGTAGAGTGGATAAAAATGGATGTAGAGTGGATAAAAATGGATGTAGATTGGATAAAATGGATGTAGAGTTAATAAAAGTGGATGTAGAGTGGATAAAATGGATGTAGAGTTGATAAAAATGGATGTAGAGTGGATAAAAATGGATGTAGAGTGGATAAAATGGATGTAGAGTGGATAAAAATGGATGTAGAGTGGATAAAATGGATGTAGAGTGGAGAAAATGGATGTACATTTAATAAAAATGGATGTAGAGTGGATAAAAATGGATGTAGATTGGATAAAATGGATGTAGAGTGGATAAAAATGGATGTAGAGTAGATAAAATAGATGTAGAGTGGATAAAAATGGATGTAGAGTGGATAAAATGGATGTAGAGTGGATAAAATGGATGTAGAGTGGATAAAAATGGATGTAGAGTGGATAAAATGGATGTAGAGTGCATAAAAATGGATGTTGAGTGGATAAAATGGATGTAGAGTGGATAAAAATGGATGTAGAGTGGATAAAAATGGATGTAGATTGGATAAAATGGATGTAGAGTTAATAAAAGTGGATGTAGAGTGGATAAAATGGATGTAGAGTTGATAAAAATGGATGTAGAGTGGATAAAAATGGATGTAGAGTGGATAAAATGGATGTAGATTGGATAAAATGGATGTAGAGTTAATAAAAATGGATGTAGAGTGGATAAAATGGATGTATAGTGGATAAAAATGGATGTAGAGTAGATAAAATAGATGTAGAGTGGATAAAAATGGATGTAGAGTGGATAAAATGGATGTATAGTGGATAAAAATGGATGTAGAGTAGATAAAATAGATGTAGAGTGGATAAAAATGGATGTAGAGTGGATAAAATGGATGTAGAGTGGATAAAATGGATGTAGAGTGGATAAAAATGGATGTAGAGTGGATAAAATGGATGTAGAGTGCATAAAAATGGATGTTGAGTGGATAAAATGGATGTAGAGTGGATAAAAATGGATGTAGAGTGGATAAAAATGGATGTAGATTGGATAAAATGGATGTAGAGTTAATAAAAGTGGATGTAGAGTGGATAAAATGGATGTAGAGTTGATAAAAATGGATGTAGAGTGGATAAAAATGGATGTAGATTGGATAAAATGGATGTAGAGTGGATAAAAATGGATGTAGAGTATATAAATTGGATGTAGAGTATATAAAATGGATGTAGAGTGGATAAAAATGGATGTCGAGTGGATAAAATGGATGTAGAGTGGATAAAAATGGATGTAGATTGGATAAAATGGATGTAGAGTGGATGAAAATGGATGTAGAGTGGATAAAATGGATGTAGAGTAGATAAAATGGATGTAGAGTGGATAAAATGGATGTAGAGTTGATAAAATGGATGTAAAGTGGATAAAATGGATGTAGAGTTAATAAAAATGGATGTAGAGTGGAAATAATGGATGTAGAGAGGATAAAATGGATGTAGAGTGGATAAAATGGATGTAGAGTTCATAAAAATGGATGTAGAGTGGATAAAAATGGATGTAGATTGGATAAAATGGATGTAGAGTGGATAAAAATGGATGTAGAGTGGATAAAATGGATGTAGAGTTAATAAAAATGGATGTAGAGTGGAAATAATGGATGTAGAGAGGATAAAATGGATGTAGAGTGGATAAAATGGATGTAGAGTTCATAAAAATGGATGTAGAGTGGATAAAATGGATGTAGAGTGTATAAAATGATTTTAGAGTGGATAAAATGGATGTAGAGTGGATAAAATGGATGTAGAGTGGATAAAATGGATGTACAGTTAATAAAAATGGATGTAGAGTGGAAATAATGGATGTAGAGAGGATAAAATGGATGTGGAGTGGATAACAATGGATGTAGAGTGGATAAAATGGATGTAGAGTGGATAAAATGGATGTAAAGTGGATAAAATGGATGTAGAGTTAATAAAAATGGATGTAGAGTGGAATTAATGGATGTAGAGAGGATAAAATGGATGTAGAGTGGATAAAATGGATGTAGAGTTCATAAAAATGGATGTAGAGTGGATAAAAATGGATGTAGATTAGATAAAATGGATGTGGAGTGGATAACAATGGATGTAGAGAGGATAAAAATGGATATAGGGTAGATAAAATGGATGTAGAGTTAATAAAAATGGATGTAGAGTGGATATAATGGATGTAGAGAGGATAAAATGGATGTGGAGTGGATAACAATGGATGTAGAGTGGATAAAATGGATGTAGAGTGGATAAAATGGATGAAGAGTGGATAAAATGGTTGTAGAGTGGATAAAATGGATGTAGAGTGGATAAAAATGGATGTAGAGTGGATAAAATGGATGTAGAGTGGATAAAAATGGATGTAGAGTGGATAAAATGGATGTAGAGTGGAGAAAATGGATGTACATTTAATAAAAATGGATGTAGAGTGGATAAAAATGGATGTAGAGTGGATAAAATGGATGTAGAGTGGATAAAATGGTTGTAGAGTGGATAAAAATGGATGTAGAGTGGATAAAATGGATGTAGAATGGATAAAATGGATGTAAAGTGGATAAAAATGGATGTCGAGTGGATAAAATGGATGTAGAGTGGATAAAAATAGATGCAGAAAGGATAAAATGGAAGTAGAGTGGATAAAAATGGATGTAGAGTGGATAAAAATGGATGTAGAGTGGATAAAATGGATGTAGAGTGGATAAAAATGGATGTAGAGAGGATCAAATGGATGTAGAGTGGATAAAATGGATGTACAGTTAATAAAAATGGATGTAGAGTGGAAATAATGGATGTAGAGAGGATAAAATGGATGTAGAGTGGATAAAATGGATGTAGAGTTCATAAAAATGGATGTAGAGTGGATAAAAATGGATGTAGATTGGATAAAATGGATGTAGAGTTGATAAAATGGATGTAAAGTGGATAAAATGGATGTAGAGTTAATAAAAATGGATGTAGAGTGGAAATAATGGATGTAGAGAGGATAAAATGGATGTAGAGCGGATAAAATGGATGTAGAGTTTATAAAAATGGATGTAGAGTGGATAAAAATGGATGTAGATTGGATAAAATGGATGTGGAGTGGATAACAATGGATGTAGAGAGGATAAAAATGGATATAGGGTAGATAAAATGGATGTAGAGTTAATAAAAATGGATGTAGAGTGGATAAAACGGATGTAGAGTGGATAAAAATGGATGTAGAGTGGATACAATGGTTGTAGAGTGGATAAAATGGATGTAGAGTTGATAAAAATGGATGTAGAGTGGATAAAATGGATGTAGAGTGGATAAAAATGGATGTAGAGTGGATAAAATGGATGTAGAGTGCATAAAAATGGATGTTGAGTGGATAAAATGGATGTAGAGTGGATAAAATTAATGTACATTTAATAAAAATGGATGTAGAGTGGATAAAAATGGATGTAGATTGGATAAAATGGATGTAGAGTTAATAGAAGTGGATGTAGAGTGGATAAAATGGATGTAGAGTTGATAAAAATGGATGTAGAGTGGATAAAAATGGATGTAGATTGGATAAAATGGATGTAGAGTGGAAAAAATGGATGTAGATTATATAAATTGGATGTAGAGTATATAAAATGGATGTAGAGTGGATAAAAATGGATGTCGAGTGGATAAAATGGATGTAGAGTGGATAAAATGGATGTAGATTGGATAAAATGGATGTAGAGTTAATAAAAATGGATGTAGAGTGGATAAAATGGATGTATAGTGGATAAAAATGGATGTAGAGTGGATAAAATGGATGTAGAGTAGATAAAATGGATGTAGAGTGGATAAAATGGATGTAGAGTTGATAAAATGGATGTAAAGTGGATAAAATGGATGTAGAGTTAATAAAAATGGATGTAGAGTGGAAATAATGGATGTAGAGAGGATAAAATGGATGTAGAGTGGATAAAATGGATGTAGAGTTCATAAAAATGGATGTAGAGTGGATAAAAATGGATGTAGATTGGATAAAATGGATGTAGAGTGGATAAAAATGGATGTAGAGTGGATAAAATGGATGTAGAGTTAATAAAAATGGATGTAGAGTGGAAATAATGGATGTAGAGAGGATAAAATGGATGTAGAGTGGATAAAATGGATGTAGAGTTCATAAAAATGGATGTAGAGTGGATAAAATGGATGTAGAGTGGATAAAATGATTGTAGAGTGGATAAAATGGATGTAGAGTGGATAAAAATGGATGTAGAGTGGATAAAATGGATGTAGAGTGGATAAAATGGTTGTAGAGTGGATAAAAATGGATGTAGAGTGGATAAAATGGATGTAGAATGGATAAAATGGATGTAAAGTGGATAAAAATGGATGTCGAGTGGATAAAATGGATGTAGAGTGGATAAAAATAGATGTAGAGAGGATAAAATGGAAGTAGAGTGGATAAAAATGGATGTAGAGTGGATAAAAATGGATGTAGAGTGGATAAAATGGATGTAGAGTGGTTAAAAAGGGATGTAGAGAGGATAAAATGGATGTAGAGTGGATAAAATGGATGTACAGTTAATAAAAATGGATGTAGAGTGGAAATAATGGATGTAGAGAGGATAAAATGGATGTAGAATGGATAAAATGGATTTAGAGTTCATAAAAATGGATGTAGAGTGGATAAAAATGGATGTAGATTGGATAAAATGGATGTAGAGTTGATAAAATGGATGTAAAGTGGATAAAATGGATGTAGAGTTAATAAAAATGGATGTAGAGTGGATAAAATGGATGTAGAGTTCATAAAAATGGATGTAGAGTGGATAAAAATGGATGTAGATTGGATAAAATGGATGTGGAGTGGATAACAATGGATGTAGAGAGGATAAAAATGGATATAGGGTAGATAAAATGGATGTAGAGTTAATAAAAATGGATGTAGAGTGGATATAATGGATGTAGAGAGGATAAAATGGATGTGGAGTGGATAACAATGGATGTAGAGTGGATAAAATGGATGTAGAGTGGATAAAATGGATGAAGAGTGGATAAAATGGTTGTAGAGTGGATAAAATGGATGTAGAGTGGATAAAAATGGATGTAGAGTGGATAAAATGGATGTAGAGTGGATAAAAATGGATGTAGAGTGGATAAAATGGATGTAGATTGGATAAAATGGATGTAGAGTGGATAAAATGGTTGTAGAGTGGATAAAAATGGATGTATAGTGGATAAAATGGATGTAGAGTTGATAAAATGGATGTAAAGTGGATAAAATGGATGTAGAGTTAATAAAAATGGATGTAGAGTGGAAATAATGGATGTAGAGAGGATAAAATGGATGTAGAGTGGATAAAATGGATGTAGAGTTTATAAAAATGGATGTAGAGTGGATAAAAATGGATGTAGATTGGATAAAATGGATGTAGAGTGCAAAAAAATGGATGTAGAGTGGATAAAATGGATGTAGAGTTAATAAAAATGGATGTAGAGTGGAAATAATGGATGTAGAGAGTATAAAATGGATGTAGAGTGGATAAAATGGATGTAGAGTTCATAAAAATGGATGTAGAGTGGATAAAATGGATGTAGAGTGGATAAAATGATTGTAGAGTGGATAAAATGGATGTAGAGTGGATAAAAATGGATGTAGAGTGGATAAAATGGATGTAGAGTGGATAAAATGGTTGTAGAGTGGATAAAAATGGATGTAGAGTGGATAAAATGGATGTAGAATGGATAAAATGGATGTAAAGTGGATAAAATGGATGTAGAGTGGATAAAATGGATGAAGAGTGGATAAAATGGTTGTAGAGTGGATAAAATGGATGTAGAGTGGATAAAAATGGATGTAGAGTGGATAAAATGGATGTAGAGTGGATAAAAATGGATGTAGAGTGGATAAAATGGATGTAGAGTGGAGAAAATGGATGTACATTTAATAAAAATGGATGTAGAGTGGATAAAAATGGATGTAGATTGGATAAAATGGATGTAGAGTGGATAAAATGGTTGTAGAGTGGATAAAAATGGATGTAGAGTGGATAAAATGGATGTAGAATGGATAAAATGGATGTAAAGTGGATAAAAATGGATGTCGAGTGGATAAAATGGATGTAGAGTGGATAAAAATAGATGCAGAAAGGATAAAATGGAAGTAGAGTGGATAAAAATGGATGTAGAGTGGATAAAAATGGATGTAGAGTGGATAAAATGGATGTAGAGTGGATAAAAATGGATGTAGAGAGCATAAAATGGATGTAGAGTGGATAAAATGGATGTACAGTTTATAAAAATGGATGTAGAGTGGAAATAATGGATGTAGAGAGGATAAAATGGATGTAGAGTGGATAAAATGGATGTAGAGTTCATAAAAATGGATGTAGAGTGGATAAAAATGGATGTAGATTGGATAAAATGGATGTAGAGTTGATAAAATGGATGTAAAGTGGATAAAATGGATGTAGAGTTAATAAAAATGGATGTAGAGTGGAAATAATGGATGTAGAGAGGATAAAATGGATGTAGAGCGGATAAAATGGATGTAGAGTTCATAAAAATGGATGTAGAGTGGATAAAAATGGATGTAGATTGGATAAAATGGATGTGGAGTGGATAACAATGGATGTAGAGAGGATAAAAATGGATATAGGGTAGATAAAATGGATGTAGAGTTAATAAAAATGGATGTAGAGTGGATATAATGGATGTAGAGAGGATAAAATGGATGTGGAGTGGATAACAATGGATGTAGAGTGGATAAAATGGATGTAGAGTGGATAAAATGGATGTAGAGTGGATAAAATGGTTGTAGAGTGGATAAAATGGATGTAGAGTTGATAAAAATGGATGTAGAGTGGATAAAACGGATGTAGAGTGGATAAAAATGGATGTAGAGTGGATACAATGGTTGTAGAGTGGATAAAAATGGATGTAGAGTGGATAAAATGGATGTAGAGTGCATAAAAATGGATGTTGAGTGGATAAAATGGATGTAGAGTGGATAAAATGGATGTATAGTGGATAAAAATGGATGTAGAGAAGATAAAATAGATGTAGAGAGGATAAAAATGGATGTAGAGTGGATAAAATGGATGTCGAGTGGATAAAATGGATGTAGAGTGGATAAAAATAGATGTAGAGTGGATAAAAATGGATGTAGAGTGGATACAATGGATGTAGAGTGGATAAAAATGGATGTAGAGTGGATAAAATGGATGTAGAGTGGATAAAAATGGATGTAGAGTGGATAAAATGGATGTAGAGTGCATAAAAATGGATGTTGAGTGGATAAAATGGATGTAGAGTGGATAAAATGGATGTAGAGTGGATAAAAATGGATGTAGAGTGGATAAAAATGGATGTAGAGTGGATAAAAATGGATGTAGATTGGATAAAATGAATGTAGAGTTAATAAAAGTGGATGTAGAGTGGATAAAATGGATGTAGAGTTGATAAAAATGGATGTAGAGTGGATAAAAATGGATGTAGATTGGATAAAATGGATGTAGAGTGGATAAAAATGGATGTAGAGTATATAAATTGGATGTAGAGTATATAAAATGGATGTAGAGTGGATAAAAATGGATGTAGAGTGGATACAATGGTTGTAGAGTGGATAAAAATGGATGTAGAGTGGATAAAATGGATGTAGAGTGCATAAAAATGGATGTTGAGTGGATAAAATGGATGTAGAGTGGATAAAATGGATGTATAGTGGATAAAAATGGATGTAGAGAAGATAAAATAGATGTAGAGAGGATAAAAATGGATGTAGAGTGGATAAAATGGATGTCGAGTGGATAAAATGGATGTAGAGTGGATAAAAATAGATGTAGAGTGGATAAAAATGGATGTAGAGTGGATACAATGGATGTAGAGTGGATAAAAATGGATGTAGAGTGGATAAAATGGATGTAGAGTGGATAAAAATGGATGTAGAGTGGATAAAATGGATGTAGAGTGCATAAAAATGGATGTTGAGTGGATAAAATGGATGTGGAGTGGATAACAATGGATGTAGAGTGGATAAAATGGATGTAGAGTGGATAAAATGGATGAAGAGTGGATAAAATGGTTGTAGAGTGGATAAAATGGATGTAGAGTGGATAAAAATGGATGTAGAGTGGATAAAATGGATGTAGAGTGGATAAAAATGGATGTAGAGTGGATAAAATGGATGTAGAATGGATAAAATGGATGTAAAGTGGATAAAAATGGATGTCGAGTGGATAAAATGGATGTAGAGTGGATAAAAATAGATGCAGAGAGGATAAAATGGAAGTAGAGTGGATAAAAATGGATGTAGAGTGGATAAAAATGGATGTAGAGTGGATAAAATGGATGTAGAGTGGATAAAAATGGATGTAGAGAGGATAAAATGGATGTAGAGTGGATAAAATGGATGTACAGTTAATAAAAATGGATGTAGAGTGGAAATAATGGATGTAGAGAGGATAAAATGGATGTAGAGTGGATAAAATGGATGTAGAGTTCATAAAAATGGATGTAGAGTGGATAAAAATGGATGTAGATTGGATAAAATGGATGTAGAGTTGATAAAATGGATGTAAAGTGGATAAAATGGATGTAGAGTTAATAAAAATGGATGTAGAGTGGAAATAATGGATGTAGAGAGGATAAAATGGATGTAGAGTGGATAAAATGGATGTAGGGTAGATAAAATGGATGTAGAGTTAATAAAAATGGATGTAGAGTGGATATAATGGATGTAGAGAGGATAAAATGGATGTGGAGTGGATAACAATGGATGTAGAGTGGATAAAATGGATGTAGAGTGGATAAAATGGATGTAGAGTGGATAAAATGGTTGTAGAGTGGATAAAATGGATGTAGAGTTGATAAAAATGGATGTAGAGTGGATAAAACGGATGTAGAGTGGATAAAAATGGATGTAGAGTGGATACAATGGTTGTAGAGTGGATAAAAATGGATATAGGGTAGATAAAATGGATGTAGAGTTAATAAAAATGGATGTAGAGTGGATATAATGGATGTAGAGAGGATAAAATGGATGTGGAGTGGATAACAATGGATGTAGAGTGGATAAAATGGATGTAGAGTGGATAAAATGGATGTAGAGAGGATAAAATGGATGTAGAGTGGATAAAATGGATGTAGAGTTCATAAAAATGGATGTAGAGTGGATAAAAATGGATGTAGATTGGATAAAATGGATGTGGAGTGGATAACAATGGATGTAGAGAGGATAAAAATGGATATAGGGTAGATAAAATGGATGTAGAGTTAATAAAAATGGATGTAGAGTGGATATAATGGATGTAGAGAGGATAAAATGGATGTGGAGTGGATAACAATGGATGTAGAGTGGATAAAATGGATGTAGAGTGGATAAAATGGATGAAGAGTGGATAAAATGGTTGTAGAGTGGATAAAATGGATGTAGAGTAGATAAAAATGGATGTAGAGTGGATAAAATGGATGTAGAGTGGATAAAATGGTTGTAGAGTGCATAAAAATGGATGTTGAGTGGATAAAATGGATGTAGAGTGGATAAAATGGATGTACATTTAATAAAAATGGATGTAGAGTGGATAAAAATGGATGTAGAGTGGATAAAATGGATGTAAAGTGGATAAAAATGGATGTAGAGTGGATAAAATGGATGTAGAGTGGAGAAAAATAGATGTAGAGAGGATAAAATGGAAGTAGAGTGGATAAAAATGGATGTAGAGTGGATAAAAATGGATGTAGAGTGGATAAAATGGATGTAGAGTGGATAAAAATGGATGTAGATTGGATAAAATGGATGTGGAGTGGATAACAATGGATGTAGAGAGGATTAAAATGGATATACGGTAGATAAAATGGATGTAGAGTTAATAAAAATGGATGTAGAGTGGATATAATGGATGTAGAGAGGATAAAATGGATGTGGAGTGGATAACAATGGATGTAGAGTGGATAAAATGGATGTAGAGTGGATAAAATGGATGAAGAGTGGATAAAATGGTTGTAGAGTGGATAAAATGGATGTAGAGTGGATAAAAATGGATGTAGAGTGGATAAAATGGATGTAGAGTGCATAAAAATGGATGTTGAGTGGATAAAGTGGATGTAGAGTGGATAAAATGGATGTACATTTAATAAAAATGGATGTAGAGTAGATAAAAATGGATGTAGAGTGGATAAAAATGGATGTAGATTGGATAAAATGGATGTAGAGTTAATAAAAGTGGATGTAGAGTGGATATAATGGATGTAGAGTTGATAAAAATGGATGTAGAGTGGATAAAAATGGATGTAGATTGGATAAAATGGATGTAGAGTTAATAAAAGTGGATGTAGAGTGGATAAAATGGATGTAGAGTTGATAAAAATGGATGTAGAGTGGATAAAAATGGATGTAGAGTGGATAAAATGGATGTAGAGTGGATAAAATGGTTGTAGAGTGGATAAAAATGGATGTAGAGTGGATAAAATGGATGTAAAGTGGATAAAATGGATGTAGAGTGGATAAAATGGATGAAGAGTGGATAAAATGGTTGTAGAGTGGATAAAATGGATGTAGAGTGGATAAAAATGGATGTAGAGTGGATAAAATGGATGTAGAGTGGATAAAAATGGATGTAGAGTGGATAAAATGGATGTAGAGTGGAGAAAATGGATGTACATTTAATAAAAATGGATGTAGAGTGGATAAAAATGGATGTAGATTGGATAAAATGGATGTAGAGTGGATAAAATGGTTGTAGAGTGGATAAAAATGGATGTAGAGTGGATAAAATGGATGTAGAATGGATAAAATGGATGTAAAGTGGATAAAAATGGATGTCGAGTGGATAAAATGGATGTAGAGTGGATAAAAATAGATGCAGAAAGGATAAAATGGAAGTAGAGTGGATAAAAATGGATGTAGAGTGGATAAAAATGGATGTAGAGTGGATAAAATGGATGTAGAGTGGATAAAAATGGATGTAGAGAGGATAAAATGGATGTAGAGTGGATAAAATGGATGTACAGTTAATAAAAATGGATGTAGAGTGGAAATAATGGATGTAGAGAGGATAAAATGGATGTAGAGTGGATAAAATGGATGTAGAGTTCATAAAAATGGATGTAGAGTGGATAAAAATGGATGTAGATTGGATAAAATGGATGTAGAGTTGATAAAATGGATGTAAAGTGGATAAAATGGATGTAGAGTTAATAAAAATGGATGTAGAGTGGAAATAATGGATGTAGAGAGGATAAAATGGATGTAGAGCGGATAAAATGGATGTAGAGTTCATAAAAATGGATGTAGAGTGGATAAAAATGGATGTAGATTGGATAAAATGGATGTGGAGTGGATAACAATGGATGTAGAGAGGATAAAAATGGATATAGGGTAGATAAAATGGATGTAGAGTTAATAAAAATGGATGTAGAGTGGATATAATGGATGTAGAGAGGATAAAATGGATGTGGAGTGGATAACAATGGATGTAGAGTGGATAAAATGGATGTAGAGTGGATAAAATGGATGTAGAGTGGATAAAATGGTTGTAGAGTGGATAAAATGGATGTAGAGTTGATAAAAATGGATGTAGAGTGGATAAAACGGATGTAGAGTGGATAAAAATGGATGTAGAGTGGATACAATGGTTGTAGAGTGGATAAAAATGGATGTAGAGTGGATAAAATGGATGTAGAGTGCATAAAAATGGATGTTGAGTGGATAAAATGGATGTAGAGTGGATAAAATGGATGTATAGTGGATAAAAATGGATGTAGAGAAGATAAAATAGATGTAGAGTGGATAAAAATGGATGTAGAGTGGATAAAATGGATGTCGAGTGGATAAAATGGATGTAGAGTGGATAAAAATAGATGTAGAGTGGATAAAAATGGATGTAGAGTGGATACAATGGATGTAGAGTGGATAAAAATGGATGTAGAGTGGATAAAATGGATGTAGAGTGGATAAAAATGGATGTAGAGTGGATAAAATGGATGTAGAGTGCATAAAAATGGATGTTGAGTGGATAAAATGGATGTAGAGTGGATAAAATGGATGTAGAGTGGATAAAAATGGATGTAGAGTGGATAAAAATGGATGTAGAGTGGATAAAAATGGATGTAGATTGGATAAAATGAATGTAGAGTTAATAAAAGTGGATGTAGAGTGGATAAAATGGATGTAGAGTTGATAAAAATGGATGTAGAGTGGATAAAAATGGATGTAGATTGGATAAAATGGATGTAGAGTGGATAAAAATGGATGTAGAGTATATAAATTGGATGTAGAGTATATAAAATGGATGTAGAGTGGATAAAAATGGATGTAGAGTGGATACAATGGTTGTAGAGTGGATAAAAATGGATGTAGAGTGGATAAAATGGATGTAGAGTGCATAAAAATGGATGTTGAGTGGATAAAATGGATGTAGAGTGGATAAAATGGATGTATAGTGGATAAAAATGGATGTAGAGAAGATAAAATAGATGTAGAGAGGATAAAAATGGATGTAGAGTGGATAAAATGGATGTCGAGTGGATAAAATGGATGTAGAGTGGATAAAAATAGATGTAGAGTGGATAAAAATGGATGTAGAGTGGATACAATGGATGTAGAGTGGATAAAAATGGATGTAGAGTGGATAAAATGGATGTAGAGTGGATAAAAATGGATGTAGAGTGGATAAAATGGATGTAGAGTGCATAAAAATGGATGTTGAGTGGATAAAATGGATGTGGAGTGGATAACAATGGATGTAGAGTGGATAAAATGGATGTAGAGTGGATAAAATGGATGAAGAGTGGATAAAATGGTTGTAGAGTGGATAAAATGGATGTAGAGTGGATAAAAATGGATGTAGAGTGGATAAAATGGATGTAGAGTGGATAAAAATGGATGTAGAGTGGATAAAATGGATGTAGAATGGATAAAATGGATGTAAAGTGGATAAAAATGGATGTCGAGTGGATAAAATGGATGTAGAGTGGATAAAAATAGATGCAGAGAGGATAAAATGGAAGTAGAGTGGATAAAAATGGATGTAGAGTGGATAAAAATGGATGTAGAGTGGATAAAATGGATGTAGAGTGGATAAAAATGGATGTAGAGAGGATAAAATGGATGTAGAGTGGATAAAATGGATGTACAGTTAATAAAAATGGATGTAGAGTGGAAATAATGGATGTAGAGAGGATAAAATGGATGTAGAGTGGATAAAATGGATGTAGAGTTCATAAAAATGGATGTAGAGTGGATAAAAATGGATGTAGATTGGATAAAATGGATGTAGAGTTGATAAAATGGATGTAAAGTGGATAAAATGGATGTAGAGTTAATAAAAATGGATGTAGAGTGGAAATAATGGATGTAGAGAGGATAAAATGGATGTAGAGCGGATAAAATGGATATAGGGTAGATAAAATGGATGTAGAGTTAATAAAAATGGATGTAGAGTGGATATAATGGATGTAGAGAGGATAAAATGGATGTGGAGTGGATAACAATGGATGTAGAGTGGATAAAATGGATGTAGAGTGGATAAAATGGATGTAGAGTGGATAAAATGGTTGTAGAGTGGATAAAATGGATGTAGAGTTGATAAAAATGGATGTAGAGTGGATAAAACGGATGTAGAGTGGATAAAAATGGATGTAGAGTGGATACAATGGTTGTAGAGTGGATAAAAATGGATATAGGGTAGATAAAATGGATGTAGAGTTAATAAAAATGGATGTAGAGTGGATATAATGGATGTAGAGAGGATAAAATGGATGTGGAGTGGATAACAATGGATGTAGAGTGGATAAAATGGATGTAGAGTGGATAAAATGGATGTAGAGAGGATAAAATGGATGTAGAGTGGATAAAATGGATGTAGAGTTCATAAAAATGGATGTAGAGTGGATAAAAATGGATGTAGATTGGATAAAATGGATGTGGAGTGGATAACAATGGATGTAGAGAGGATAAAAATGGATATAGGGTAGATAAAATGGATGTAGAGTTAATAAAAATGGATGTAGAGTGGATATAATGGATGTAGAGAGGATAAAATGGATGTGGAGTGGATAACAATGGATGTAGAGTGGATAAAATGGATGTAGAGTGGATAAAATGGATGAAGAGTGGATAAAATGGTTGTAGAGTGGATAAAATGGATGTAGAGTAGATAAAAATGGATGTAGAGTGGATAAAATGGATGTAGAGTGGATAAAATGGTTGTAGAGTGCATAAAAATGGATGTTGAGTGGATAAAATGGATGTAGAGTGGATAAAATGGATGTACATTTAATAAAAATGGATGTAGAGTGGATAAAAATGGATGTAGAGTGGATAAAATGGATGTAAAGTGGATAAAAATGGATGTCGAGTGGATAAAATGGATGTAGAGTGGAGAAAAATAGATGTAGAGAGGATAAAATGGAAGTAGAGTGGATAAAAATGGATGTAGAGTGGATAAAAATGGATGTAGAGTGGATAAAATGGATGTAGAGTGGATAAAAATGGATGTAGATTGGATAAAATGGATGTGGAGTGGATAACAATGGATGTAGAGAGGATTAAAATGGATATACGGTAGATAAAATGGATGTAGAGTTAATAAAAATGGATGTAGAGTGGATATAATGGATGTAGAGAGGATAAAATGGATGTGGAGTGGATAACAATGGATGTAGAGTGGATAAAATGGATGTAGAGTGGATAAAATGGATGAAGAGTGGATAAAATGGTTGTAGAGTGGATAAAATGGATGTAGAGTGGATAAAAATGGATGTAGAGTGGATAAAATGGATGTAGAGTGCATAAAAATGGATGTTGAGTGGATAAAGTGGATGTAGAGTGGATAAAATGGATGTACATTTAATAAAAATGGATGTAGAGTAGATAAAAATGGATGTAGAGTGGATAAAAATGGATGTAGATTGGATAAAATGGATGTAGAGTTAATAAAAGTGGATGTAGAGTGGATATAATGGATGTAGAGTTGATAAAAATGGATGTAGAGTGGATAAAAATGGATGTAGATTGGATAAAATGGATGTAGAGTTAATAAAAGTGGATGTAGAGTGGATAAAATGGATGTAGAGTTGATAAAAATGGATGTAGAGTGGATAAAAATGGATGTAGATTGGATAAAATGGATGTAGAGTGGATAAAATGGATGTAGAGTGGATAAAAATAGATGTAGAGTGGATAAAAATGGATGTAGAGTGGATACAATGGATGTAGAGTGGATAAAAATGGATGTAGAGTGGATAAAATGGATGTAGAGTGGATAAAAATGGATGTAGAGTGGATAAAATGGATGTAGAGTGCATAAAAATGGATGTTGAGTGGATAAAATGGATGTAGAGTGGATAAAATGGATGTAGATTGGATAAAATGGATGTAGAGTTAATAAAAATGGATGTAGAGTGGATAAAATGGATGTATAGTGGATAAAAATGGATGTAGAGTAGATAAAATAGATGTAGAGTGGATAAAAATGGATGTAGAGTGGATAAAATGGATGTCGAGTGGATAAAATGGATGTAGAGTGGATAAAAATAGATGTAGAGTGGATAAAAATGGATGTAGAGTGGATACAATGGATGTAGATTGGATAAAATGGATGTAGAGTTAATAAAAATGGATGTAGAGTGGATAAAATGGATGTATAGTGGATAAAAATGGATGTAGAGTAGATAAAATAGATGTAGAGTGGATAAAAATGGATGTAGAGTGGATAAAATGGATGTCGAGTGGATAAAATGGATGTAGAGTGGATAAAAATAGATGTAGAGTGGATAAAAATGGATGTAGAGTGGATACAATGGATGTAGAGTGGATAAAAATGGATGTAGAGTGGATAAAATGGATGTAGAGTGGATAAAAATGGATGTAGAGTGGATAAAATGGATGTAGAGTGCATAAAAATGGATGTTGAGTGGATAAAATGGATGTAGAGTGGATAAAATGGATGTACATTTAATAAAAATGGATGTAGAGTGGATAAAAATGGATGTAGAGTGGATGAAATGGATGTAGAGTGGATAAAATGGATGTAGAGTGGATAAAAATGGATGTAGAGTGGATAAAAATGGATATAGGGTAGATAAAATGGATGTAGAGTTAATAAAAATGGATGTAGAGTGGGTATAATGGATGTAGAGAGGATAAAATGGATGTGGAGTGGATAACAATGGATGTAGAGTGGATAAAATGGATGTAGAGTGGATAAAATGGATGAAGAGTAGATAAAATGGTTGTAGAGTGGATAAAATGGATGTAGAGTAGATAAAAATGGATGTAGAGTGGATAAAATGGATGTAGAGTGGATAAAAATGGATGTAGAGTGGATAAAATGGATGTAGAGTGCATAAAAATGGATGTTGAGTGGATAAAATGGATGTAGAGTGGATAAAATTAATGTACATTTAATAAAAATGGATGTAGAGTGGATAAAAATGGATGTAGAGTGGATAAAAATGGATGTAGAGTGGATAAAAATGGATGTAGAGTGGATAAAAATGGATGTAGATTGGATAAAATGGTTGTAGAGTTAATAAAAGTGGATGTAGAGTGGATAAAATGGATGTAGAGTTGATAAAAATGGATGTAGAGTGGATAAAAATGGATGTAGATTGGATAAAATGGATGTAGAGTGGATAAAAATGGATGTAGAGTATATAAATTGGATGTAGAGTATATAAAATGGATGTAGAGTGGATAAAAATGGATGTCGAGTGGATAAAATGGATGTAGAGTGGATAAAAATGGATGTAGATTGGATAAAATGGATGTAGAGTTAATAAAAATGGATGTAGAGTGGATAAAATGGATGTAGAGTTGATAAAAATGGATGTAGAGTGGATAAAAATGGATGTAGATTGGATAAAATGGATGTAGAGTGGATAAAAATGGATGTCGAGAGGATAAAATGGATGTAGAGTGGATAAAATGGATGTAGAGTTCATAAAAATGGATGTAGAGTGGATAAAAATGGATGTAGATTGGATAAAATGGATGTGGAGTGGATAACAATGGATGTAGAGAGGATAAAAATGGATATAGGGTAGATAAAATGGATGTAGAGTTAATAAAAATGGATGTAGAGTGGATATAATGGATGTAGAGAGGATAAAATGGATGTAGAGTGCATAAAAATGGATGTTGAGTGGATAAAATGGATGTAGAGTGGATAAAATTAATGTACATTTAATAAAAATGGATGTAGAGTGGATAAAAATGGATGTAGAATGGATAAAATGGATGTAGAGTTAATAGAAGTGGATGTAGAGTGGATAAAATGGATGTAGAGTTGATAAAAATGGATGTAGAGTGGATAAAAATGGATGTAGATTGGATAAAATGGATGTAGAGTGGATAAAAATGGATGTAGATTATATAAATTGGATGTAGAGTATATAAAATGGATGTAGAGTTGATAAAATGGATGTAAAGTGGATAAAATGGATGTAGAGTTAATAAAAATGGATGTAGAGTGGATAAAATGCATGTAGAGTGGATAAAAATGGATGTAGAGTGGATAAAATGGATGCAGAGATGATAAAAATGGATGTAGAGTGGATAAAATGGATGTAGAGTAGATAAAATGGATGTAGAGTGGAAATAATGGATGTAGAGAGGATAAAATGGATATAGAGTGGATAAAATGGATGTAGAGTTCATAAAAATGGATGTAGAGTGGATAAAAATGGATGTAGATTGGATAAAATGGATGTAGAGTGGATAAAAATATATGTAGAGTGGATAAAATGGATGTAGAGTTAATAAAAATGGATGTAGAGTGGAAATAATGGATGTAGAGAGGATAAAATGGATGTAGAGTGGATAAAATGGATGTAGAGTTCATAAAAATGGATGTAGAGTGGATAAAATGGATGTAGAGTGGATAAAATGGTTGTAGAGTGGATAAAATGGATGTAGAGTGGATAAAATGGATGTAGAGAGGATAAAATGGAAGTAGAGTGGATAAAAATGGATGTAGAGTGGATAAAAATGGATGTAGAGTGGATAAAATGGATGTAGAGTGGATAAAAATGGATGTCGAGAGGATAAAATGGATGTAGAGTGGATAAAATGGATGTAGAGTTCATAAAAATGGATGTAGAGTGGATAAAAATGGATGTAGATTGGATAAAATGGATGTGGAGTGGATAACAATGGATGTAGAGAGGATAAAAATGGATATAGGGTAGATAAAATGGATGTAGAGTTAATAAAAATGGATGTAGAGTGGATATAATGGATGTAGAGAGGATAAAATGGATGTGGAGTGGATAACAATGGATGTAGAGTGGATAAAATGGATGTAGAGTGGATAAAATGGATGAAGAGTGGATAAAATGGTTGTAGAGTGGATAAAATGGATGTAGAGTAGATAAAATGGATGTAGAGTGGATAAAAATGGATGTAGAGAGGATAAAATGGATGTAGAGTGGATAAAATGGATGTAGAGTTCATAAAAATGGATGTAGAGTGGATAAAATGGATGTACAGTTAATAAAAATGGATGTAGAGTGGAAATAATGGATGTAGAGAGGATAAAATGGATGTAAAGTGGATAAAATGGATGTAGAGTTCATAAAAATGGATGTAGAGTGGATAAAATGGATGTAGAGTGTATAAAATGATTGTAGAGTGGATAAAATGGATGTAGAGTGGATAAAATGGTTGTAGAGTGGATAAAAATGGATGTAGAGTGGATAAAATGGATGTAGAGTGGATAAAAATGGATGTAGATTGGATAAAATGGATGTAGAGTGGATGAAAATGGATGTAGAGTGGATAAAATGGATGTAGAGTAGATAAAATGGATGTAGAGTGGATAAAATGGATGTAGAGTTGATAAAATGGATGTAAAGTGGATAAAATGGATGTAGAGTTAATAAAAATGGATGTGGAGTGGAAATAATGGATGTAGAGAGGATAAAATGGAAGTAGAGTGGATAAAAATGGATGTAGAGTGGATAAAAATGGATGTAGAGTGGATAAAATGGATGTAGAGTGGATAAAAATGGATGTAGAGAGGATAAAATGGATGTAGAGTGGATAAAATGGATGTACAGTTAATAAAAATGGATGTAGAGTGGAAATAATGGATGTAGAGAGGATAAAATGGATGTAGAGTGGATAAAATGGATGTAGAGTTCATAAAAATGGATGTAGAGTGGATAAAAATGGATGTAGATTGGATAAAATGGATGTGGAGTGGATAACAATGGATGTAGAGAGGATAAAAATGGATGTAGAGAGGATAAAATGGATGTGGAGTGGATAACAATGGATGTAGAGTGGATAAAATGGATGTAGAGTTGATAAAATGGATGTAAAGTGGATAAAATGGATGTAGAGTTAATAAAAATGGATGTAGAGTGGATAAAATGCATGTAGAGTGGATAAAAATGGATGTAGAGTGGATAAAATGGATGTAGAGATGATAAAAATGGATGTAGAGTGGATAAAATGGATGTAGAGTAGATAAAATGGATGTAGAGTGGAAATAATGGATGTAGAGAGGATAAAATGGATATAGAGTGGATAAAATGGATGTAGAGTTCATAAAAATGGATGTAGAGTGGATAAAAATGGATGTAGATTGGATAAAATGGATGTAGAGTGGATAAAAATATATGTAGAGTGGATAAAATGGATGTAGAGTTAATAAAAATGGATGTAGAGTGGAAATAATGGATGTAGAGAGGATAAAATGGATGTAGAGTGGATAAAATGGATGTAGAGTTCATAAAAATGGATGTAGAGTGGATAAAATGGATGTAGAGTGGATAAAATTGTTGTAGAGTGGATAAAATGGATGTAGAGTGGATAAAATGGATGTAGAGAGGATAAAATGGAAGTAGAGTGGATAAAAATGGATGTAGAGTGGATAAAAATGGATGTAGAGTGGATAAAATGGATGTAGAGTGGATAAAAATGGATGTCGAGAGGATAAAATGGATGTAGAGTGGATAAAATGGATGTAGAGTTCATAAAAATGGATGTAGAGTGGATAAAAATGGATGTAGATTGGATAAAATGGATGTGGAGTGGATAACAATGGATGTAGAGAGGATAAAAATGGATATAGGGTAGATAAAATGGATGTAGAGTTAATAAAAATGGATGTAGAGTGGATATAATGGATGTAGAGAGGATAAAATGGATGTGGAGTGGATAACAATGGATGTAGAGTGGATAAAATGGATGTAGAGTGGATAAAATGGATGAAGAGTGGATAAAATGGTTGTAGAGTGGATAAAATGGATGTAGAGTAGATAAAATGGATGTAGAGTGGATAAAAATGGATGTAGAGAGGATAAAATGGATGTAGAGTGGATAAAATGGATGTACAGTTAATAAAAATAGATGTAGAGTGGAAATAACGGATGTAGAGAGGATAAAATGGATGTAGAGTGGATAAAATGGATGTAGAGTTCATAAAAATGGATGTAGAGTGGATAAAATGGATGTACAGTTAATAAAAATGGATGTAGAGTGGAAATAATGGATGTAGAGAGGATAAAATGGATGTAGAGTGAATAAAATGGATGTAGAGTTAATAAAAATGGATGTAGAGTGGATATAATGGATGTAGAGAAGATAAAATGGATGTGGAGTGGATAACAATGGATGTAGAGTGGATAAAATGGATGTAGAGTGGATAAAATGGATGTAGAGTGCATAAAAATGGATGTTGAGTGGATAAAATGGATGTAGAGTGGATAAAATTAATGTACATTTAATAAAAATGGATGTAGAGTGGATAAAAATGGATGTAGAATGGATAAAATGGATGAAGAGTTAATAGAAGTGGATGTAGAGTGGATAAAATGGATGTAGAGTTGATAAAAATGGATGTAGAGTGGATAAAAATGGATGTAGATTGGATAAAATGGATGTAGAGTGGATAAAAATGGATGTAGATTATATAAATTGGATGTAGAGTATATAAAATGGATGTAGAGTGGATAAAAATGGATGTCGAGTGGATAAAATGGATGTAGAGTGGATAAAATGGATGTAGATTGGATAAAATGGATGTAGAGTTAATAAAAATGGATGTAGAGTGGATAAAATGGATGTATAGTGGATAAAAATGGATGTAGAGTAGATAAAATAGATGTAGAGTGGATAAAAATGGATGTAGAGTGGATAAAATGGATGTATAGTGGATAAAAATGGATGTAGAGTAGATAAAATAGATGTAGAGTGGATAAAAATGGATGTAGAGTGGATAAAATGGATGTAGAGTGGATAAAATGGATGTAGAGTGGATAAAAATGGATGTAGAGTGGATAAAATGGATGTAGAGTGGATAAAAATGGATGTAGAGTGGATAAAAATGGATGTAGATTGGATAAAATGGATGTAGAGTTAATAAAAGTGGATGTAGAGTGGATAAAATGGATGTAGAGTTGATAAAAATGGATGTAGAGTGGATAAAAATGGATGTAGATTGGATAAAATGGATGTAGAGTGGATAAAAATGGATGTAGAGTATATAAATTGAATGTAGAGTATATAAAATGGATGTAGAGTGGATAAAAATGGATGTCGAGTGGATAAAATGGATGTAGAGTGGATAAAAATGGATGTAGATTGGATAAAATGGATGTAGAGTGGATGAAAATGGATGTAGAGTGGATAAAATGGATGTAGAGTAGATAAAATGGATGTAGAGTGGATAAAATGGATGTAGAGTTGATAAAATGGATGTAAAGTGGATAAAATGGATGTAGAGTTAATAAAAATGGATGTAGAGTGGAAATAATGGATGTAGAGAGGATAAAATGGATGTAGAGTGGATAAAATGGATGTAGAGTTCATAAAAATGGATGTAGAGTGGATAAAAATAGATGTAGATTGGATAAAATGGATGTAGAGTGGATAAAAATGGATGTAGAGTGGATAAAATGGATGTAGAGTGGATAAAATAGATGTACAGTTAATAAAAATGGATGTAGAGTGGAAATAATGGATGTAGAGAGGATAAAATGGATGTGGAGTGGATAACAATGGATGTAGAGTGGATAAAATGGATGTAGAGTGTATAAAATGATTGTAGAGTGGATAAAATGGATGTAGAGTGGATAAAATGGATGTAGAGTGGATAAAATGGATGTACAGTTAATAAAAATGGATGTAGAGTGGAAATAATGGATGTAGAGAGGATAAAATGGATGTGGAGTGGATAACAATGGATGTAGAGTGGATAAAATGGATGTAGAGTGGATAAAATGGATGTAAAGTGGATAAAATGGATGTAGAGTTAATAAAAATGGATGTAGAGTGGAATTAATGGATGTAGAGAGGATAAAATGGATGTAGAGTGGATAAAATGGATGTAGAGTTCATAAAAATGGATGTAGAGTGGATAAAAATGGATGTGGAGTGGATAACAATGGATGTAGAGAGGATAAAAATGGATATAGGGTAGATAAAATGGATGTAGAGTTAATAAAAATGGATGTAGAGTGGATATAATGGATGTAGAGAGGATAAAATGGATGTGGAGTGGATAACAATGGATGTAGAGTGGATAAAATGGATGTAGAGTGGATAAAATGGATGAAGAGTGGATAAAATGGTTGTAGAGTGGATAAAATGGATGTAGAGTGGATAAAAATGGATGTAGAGTGGATAAAATGGATGTAGAGTGGATAAAAATGGATGTAGAGTGGATAAAATGGATGTAGAGTGGAGAAAATGGATGTACATTTAATAAAAATGGATGTAGAGTGGATAAAAATGGATGTAGATTGGATAAAATGGATGTAGAGTGGATAAAATGGTTGTAGAGTGGATAAAAATGGATGTAGAGTGGATAAAATGGATGTAGAATGGATAAAATGGATGTAAAGTGGATAAAAATGGATGTCGAGTGGATAAAATGGATGTAGAGTGGATAAAAATAGATGCAGAAAGGATAAAATGGAAGTAGAGTGGATAAAAATGGATGTAGAGTGGATAAAAATGGATGTAGAGAGGATCAAATGGTTGTAGAGTGGATAAAATGGATGTACAGTTAATAAAAATGCATGTAGAGTGGAAATAATGGATGTAGAGAGGATAAAATGGATGTCGAGTGGATAAAATGGATGTAGAGTGGATAAAAATGGATGTAGATTGGATAAAATGGATGTAGAGTGGATGAAAATGGATGTAGAGTGGATAAAATGGATGTAGAGTAGATAAAATGGATGTAGAGTGGATAAAATGGATGTAGAGTTGATAAAATGGATGTAAAGTGGATAAAATGGATGTAGAGTTAATAAAAATGGATGTAGAGTGGAAATAATGGATGTAGAGAGGATAAAATGGATGTAGAGTGGATAAAATGGATGTAGAGTTCATAAAAATGGATGTAGAGTGGATAAAAATAGATGTAGATTGGATAAAATGGATGTAGAGTGGATAAAAATGGATGTAGAGTGGATAAAATGGATGTAGAGTTAATAAAAATGGATGTAGAGTGGAAATAATGGATGTAGAGAGGATAAAATGGATGTAGAGTGGATAAAATGGATGTAGAGTTCATAAAAATGGATGTAGAGTGGATAAAATGGATGTAGAGTGTATAAAATGATTGTAGAGTGGATAAAATGGATGTAGAGTGGATAAAATAGATGTACAGTTAATAAAAATGGATGTAGAGTGGAAATAATGGATGTAGAGAGGATAAAATGGATGTGGAGTGGATAACAATGGATGTAGAGTGGATAAAATGGATGTAGAGTGTATAAAATGATTGTAGAGTGGATAAAATGGATGTAGAGTGGATAAAATGGATGTAGAGTGGATAAAATGGATGTACAGTTAATAAAAATGGATGTAGAGTGGAAATAATGGATGTAGAGAGGATAAAATGGATGTGGAGTGGATAACAATGGATGTAGAGTGGATAAAATGGATGTAGAGTGGATAAAATGGATGTAAAGTGGATAAAATGGATGTAGAGTTAATAAAAATGGATGTAGAGTGGAATTAATGGATGTAGAGAGGATAAAATGGATGTAGAGTGGATAAAATGGATGTAGAGTTCATAAAAATGGATGTAGAGTGGATAAAAATGGATGTTGATTAGATAAAATGGATGTGGAGTGGATAACAATGGATGTAGAGAGGATAAAAATGGATATAGGGTAGATAAAATGGATGTAGAGTTAATAAAAATGGATGTAGAGTGGATATAATGGATGTAGAGAGGATAAAATGGATGTGGAGTGGATAACAATGGATGTAGAGTGGATAAAATGGATGTAGAGTGGATAAAATGGATGAAGAGTGGATAAAATGGTTGTAGAGTGGATAAAATGGATGTAGAGTGGATAAAAATGGATGTAGAGTGGATAAAATGGATGTAGAGTGGATAAAAATGGATGTAGAGTGGATAAAATGGATGTAGAGTGGATAAAATGGATGTACATTTAATAAAAATGGATGTAGAGTGGATAAAAATGGATGTAGATTGGATAAAATGGATGTAGAGTGGATAAAATGGTTGTAGAGTGGATAAAAATGGATGTAGAGTGGATAAAATGGATGTAGAATGGATAAAATGGATGTAAAGTGGATAAAAATGGATGTCGAGTGGATAAAATGGATGTAGAGTGGATAAAAATAGATGCAGAAAGGATAAAATGGAAGTAGAGTGGATAAAAATGGATGTAGAGTGGATAAAAATGGATGTAGAGAGGATCAAATGGTTGTAGAGTGGATAAAATGGATGTACAGTTAATAAAAATGCATGTAGAGTGGAAATAATGGATGTAGAGAGGATAAAATGGATGTAGAGTGGATAAAATGGATGTAGAGTTCATAAAAATGGATGTAGAGTGGATAAAAATGGATGTAGATTGGATAAAATGGATGCAGAGTTGATAAAATGGATGTAAAGTGGATAAAATGGATGTAGAGTTAATAAAAATGGATGTAGAGTGGAAATAATGGATGTAGAGAGGATAAAATGGATGTAGAGCGGATAAAATGGATGTAGAGTTCATAAAAATGGATGTAGAGTGGATAAAAATGGATGTAGATTGGATAAAATGGATGTGGAGTGGATAACAATGGATGTAGAGAGGATAAAAATGGATATAGGGTAGATAAAATGGATGTAGAGTTAATAAAAATGGATGTAGAGTGGATAAAACGGATGTAGAGTGGATAAAAATGGATGTAGAGTGGATACAATGGTTGTAGAGTGGATAAAATGGATGTAGAGTTGATAAAAATGGATGTAGAGTGGATAAAACGGATGTAGAGTGGATAAAAATGGATGTAGAGTGGATAAAATGGATGTAGAGTGCATAAAAATGGATGTTGAGTGGATAAAATGGATGTAGAGTGGATAAAATTATTGTACATTTAATAAAAATGGATGTAGAGTGGATAAAAATGGATGTAGATTGGATAAAATGGATGTAGAGTTAATAGAAGTGGATGTAGAGTGGATAAAATGGATGTAGAGTTGATAAAAATGGATGTAGAGTGGATAAAAATGGATGTAGATTGGATAAAATGGATGTAGAGTGGATAAAAATGGATGTAGATTATATAAATTGGATGTAGAGTATATAAAATGGATGTAGAGTGGATAAAAATGGATGTCGAGTGGATAAAATGGATGTAGAGTGGATAAAATGGATGTAGATTGGATAAAATGGATGTAGAGTTGATAAAATGGATGTAAAGTGGATAAAATGGATGTAGAGTTAATAAAAATGGATGTAGAGTGGAAATAATGGATGTAGAGAGGATAAAATGGATGTAGAGTGGATAAAATGGATGTAGAGTTCATAAAAATGGATGTAGAGTGGAAATAATGGATGTAGAGAGGATAAAATGGATGTAGAGTGGATAAAATGGATGTAGAGTTCATAAAAATGGATGTAGAGTGGATAAAATGAATGTAGAGTGGATAAAATGATTGTAGAGTGGATAAAATGGATGTAGAGTTAATAGAAGTGGATGTAGAGTGGATAAAATGGATGTAGAGTTGATAAAAATGGATGTAGAGTGGATAAAAATGGATGTAGATTGGATAAAATGGATGTAGAGTGGATAAAAATGGATGTAGATTATATAAATTGGATGTAGAGTATATAAAATGGATGTAGAGTGGATAAAAATGGATGTCGAGTGGATAAAATGGATGTAGAGTGGATAAAATGGATGTAGATTGGATAAAATGGATGTAGAGTTGATAAAATGGATGTAAAGTGGATAAAATGGATGTAGAGTTAATAAAAATGGATGTAGAGTGGAAATAATGGATGTAGAGAGGATAAAATGGATGTAGAGTGGATAAAATGGATGTAGAGTTCATAAAAATGGATGTAGAGTGGAAATAATGGATGTAGAGAGGATAAAATGGATGTAGAGTGGATAAAATGGATGTATAGTGGATAAAAATGGATGTAGAATGGATAAAATGGATGTAGAGTAGATAAAATGGATGTAGAGTGGATAAAATGGATGTAGAGTTGATAAAATGGATGTAAAGTGGATAAAATGGATGTAGAGTTAATAAAAATGGATGTAGAGTGGAAATAATGGATGTAGAGAGGATAAAATGGATGTAGAGTGGATAAAATGGATGTAGAGTTCATAAAAATGGATGTAGAGTGGAAATAATGGATGTAGAGAGGATAAAATGGATGTAGAGTGGATAAAATGGATGTAGAGTTCATAAAAATGGATGTAGAGTGGATAAAATGAATGTAGAGTGGATAAAATGATTGTAGAGTGGATAAAATGGATGTAGAGTGGATAAAAATGGATGTAGAGTGGATAAAATGGATGTAGAGTGGATAAAATGGTTGTAGAGTGGATAAAAATGGATGTAGAGTGGATAAAATGGATGTAGAATGGATAAAATGGATGTAAAGTGGATAAAAATGGATGTCGAGTGGATAAAATGGATGTAGAGTGGATAAAAATAGATGTAGAGAGGATAAAATGGAAGTAGAGTGGATAAAAATGGATGTAGAGTGGATAAAAATGGATGTAGAGTGGATAAAATGGATGTAGAGTGGATAAAAATGGATGTAGAGAGGATAAAATGGATGTAGAGTGGATAAAATGGATGTACAGTTAATAAAAATGGATGTAGAGTGGAAATAATGGATGTAGAGAGGATAAAATGGAAGTAGAGTGGATAAAAATGGATGTAGAGTGGATAAAAATGGATGTAGAGTGGATAAAATGGATGTAGAGTGGATAAAAATGGATGTAGAGAGGATAAAATGGATGTAGAGTGGATAAAAATGTATGTAGAGTGGATAAAAATGGATGTAGATTGGATAAAATGGATGTAGAGTGGATAAAATGGTTGTAGAGTGGATAAAAATGGATGTAGAGTGGATAAAAATGGATGTAGAGTGGATAAAATGGATGTAGAGTGGATAAAAATGGATGTAGAGAGGATAAAATGGATGTAGAGTGGATAAAATGGATGTACAGTTAATAAAAATGGATGTAGAGTGGAAATAATGGATGTAGAGAGGATAAAATGGAAGTAGAGTGGATAAAAATGGATGTAGAGTGGATAAAAATGGATGTAGAGTGGATAAAATGGAAGTAGAGTGGATAAAAATGGATGTAGAGTGGATAAAAATGGATGTAGAGTGGATAAAATGGATGTAGAGTGGATAAAAATGGATGTAGAGAGGATAAAATGGATGTAGAGTGGATAAAAATGGATGTAGAGTGGATAAAAATGGATGTAGATTGGATAAAATGGATGTAGAGTGGATAAAATGGTTGTAGAGTGGATAAAAATGGATGTAGAGTGGATAAAAATAGATGCAGAAAGGATAAAATGGAAGTAGAGTGGATAAAAATGGATGTAGAGTGGATAAAAATGGATGTAGAGAGGATCAAATGGTTGTAGAGTGGATAAAATGGATGTACAGTTAATAAAAATGCATGTAGAGTGGAAATAATGGATGTAGAGAGGATAAAATGGATGTAGAGTGGATAAAATGGATGTAGAGTTCATAAAAATGGATGTAGAGTGGATAAAAATGGATGTAGATTGGATAAAATGGATGTAGAGTTGATAAAATGGATGTAAAGTGGATAAAATGGATGTAGAGTTAATAAAAATGGATGTAGAGTGGAAATAATGGATGTAGAGTGCATAAAAATGGATGTTGAGTGGATAAAATGGATGTAGAGCGGATAAAATGGATGTAGAGTTCATAAAAATGGATGTAGAGTGGATAAAAATGGATGTAGATTGGATAAAATGGATGTGGAGTGGATAACAATGGATGTAGAGAGGATAAAAATGGATATAGGGTAGATAAAATGGATGTAGAGTTAATAAAAATGGATGTAGAGTGGATAAAACGGATGTAGAGTGGATAAAAATGGATGTAGAGTGGATACAATGGTTGTAGAGTGGATAAAATAGATGTACAGTTAATAAAAATGGATGTAGAGTGGAAATAATGGATGTAGAGAGGATAAAATGGATGTGGAGTGGATAACAATGGATGTAGAGTGGATAAAATGGATGTAGAGTGTATAAAATGATTGTAGAGTGGATAAAATGGATGTAGAGTGGATAAAATGGATGTAGAGTGGATAAAATGGATGTACAGTTAATAAAAATGGATGTAGAGTGGAAATAATGGATGTAGAGAGGATAAAATGGATGTGGAGTGGATAACAATGGATGTAGAGTGGATAAAATGGATGTAGAGTGGATAAAATGGATGTAAAGTGGATAAAATGGATGTAGAGTTAATAAAAATGGATGTAGAGTGGAATTAATGGATGTAGAGAGGATAAAATGGATGTAGAGTGGATAAAATGGATGTAGAGTTCATAAAAATGGATGTAGAGTGGATAAAAATGGATGTTGATTAGATAAAATGGATGTGGAGTGGATAACAATGGATGTAGAGAGGATAAAAATGGATATAGGGTAGATAAAATGGATGTAGAGTTAATAAAAATGGATGTAGAGTGGATATAATGGATGTAGAGAGGATAAAATGGATGTGGAGTGGATAACAATGGATGTAGAGTGGATAAAATGGATGTAGAGTGGATAAAATGGATGAAGAGTGGATAAAATGGTTGTAGAGTGGATAAAATGGATGTAGAGTGGATAAAAATGGATGTAGAGTGGATAAAATGGATGTAGAGTGGATAAAAATGGATGTAGAGTGGATAAAATGGATGTAGAGTGGAGAAAATGGATGTACATTTAATAAAAATGGATGTAGAGTGGATAAAAATGGATGTAGATTGGATAAAATGGATGTAGAGTGGATAAAATGGATGTAGAGTGGATAAAAATGGATGTAGAGTGGATAAAATGGATGTAGAATGGATAAAATGGATGTAAAGTGGATAAAAATGGATGTCGAGTGGATAAAATGGATGTAGAGTGGATAAAAATAGATGCAGAAAGGATAAAATGGAAGTAGAGTGGATAAAAATGGATGTAGAGTGGATAAAAATGGATGTAGAGAGGATCAAATGGTTGTAGAGTGGATAAAATGGATGTACAGTTAATAAAAATGCATGTAGAGTGGAAATAATGGATGTAGAGAGGATAAAATGGATGTAGAGTGGATAAAATGGATGTAGAGTTCATAAAAATGGATGTAGAGTGGATAAAAATGGATGTAGATTGGATAAAATGGATGCAGAGTTGATAAAATGGATGTAAAGTGGATAAAATGGATGTAGAGTTAATAAAAATGGATGTAGAGTGGAAATAATGGATGTAGAGAGGATAAAATGGATGTAGAGCGGATAAAATGGATGTAGAGTTCATAAAAATGGATGTAGAGTGGATAAAAATGGATGTAGATTGGATAAAATGGATGTGGAGTGGATAACAATGGATGTAGAGAGGATAAAAATGGATATAGGGTAGATAAAATGGATGTAGAGTTAATAAAAATGGATGTAGAGTGGATAAAACGGATGTAGAGTGGATAAAAATGGATGTAGAGTGGATAAAATGGATGTAGAGTGGATAAAATGGATGTAGAGTTGATAAAAATGGATGTAGAGTGGATAAAACGGATGTAGAGTGGATAAAAATGGATGTAGAGTGGATAAAATGGATGTAGAGTGCATAAAAATGGATGTTGAGTGGATAAAATGGATGTAGAGTGGATAAAATTAATGTACATTTAATAAAAATGGATGTAGAGTGGATAAAAATGGATGTAGATTGGATAAAATGGATGTAGAGTTAATAGAAGTGGATGTAGAGTGGATAAAATGGATGTAGAGTTGATAAAAATGGATGTAGAGTGGATAAAAATGGATGTAGATTGGATAAAATGGATGTAGAGTGGATAAAAATGGATGTAGATTATATAAATTGGATGTAGAGTATATAAAATGGATGTAGAGTGGATAAAAATGGATGTCGAGTGGATAAAATGGATGTAGAGTGGATAAAATGGATGTAGATTGGATAAAATGGATGTAGAGTTAATAAAAATGGATGTAGAGTGGATAAAATGGATGTATAGTGGATAAAAATGGATGTAGAATGGATAAAATGGATGTAGAGTAGATAAAATGGATGTAGAGTGGATAAAATGGATGTAGAGTTGATAAAATGGATGTAAAGTGGATAAAATGGATGTAGAGTTAATAAAAATGGATGTAGAGTGGAAATAATGGATGTAGAGAGGATAAAATGGATGTAGAGTGGATAAAATGGATGTAGAGTTCATAAAAATGGATGTAGAGTGGAAATAATGGATGTAGAGAGGATAAAATGGATGTAGAGTGGATAAAATGGATGTAGAGTTCATAAAAATGGATGTAGAGTGGATAAAATGAATGTAGAGTGGATAAAATGATTGTAGAGTGGATAAAATGGATGTAGAGTGGATAAAAATGGATGTAGAGTGGATAAAATGGATGTAGAGTGGATAAAATGGTTGTAGAGTGGATAAAAATGGATGTAGAGTGGATAAAATGGATGTAGAATGGATAAAATGGATGTAAAGTGGATAAAAATGGATGTCGAGTGGATAAAATGGATGTAGAGTGGATAAAAATAGATGTAGAGAGGATAAAATGGAAGTAGAGTGGATAAAAATGAATGTAGAGTGGATAAAAATGGATGTAGAGTGGATAAAATGGATGTAGAGTGGATAAAAATGGATGTAGAGAGGATAAAATGGATGTAGAGTGGATAAAATGGATGTACAGTTAATAAAAATGGATGTAGAGTGGAAATAATGGATGTAGAGAGGATAAAATGGAAGTAGAGTGGATAAAAATGGATGTAGAGTGGATAAAAATGGATGTAGAGTGGATAAAATGGATGTAGAGTGGATAAAAATGGATGTAGAGAGGATAAAATGGATGTAGAGTGGATAAAAATGGATGTAGAGTGGATAAAAATGGATGTAGATTGGATAAAATGGATGTAGAGTGGATAAAATGGTTGTAGAGTGGATAAAAATGGATGTAGAGTGGATAAAAATGGATGTAGAGTGGATAAAATGGATGTAGAGTGGATAAAAATGGATGTAGAGAGGATAAAATGGATGTAGAGTGGATAAAATGGATGTACAGTTAATAAAAATGGATGTAGAGTGGAAATAATGGATGTAGAGAGGATAAAATGGAAGTAGAGTGGATAAAAATGGATGTAGAGTGGATAAAAATGGATGTAGAGTGGATAAAATGGAAGTAGAGTGGATAAAAATGGATGTAGAGTGGATAAAAATGGATGTAGAGTGGATAAAATGGATGTAGAGTGGATAAAAATGGATGTAGAGAGGATAAAATGGATGTAGAGTGGATAAAAATGGATGTAGAGTGGATAAAAATGGATGTAGATTGGATAAAATGGATGTAGAGTGGATAAAATGGATGTAGAGTGGATAAAAATGGATGTAGAGTGGATAAAAATAGATGCAGAAAGGATAAAATGGAAGTAGAGTGGATAAAAATGGATGTAGAGTGGATAAAAATGGATGTAGAGAGGATCAAATGGTTGTAGAGTGGATAAAATGGATGTACAGTTAATAAAAATGCATGTAGAGTGGAAATAATGGATGTAGAGAGGATAAAATGGATGTAGAGTGGATAAAATGGATGTAGAGTTCATAAAAATGGATGTAGAGTGGATAAAAATGGATGTAGATTGGATAAAATGGATGTAGAGTTGATAAAATGGATGTAAAGTGGATAAAATGGATGTAGAGTTAATAAAAATGGATGTAGAGTGGAAATAATGGATGTAGAGTGCATAAAAATGGATGTTGAGTGGATAAAATGGATGTAGAGCGGATAAAATGGATGTAGAGTTCATAAAAATGGATGTAGAGTGGATAAAAATGGATGTAGATTGGATAAAATGGATGTGGAGTGGATAACAATGGATGTAGAGAGGATAAAAATGGATATAGGGTAGATAAAATGGATGTAGAGTTAATAAAAATGGATGTAGAGTGGATAAAACGGATGTAGAGTGGATAAAAATGGATGTAGAGTGGATACAATGGTTGTAGAGTGGATAAAATGGATGTAGAGTTGATAAAAATGGATGTAGAGTGGATAAAACGGATGTAGAGTGGATAAAAATGGATGTAGAGTGGATAAAATGGATGTAGAGTGCATAAAAATGGATGTTGAGTGGATAAAATGGATGTAGAGTGGATAAAATTAATGTACATTTAATAAAAATGGATGTAGAGTGGATAAAAATGGATGTAGATTGGATAAAATGGATGTAGAGTTAATAGAAGTGGATGTAGAGTGGATAAAATGGATGTAGAGTTGATAAAAATGGATGTAGAGTGGATAAAAATGGATGTAGATTGGATAAAATGGATGTAGAGTGGATAAAAATGGATGTAGATTATATAAATTGGATGTAGAGTATATAAAATGGATGTAGAGTGGATAAAAATGGATGTCGAGTGGATAAAATGGATGTAGAGTGGATAAAATGGATGTAGATTGGATAAAATGGATGTAGAGTTAATAAAAATGGATGTAGAGTGGATAAAATGGATGTATAGTGGATAAAAATGGATGTAGAGTGGATAAAATGGATTTAGAGTAGATAAAATGGATGTAGAGTTGATAAAAATGGATGTAGAGTGGATAAAATGGATGTAGAGTTGATAAAATGGATGTAAAGTGGATAAAATGGATGTAGAGTTAATAAAAATGGATGTAGAGTGGAAATAATGGATGTAGAGAGGATAAAATGGATGTAGAGTGGATAAAATGGATGTAGAGTTCATAAAAATGGATGTAGAGTGGAAATAATGGATGTAGAGAGGATAAAATGGATGTAGAGTGGATAAAATGGATGTAGAGTTCATAAAAATGGATGTAGAGTGGATAAAATGAATGTAGAGTGGATAAAATGATTGTAGAGTGGATAAAATGGATGTAGAGTGGATAAAAATGGATGTAGAGTGGATAAAATGGATGTAGAGTGGATAAAATGGTTGTAGAGTGGATAAAAATGGATGTAGAGTGGATAAAATGGATGTAGAATGGATAAAATGGATGTAAAGTGGATAAAAATGGATGTCGAGTGGATAAAATGGATGTAGAGTGGATAAAAATAGATGTAGAGAGGATAAAATGGAAGTAGAGTGGATAAAAATGGATGTAGAGTGGATAAAAATGGATGTAGAGTGGATAAAATGGATGTAGAGTGGATAAAAATGGATGTAGAGAGGATAAAATGGATGTAGAGTGGATAAAATGGATGTACAGTTAATAAAAATGGATGTAGAGTGGAAATAATGGATGTAGAGAGGATAAAATGGATGTAGAGTGGATAAAATGGATGTAGAGTTCATAAAAATGGATGTAGAGTGGAAATAATGGATGTAGAGAGGATAAAATGGATGTAGAGTGGATAAAATGGATGTAGAGTTCGTAAAAATGGATGTAGAGTGGATAAAATGAATGTAGAGTGGATAAAATGATTGTAGAGTGGATAAAATGGATGTAGAGTGGATAAAAATGGATGTAGAGTGGATAAAATGGATGTAGAGTGGATAAAATGGTTGTAGAGTGGATAAAAATGGATGTAGAGTGGATAAAATGGATGTAGAATGGATAAAATGGATGTAGAGTGGATAAAATGGATGTAGAATGGATAAAATGGATGTAAAGTGGATAAAAATGGATGTCGAGTGGATAAAATGGATGTAGAGTGGATAAAAATAGATGTAGAGAGGATAAAATGGAAGTAGAGTGGATAAAAATGGATGTAGAGTGGATAAAAATGGATGTCGAGTGGATAAAATGGATGTAGAGTGGATAAAATGGATGTAGATTGGATAAAATGGATGTAGAGTTAATAAAAATGGATGTAGAGTGGATAAAATGGATGTATAGTGGATAAAAATGGATGTAGAGTGGATACAATGGTTGTAGAGTGGATAAAATGGATGTAGAGTTGATAAAAATGGATGTAGAGTGGATAAAATGGATGTAGAGTTGATAAAATGGATGTAAAGTGGATAAAATGGATGTAGAGTTAATAAAAATGGATGTAGAGTGGAAATAATGGATGTAGAGAGGATAAAATGGATGTAGAGTGGATAAAATGGATGTAGAGTTCATAAAAATGGATGTAGAGTGGAAATAATGGATGTAGAGAGGATAAAATGGATGTAGAGTGGATAAAATGGATGTAGAGTTCATAAAAATGGATGTAGAGTGGATAAAATGAATGTAGAGTGGATAAAATGATTGTAGAGTGGATAAAATGGATGTAGAGTGGATAAAAATGGATGTAGAGTGGATAAAATGGATGTAGAGTGGATAAAATGGTTGTAGAGTGGATAAAAATGGATGTAGAGTGGATAAAATGGATGTAGAATGGATAAAATGGATGTAAAGTGGATAAAAATGGATGTCGAGTGGATAAAATGGATGTAGAGTGGATAAAAATAGATGTAGAGAGGATAAAATGGAAGTAGAGTGGATAAAAATGGATGTAGAGTGGATAAAAATGGATGTAGAGTGGATAAAATGGATGTAGAGTGGATAAAAATGGATGTAGAGAGGATAAAATGGATGTAGAGTGGATAAAATGGATGTACAGTTAATAAAAATGGATGTAGAGTGGAAATAATGGATGTAGAGAGGATAAAATGGAAGTAGAGTGGATAAAAATGGATGTAGAGTGGATAAAAATGGATGTAGAGTGGATAAAATGGATGTAGAGTGGATAAAAATGGATGTAGAGAGGATAAAATGGATGTAGAGTGGATAAAAATGGATGTAGAGTGGATAAAAATGGATGTAGATTGGATAAAATGGATGTAGAGTGGATAAAATGGTTGTAGAGTGGATAAAAATGGATGTAGAGTGGATAAAATGGATGTAGAGTTGATAAAATGGATGTAAAGTGGATAAAATGGATGTAGAGTATATAAAATGGATGTAGAGTGGATAAAAATGGATGTAGAGTGGATAAAATGGATGTAGAGTTGATAAAAATGGATGTAGAGTGGATAAAATGGATGTAGAGTATATAAAATGGATGTAGAGTGGATAAAAATGGATGTAGAGTGGATAAAATGGATGTAGAGTTCATAAAAATGGATGTAGAGTGGATAAAAATGGATGTAGATTGGATAAAATGGATGTAGAGTGGATAAAAATGGATGTAGAGTATATAAATTGGATGTAGAGTATATAAAATGGATGTAGAGTGGATAAAAATGGATGTAGAGTGGATAAAATGGATGTAGAGTTGATAAAAATGGATGTAGAGTGGATAAAATGGATGTAGAGTAGATAAAATGGATGTAGAGTGGATAAAATGGATGTAGAGTTGATAAAATGGATGCAGAGTGGATAAAAATAGATGTAGTGTGGATAAAATGGATGTAGAGTAGATAAAATGGATGTAGAGTGGATAAAATGGATGTAGAGTTGATAAAATGGATGTAAAGTGGATAAAATGGATGTAGAGTTAATAAAAATGGATGTAGAGTGGAAATAATGGATGTAGAGAGGATAAAATGGATGTAGAGTGGATAAAATGGATGTAGAGTTCATAAAAATGGATGTAGAGTGGAAATAATGGATGTAGAGAGGATAAAATGGATGTAGAGTGGATAAAATGGATGTAGAGTTCATAAAAATGGATGTAGAGTGGATAAAATGAATGTAGAGTGGATAAAATGATTGTAGAGTGGATAAAATGGATGTAGAGTGGATAAAAATGGATGTAGAGTGGATAAAATGGATGTAGAGTGGATAAAATGGTTGTAGAGTGGATAAAAATGGATGTAGAGTGGATAAAATGGATGTAGAATGGATAAAATGGATGTAAAGTGGATAAAAATGGATGTCGAGTGGATAAAATGGATGTAGAGTGGATAAAAATAGATGTAGAGAGGATAAAATGGAAGTAGAGTGGATAAAAATGGATGTAGAGTGGATAAAAATGGATGTAGAGTGGATAAAATGGATGTAGAGTGGATAAAAATGGATGTAGAGAGGATAAAATGGATGTAGAGTGGATAAAATGGATGTACAGTTAATAAAAATGGATGTAGAGTGGAAATAATGGATGTAGAGAGGATAAAATGGATGTAGAGTGGATAAAATGGTTGTAGAGTGGATAAAAATGGATGTAGAGTGGATAAAATGGATGTAGAATGGATAAAATGGATGTAAAGTGGATAAAAATGGATGTCGAGTGGATAAAATGGATGTAGAGTGGATAAAAATAGATGTAGAGAGGATAAAATGGAAGTAGAGTGGATAAAAATGGATGTAGAGTGGATAAAAATGGATGTAGAGTGGATAAAAATGGATGTAGATTGGATAAAATGGATGTAGAGTGGATAAAATGGTTGTAGAGTGGATAAAAATGGATGTAGAGTGGATAAAATGGATGTAGAGTTGATAAAATGGATGTAAAGTGGATAAAATGGATGTAGAGTTAATAAAAATGGATGTAGAGTGGAAATAATGGATGTAGAGAGGATAAAATGGATGTAGAGTGGATAAAAATGGATGTAGAGTGGATAAAAATGGATGTAGATTGGATAAAATGGTTGTAGAGTGGATAAAAATGGATGTAGAGTGGATAAAATGGATGTAGAATGGATAAAATGGATGTAAAGTGGATAAAAATGGATGTCGAGTGGATAAAATGGATGTAGAGTGGATAAAAATAGATGCAGAAAGGATAAAATGGAAGTAGAGTGGATAAAAATGGATGTAGAGTGGATAAAAATGGATGTAGAGAGGATCAAATGGTTGTAGAGTGGATAAAATGGATGTACAGTTAATAAAAATGCATGTAGAGTGGAAATAATGGATGTAGAGAGGATAAAATGGATGTAGAGTGGATAAAATGGATGTAGAGTTCATAAAAATGGATGTAGAGTGGATAAAAATGGATGTAGATTGGATAAAATGGATGTAGAGTTGATAAAATGGATGTAAAGTGGATAAAATGGATGTAGAGTTAATAAAAATGGATGTAGAGTGGAAATAATGGATGTAGAGAGGATAAAATGGATGTAGAGCGGATAAAATGGATGTAGAGTTCATAAAAATGGATGTAGAGTGGATAAAAATGGATGTAGATTGGATAAAATGGATGTGGAGTGGATAAAATGGATGTAGAGTGCATAAAAATGGATGTAGAGTGGATAAAAATGGATGTAGATTGGATAAAATGGATGTGGAGTGGATAACAATGGATGTAGAGAGGATAAAAATGGATATAGGGTAGATAAAATGGATGTAGAGTTAATAAAAATGGATGTAGAGTGGATAAAACGGATGTAGAGTGGATAAAAATGGATGTAGAGTGGATACAATGGTTGTAGAGTGGATAAAATGGATGTAGAGTTGATAAAAATGGATGTAGAGTGGATAAAACGGATGTAGAGTGGATAAAAATGGATGTAGAGTGGATAAAATGGATGTAGAGTGCATAAAAATGGATGTTGAGTGGATAAAATGGATGTAGAGTGGATAAAATTAATGTACATTTAATAAAAATGGATGTAGAGTGGATAAAAATGGATGTAGATTGGATAAAATGGATGTAGAGTTAATAGAAGTGGATGTAGAGTGGATAAAATGGATGTAGAGTTGATAAAAATGGATGTAGAGTGGATAAAAATGGATGTAAAGTGGATAAAATGGATGTAGAGTGGATAAAAATGGATGTAGATTATATAAATTGGATGTAGAGTATATAAAATGGATGTAGAGTGGATAAAAATGGATGTCGAGTGGATAAAATGGATGTAGAGTGGATAAAATGGATGTAGATTGGATAAAATGGATGTAGAGTTAATAAAAATGGATGTAGAGTGGATAAAATGGATGTATAGTGGATAAAAATGGATGTAGAGTGGATAAAATGGATGTAGAGTAGATAAAATGGATGTAGAGTGGATAAAATGGATGTAGAGTTGATAAAATGGATGTAAAGTGGATAAAATGGATGTAGAGTTAATAAAAATGGATGTAGAGTGGAAATAATGGATGTAGAGAGGATAAAATGGATGTAGAGTGGATAAAATGGATGTAGAGTTCATAAAAATGGATGTAGAGTGGAAATAATGGATGTAGAGAGGATAAAATGGATGTAGAGTGGATAAAATGGATGTAGAGTTCATAAAAATGGATGTAGAGTGGATAAAATGAATGTAGAGTGGATAAAATGATTGTAGAGTGGATAAAATGGATGTAGAGTGGATAAAAATGGATGTAGAGTGGATAAAATGGATGTAGAGTGGATAAAATGGTTGTAGAGTGGATAAAAATGGATGTAGAGTGGATAAAATGGATGTAGAATGGATAAAATGGATGTAAAGTGGATAAAAATGGATGTCGAGTGGATAAAATGGATGTAGAGTGGATAAAAATAGATGTAGAGAGGATAAAATGGAAGTAGAGTGGATAAAAATGGATGTAGAGTGGATAAAAATGGATGTAGAGTGGATAAAATGGATGTAGAGTGGATAAAAATGGATGTAGAGAGGATAAAATGGATGTAGAGTGGATAAAATGGATGTACAGTTAATAAAAATGGATGTAGAGTGGAAATAATGGATGTAGAGAGGATAAAATGGAAGTAGAGTGGATAAAAATGGATGTAGAGTGGATAAAAATGGATGTAGAGTGGATAAAATGGATGTAGAGTGGATAAAAATGGATGTAGAGAGGATAAAATGGATGTAGAGTGGATAAAAATGGATGTAGAGTGGATAAAAATGGATGTAGATTGGATAAAATGGATGTAGAGTGGATAAAATGGTTGTAGAGTGGATAAAAATGGATGTAGAGTGGATAAAATGGATGTAGAGTTGATAAAATGGATGTAAAGTGGATAAAATGGATGTAGAGTTAATAAAAATGGATGTAGAGTGGAAATAATGGATGTAGAGAGGATAAAATGGATGTAGAGTGGATAAAATGGATGTAGAGTTCATAAAAATGGATGTAGAGTGGAAATAATGGATGTAGAGAGGATAAAATGGATGTAGAGTGGATAAAATGGATGTAGAGTTCATAAAAATGGATGTAGAGTGGAAATAATGGATGTAGAGAGGATAAAATGGATGTAGAGTGGATAAAATGGATGTAGAGTTCATAAAAATGGATGTAGAGTGGATAAAATGGATGTAGAGTGGATAAAATGATTGTAGAGTGGATAAAATGGATGTAGAGTGGACAAAAATGGATGTAGAGTGGATAAAATGGATGTAGAGTGGATAAAATGGTTGTAGAGTGGATAAAAATGGATGTAGAGTGGATAAAATGGATGTAGAATGGATAAAATGGATGTAAAGTGGATAAAAATGGATGTAGAGTGGATAAAATGGATGTAGAGTGGATAAAAATGGATGTAGAGAGGATAAAATGGATGTAGAGTGGATAAAATGGATGTACAGTTAATAAAAATGGATGTAGAGTGGAAATAATGGATGTAGAGAGGATAAAATGGATGTAGAATGGATAAAATGGATGTAGAGTTGATAAAATGGATGTAAAGTGGATAAAATGGATGTAGAGTTAATAAAAATGGATGTAGAGTGGAATTAATGGATGTGGAGAGGATAAAATGGATGTAGAGTGGATAAAATGGATGTAGAGTTCATAAAAATGGATGTAGAGTGGATAAAAATGGATGTAGATTAGATAAAATGGATGTGGAGTGGATAACAATGGATGTAGAGAGGATAAAAATGGATATAGGGTAGATAAAATGGATGTAGAGTTAATAAAAATGGATGTAGAGTGGATATAATGGATGTAGAGTGGATAAAATGGATTTGGAGTGGATAACAATGGATGTAGAGTGGATAAAATGGATGTAGAGTGGATAAAATGGATGAAGAGTGGATAAAATGGTTGTAGAGTGGATAAAATGGATGTAGAGTGGATAAAAATGGATGTAGAGTGGATAAAATGGATGTAGAGTGGATAAAAGTGGATGTAGAGTGGATAAAATGGATGTAGAGTGGAGAAAATGGATGTACATTTAATAAAAATGGATGTAGAGTGGATAAAAATGGATGTAGATTGGATAAAATGGATGTAGAGTGGATAAAATGGTTGTAGAGTGGATAAAAATGGATGTAGAGTGGATAAAATGGATGTAGAATGGATAAAATGGATGTAAAGTGGATAAAAATGGATGTCGAGTGGATAAAATGGATGTAGAGTGGATAAAAATGGATGTAGAGTGGATAAAATGGATGTAGAGTGCATAAAAATGGATGTTGAGTGGATAAAATGGATGTAGAGTGGATAAAAATGGATGTAGAGTGGATAAAAATGGATGTAGATTGGATAAAATGGATGTAGAGTTAATAAAAGTGGATGTAGAGTGGATAAAATGGATGTAGAGTTGATAAAAATGGATGTAGAGTGGATAAAAATGGATGTAGATTGGATAAAATGGATGTAGAGTGGATAAAAATGGATGTAGAGTATATAAATTGGATGTAGAGTATATAAAATGGATGTAGAGTGGATAAAAATGGATGTCGAGTGGATAAAATGGATGTAGAGTGGATAAAAATGGATGTAGATTGGATAAAATGGATGTAGAGTGGATGAAAATGGATGTAGAGTGGATAAAATGGATGTAGAGTAGATAAAATGGATGTAGAGTGGATAAAATGGATGTAGAGTTGATAAAATGGATGTAAAGTGGATAAAATGGATGTAGAGTTAACAAAAATGGATGTAGAGTGGAAATAATGGATGTAGAGAGGATAAAATGGATGTAGAGTGGATAAAATGGATGTAGAGTTCATAAAAATGGATGTAGAGTGGATAAAAATGGATGTAGATTGGATAAAATGGATGTAGAGTGGATAAAAATGGATGTAGAGTGGATAAAATGGATGTAGAGTTAATAAAAATGGATGTAGAGTGGAAATAATGGATGTAGAGAGGATAAAATGGATGTAGAGTTGATAAAATGGATGTAAAGTGGATAAAATGGATGTAGAGTTAATAAAAATGGATGTAGAGTGGAAATAATGGATGTAGAGAGGATAAAATGGATGTAGAGTGGATAAAATGGATGTAGAGTTCATAAAAATGGATGTAGAGTGGATAAAAATGGATGTAGATTGGATAAAATGGATGTAGAGTGGAAAAAATGGATGTAGAGTGGATAAAATGGATGTAGAGTTAATAAAAATGGATGTAGAGTGGAAATAATGGATGTAGAGAGGATAAAATGGATGAAGAGTGGATAAAATGGTTGTAGAGTGGATAAAATGGATGTAGAGTGGATAAAAATGGATGTAGAGTGGATAAAATGGATGTAGAGTGGATAAAAGTGGATGTAGAGTGGATAAAATGGATGTAGAGTGGAGAAAATGGATGTACATTTAATAAAAATGGATGTAGAGTGGATAAAAATGGATGTAGATTGGATAAAATGGATGTAGAGTGGATAAAATGGTTGTAGAGTGGATAAAAATGGATGTAGAGTGGATAAAATGGATGTAGAATGGATAAAATGGATGTAAAGTGGATAAAAATGGATGTCGAGTGGATAAAATGGATGTAGAGTGGATAAAAATGGATGTAGAGTGGATAAAATGGATGTAGAGTGCATAAAAATGGATGTTGAGTGGATAAAATGGATGTAGAGTGGATAAAAATGGATGTAGAGTGGATAAAAATGGATGTAGATTGGATAAAATGGATGTAGAGTTAATAAAAGTGGATGTAGAGTGGATAAAATGGATGTAGAGTTGATAAAAATGGATGTAGAGTGGATAAAAATGGATGTAGATTGGATAAAATGGATGTAGAGTGGATAAAAATGGATGTAGAGTATATAAATTGGATGTAGAGTATATAAAATGGATGTAGAGTGGATAAAAATGGATGTCGAGTGGATAAAATGGATGTAGAGTGGATAAAAATGGATGTAGATTGGATAAAATGGATGTAGAGTGGATGAAAATGGATGTAGAGTGGATAAAATGGATGTAGAGTAGATAAAATGGATGTAGAGTGGATAAAATGGATGTAGAGTTGATAAAATGGATGTAAAGTGGATAAAATGGATGTAGAGTTAATAAAAATAGATGTAGAGTGGAAATAATGGATGTAGAGAGGATAAAATGGATGTAGAGTGGATAAAATGGATGTAGAGTTCATAAAAATGGATGTAGAGTGGATAAAAATGGATGTAGATTGGATAAAATGGATGTAGAGTGGATAAAAATGGATGTAGAGTGGATAAAATGGATGTAGAGTTAATAAAAATGGATGTAGAGTGGAAATAATGGATGTAGAGAGGATAAAATGGATGTAGAGTGGATAAAATGGATGTAGAGTTCATAAAAATGGATGTAGAGTGGATAAAATGGATGTAGAGTGTATAAAATGATTGTAGAGTGGATAAAATGGATGTAGAGTGGATAAAATGGATGTAGAGTGGATAAAATGGATGTACAGTTAATAAAAATGGATGTAGAGTGGAAATAATGGATGTAGAGAGGATAAAATGGATGTGGAGTGGATAACAATGGATGTAGAGTGGATAAAATGGATGTAGAGTGGATAAAATGGATGTAAAGTGGATAAAATGGATGTAGAGTTAATAAAAATGGATGTAGAGTGGAATTAATGGATGTAGAGAGGATAAAATGGATGTAGAGTGGATAAAATGGATGTAGAGTTCATAAAAATGGATGTAGAGTGGATAAAAATGGATGTTGATTAGATAAAATGGATGTGGAGTGGATAACAATGGATGTAGAGAAAATAAAAATGGATATAGGGTAGATAAAATGGATGTAGAGTTAATAAAAATGGATGTAGAGTGGATATAATGGATGTAGAGAGGATAAAATGGATGTGGAGTGGATAACAATGGATGTAGAGTGGATAAAATGGATGTAGAGTGGATAAAATGGATGAAGAGTGGATAAAATGGTTGTAGAGTGGATAAAATGGATGTAGAGTGGATAAAAATGGATGTAGAGTGGATAAAATGGATGTAGAGTGGATAAAAATGGATGTAGAGTGGATAAAATGGATGTAGAGTGGAGAAAATGGATGTACATTTAATAAAAATGGATGTAGAGTGGATAAAAATGGATGTAGATTGGATAAAATGGATGTAGAGTGGATAAAATGGTTGTAGAGTGGATAAAAATGGATGTAGAGTGGATAAAATGGATGTAGAATGGATAAAATGGATGTAAAGTGGATAAAAATGGATGTCGAGTGGATAAAATGGATGTAGAGTGGATAAAAATGGATGTAGAGAGGATAAAATGGATGTAGAGTGGATAAAATGGATGTACAGTTAATAAAAATGGATGTAGAGTGGAAATAATGGATGTAGAGAGGATAAAATGGATGTAGAGTGGATAAAATGGATGTAGAGTTCATAAAAATGGATGTAGAGTGGATAAAAATGGATGTAGATTGGATAAAATGGATGTAGAGTTGATAAAATGGATGTAAAGTGGATAAAATGGATGTAGAGTTAATAAAAATGGATGTAGAGTGGAAATAATGGATGTAGAGAGGATAAAATGGATGTAGAGCGGATAAAATGGATGTAGAGAGGATAAAATGGATGTAGAGCGGATAAAATGGATGTAGAGTTCATAAAAATGGATGTAGAGTGGATAAAAATGGATGTAGATTGGATAAAATGGATGTGGAGTGGATAACAATGGATGTAGAGAGGATAAAAATGGATATAGGGTAGATAAAATGGATGTAGAGTTAATAAAAATGGATGTAGAGTGGATAAAACGGATGTAGAGTGGATAAAAATGGATGTAGAGTGGATACAATGGTTGTAGAGTGGATAAAATGGATGTAGAGTTGATAAAAATGGATGTAGAGTGGATAAAACGGATGTAGAGTGGATAAAAATGGATGTAGAGTGGATAAAATGGATGTAGAGTGCATAAAAATGGATGTTGAGTGGACAAAATGGATGTAGAGTGGATAAAATTAATGTACATTTAATAAAAGTGGATGTAGAGTGGATAAAAATGGATGTAGATTGGATAAAATGGATGTAGAGTTAATAGAAGTGGATGTAGAGTGGATAAAATGGATGTAGAGTTGATAAAAATGGATGTAGAGTGGATAAAAATGGATGTAGATTGGATAAAATGGATGTAGAGTGGATAAAAATGGATGTAGATTATATAAATTGGATGTAGAGTATATAAAATGGATGTAGAGTGGATAAAAATGGATGTCGAGTGGATAAAATGGATGTAGAGTGGATAAAATGGATGTAGATTGGATAAAATGGATGTAGAGTTAATAAAAATGGATGTAGAGTGGATAAAATGGATGTATAGTGGATAAAAATGGATGTAGAGTGGATAAAATGGATGTAGAGTAGATAAAATGGATGTAGAGTGGATAAAATGGATGTAGAGTTGATAAAATGGATGTAAAGTGGATAAAATGGATGTAGAGTTAATAAAAATGGATGTAGAGTGGAAATAATGGATGTAGATTGGATAAAATGGATGTAGAGTGGATAAAAATGGATGTAGAGTGGATAAAATGGATGTAGAGTTAATAAAAATGGATGTAGAGTGGAAATAATGGATGTAGAGAGGATAAAATGGATGTAGAGTGGATAAAATGGATGTAGAGTTCATAAAAATGGATGTAGAGTGGATAAAATGGATGTAGAGTGGATAAAATGATTGTAGAGTGGATAAAATGGATGTAGAGTGGATAAAAATGGATGTAGAGTGGATAAAATGGATGTAGAGTGGATAAAATGGTTGTAGAGTGGATAAAAATGGATGTAGAGTGGATAAAATGGATGTAGAATGGATAAAATGGATGTAAAGTGGATAAAAATGGATGTCGAGTGGATAAAATGGATGTAGAGTGGATAAAAATAGATGTAGAGAGGATAAAATGGAAGTAGAGTGGATAAAAATGGATGTAGAGTGGATAAAAATCGATGTAGAGTGGATAAAATGGATGTAGAGTGGATAAAAATGGATGTAGAGAGGATAAAATGGATGTAGAGTGGATAAAATGGATGTACAGTTAATAAAAATGGATGTAGAGTGGAAATAATGGATGTAGAGAGGATAAAATGGATGTAGAATGGATAAAATGGATTTAGAGTTCATAAAAATGGATGTAGAGTGGATAAAAATGGATGTAGATTGGATAAAATGGATGTAGAGTTGATAAAATGGATGTAAAGTGGATAAAATGGATGTAGAGTTAATAAAAATGGATGTAGAGTGGAATTAATGGATGTAGAGAGGATAAAATGGATGTAGAGTGGATAAAATGGATGTAGAGTTCATAAAAATGGATGTAGAGTGGATAAAAATGGATGTAGATTGGATAAAATGGATGTGGAGTGGATAACAATGGATGTAGAGAGGATAAAAATGGATATAGGGTAGATAAAATGGATGTAGAGTTAATAAAAATGGATGTAGAGTGGATATAATGGATGTAGAGAGGATAAAATGGATGTGGAGTGGATAACAATGGATGTAGAGTGGATAAAATGGATGTAGAGTGGATAAAATGGATGAAGAGTGGATAAAATGGTTGTAGAGTGGATAAAATGGATGTAGAGTGGATAAAAATGGATGTAGAGTGGATAAAATGGATGTAGAGTGGATAAAAATGGATGTAGAGTGGATAAAATGGATGTAGAGTGGATAAAATGGATGTACATTTAATAAAAATGGATGTAGAGTGGATAAAAATGGATGTAGAGTGGATAAAAATGGATGTAGATTGGATAAAATGGATGTAGAGTGGATAAAATGGTTGTAGAGTGGATAAAAATTGATGTAGAGTGGATAAAATGGATGTAGAGTTGATAAAATGGATGTAAAGTGGATAAAATGGATGTAGAGTTAATAAAAATGGATGTAGAGTGGAAATAATGGATGTAGAGAGGATAAAATGGATGTAGAGTGGATAAAATGGATGTAGAGTTTATAAAAATGGATGTAGAGTGGATAAAAATGGATGTAGATTGGATAAAATGGATGTAGAGTGCATAAAAATGGATGTAGAGTGGATAAAATGGATGTAGAGTTAATAAAAATGGATGTAGAGTGGAAATAATGGATGTAGAGAGGATAAAATGGATGTAGAGTGGATAAAATGGATGTAGAGTTCATAAAAATGGATGTAGAGTGGATAAAATGGATGTAGAGTGGATAAAATGATTGTAGAGTGGATAAAATGGATGTAGAGTGGATAAAAATGGATGTAGAGTGGATAAAATGGATGTAGAGTGGATAAAATGGTTGTAGAGTGGATAAAAATGGATGTAGAGTGGATAAAATGGATGTAGAATGGATAAAATGGATGTAAAGTGGATAAAAATTGATGTAGAGTGGATAAAATGGATGTAGAGTGGATAAAAATGGATGTAGAGAGGATAAAATGGATGTAGAGTGGATAAAATGGATGTACAGTTAATAAAAATGGATGTAGAGTGGAAATAATGGATGTAGAGAGGATAAAATGGATGTAGAATGGATAAAATGGATTTAGAGTTCATAAAAATGGATGTAGAGTGGATAAAAATGGATGTAGATTGGATAAAATGGATGTAGAGTTGATAAAATGGATGTAGAGTGGATAAAAATGGATGTAGATTGGATAAAATGGATGTAGAGTTGATAAAATGGATGTAAAGTGGATAAAATGGATGTAGAGTTAATAAAAATGGATGTAGAGTGGAATTAATGGATGTAGAGAGGATAAAATGGATGTAGAGTGGATAAAATGGATGTAGAGTTCATAAAAATGGATGTAGAGTGGATAAAATGGATGTAGAATGGATAAAATGGATGTAAAGTGGATAAAAATGGATGTCGAGTGGATAAAATGGATGTAGAGTGGATAAAAATAGATGCAGAAAGGATAAAATGGAAGTAGAGTGGATAAAAATGGATGTAGAGTGGATAAAAATGGATGTAGAGTGGATAAAATGGATGTAGAGTGGATAAAAATGGATGTAGAGAGGATAAAATGGATGTAGAGTGGATAAAATGGATGTACAGTTAATAAAAATGGATGTAGAGTGGAAATAATGGATGTAGAGAGGATAAAATGGATGTAGAGTGGATAAAATGGATGTAGAGTTCATAAAAATGGATGTAGAGTGGATAAAAATGGATGTAGATTGGATAAAATGGATGTAGAGTTGATAAAATGGATGTAAAGTGGATAAAATGGATGTAGAGTTAATAAAAATGGATGTAGAGTGGAAATAATGGATGTAGAGAGGATAAAATGGATGTAGAGCGGATAAAATGGATGTAGAGTTCATAAAAATGGATGTAGAGTGGATAAAAATGGATGTAGATTGGATAAAATGGATGTGGAGTGGATAACAATGGATGTAGAGAGGATAAAAATGGATATAGGGTAGATAAAATGGATGTAGAGTTAATAAAAATGGATGTAGAGTGGATATAATGGATGTAGAGAGGATAAAATGGATGTGGAGTGGATAACAATGGATGTAGAGTGGATAAAATGGATGTAGAGTGGATAAAATGGATGTAGAGTGGATAAAATGGTTGTAGAGTGGATAAAATGGATGTAGAGTTGATAAAAATGGATGTAGAGTGGATAAAACGGATGTAGAGTGGATAAAAATGGATGTAGAGTGGATACAATGGTTGTAGAGTGGATAAAAATGGATGTAGAGTGGATAAAATGGATGTAGAGTGCATAAAAATGGATGTTGAGTGGATAAAATGGATGTAGAGTGGATAAAATGGATGTATAGTGGATAAAAATGGATGTAGAGAAGATAAAATAGATGTAGAGAGGATAAAAATGGATGTAGAGTGGATAAAATGGATGTCGAGTGGATAAAATGGATGTAGAGTGGATAAAAATAGATGTAGAGTGGATAAAAATGGATGTAGAGTGGATACAATGGATGTAGAGTGGATAAAAATGGATGTAGAGTGGATAAAATGGATGTAGAGTGGATAAAAATGGATGTAGAGTGGATAAAATGGATGTAGAGTGCATAAAAATGGATGTTGAGTGGATAAAATGGATGTAGAGTGGATAAAATGGATGTAGAGTGGATAAAAATGGATGTAGAGTGGATAAAAATGGATGTAGAGTGGATAAAAATGGATGTAGATTGGATAAAATGAATGTAGAGTTAATAAAAGTGGATGTAGAGTGGATAAAATGGATGTAGAGTTGATAAAAATGGATGTAGAGTGGATAAAAATGGATGTAGATTGGATAAAATGGATGTAGAGTGGATAAAAATGGATGTAGAGTATATAAATTGGATGTAGAGTATATAAAATGGATGTAGAGTGGATAAAAATGGATGTAGAGTGGATACAATGGTTGTAGAGTGGATAAAAATGGATGTAGAGTGGATAAAATGGATGTAGAGTGCATAAAAATGGATGTTGAGTGGATAAAATGGATGTAGAGTGGATAAAATGGATGTATAGTGGATAAAAATGGATGTAGAGAAGATAAAATAGATGTAGAGAGGATAAAAATGGATGTAGAGTGGATAAAATGGATGTCGAGTGGATAAAATGGATGTAGAGTGGATAAAAATAGATGTAGAGTGGATAAAAATGGATGTAGAGTGGATACAATGGATGTAGAGTGGATAAAAATGGATGTAGAGTGGATAAAATGGATGTAGAGTGGATAAAAATGGATGTAGAGTGGATAAAATGGATGTAGAGTGCATAAAAATGGATGTTGAGTGGATAAAATGGATGTAGAGTGGATAAAATGGATGTAGAGTGGATAAAAATGGATGTAGAGTGGATAAAAATGGATGTAGAGTGGATAAAAATGGATGTAGATTGGATAAAATGAATGTAGAGTTAATAAAAGTGGATGTAGAGTGGATAAAATGGATGTAGAGTTGATAAAAATGGATGTAGAGTGGATAAAAATGGATGTAGATTGGATAAAATGGATGTAGAGTGGATAAAAATGGATGTAGAGTATATAAATTGGATGTAGAGTATATAAAATGGATGTAGAGTGGATAAAAATGGATGTCGAGTGGATAAAATGGATGTAGAGTGGATAAAAATGGATGTAGATTGGATAAAATGGATGTAGAGTGGATGAAAATGGATGTAGAGTGGATAAAATGGATGTAGAGTAGATAAAATGGATGTAGAGTGGATAAAATGGATGTAGAGTTGATAAAATGGATGTAAAGTGGATAAAATGGATGTAGAGTTAATAAAAATGGATGTAGAGTGGATAAAATGGATGTAGAGTTCATAAAAATGGATGTAGAGTGGATAAAAATGGATGTAGATTGGATAAAATGGATGTAGAGTTGATAAAATGGATGTAAAGTGGATAAAATGGATGTAGAGTTAATAAAAATGGATGTAGAGTGGAAATAATGGATGTAGAGAGGATAAAATGGATGTAGAGCGGATAAAATGGATGTAGAGTTCATAAAAATGGATGTAGAGTGGATAAAAATGGATGTAGATTGGATAAAATGGATGTGGAGTGGATAAAATTGGATGTTGAGTGGATAAAATGGATGTAGAGTGGATAAAATTAATGTACATTTAATAAAAATGGATGTAGAGTGGATAAAAATGGATGTAGATTGGGTAAAATGGTTGTAGAGTTAATAGAAGTGGATGTAGAGTTAATAGAAGTGGATGTAGAGTGGATAAAATGGATGTAGAGTTGATAAAAATGGATGTAGAATGGATAAAAATGGATGTAGATTGGTTAAAATGGATGTAGAGTGGATAAAAATGGATGTCGAGTGGATAAAATGGATGTAGAGTGGATAAAATGGATGTAGATTGGATAAAATGGATGTAGAGTTAATAAAAATGGATGTAGAGTGGATAAAATGGATGTAGAGTGGATAAAAATGGATGTAGAGTATATAAATTGGATGTAGAGTATATAAAATGGATGTAGAGTGGATAAAAATGGATGTCGAGTGGATAAAATGGATGTAGAGTGGATAAAAATGGATGTAGATTGGATAAAATGGATGTAGAGTGGATGAAAATGGATGTAGAGTGGATAAAATGGATGTAGAGTAGATAAAATGGATGTAGAGTGGATAAAATGGATGTAGAGTTGATAAAATGGATGTAAAGTGGATAAAATGGATGTAGAGTTAATAAAAATGGATGTAGAGTGGAAATAATGGATGTAGAGAGGATAAAATGGATGTAGAGTGGATAAAATGGATGTGGAGTGGATAACAATGGATGTAGAGTGGATAAAATGGATGTAGAGTGGATAAAATGGATGAAGAGTGGATAAAATGGTTGTAGAGTGGATAAAATGGATGTAGAGTGGATAAAAATGGATGTAGAGTGGATAAAATGGATGTAGAGTGGATAAAAATGGATGTAGAGTGGATAAAATGGATGTAGAATGGATAAAATGGATGTAAAGTGGATAAAAATGGATGTCGAGTGGATAAAATGGATGTAGAGTGGATAAAAATAGATGCAGAGAGGATAAAATGGAAGTAGAGTGGATAAAAATGGATGTAGAGTAGATAAAAATGGATGTAGAGTGGATAAAATGGATGTAGAGTGGATAAAAATGGATGTAGAGAGGATAAAATGGATGTAGAGTGGATAAAATGGATGTACAGTTAATAAAAATGGATGTAGAGTGGATAAAATGGATGAAGAGTGGATAAAATGGTTGTAGAGTGGATAAAATGGATGTAGAGTGGATAAAAATGGATGTAGAGTGGATAAAATGGATGTAGAGTGGATAAAAATGGATGTAGAGTGGATAAAATGGATGTAGAATGGATAAAATGGATGTAAAGTGGATAAAAATGGATGTCGAGTGGATAAAATGGATGTAGAGTGGATAAAAATAGATGCAGAGAGGATAAAATGGAAGTAGAGTGGATAAAAATGGATGTAGAGTGGATAAAAATGGATGTAGAGTGGATAAAATGGATGTAGAGAGGATAAAATGGATGTAGAGTGGATAAAATGGATGTAGAGTTCATAAAAATGGATGTAGAGTGGATAAAAATGGATGTAGATTGGATAAAATGGATGTAGAGTTGATAAAATGGATGTAAAGTGGATAAAATGGATGTAGAGTTAATAAAAATGGATGTAGAGTGGAAATAATGGATGTAGAGAGGATAAAATAGATGTAGAGCGGATAAAATGGATGTAGAGTCCATAAAAATGGATGTAGAGTGGATAAAAATGGATGTAGATTGGATAAAATGGATGTGGAGTGGATAACAATGGATGTAGAGAGGATAAAAATGGATATAGGGTAGATAAAATGGATGTAGAGTTAATAAAAATGGATGTAGAGTGGATATAATGGATGTAGAGAGGATAAAATGGATGTGGAGTGGATAACAATGGATGTAGAGTGGATAAAATGGATGTAGAGTGGATAAAATGGTTGTAGAGTGGATAAAATGGATGTAGAGTTGATAAAAATGGATGTAGAGTGGATAAAACGGATGTAGAGTGGATAAAAATGGATGTAGAGTGGATACAATGGTTGTAGAGTGGATAAAAATGGATATAGGGTAGATAAAATGGATGTAGAGTTAATAAAAATGGATGTAGAGTGGATATAATGGATGTAGAGAGGATAAAATGGATGTGGAGTGGATAACAATGGATGTAGAGTGGATAAAATGGATGTAGAGTGGATAAAATGGATGTAGAGAGGATAAAATGGATGTAGAGTGGATAAAAATGGATGTAGAGTGGATAAAATGGATGTCGAGTGGATAAAATGGATGTAGAGTGGATAAAATGGATGTAGAGTGGATAAAAATAGATGTAGAGTGGATAAAAATGGATGTAGAGTGGATACAATGGATGTAGAGTGGATAAAAATTGATGTAGATTGGATAAAATGGATGTAGAGTTGATAAAATGGATGTAAAGTGGATAAAATGGATGTAGAGTTAATAAAAATGGATGTAGAGTGGAAATAATGGATGTAGAGAGGATAAAATGGATGTAGAGCGGATAAAATGGATGTAGAGTTCATAAAAATGGATGTAGAGTGGATAAAAATGGATGTAGATTGGATAAAATGGATGTGGAGTGGATAACAATGGATGTAGAGAGGATAAAAATGGATATAGGGTAGATAAAATGGATGTAGAGTTAATAAAAATGGATGTAGAGTGGATATAATGGATGTAGAGAAGATAAAATGGATGTGGAGTGGATAACAATGGATGTAGAGTGGATAAAATGGATGTAGAGTGGATAAAAGGGATGAAGAGTGGATAAAATGGATGTAGAGTAGATAAAAATGGATGTAGAGTGGATAAAATGGATGTAGAGTGGATAAAATGGATGTAGAGTGGATAAAAATGGATGTAGAGTGGATAAAATGGATGTAGAGTGCATAAAAATGGATGTTGAGTGGATAAAGTGGATGTAGAGTGGATAAAATGGATGTACATTTAATAAAAATGGATGTAGAGTGGATAAAAATGGATGTAGAGTGGATAAAAATGGATGTAGATTGGATAAAATGGATGTAGAGTTAATAAAAGTGGATGTAGAGTGGATAAAATGGATGTAGAGTTGATAAAAATGGATGTATACTGGATAAAAATGGATGTAGATTATATAAATTGGATGTAGAGTATATAAAATGGATGTAGAGTGGATAAAAATGGATGTAGATTGGATAAAATGGATGTAGAGTGGATAAAAATGGATGTAGATTATATAAATTGGATGTAGAGTATATAAAATGGATGTAGAGTGGATAAAAATGGATGTCGAGTGGATAAAATGGATGTATAGTGGATAAAAATGGATGTAGAGTAGATAAAATAGATGTAGAGTGGATAAAAATGGATGTAGAGTGGATAAAAATGGATGTAGATTGGATAAAATGGATGTAGAGTTAATAAAAGTGGATGTAGAGTGGATAAAATGGATGTAGAGTTGATAAAAATGGATGTAGAGTGGATAAAAATGGATGTAGATTGGATAAAATGGATGTAGAGTGGATAAAAATTGATGTAGATTATATAAATTGGATGTAGAGTATATAAAATGGATGTAGAGTGGATAAAAATGGATGTCGAGTGGATAAAATGGATGTAGAGTGGATAAAAATGGATGTAGATTGGACAAAATGGATGTAGAGTTAATAAAAATGGATGTAGAGTGGATAAAATGGATGTATAGTGGATAAAAATGGATGTAGAGTAGATAAAATAGATGTAGAGTGGATAAAAATGGATGTAGAGTGGATAAAATGGATGTCGAGTGGATAAAATGGATGTAGAGTGGATAAAAATAGATGTAGAGTGGATAAAAATGGATGTAGAGTGGATACAATGGATGTAGAGTGGATAAAAATGGATGTAGAGTGGATAAAATGGATGTAGAGTGGATAAAAATGGATGTAGAGTGGATAAAATGGATGTAGAGTGCATAAAAATGGATGTTGAGTGGATAAAATGGATGTAGAGTGGATAAAATGGATGTACATTTAATAAAAATGGATGTAGAGTGGATAAAAATGGATGTAGAGTGGATAAAAATGGATGTAGATTGGATAAAATGGATGTAGAGTGGATAAAAATGGATGTAGATTATATAAATTGGATGTAGAGTATATAAAATGGATGTAGAGTGGATAAAAATGGATGTCGAGTGGATAAAATGGATGTAGAGTGGATAAAATGGATGTGGAGTGGATAACAATGGATGTAGAGAGGATAAAAATGGATATAGGGTAGATAAAATGGATGTAGAGTTAATAAAAATGGATGTAGAGTAGATAAAAATGGATGTAGAGTGGATAAAATGGATGTAGAGTGGATAAAATGGTTGTAGAGTGCATAAAAATGGATGTTGAGTGGATAAAATGGATGTAGAGTGGATAAAATGGATGTACATTTAATAAAAATGGATGTAGAGTGGATAAAAATGGATGTAGAGTGGATAAAATGGATGTAAAGTGGATAAAAATGGATGTCGAGTGGATAAAATGGATGTAGAGTGGAGAAAAATAGATGTAGAGAGGATAAAATGGAAGTAGAGTGGATAAAAATGGATGTAGAGTGGATAAAAATGGATGTAGAGTGGATAAAATGGATGTAGAGTGGATAAAAATGGATGTAGATTGGATAAAATGGATGTGGAGTGGATAACAATGGATGTAGAGAGGATAAAAATGGATATAGGGTAGATAAAATGGATGTAGAGTTAATAAAAGTGGATGTAGAGTGGATATAATGGATGTAGAGAGGATAAAATGGATGTGGAGTGGATAACAATGGATGTAGAGTGGATAAAATGGATGTAGAGTGGATAAAATGGATGAAGAGTGGATAAAATGGTTGTAGAGTGGATAAAATGGATGTAGAGTAGATAAAAATGGATGTAGAGTGGATAAAATGGATGTAGAGTGGATAAAATGGATGTAGAGTGGATAAAAATGGATGAAGAGTGGATAAAATGGATGTAGAGTGCATAAAAATGGATGTTGAGTGGATAAAGTGGATGTAGAGTGGATAAAATGGATGTACATTTAATAAAAATGGATGTAGAGTGGATAAAAATGGATGTAGAGTGGATAAAAATGCATGTAGATTGGATAAAATGGATGTAGAGTTAATAAAAGTGGATGTAGAGTGGATAAAATGGATGTAGAGTTGATAAAAATGGATGTAGAGTGGATAAAAATGGATGTAGATTGGATAAAATGGATGTAGAGTGGATAAAAATGGATGTAGAATATATAAATTGGATGTAGAGTATATAAAATGGATGTAGAGTGGATAAAAATGGATGTAGATTGGATAAAATGGATGTAGAGTGGATAAAAATGGATGTAGATTATATAAATTGGATGTAGAGTATATAAAATGGATGTAGAGTGGATAAAAATGGATGTCGAGTGGATAAAATGGATGTATAGTGGATAAAAATGGATGTAGAGTAGATAAAATAGATGTAGAGTGGATAAAAATGGATGTAGAGTGGATAAAAATGGATGTAGATTGGATAAAATGGATGTAGAGTTAATAAAAGTGGATGTAGAGTGGATAAAATGGATGTAGAGTTGATAAAAATGGATGTAGAGTGGATAAAAATGGATGTAGATTGGATAAAATGGATGTAGAGTGGATAAAAATTGATGTAGATTATATAAATTGGATGTAGAGTATATAAAATGGATGTAGAGTGGATAAAAATGGATGTCGAGTGGATAAAATGGATGTAGAGTGGATAAAAATGGATGTAGATTGGAAAAAATGGATGTAGAGTTAATAAAAATGGATGTAGAGTGGATAAAATGGATGTATAGTGGATAAAAATGGATGTAGAGTAGATAAAATAGATGTAGAGTGGATAAAAATGGATGTAGAGTGGATAAAATGGATGTCGAGTGGATAAAATGGATGTAGAGTGGATAAAAATAGATGTAGAGTGGATAAAAATGGATGTAGAGTGGATACAATGGATGTAGAGTGGATAAAAATGGATGTAGAGTGGATAAAATGGATGTAGAGTGGATAAAAATGGATGTAGAGTGGATAAAATGGATGTAGAGTGCATAAAAATGGATGTTGAGTGGATAAAATGGATGTAGAGTGGATAAAATGGATGTACATTTAATAAAAATGGATGTAGAGTGGATAAAAATGGATGTAGAGTGGATAAAAATGGATGTAGATTGGATAAAATGGATGTAGAGTTAATAAAAGTGGATGTAGAGTGGATAAAATGGATATAGAGTTGATAAAAATGGATGTAGAGTGGATAAAAATGGATGTAGATTGGATAAAATGGATGTAGAGTGGATAAAAATGGATGTAGATTATATAAATTGGATGTAGAGTATATAAAATGGATGTAGAGTGGATAAAAATGGATGTCGAGTGGATAAAATGGATGTAGAGTGGATAAAATGGATGTAGATTGGATAAAATGGATGTAGAGTTAATAAAAATGGATGTAGAGTGGATAAAATGGATGTATAGTGGATAAAAATGGATGGAGAGTAGATAAAATAGATGTAGAGTGGATAAAAATGGATGTAGAGTGGATAAAATGGATGTCGAGTGGATAAAATGGATGTAGAGTGGATAAAAATAGATGTAGAGTGGGTATAATGGATGTAGAGAGGATAAAATGGATGTGGAGTGGATAACAATGGATGTAGAGTGGATAAAATGGATGTAGAGTGGATAAAATGGATGAAGAGTGGATAAAATGGTTGTAGAGTGGATAAAATGGATGTAGAGTAGATAAAAATGGATGTAGAGTGGATAAAATGGATGTAGAGTGGATAAAAATGGATGTAGAGTGGATAAAATGGATGTAGAGTGCATAAAAATGGATGTTGAGTGGATAAAATGGATGTAGAGTGGATAAAATTAATGTACATTTAATAAAAATGGATGTAGAGTGGATAAAAATGGATGTAGATTGGATAAAATGGTTGTAGAGTTAATAAAAGTGGATGTAGAGTGGATAAAATGGATGTAGAGTTGATAAAAATGGATGTAGAGTGGATAAAAATGGATGTAGATTGGATAAAATGGATGTAGAGTGGATAAAATGGATGTAGAGTGCATAAAAATGGATGTTGAGTGGATAAAGTGGATGTAGAGTGGATAAAATGGATGTCCATTTAATAAAAATGGATGTAGAGTGGATAAAAATGGATGTAGAGTGGATAAAAATGGATGTAGATTGGATAAAATGGATGTAGAGTTAATAAAAGTGGATGTAGAGTGGATAAAATGGATGTAGAGTTGATAAAAATGGATGTAGAGTGGATAAAAATGGATGTCGAGTGGATAAAATGGATGTAGAGTGGATAAAATGGATGTAGATTGGATAAAATTGATGTAGAGTTAATAAAAATGGATGTAGAGTGGATAAAATGGATGTATAGTGGATAAAAATGGATGGAGAGTAGATAAAATAGATGTAGAGTGGATAAAAATGGATGTAGAGTGGATAAAATGGATGTCGAGTGGATAAAATGGATGTAGAGTGGATAAAAATAGATGTAGAGTGGATAAAAATGGATGTAGAGTGGATACAATGGATGTAGAGTGGATAAAAATGGATGTAGAGTGGATAAAATGGATGTAGAGTGGATAAAAATGGATGTAGAGTGGATAAAATGGATGTAGAGTGCATAAAAATGGATGTTGAGTGGATAAAATGGATGTAGAGTGGATAAAATGGATGTACATTTAATAAAAATGGATGTAGAGTGGATAAAAATGGATGTAGAGTGGATGAAATGGATGTAGAGTGGATAAAATGGATGTAGAGTGGATAAAAATGGATGTAGAGTGGATAAAAATGGATATAGGGTAGATAAAATGGATGTAGAGTTAATAAAAATGGATGTAGAGTGGGTATAATGGATGTAGAGTATATAAATTGGATGTAGAGTATATAAAATGGATGTAGAGTGGATAAAAATGGATGTCGAGTGGATAAAATGGATGTAGAGTGGATAAAAATGGATGTAGATTGGATAAAATGGATGTAGAGTGGATGAAAATGGATGTAGAGTATATAAATTGGATGTAGAGTATATAAAATGGATGTAGAGTGGATAAAAATGGATGTCGAGTGGATAAAATGGATGTAGAGTGGATAAAAATGGATGTAGAGTGGATAAAAATGGATGTAGAGTGGATAAAATGGTTGTAGAGTGGATAAAATGGATGTAGAGTAGATAAAAATGGATGTAGAGTGGATAAAATGGATGTAGAGTTAATAAAAATGGATGTAGAGTGGAAATTATGGATGTAGAGAGGATAAAATGGATGTAGAGTGGATAAAATGGATGTAGAGTTCATAAAAATGGATGTAGAGTGGATAAAAATGGATGTAGATTGGATAAAATGGATGTGGAGTGGATAACAATGGATGTAGAGAGGATAAAATGGATGTAGAGTGGATAAAATGGATGAAGAGTGGATAAAATGGATGTAGAGTGGATAAAATGGATGTAGAGTAGATAAAAATGGATGTAGAGTGGATAAAATGGATGTAGAGTGGATAAAAATGGATGTAGAGTGGATAAAATGGATGTAGAGTGCATAAAAATGGATGTTGAGTGGATAAAGTGGATGTAGAGTGGATAAAATGGATGTACATTTAATAAAAATGGATGTAGAGTGGATAAAAATGGATGTAGAGTGGATAAAAATGGATGTAGATTGGATAAAATGGATGTAGAGTTAATAAAAGTGGATGTAGAGTGGATAAAATGGATGTAGAGTTGATAAAAATGGATGTAGAGTGGATAAAAATGGATGTAGATTGGATAAAATGGATGTAGAGTGGATAAAAATGGATGTAGATTATATAAATTGGATGTAGAGTATATAAAATGGATGTAGAGTGGATAAAAATGGATGTAGATTGGATAAAATGGATGTAGAGTGGATAAAAATGGATGTAGATTATATAAATTGGATGTAGAGTATATAAAATGGATGTAGAGTGGATAAAAATGGATGTCGAGTGGATAAAATGGATGTATAGTGGATAAAAATGGATGTAGAGTAGATAAAATAGATGTAGAGTGGATAAAAATGGATGTAGAGTGGATAAAAATGGATGTAGATTGGATAAAATGGATGTAGAGTTAATAAAAGTGGATGTAGAGTGGATAAAATGGATGTAGAGTTGATAAAAATGGATGTAGAGTGGATAAAAATGGATGTAGATTGGATAAAATGGATGTAGAGTGGATAAAAATGGATGTAGATTATATAAATTGGATGTAGAGTATATAAAATGGATGTAGAGTGGATAAAAATGGATGTCGAGTGGATAAAATGGATGTAGAGTGGATAAAAATGGATGTAGATTGGACAAAATGGATGTAGAGTTAATAAAAATGGATGTAGAGTGGATAAAAATAGATGTAGAGTGGATAAAAATGGATGTAGAGTGGATACAATGGATGTAGAGTGGATAAAAATGGATGTAGAGTGGATAAAATGGATGTAGAGTGGATAAAAATGGATGTAGAGTGGATAAAATGGATGTAGAGTGCATAAAAATGGATGTTGAGTGGATAAAATGGATGTAGAGTGGATAAAATGGATGTACATTTAATAAAAATGGATGTAGAGTGGATAAAATGGATGTATAGTGGATAAAAATGGATGTAGAGTAGATAAAATAGATGTAGAGTGGATAAAAATGGATGTAAAGTGGATAAAAATGGATGTAGATTGGATAAAATGGATGTAGAGTGGATAAAAATGGATGTAGATTATATAAATTGGATGTAGAGTATATAAAATGGATGTAGAGTGGATAAAAATGGATGTCGAGTGGATAAAATGGATGTAGAGTGGATAAAAATGGATGTAGATTGGACAAAATGGATGTAGAGTTAATAAAAATGGATGTAGAGTGGATAAAATGGATGTATAGTGGATAAAAATGGATGTAGAGTAGATAAAATAGATGTAGAGTGGATAAAAATGGATGTAGAGTGGATAAAATGGATGTCGAGTGGATAAAATGGATGTAGAGTGGATAAAAATAGATGTAGAGTGGATAAAAATGGATGTAGAGTGGATACAATGGATGTAGAGTGGAAAAAAATGGATGTAGAGTGGATAAAATGGATGTAGAGTGGATAAAAATGGATGTAGAGTGGATAAAATGGATGTAGAGTGCATAAATATGGATGTTGAGTGGATAAAATGGATGTAGAGTGGATAAAATGGATGTACATTTAATAAAAATGGATGTAGAGTGGATAAAAATGGATGTAGAGTGGATAAAAATGGATGTAGATTGGATAAAATGGATGTAGAGTTAATAAAAGTGGATGTAGAGTGGATAAAATGGATGTAGAGTGCATAAAAATGGATGTTGAGTGGATAAAGTGGATGTAGAGTGGATAAAATGGATGTACATTTAATAAAAATGGATGTAGAGTGGATAAAAATGGATGTAGAGTGGATAAAAATGGATGTAGATTGGATAAAATGGATGTAGAGTTAATAAAAGTGGATGTAGAGTGGATAAAATGGATGTAGAGTTGATAAAAATGGATGTAGAGTGGATAAAAATGGATGTAGATTGGATAAAATGGATGTAGAGTGGATAAAAATGGATGTAGAGTGGATAAAATGGATGTCGAGTGGATAAAATGGATGTAGAGTGGATAAAAATAGATGTAGAGTGGATAAAAATGGATGTAGAGTGGATACAATGGATGTAGAGTGGATAAAAATGGATGTAGAGTGGATAAAATGGATGTAGAGTGGATAAAAATGGATGTAGAGTGGATAAAATGGATGTAGAGTGCATAAAAATGGATGTTGAGTGGATAAAATGGATGTAGAGTGGATAAAATGGATGTACATTTAATAAAAATGGATGTAGAGTGGATAAAAATGGATGTAGAGTGGATGAAATGGATGTAGAGTGGATAAAATGGATGTAGAGTGGATAAAAATGGATGTAGAGTGGATAAAAATGGATATAGGGTAGATAAAATGGATGTAGAGTTAATAAAAATGGATGTAGAGTATATAAATTGGATGTAGAGTATATAAAATGGATGTAGAGTGGATAAAAATGGATGTCGAGTGGATAAAATGGATGTAGAGTGGATAAAAATGGATGTAGATTGGATAAAATGGATGTAGAGTGGATGAAAATGGATGTAGAGTATATAAATTGGATGTAGAGTATATAAAATGGATGTAGAGTGGATAAAAATGGATGTCGAGTGGATAAAATGGATGTAGAGTGGATAAAAATGGATGTAGAGTGGATAAAAATGGATGTAGAGTGGATAAAATGGTTGTAGAGTGGATAAAATGGATGTAGAGTAGATAAAAATGGATGTAGAGTGGATAAAATGGATGTAGAGTTAATAAAAATGGATGTAGAGTGGAAATTATGGATGTAGAGAGGATAAAATGGATGTAGAGTGGATAAAATGGATGTAGAGTTCATAAAAATGGATGTAGAGTGGATAAAAATGGATGTAGATTGGATAAAATGGATGTGGAGTGGATAACAATGGATGTAGAGAGGATAAAATGGATGTAGAGTGGATAAAATGGATGAAGAGTGGATAAAATGGATGTAGAGTGGATAAAATGGATGTAGAGTAGATAAAAATGGATGTAGAGTGGATAAAATGGATGTAGAGTGGATAAAAATGGATGTAGAGTGGATAAAATGGATGTAGAGTGCATAAAAATGGATGTTGAGTGGATAAAGTGGATGTAGAGTGGATAAAATGGATGTACATTTAATAAAAATGGATGTAGAGTGGATAAAAATGGATGTAGAGTGGATAAAAATGGATGTAGATTGGATAAAATGGATGTAGAGTTAATAAAAGTGGATGTAGAGTGGATAAAATGGATGTAGAGTTGATAAAAATGGATGTAGAGTGGATAAAAATGGATGTAGATTGGATAAAATGGATGTAGAGTGGATAAAAATGGATGTAGATTATATAAATTGGATGTAGAGTATATAAAATGGATGTAGAGTGGATAAAAATGGATGTAGATTGGATAAAATGGATGTAGAGTGGATAAAAATGGATGTAGATTATATAAATTGGATGTAGAGTATATAAAATGGATGTAGAGTGGATAAAAATGGATGTCGAGTGGATAAAATGGATGTATAGTGGATAAAAATGGATGTAGAGTAGATAAAATAGATGTAGAGTGGATAAAAATGGATGTAGAGTGGATAAAAATGGATGTAGATTGGATAAAATGGATGTAGAGTTAATAAAAGTGGATGTAGAGTGGATAAAATGGATGTAGAGTTGATAAAAATGGATGTAGAGTGGATAAAAATGGATGTAGATTGGATAAAATGGATGTAGAGTGGATAAAAATGGATGTAGATTATATAAATTGGATGTAGAGTATATAAAATGGATGTAGAGTGGATAAAAATGGATGTCGAGTGGATAAAATGGATGTAGAGTGGATAAAAATGGATGTAGATTGGACAAAATGGATGTAGAGTTAATAAAAATGGATGTAGAGTGGATAAAAATAGATGTAGAGTGGATAAAAATGGATGTAGAGTGGATACAATGGATGTAGAGTGGATAAAAATGGATGTAGAGTGGATAAAATGGATGTAGAGTGGATAAAAATGGATGTAGAGTGGATAAAATGGATGTAGAGTGCATAAAAATGGATGTTGAGTGGATAAAATGGATGTAGAGTGGATAAAATGGATGTACATTTAATAAAAATGGATGTAGAGTGGATAAAATGGATGTATAGTGGATAAAAATGGATGTAGAGTAGATAAAATAGATGTAGAGTGGATAAAAATGGATGTAAAGTGGATAAAAATGGATGTAGATTGGATAAAATGGATGTAGAGTGGATAAAAATGGATGTAGATTATATAAATTGGATGTAGAGTATATAAAATGGATGTAGAGTGGATAAAAATGGATGTCGAGTGGATAAAATGGATGTAGAGTGGATAAAAATGGATGTAGATTGGACAAAATGGATGTAGAGTTAATAAAAATGGATGTAGAGTGGATAAAATGGATGTATAGTGGATAAAAATGGATGTAGAGTAGATAAAATAGATGTAGAGTGGATAAAAATGGATGTAGAGTGGATAAAATGGATGTCGAGTGGATAAAATGGATGTAGAGTGGATAAAAATAGATGTAGAGTGGATAAAAATGGATGTAGAGTGGATACAATGGATGTAGAGTGGAAAAAAATGGATGTAGAGTGGATAAAATGGATGTAGAGTGGATAAAAATGGATGTAGAGTGGATAAAATGGATGTAGAGTGCATAAATATGGATGTTGAGTGGATAAAATGGATGTAGAGTGGATAAAATGGATGTACATTTAATAAAAATGGATGTAGAGTGGATAAAAATGGATGTAGAGTGGATAAAAATGGATGTAGATTGGATAAAATGGATGTAGAGTTAATAAAAGTGGATGTAGAGTGGATAAAATGGATGTAGAGTGCATAAAAATGGATGTTGAGTGGATAAAGTGGATGTAGAGTGGATAAAATGGATGTACATTTAATAAAAATGGATGTAGAGTGGATAAAAATGGATGTAGAGTGGATAAAAATGGATGTAGATTGGATAAAATGGATGTAGAGTTAATAAAAGTGGATGTAGAGTGGATAAAATGGATGTAGAGTTGATAAAAATGGATGTAGAGTGGATAAAAATGGATGTAGATTGGATAAAATGGATGTAGAGTGGATAAAAATGGATGTAGATTATATAAATTGGATGTAGAGTATATAAAATGGATGTAGAGTGGATAAAAATGGATGTCGAGTGGATAAAATGGATGTAGAGTGGATAAAAATGGATGTAGATTGGATAAAATGGATGTAGAGTTAATAAAAATGGATGTAGAGTGGATAAAATGGATGTATGTATGTATGTATCGTTTATTGTTCCCCTTGGGGTTACAAATTCTTTACAACCTTAACACTAAGCGCTTATCCCTACCTTACTACTAACTTATCACTACTCGCCCGCTGTCTCTGTCTCTTATCTCTCGCTTCGCTCTCCCCTTTCTTTTCGCTCGCTCGCTACCCTCTCCCGCTCTCGACCTCTTACGCTCTCTCCGCTCTTTCCCTCTCCTCTCTTTACTTTCGCTCTCTTCCCTCCTCCCACCTCCTCCCTCCTTACCCTCTCCCTCCACTCCTCCCTCTCCTCTCCCCGGACTTCCGTTTCCCATTCTCACTCCCTCTCCTTTACCTCTTTCATTCCCACTCTCGCTCCCTCCTCTCTTCATTCACCCCTCTCCTCCTTTCCAACTCCCTCATCCATTCCTCCCCTTGCCCCTCCCCTCCCAATATTTCTTTTACCTTTTGCTGCCACCCCTCTTTCTCACCCTCCCCATCCCTACTGCATCCCTCCCATACATGTTCCCATGTCTCCTCCTCTCCCCCACATATCCTACATGCCCTCTTCTCCTCTTCCTCCCAATACCTACCCTCCCTTACCTCATTTCCCAATCTGAACCTAGCGACCCTTCTCCACCTACTCTCCCCCCATCCCTTTTTCAGGTATCCCGGTATTTCCTCTTCCCTCACCTCTCTGTACCATCTATTATATTTAGATTCCTCTATCTTTTCGCCCCTTTCCTCCCTTTGCATTTCCCTATCTCTTTCCGCCATCTCCTCGTACTGTATGTCCCCGCTCTCCCTTCTTTCCTGCACTTCTTGTTCCTCAAACCCTCTCTTCTCCAAGAACCTTTTCCTCCCCTCTTCCCAGCCCGATCCCCTCTTTTTCCTCCTTATCCTTTCCTTCATCTCTTCCCAGCATCCCCTCGCTATTTCACTACCCTTTCCCTCCTCTAGTCTTCTCTCGTACTCCCACGCCCTCCTCCCTGCCCTCACTCTCAGTTTATCCCTCTTCATCTCTTCCCTTACCATGTAGCCTGGTGTCCTCCAGTCCGCCCCTAGCACCCACCTTAGATATCGCTCCTGCACTGCCTCTATCTCCTTCCACTCTTTCCATCCCCATATCTCCGCCCCATATTCCATCACCGTCCATACCAACCTGTCAAACATCCAGACCCGCCTTTCCCACTCTTTCCCCCATCTTCTCTTCCCTATTCCCCATGCTTGTCTCATTACCCACCCCGCCTTCCTCACCCTGTCCCTCCCGTGCTCCTCCATACCCCCGTTTCTTTTCATCACGTATCCTAGATACCTGAATACTTTTACCTCCTCTACCTCTTTCCCCTTCCACCTCCAATCCCCTTTCTTCTCCCTTCCTCCTCCTTTTCTAAATCTCATTACCTTTGTCTTCTCGACATTTAACTGCAACCCCTTCCTCTCCATGTACCCCTCCATCCTCCTCATCATCGTCCTCAACTCCCACTCGTTCCCCGCCAGCCACACCATGTCGTCCGCATACGCCAGTGAGTATACTTTTCTCCCTTTTACCTTTACCCCTCCTATTCCTTCCCCTTTTCCCAGCTCCTCTTCCATATCCGCAATCATTAGGTTGAAAAGTATTGGACTCAGCGGGCACCCCTGCCTTACCCCCTTCGCAGTCCAAAACTTTTCCCCTACCTTTCCCCCTATCCTCACCCTGCTTGTTGTCTCCCCATACACCTCTTCCACTCTTGCCCTCAGCCCTTTCCTAACTCCCCGCTCTTCCAACGCCTCCATCAACACCCTCCTGTCCACCGAATCAAAAGCCGCTTTCAAGTCTACAAACACTGCCACCACCTTTCCCCCTTTCCTCGCTATCTCCCTTCCTACCACATAATTCACCACATACACATTGTCCACCGTTCCCATACCCTTCCTGAAACCCGTCTGGTTATGCGGTACCATCCCCTTCTCTTCCGCCTCTACCCTTATCCTCTCCGCCAGTACTGACGTATACACTTTGTATAGCGTCTGCATCAGCGTAACCCCTCTGTACTGCTCAACTTTGCTCCCATCCCCTGCCTTTAAGATCGGTACCACCCATCCCTCTTTCCACTCCTCCGGCCATCCTTCCCCCCTCCACACCCTCTCACACATCCCCCAAACCCACTCTACTACTTCCTCTCCCCCGTACCTCCACACCTCTCCCGGTACTCCATCCCCTCCCGCCGCCTTCCCATCTTTCAGCCTGGCTATCGCCCACCTTATCTCTTCCTTCCTTATTCCCCCTTCCTCGTCTCTTTCCCTTTTCCCTTCTACCCCTCTTCTTACCCTCACTTCCACCCCGCCCAGTAATCTCATAAAATGTTCTCTCCATTCCTCCATCTCTATGTCCGCCCCCGTCCCCCTTCTCTTCCTCCTTTCCCTGTTAATTATTTCCCATACCTTCCCCTCCGTCCTTGCCTCCTCCGCTTCCTTCGCGAAGCGCTCATTTTCCTCCTCCCTCTTTCTCTCACACAACTTCTTGTACTCCCTTTTTTTCCTCTTATATTCCTCTCCCTGCTCCTCTCTTCTTTTTCTTCTCATTTCCCTTCTCACCTCCCTTTTCTTTTCCTCGCACTCTTCATCCCACCATCCCCTCCTGCCCCCTTTTCTCCCCTTACCTTCCTCTAACTTCAGAACTCTCCCTATTTCCTGTATGACTTCCCTTAATTCCTCATTGACCCCTAAGCCCCTCCTGTCCTTCCACTTTAATTCTCTTCTAAATCTTTCCCTTCCCTCTCCTGACCAGTCCCCTCTTCCTCCCCCTCCCTTCCCTCCTCTCCTCTTTTCCTTTCCTTTTCCTTCCCTCACCCCTCCTACCCATATGCTCACCGATTGGTGATCTGAGTCTACCTCTTCCCCCACCTCTATTCTCCTTATCCTTTCCCTTGTCCTTTCATTCCCCAACACATAGTCTATTACTGTGTCCCCCCTCCCTCCCGTAAATGTATATTCTCCCTCCTCATCCCCTTCCATATCTCCATTTAAAATGCTCCATCCCCTTTCCCCTATATACTGTACTAATACCTTTCCTTGTCCGTTCATTATCTTGTCCTTTGACCTTCTCCCCCCCTCCTCCCCTTCTTCTCCCCGCACCGCCCCTCCCTCCTCTCCCGTTCTTGCGTTAAAGTCCCCCCCAATTATCGTCCTTCCCTTATCCTCCCCTTCCTCCACCCATTCCTGTATTTCCTTCAGCTTCTCTTTCATGTCCCCGTTAACGTACATTCCTATCACCCTCCACTTTTCTCCGCCTAACTTCACCTTTACCTGAACCAGCCCCTCCGACCCTTTGTTCTCCTCCTGTCCTTCCTCGTCGACCAATTCCTTTTTCACCCCTGCTACCATCCCCCCTGCTGCCCTTCCCTTCTTATTCCTTCTTTTTGCTGGTTTCACCACCCATCTGTATCCCTCTGGTACCTTACTCCTCACTTTCTCCCATCCTTTCTCATCTACCCACGTCTCCTCCATCACTATGACATCCCATTCCCCCAGTCCCCGCCAGAACTCCTTGTCCTTATTCCCTAGTCCTGCCACGTTCCAGAACCCTATCTTCCATCCCTCCTCCTCTCCTTCCTTCCACCTTCCTCCCACTCTTTCTCTTCCCTCTCCTATTTCCTCCCTGTTTCTTCTCCTCGCTTCCCTTCCCCCGATGCCGTTTCCCTCCCTTCTCCACCCCCTAACAACCATCCCCTTTCTAACGTCAGTTCCTCCCTTTCCTCGTCCCATCTCCACATCACTCCATCTAGCCATATCCTACCATACCCCGTCCTTACCCTCCTCCCCCTGCCTCCCTCTTCCTTTGCTATCTTTCCTATCCTCCACTGCATTTTCCTTTCCGCCCATGTCCAGTCCTCCTCTATCCTCTCTTCCCTCCCCTTTAGCTTTGTCTTCCTCTCTATTACATTCCTTTTCTGTTCCTTGCTCCCCAGCTTCACTACCACCATCCTTCCTTTTCCCTCTCTCTCTCCTCCCACCCTTCTTACTTCCTCTATCTCTACCTCCGCCCCTATCTCCTTCATGATCTCCTCCACCCTTTCTTTCACTTTCTCCTTCTCTGCTTTAATTCCTCTTATCAATATATTTCTTTTTCTCTCCTCCCTTTCCCTCGCCTCTATCTTCCTCTCCATTTCCTTTATCTTCCCCTCTACCCTCTCATTCCCCTCTCTTCTTAACCCCCTTTCTCCCCCACCTTCCTTCCCTCCGCTCCTTTCCTCTGTCTCCTTCCCTTCATTCGTCCCCCCCACCGTTCTATCTCTTTTCTCTACCTTTCCCTCTATCTCCTTTAGTTTTTCCCATATCTCCCTTTTCTCCGTTTCCCACTTTTCCTCTCTCTCCCTACTCTCCTCCTGCACCTTCCTCACTTCATCCCTATGCTCCCTTACCATCCCTCTCATCTCCTCCATTGCCTTCCTGATCTCCTTTTTCATTTCCTCCATCATCTTCTTCATCTCCTCCCCCATCATCTGCCTAATCTGTTCCCACTTCGTTTCCGTCTCCCCCCCCCTGCTCTCTTCTTCTGCCTTTTCCCCCCTTCTCTTCTCCCTCGGCGACCTCTCCAGCTTCTTGCTTTTTGCAAAAACCCTCTCCCCTTCCTCTTCCTCCTCCCGCCCTTCCCCGTCCCTTTTCCTCTTCACGTACTCCTCCACCGACGAGCTGCTAGAACACCTCTCTCTCCCTAACCTTTCCGCATTTGTCGGCCTACCCACTTTCCTCTCTTCCCTTGCCCCTCCTTTCCCTCCCCTTTCACCGCTCATTGCCCCTGTATCCTCCTTTTCTCTCTTCCTGCCTTCTCTCCTTACCTTCCCTTGATTCCTTCCTTACCGACTACTTCTTTACCCTCGCCTCCTTCCCGCTCTTTCTCTGCCTTGCCCGCTTTCCGCGCCACCTTTCTCCGCGCTCTACTCTCGCTCCCTAACCTCAAAGAACTTTCTCTCTCCCTTCCCTTTCCTGTCCCTTTTCCTACTCCCTTTTCGTCCTCCCCTTTATCCCTTTCACCTCACCCCTCCTTCCACTCTTCCTCACACCTCTTCACTCTCACAGCTCCCTTCTTTCTCCCTTTTATACCACTTCTTCTCGCACACTTTCTCCGCACTCTTTCATCTATCCACACCGGAAACGGAAGTCCGAGTGGATAAAATGGATGTATAGTGGATAAAAATGGATGTAGAGTAGATAAAATAGATGTAGAGTGGATAAAAATGGATGTAAAGTGGATAAAAATGGATGTAGATTGGATAAAATGGATGTAGAGTGGATAAAAATGGATGTAGATTATATAAATTGGATGTAGAGTATATAAAATGGATGTAGAGTGGATAAAAATGGATGTCGAGTGGATAAAATGGATGTAGAGTGGATAAAAATGGATGTAGATTGGACAAAATGGATGTAGAGTTAATAAAAATGGATGTAGAGTGGATAAAATGGATGTCGAGTGGATAAAATGGATGTAGAGTGGATAAAAATGGATGTAGATTATATAAATTGGATGTAGAGTATATAAAATGGATGTAGAGTGGATAAAAATGGATGTCGAGTGGATAAAATGGATGTAGAGTGGATAAAAATGGATGTAGAGTAGATAAAATAGATGTAGAGTGGATAAAATGGATGTAGAGTGGATAAAAATAGATGTAGAGTGGATAAAAATGGATGTAGAGTGGATACAATGGATGTAGAGTGGATAAAAATGGATGTAGAGTGGATAAAATGAATGTAGAGTGGATAAAAATGGATGTAGATTATATAAATTGGATGTAGAGTATATAAAATGGATGTAGAGTGGATAAAAATGGATGTCGAGTGGATAAAATGGATGTATAGTGGATAAAAATGGATGTAGAGTAGATAAAAATGGATGTAGAGTGGATAAAATGGATGTCGAGTGGATAAAATGGATGTAGAGTGGATAAAAATGGATGTAGATTATATAAATTGGATGTAGAGTATATAAAATGGATGTAGAGTGGATAAAAATGGATGTCGAGTGGATAAAATGGATGTAGAGTGGATAAAAATGGATGTAGAGTAGATAAAATAGATGTAGAGTGGATAAAATGGATGTAGAGTGGATAAAAATAGATGTAGAGTGGATAAAAATGGATGTAGAGTGGATACAATGGATGTAGAGTGGATAAAAATGGATGTAGAGTGGATAAAATGAATGTAGAGTGGATAAAAATGGATGTAGAGTGGATAAAATGGATGTACATTTAATAAAAATGGATGTAGAGTGGATAAAAATGGATGTAGAGTGGATAAAAATGGATGTAGATTGGATAAAATGGATGTAGAGTTAATAAAAGTGGATGTAGAGTGGATAAAATGGATGTAGAGTGGATAAAAATGGATGTAGATTGGATAAAATGGATGTAGAGTGCATAAAAATGGATGTAGAGTATATAAATTGGATGTACAGTATATAAAATGGATGTAGAGTGGATAAAAATGGATGTCGAGTGGATAAAATGGATGTAGAGTGGATAAAAATGGATGTAGATTGGATAAAATGGATGTAGAGTGGATGAAAATGGATGTAGAGTATATAAATTGGATGTAGAGTATATAAAATGGATGTAGAGTGGATAAAAATGGATGTCGAGTGGATAAAATGGATGTAGAGTGGATAAAAATGGATGTAGAGTGGATAAAATGGATGTAGAGTTGATAAAAATGGATGTAGAGTGGATAAAATGGATGTAGAGTAGATAAAATGGATGTAGAGTGGATAAAATGGATGTAGAGTTGATAAAATGGATGTAGAGTGGATAAAAATGGATGTCGAGTGGATAACAATGGATGTAGAGAGGATAAAAATGGATATAGGGTAGATAAAATGGATGTAGAGTTAATAAAAATGGATGTAGAGTGGTTATAATGGATGTAGAGAGGATAAAAATGGATATAGGGTAGATAAAATGGATGTAGAGTGGTTATAATGGATGTAGAGAGGATAAAATGGATGTGGAGTGGATAACAATGGATGTAGAGTGGATAAAATGGATGTAGAGTGGATAAAATGGATGTAGAGTGGATAAAATGGTTGTAGAGTGGATAAAATGGATGTAGAGTTGATAAAAATGGATGTAGAGTGGATAAAACGGATGTAGAGTGGATAAAAATGGATGTAGAGTGGATACAATGGTTGTAGAGTGGATAAAATGGATGTAGAGTTGATAAAAATGGATGTAGAGTGGATAAAACGGATGTAGAGTGGATAAAAATGGATGTAGAGTGGATAAAATGGATGTAGAGTGCATAAAAATGGATGTTGAGTGGATAAAATGGATGTAGAGTGGATAAAATTAATGTACATTTAATAAAAATGGATGTAGAGTGGATAAAAATGGATGTAGATTGGATAAAATGGATGTAGAGTTAATAGAAGTGGATGTAGAGTGGATAAAATGGATGTAGAGTTGATAAAAATGGATGTAGAGTGGATAAAAATGGATGTAGATTGGATAAAATGGATGTAGAGTGGATAAAAATGGATGTAGATTATATAAATTGGATGTAGAGTATATAAAATGGATGTAGAGTGGATAAAAATGGATGTCGAGTGGATAAAATGGATGTAGAGTGGATAAAATGGATGTAGATTGGATAAAATGGATGTAGAGTTAATAAAAATGGATGTAGAGTGGATAAAATGGATGTATAGTGGATAAAAATGGATGTAGAGTAGATAAAATAGATGTAGAGAGGATAAAAATGGATGTAGAGTGGATAAAATGGATGTAGAGTGGATGAAAATGGATGTAGAGTAGATAAAATGGATGTAGAGTGGAAATAATGGATGTAGAGAGGATAAAATGGATGTAGAGTGGATAAAATGGATGTAGAGTTCATAAAAATGGATGTAGAGTGGATAAAAATGGATGTAGATTGGATAAAATGGATGTAGAGTGGATAAAAATGGATGTAGAGTGGATAAAATGGATGTAGAGTTAATAAAAATGGATGTAGAGTGGAAATAATGGATGTAGAGAGGATAAAATGGATGTAGAGTGGATAAAATGGATGTAGAGTTCATAAAAATGGATGTAGAGTGGATAAAATGGATGTAGAGTGGATAAAATGATTGTAGAGTGGATAAAATGGATGTAGAGTGGATAAAAATGGATGTAGAGTGGATAAAATGGATGTAGAGTGGATAAAATGGTTGTAGAGTGGATAAAAATGGATGTAGAGTGGATAAAATGGATGTAGAATGGATAAAATGGATGTAAAGTGGATAAAAATGGATGTCGAGTGGATAAAATGGATGTAGAGTGGATAAAAATAGATGTAGAGAGGATAAAATGGAAGTAGAGTGGATAAAAATGGATGTAGAGTGGATAAAAATGGATGTAGAGTGGATAAAATGGATGTAGAGTGGATAAAAATGGATGTAGAGAGGATAAAATGGATGTAGAGTGGATAAAATGGATGTACAGTTAATAAAAATGGATGTAGAGTGGAAATAATGGATGTAGAGAGGATAAAATGGATGTAGAATGGATAAAATGGATTTAGAGTTCATAAAAATGGATGTAGAGTGGATAAAAATGGATGTAGAGTGGATAAAATGGATGTAGAGTTGATAAAATGGATGTAAAGTGGATAAAATGGATGTAGAGTTAATAAAAATGGATGTAGAGTGGAATTAATGGATGTAGAGAGGATAAAATGGATGTAGAGTGGATAAAATGGATGTAGAGTTCATAAAAATGGATGTAGAGTGGATAAAAATGGATGTAGATTGGATAAAATGGATGTGGAGTGGATAACAATGGATGTAGAGAGGATAAAAATGGATATAGGGTAGATAAAATGGATGTAGAGTTAATAAAAATGGATGTAGAGTGGATATAATGGATGTAGAGAGGATAAAATGGATGTGGAGTGGATAACAATGGATGTAGAGTGGATAAAATGGATGTAGAGTGGATAAAATGGATGAAGAGTGGATAAAATGGTTGTAGAGTGGATAAAATGGATGTAGAGTGGATAAAAATGGATGTAGAGTGGATAAAATGGATGTAGAGTGGATAAAAATGGATGTAGAGTGGATAAAATGGATGTAGAGTGGATAAAATGGATGTACATTTAATAAAAATGGATGTAGAGTGGATAAAAATGGATGTAGAGTGGATAAAAATGGATGTAGATTGGATAAAATGGATGTAGAGTGGATAAAATGGTTGTAGAGTGGATAAAAATGGATGTAGAGTGGATAAAATGGATGTAGAGTTGATAAAATGGATGTAAAGTGGATAAAATGGATGTAGAGTTAATAAAAATGGATGTGGAGTGGAAATAATGGATGTAGAGTGGATAAAATGGAAGTAGAGTGGATAAAAATGGATGTAGAGTGGATAAAAATGGATGTAGAGTGGATAAAATGGATGTAGAGTGGATAAAAATGGATGTAGAGAGGATAAAATGGATGTAGAGTGGATAAAATGGATGTACAGTTAATAAAAATGGATGTAGAGTGGAAATAATGGATGTAGAGAGGATAAAATGGATGTAGAGTGGATAAAATGGATGTAGAGTTCATAAAAATGGATGTAGAGTGGATAAAAATGGATGTAGATTGGATAAAATGGATGTGGAGTGGATAACAATGGATGTAGAGAGGATAAAAATGGATGTAGAGAGGATAAAATGGATGTGGAGTGGATAACAATGGATGTAGAGTGGATAAAATGGATGTAGAGTGCATAAAAATGGATGTTGAGTGGATAAAATGGATGTAGAGTGGATAAAATTAATGTACATTTAATAAAAATGGATGTAGATTGGATAAAAATGGATGTAGAATGGATAAAATGGATGTAGAGTTAATAGAAGTGGATGTAGAGTGGATAAAATGGATGTAGAGTTGATAAAAATGGATGTAGAGTGGATAAAAATGGATGTAGATTGGATAAAATGGATGTAGAGTGGATAAAAATGGATGTAGATTATATAAATTGGATGTAGAGTATATAAAATGGATGTAGAGTTGATAAAATGGATGTAAAGTGGATAAAATGGATGTAGAGTTAATAAAAATGGATGTAGAGTGGATAAAATGCATGTAGAGTGGATAAAAATGGATGTAGAGTGGATAAAATGGATGTAGAGATGATAAAAATGGATGTAGAGTGGATAAAATGGATGTAGAGTAGATAAAATGGATGTAGAGTGGAAATAATGGATGTAGAGAGGATAAAATGGATATAGAGTGGATAAAATGGATGTAGAGTTCATAAAAATGGATGTAGAGAGGATAAAATGGATGTAGAGTGGATAAAATGGATGTAGAGTTCATAAAAATGGATGTAGAGTGGATAAAATGGATGTAGAGTGGATAAAATGGTTGTAGAGTGGATAAAATGGATGTAGAGTGGATAAAATGGATGTAGAGAGGATAAAATGGAAGTAGAGTGGATAAAAATGGATGTAGAGTGGATAAAAATGGATGTAGAGTGGATAAAATGGATGTAGAGTGGATAAAAATGGATGTCGAGAGGATAAAATGGATGTAGAGTGGATAAAATGGATGTAGAGTTCATAAAAATGGATGTAGAGTGGATAAAAATGGATGTAGATTGGATAAAATGGATGTGGAGTGGATAACAATGGATGTAGAGAGGATAAAAATGGATATAGGGTAGATAAAATGGATGTAGAGTTAATAAAAATGGATGTAGAGTGGATATAATGGATGTAGAGAGGATAAAATGGATGTGGAGTGGATAACAATGGATGTAGAGTGGATAAAATGGATGTAGAGTGGATAAAATGGATGAAGTGTGGATAAAATGGTTGTAGAGTGGATAAAATGGATGTAGAGTAGATAAAATGGATGTAGAGTGGATAAAAATGGATGTAGAGAGGATAAAATGGATGTAGAGTGGATAAAATGGATGTAGAGTGGATAAAAATGGATGTAGATTGGATAAAATGGATGTAGAGTTGATAAAATGGATGTAAAGTGGATAAAATGGATGTAGAGTTAATAAAAATGGATGTAGAGTGGAAATAATGGATGTAGAGAGGATAAAATGGATGTAGAGCGGATAAAATGGATGTAGAGTTCATAAAAATGGATGTAGAGTGGATAAAAATGGATGTAGATTGGATAAAATGGATGTGGAGTGGATAAAAATGGATGTTGAGTGGATAAAATGGATGTAGAGTGGATAAAATTAATGTACATTTAATAAAAATGGATGTAGAGTGGATAAAAATGGATGTAGATTGGGTAAAATGGTTGTAGAGTTAATAGAAGTGGATGTAGAGTTAATAGAAGTGGATGTAGAGTGGATAAAATGGATGTAGAGTTGATAAAAATGGATGTAGAATGGATAAAAATGGATGTAGATTGGTTAAAATGGATGTAGAGTGGATAAAAATGGATGTCGAGTGGATAAAATGGATGTAGAGTGGATAAAATGGATGTAGATTGGATAAAATGGATGTAGAGTTAATAAAAATGGATGTAGAGTGGATAAAAATGGATGTAGATTGGATAAAATGGATGTAGAGTTGATAAAATGGATGTAAAGTGGATAAAATGGATGTAGAGTTAATAAAAATGGATGTAGAGTGGAAATAATGGATGTAGAGAGGATAAAATGGATGTAGAGCGGATAAAATGGATGTAGAGTTCATAAAAATGGATGTAGAGTGGATAAAAATGGATGTAGATTGGATAAAATGGATGTGGAGTGGATAAAATTAATGTACATTTAATAAAAATGGATGTAGAGTGGATAAAATGGATGTAGAGTTGATAAAATGGATGTAAAGTGGATAAAATGGATGTAGAGTTAATAAAAATGGATGTAGAGTGGATAAAATGGATGTAGAGTTCATAAAAATGGATGTAGAGTGGATAAAAATGGATGTAGATTGGATAAAATGGATGTAGAGTTGATAAAATGGATGTAAAGTGGATAAAATGGATGTAGAGTTAATAAAAATGGATGTAGAGTGGAAATAATGGATGTAGAGAGGATAAAATGGATGTAGAGCGGATAAAATGGATGTAGAGTTCATAAAAATGGATGTAGAGTGGATAAAAATGGATGTAGATTGGATAAAATGGATGTGGAGTGGATAAAAATGGATGTTGAGTGGATAAAATGGATGTAGAGTGGATAAAATTAATGTACATTTAATAAAAATGGATGTAGAGTGGATAAAAATGGATGTAGATTGGGTAAAATGGTTGTAGAGTTAATAGAAGTGGATGTAGAGTTAATAGAAGTGGATGTAGAGTGGATAAAATGGATGTAGAGTTGATAAAAATGGATGTAGAGTGGATAAAAATGGATGTAGATTGGTTAAAATGGATGTAGAGTGGATAAAAATGGATGTCGAGTGGATAAAATGGATGTAGAGTGGATAAAATGGATGTAGATTGGATAAAATGGATGTAGAGTTAATAAAAATGGATGTAGAGTGGATAAAATGGATGTAGAGTGGATAAAAATGGATGTAGAGTATATAAATTGGATGTAGAGTATATAAAATGGATGTAGAGTGGATAAAAATGGATGTCGAGTGGATAAAATGGATGTAGAGTGGATAAAAATGGATGTAGATTGGATAAAATGGATGTAGAGTGGATGAAAATGGATGTAGAGTGGATAAAATGGATGTAGAGTAGATAAAATGGATGTAGAGTGGATAAAATGGATGTAGAGTTGATAAAATGGATGTAAAGTGGATAAAATGGATGTAGAGTTAATAAAAATGGATGTAGAGTGGAAATAATGGATGTAGAGAGGATAAAATGGATGTAGAGTGGATAAAATGGATGTGGAGTGGATAACAATGGATGTAGAGTGGATAAAATGGATGTAGAGTGGATAAAATGGATGAAGAGTGGATAAAATGGTTGTAGAGTGGATAAAATGGATGTAGAGTGGATAAAAATGGATGTAGAGTGGATAAAATGGATGTAGAGTGGATAAAAATGGATGTAGAGTGGATAAAATGGATGTAGAATGGATAAAATGGATGTAAAGTGGATAAAAATGGATGTCGAGTGGATAAAATGGATGTAGAGTGGATAAAAATAGATGCAGAGAGGATAAAATGGAAGTAGAGTGGATAAAAATGGATGTAGAGTGGATAAAAATGGATGTAGAGTGGATAAAATGGATGTAGAGTGGATAAAAATGGATGTAGAGAGGATAAAATGGATGTAGAGTGGATAAAATGGATGTACAGTTAATAAAAATGGATGTAGAGTGGATAAAATGGATGAAGAGTGGATAAAATGGTTGTAGAGTGGATAAAATGGATGTAGAGTGGATAAAAATGGATGTAGAGTGGATAAAATGGATGTAGAGTGGATAAAAATGGATGTAGAGTGGATAAAATGGATGTAGAATGGATAAAATGGATGTAAAGTGGATAAAAATGGATGTCGAGTGGATAAAATGGATGTAGAGTGGATAAAAATAGATGCAGAGAGGATAAAATGGAAGTAGAGTGGATAAAAATGGATGTAGAGTGGATAAAAATGGATGTAGAGTGGATAAAATGGATGTAGAGAGGATAAAATGGATGTAGAGTGGATAAAATGGATGTAGAGTTCATAAAAATGGATGTAGAGTGGATAAAAATGGATGTAGATTGGATAAAATGGATGTAGAGTTGATAAAATGGATGTAAAGTGGATAAAATGGATGTAGAGTTAATAAAAATGGATGTAGAGTGGAAATAATGGATGTAGAGAGGATAAAATGGATGTAGAGCGGATAAAATGGATGTAGAGTTCATAAAAATGGATGTAGAGTGGATAAAAATGGATGTAGATTGGATAAAATGGATGTGGAGTGGATAACAATGGATGTAGAGAGGATAAAAATGGATATAGGGTAGATAAAATGGATGTAGAGTTAATAAAAATGGATGTAGAGTGGATATAATGGATGTAGAGAGGATAAAATGGATGTGGAGTGGATAACAATGGATGTAGAGTGGATAAAATGGATGTAGAGTGGATAAAATGGATGTAGAGTGGATAAAATGGTTGTAGAGTGGATAAAATGGATGTAGAGTTGATAAAAATGGATGTAGAGTGGATAAAACGGATGTAGAGTGGATAAAAATGGATGTAGAGTGGATACAATGGTTGTAGAGTGGATAAAAATGGATATAGGGTAGATAAAATGGATGTAGAGTTAATAAAAATGGATGTAGAGTGGATATAATGGATGTAGAGAGGATAAAATGGATGTGGAGTGGATAACAATGGATGTAGAGTGGATAAAATGGATGTAGAGTGGATAAAATGGATGTAGAGAGGATAAAATGGATGTAGAGTGGATAAAAATGGATGTAGAGTGGATAAAATGGATGTCGAGTGGATAAAATGGATGTAGAGTGGATAAAATGGATGTAGAGTGGATAAAAATAGATGTAGAGTGGATAAAAATGGATGTAGAGTGGATACAATGGATGTAGAGTGGATAAAAATGGATGTAGATTGGATAAAATGGATGTAGAGTTGATAAAATGGATGTAAAGTGGATAAAATGGATGTAGAGTTAATAAAAATGGATGTAGAGTGGAAATAATGGATGTAGAGAGGATAAAATGGATGTAGAGCGGATAAAATGGATGTAGAGTTCATAAAAATGGATGTAGAGTGGATAAAAATGGATGTAGATTGGATAAAATGGATGTGGAGTGGATAACAATGGATGTAGAGAGGATAAAAATGGATATAGGGTAGATAAAATGGATGTAGAGTTAATAAAAATGGATGTAGAGTGGATATAATGGATGTAGAGAAGATAAAATGGATGTGGAGTGGATAACAATGGATGTAGAGTGGATAAAATGGATGTAGAGTGGATAAAATGGATGTAGAGTGGATAAAATGGATGTAGAGTGGATAAAAATGGATGTAGAGTGGATAAAATGGATGTAGAGTGCATAAAAATGGATGTTGAGTGGATAAAGTGGATGTAGAGTGGATAAAATGGATGTACATTTAATAAAAATGGATGTAGAGTGGATAAAAATGGATGTAGAGTGGATAAAAATGGATGTAGATTGGATAAAATGGATGTAGAGTTAATAAAAGTGGATGTAGAGTGGATAAAATGGATGTAGAGTTGATAAAAATGGATGTATAGTGGATAAAAATGGATGTAGATTATATAAATTGGATGTAGAGTATATAAAATGGATGTAGAGTGGATAAAAATGGATGTAGATTGGATAAAATGGATGTAGAGTGGATAAAAATGGATGTAGATTATATAAATTGGATGTAGAGTATATAAAATGGATGTAGAGTGGATAAAAATGGATGTCGAGTGGATAAAATGGATGTATAGTGGATAAAAATGGATGTAGAGTAGATAAAATAGATGTAGAGTGGATAAAAATGGATGTAGAGTGGATAAAAATGGATGTAGATTGGATAAAATGGATGTAGAGTTAATAAAAGTGGATGTAGAGTGGATAAAATGGATGTAGAGTTGATAAAAATGGATGTAGAGTGGATAAAAATGGATGTAGATTGGATAAAATGGATGTAGAGTGGATAAAAATTGATGTAGATTATATAAATTGGATGTAGAGTATATAAAATGGATGTAGAGTGGATAAAAATGGATGTCGAGTGGATAAAATGGATGTAGAGTGGATAAAAATGGATGTAGATTGGACAAAATGGATGTAGAGTTAATAAAAATGGATGTAGAGTGGATAAAATGGATGTATAGTGGATAAAAATGGATGTAGAGTAGATAAAATAGATGTAGAGTGGATAAAAATGGATGTAGAGTGGATAAAATGGATGTCGAGTGGATAAAATGGATGTAGAGTGGATAAAAATAGATGTAGAGTGGATAAAAATGGATGTAGAGTGGATACAATGGATGTAGAGTGGATAAAAATGGATGTAGAGTGGATAAAATGGATGTAGAGTGGATAAAAATGGATGTAGAGTGGATAAAATGGATGTAGAGTGCATAAAAATGGATGTTGAGTGGATAAAATGGATGTAGAGTGGATAAAATGGATGTACATTTAATAAAAATGGATGTAGAGTGGATAAAAATGGATGTAGAGTGGATAAAAATGGATGTAGATTGGATAAAATGGATGTAGAGTGGATAAAAATGGATGTAGATTATATAAATTGGATGTAGAGTATATAAAATGGATGTAGAGTGGATAAAAATGGATGTCGAGTGGATAAAATGGATGTAGAGTGGATAAAATGGATGTGGAGTGGATAACAATGGATGTAGAGAGGATAAAAATGGATATAGGGTAGATAAAATGGATGTAGAGTTAATAAAAATGGATGTAGAGTGGATATAATGGATGTAGAGAGGATAAAATGGATGTGGAGTGGATAACAATGGATGTAGAGTGGATAAAATGGATGTAGAGTGGATAAAATGGATGAAGAGTGGATAAAATGGTTGTAGAGTGGATAAAATGGATGTAGAGTAGATAAAAATGGATGTAGAGTGGATAAAATGGATGTAGAGTGGATAAAATGGTTGTAGAGTGCATAAAAATGGATGTTGAGTGGATAAAATGGATGTAGAGTGGATAAAATGGATGTACATTTAATAAAAATGGATGTAGAGTGGATAAAAATGGATGTAGAGTGGATAAAATGGATGTAAAGTGGATAAAAATGGATGTCGAGTGGATAAAATGGATGTAGAGTGGAGAAAAATAGATGTAGAGAGGATAAAATGGAAGTAGAGTGGATAAAAATGGATGTAGAGTGGATAAAAATGGATGTAGAGTGGATAAAATGGATGTAGAGTGGATAAAAATGGATGTAGATTGGATAAAATGGATGTGGAGTGGATAACAATGGATGTAGAGAGGATAAAAATGGATATAGGGTAGATAAAATGGATGTAGAGTTAATAAAAGTGGATGTAGAGTGGATATAATGGATGTAGAGAGGATAAAATGGATGTGGAGTGGATAACAATGGATGTAGAGTGGATAAAATGGATGTAGAGTGGATAAAATGGATGAAGAGTGGATAAAATGGTTGTAGAGTGGATAAAATGGATGTAGAGTGGATAAAAATGGATGTACATTTAATAAAAATGGATGTAGAGTGGATAAAAATGGATGTAGAGTGGATAAAAATGGATGTAGATTGGATAAAATGGATGTAGAGTTAATAAAAGTGGATGTAGAGTGGATAAAATGGATATAGAGTTGATAAAAATGGATGTAGAGTGGATAAAAATGGATGTAGATTGGATAAAATGGATGTAGAGTGGATAAAAATGGATGTAGATTATATAAATTGGATGTAGAGTATATAAAATGGATGTAGAGTGGATAAAAATGGATGTCGAGTGGATAAAATGGATGTAGAGTGGATAAAATGGATGTAGATTGGATAAAATGGATGTAGAGTTAATAAAAATGGATGTAGAGTGGATAAAATGGATGTATAGTGGATAAAAATGGATGGAGAGTAGATAAAATAGATGTAGAGTGGATAAAAATGGATGTAGAGTGGATAAAATGGATGTCGAGTGGATAAAATGGATGTAGAGTGGATAAAAATAGATGTAGAGTGGGTATAATGGATGTAGAGAGGATAAAATGGATGTGGAGTGGATAACAATGGATGTAGAGTGGATAAAATGGATGTAGAGTGGATAAAATGGATGAAGAGTGGATAAAATGGTTGTAGAGTGGATAAAATGGATGTAGAGTAGATAAAAATGGATGTAGAGTGGATAAAATGGATGTAGAGTGGATAAAAATGGATGTAGAGTGGATAAAATGGATGTAGAGTGCATAAAAATGGATGTTGAGTGGATAAAATGGATGTAGAGTGGATAAAATTAATGTACATTTAATAAAAATGGATGTAGAGTGGATAAAAATGGATGTAGATTGGATAAAATGGTTGTAGAGTTAATAAAAGTGGATGTAGAGTGGATAAAATGGATGTAGAGTTGATAAAAATGGATGTAGAGTGGATAAAAATGGATGTAGATTGGATAAAATGGATGTAGAGTGGATAAAATGGATGTAGAGTGCATAAAAATGGATGTTGAGTGGATAAAGTGGATGTAGAGTGGATAAAATGGATGTAGATTGGATAAAATGGATGTAGAGTTAATAAAAATGGATGTAGAGTGGATAAAATGGATGTATAGTGGATAAAAATGGATGGAGAGTAGATAAAATAGATGTAGAGTGGATAAAAATGGATGTAGAGTGGATAAAATGGATGTCGAGTGGATAAAATGGATGTAGAGAGGATAAAAATGGATATAGGGTAGATAAAATGGATGTAGAGTTAATAAAAATGGATGTAGAGTGGATATAATGGATGTAGAGAGGATAAAATGGATGTGGAGTGGATAACAATGGATGTAGAGTGGATAAAATGGATGTAGAGTGGATAAAATGGATGAAGAGTGGATAAAATGGTTGTAGAGTGGATAAAATGGATGTAGAGTAGATAAAAATGGATGTAGAGTGGATAAAATGGATGTAGAGTGGATAAAATGGTTGTAGAGTGCATAAAAATGGATGTTGAGTGGATAAAATGGATGTAGAGTGGATAAAATGGATGTACATTTAATAAAAATGGATGTAGAGTGGATAAAAATGGATGTAGAGTGGATAAAATGGATGTAAAGTGGATAAAAATGGATGTCGAGTGGATAAAATGGATGTAGAGTGGAGAAAAATAGATGTAGAGAGGATAAAATGGAAGTAGAGTGGATAAAAATGGATGTAGAGTGGATAAAAATGGATGTAGAGTGGATAAAATGGATGTAGAGTGGATAAAAATGGATGTAGATTGGATAAAATGGATGTGGAGTGGATAACAATGGATGTAGAGAGGATAAAAATGGATATAGGGTAGATAAAATGGATGTAGAGTTAATAAAAGTGGATGTAGAGTGGATATAATGGATGTAGAGAGGATAAAATGGATGTGGAGTGGATAACAATGGATGTAGAGTGGATAAAATGGATGTAGAGTGGATAAAATGGATGTAGAGTGGATAAAATGGATGTAGAGTGGATAAAATGGATGTAGAGTGGATAAAAATGGATGTACATTTAATAAAAATGGATGTAGAGTGGATAAAAATGGATGTAGAGTGGATAAAAATGGATGTAGATTGGATAAAATGGATGTAGAGTTAATAAAAGTGGATGTAGAGTGGATAAAATGGATATAGAGTTGATAAAAATGGATGTAGAGTGGATAAAAATGGATGTAGATTGGATAAAATGGATGTAGAGTGGATAAAAATGGATGTAGATTATATAAATTGGATGTAGAGTATATAAAATGGATGTAGAGTGGATAAAAATGGATGTCGAGTGGATAAAATGGATGTAGAGTGGATAAAATGGATGTAGATTGGATAAAATGGATGTAGAGTTAATAAAAATGGATGTAGAGTGGATAAAATGGATGTATAGTGGATAAAAATGGATGGAGAGTAGATAAAATAGATGTAGAGTGGATAAAAATGGATGTAGAGTGGATAAAATGGATGTCGAGTGGATAAAATGGATGTAGAGTGGATAAAAATGGATGTAGAGTGGATATAATGGATGTAGAGAGGATAAAATGGATGTGGAGTGGATAACAATGGATGTAGAGTGGATAAAATGGATGTAGAGTGGATAAAATGGATGAAGAGTGGATAAAATGGTTGTAGAGTGGATAAAATGGATGTAGAGTAGATAAAAATGGATGTAGAGTGGATAAAATGGATGTAGAGTGGATAAAAATGGATGTAGAGTGGATAAAATGGATGTAGAGTGCATAAAAATGGATGTTGAGTGGATAAAATGGATGTAGAGTGGATAAAATTAATGTACATTTAATAAAAATGGATGTAGAGTGGATAAAAATGGATGTAGATTGGATAAAATGGTTGTAGAGTTAATAAAAGTGGATGTAGAGTGGATAAAATGGATGTAGAGTTGATAAAAATGGATGTAGAGTGGATAAAAATGGATGTAGATTGGATAAAATGGATGTAGAGTGGATAAAATGGATGTAGAGTGCATAAAAATGGATGTTGAGTGGATAAAGTGGATGTAGAGTGGATAAAATGGATGTACATTTAATAAAAATGGATGTAGAGTGGATAAAAATGGATGTAGAGTGGATAAAAATGGATGTAGATTGGATAAAATGGATGTAGAGTTAATAAAAGTGGATGTAGAGTGGATAAAATGGATGTAGAGTTGATAAAAATGGATGTAGAGTGGATAAAAATGGATGTCGAGTGGATAAAATGGATGTAGAGTGGATAAAATGGATGTAGATTGGATAAAATTGATGTAGAGTTAATAAAAATGGATGTAGAGTGGATAAAATGGATGTATAGTGGATAAAAATGGATGGAGAGTAGATAAAATAGATGTAGAGTGGATAAAAATGGATGTAGAGTGGATAAAATGGATGTCGAGTGGATAAAATGGATGTAGAGTGGATAAAAATAGATGTAGAGTGGATAAAAATGGATGTAGAGTGGATACAATGGATGTAGAGTGGATAAAAATGGATGTAGAGTGGATAAAATGGATGTAGAGTGGATAAAAATGGATGTAGAGTGGATAAAATGGATGTAGAGTGCATAAAAATGGATGTTGAGTGGATAAAATGGATGTAGAGTGGATAAAATGGATGTACATTTAATAAAAATGGATGTAGAGTGGATAAAAATGGATGTAGAGTGGATGAAATGGATGTAGAGTGGATAAAATGGATGTAGAGTGGATAAAAATGGATGTAGAGTGGATAAAAATGGATATAGGGTAGATAAAATGGATGTAGAGTTAATAAAAATGGATGTAGAGTGGGTATAATGGATGTAGAGTATATAAATTGGATGTAGAGTATATAAAATGGATGTAGAGTGGATAAAAATGGATGTCGAGTGGATAAAATGGATGTAGAGTGGATAAAAATGGATGTAGATTGGATAAAATGGATGTAGAGTGGATGAAAATGGATGTAGAGTATATAAATTGGATGTAGAGTATATAAAATGGATGTAGAGTGGATAAAAATGGATGTCGAGTGGATAAAATGGATGTAGAGTGGATAAAAATGGATGTAGAGTGGATAAAAATGGATGTAGAGTGGATAAAATGGTTGTAGAGTGGATAAAATGGATGTAGAGTAGATAAAAATGGATGTAGAGTGGATAAAATGGATGTAGAGTTAATAAAAATGGATGTAGAGTGGAAATAATGGATGTAGAGAGGATAAAATGGATGTAGAGTGGATAAAATGGATGTAGAGTTCATAAAAATGGATGTAGAGTGGATAAAAATGGATGTAGATTGGATAAAATGGATGTGGAGTGGATAACAATGGATGTAGAGAGGATAAAATGGATGTAGAGTGGATAAAATGGATGAAGAGTGGATAAAATGGTTGTAGAGTGGATAAAATGGATGTAGAGTAGATAAAAATGGATGTAGAGTGGATAAAATGGATGTAGAGTGGATAAAAATGGATGTAGAGTGGATAAAATGGATGTAGAGTGCATAAAAATGGATGTTGAGTGGATAAAGTGGATGTAGAGTGGATAAAATGGATGTACATTTAATAAAAATGGATGTAGAGTGGATAAAAATGGATGTAGAGTGGATAAAAATGGATGTAGATTGGATAAAATGGATGTAGAGTTAATAAAAGTGGATGTAGAGTGGATAAAATGGATGTAGAGTTGATAAAAATGGATGTAGAGTGGATAAAAATGGATGTAGATTGGATAAAATGGATGTAGAGTGGATAAAAATGGATGTAGATTATATAAATTGGATGTAGAGTATATAAAATGGATGTAGAGTGGATAAAAATGGATGTAGATTGGATAAAATGGATGTAGAGTGGATAAAAATGGATGTAGATTATATAAATTGGATGTAGAGTATATAAAATGGATGTAGAGTGGATAAAAATGGATGTCGAGTGGATAAAATGGATGTATAGTGGATAAAAATGGATGTAGAGTAGATAAAATAGATGTAGAGTGGATAAAAATGGATGTAGAGTGGATAAAAATGGATGTAGATTGGATAAAATGGATGTAGAGTTAATAAAAGTGGATGTAGAGTGGATAAAATGGATGTAGAGTTGATAAAAATGGATGTAGAGTGGATAAAAATGGATGTAGATTGGATAAAATGGATGTAGAGTGGATAAAAATGGATGTAGATTATATAAATTGGATGTAGAGTATATAAAATGGATGTAGAGTGGATAAAAATGGATGTCGAGTGGATAAAATGGATGTAGAGTGGATAAAAATGGATGTAGATTGGACAAAATGGATGTAGAGTTAATAAAAATGGATGTAGAGTGGATAAAAATAGATGTAGAGTGGATAAAAATGGATGTAGAGTGGATACAATGGATGTAGAGTGGATAAAAATGGATGTAGAGTGGATAAAATGGATGTAGAGTGGATAAAAATGGATGTAGAGTGGATAAAATGGATGTAGAGTGCATAAAAATGGATGTTGAGTGGATAAAATGGATGTAGAGTGGATAAAATGGATGTACATTTAATAAAAATGGATGTAGAGTGGATAAAATGGATGTATAGTGGATAAAAATGGATGTAGAGTAGATAAAATAGATGTAGAGTGGATAAAAATGGATGTAAAGTGGATAAAAATGGATGTAGATTGGATAAAATGGATGTAGAGTGGATAAAAATGGATGTAGATTATATAAATTGGATGTAGAGTATATAAAATGGATGTAGAGTGGATAAAAATGGATGTCGAGTGGATAAAATGGATGTAGAGTGGATAAAAATGGATGTAGATTGGATAAAATGGATGTAGAGTTAATAAAAATGGATGTAGAGTGGATAAAATGGATGTATAGTGGATAAAAATGGATGTAGAGTAGATAAAATAGATGTAGAGTGGATAAAAATGGATGTAGAGTGGATAAAATGGATGTCGAGTGGATAAAATGGATGTAGAGTGGATAAAAATAGATGTAGAGTGGATAAAAATGGATGTAGAGTGGATACAATGGATGTAGAGTGGAAAAAAATGGATGTAGAGTGGATAAAATGGATGTAGAGTGGATAAAAATGGATGTAGAGTGGATAAAATGGATGTAGAGTGCATAAATATGGATGTTGAGTGGATAAAATGGATGTAGAGTGGATAAAATGGATGTACATTTAATAAAAATGGATGTAGAGTGGATAAAAATGGATGTAGAGTGGATAAAAATGGATGTAGATTGGATAAAATGGATGTAGAGTTAATAAAAGTGGATGTAGAGTGGATAAAATGGATGTAGAGTGCATAAAAATGGATGTTGAGTGGATAAAGTGGATGTAGAGTGGATAAAATGGATGTACATTTAATAAAAATGGATGTAGAGTGGATAAAAATGGATGTAGAGTGGATAAAAATGGATGTAGATTGGATAAAATGGATGTAGAGTTAATAAAAGTGGATGTAGAGTGGATAAAATGGATGTAGAGTTGATAAAAATGGATGTAGAGTGGATAAAAATGGATGTAGATTGGATAAAATGGATGTAGAGTGGATAAAAATGGATGTAGATTATATAAATTGGATGTAGAGTATATAAAATGGATGTAGAGTGGATAAAAATGGATGTCGAGTGGATAAAATGGATGTAGAGTGGATAAAAATGGATGTAGATTGGATAAAATGGATGTAGAGTTAATAAAAATGGATGTAGAGTGGATAAAATGGATGTATAGTGGATAAAAATGGATGTAGAGTAGATAAAATAGATGTAGAGTGGATAAAAATGGATGTAAAGTGGATAAAAATGGATGTAGATTGGATAAAATGGATGTAGAGTGGATAAAAATGGATGTAGATTATATAAATTGGATGTAGAGTATATAAAATGGATGTAGAGTGGATAAAAATGGATGTCGAGTGGATAAAATGGATGTAGAGTGGATAAAAATGGATGTAGATTGGACAAAATGGATGTAGAGTTAATAAAAATGGATGTAGAGTGGATAAAATGGATGTATAGTGGATAAAAATGGATGTAGAGTAGATAAAATAGATGTAGAGTGGATAAAAATGGATGTAGAGTGGATAAAATGGATGTCGAGTGGATAAAATGGATGTAGAGTGGATAAAAATGGATGTAGATTATATAAATTGGATGTAGAGTATATAAAATGGATGTAGAGTGGATAAAAATGGATGTCGAGTGGATAAAATGGATGTAGAGTGGATAAAAATGGATGTAGATTATATAAATTGGATGTAGAGTATATAAAATGGATGTAGAGTGGATAAAAATGGATGTCGAGTGGATAAAATGGATGTATAGTGGATAAAAATGGATGTAGAGTAGATAAAATAGATGTAGAGTGGATAAAAATGGATGTAGAGTGGATAAAAATGGATGTAGATTGGATAAAATGGATGTAGAGTAGATAAAATAGAGGTAGAGTGGATAAAAATGGATGTAGAGTGGATAAAATGGATGTCGAGTGGATAAAATGGATGTAGAGTGGATAAAAATGGATGTAGATTATATAAATTGGATGTAGAGTATATAAAATGGATGTAGAGTGGATAAAAATGGATGTCGAGTGGATAAAATGGATGTAGAGTGGATAAAAATGGATGTAGAGTAGATAAAATAGATGTAGAGTGGATAAAATGGATGTAGAGTGGATAAAAATAGATGTAGAGTGGATAAAAATGGATGTAGAGTGGATACAATGGATGTAGAGTGGATAAAAATGGATGTAGAGTGGATAAAATGAATGTAGAGTGGATAAAAATGGATGTAGAGTGGATAAAATGGATGTACATTTAATAAAAATGGATGTAGAGTGGATAAAAATGGATGTAGAGTGGATAAAAATGGATGTAGATTGGATAAAATGGATGTAGAGTTAATAAAAGTGGATGTAGAGTGGATAAAATGGATGTAGAGTGGATAAAAATGGATGTAGATTGGATAAAATGGATGTAGAGTGCATAAAAATGGATGTAGAGTATATAAATTGGATGTACAGTATATAAAATGGATGTAGAGTGGATAAAAATGGATGTCGAGTGGATAAAATGGATGTAGAGTGGATAAAAATGGATGTAGATTGGATAAAATGGATGTAGAGTGGATGAAAATGGATGTAGAGTATATAAATTGGATGTAGAGTATATAAAATGGATGTAGAGTGGATAAAAATGGATGTCGAGTGGATAAAATGGATGTAGAGTGGATAAAAATGGATGTAGAGTGGATAAAATGGATGTAGAGTTGATAAAAATGGATGTAGAGTGGATAAAATGGATGTAGAGTAGATAAAATGGATGTAGAGTGGATAAAATGGATGTAGAGTTGATAAAATGGATGTAGAGTGGATAAAAATGGATGTCGAGTGGATAAAATGGATGTAGAGTGGATAAAAATGGATGTAGATTGGATAAAATGGATGTAGAGTTAATAAAAGTGGATGTAGAGTGGATAAAATGGATGTAGAGTTGATAAAAATGGATGTAGAGTGGATAAAAATGGATGTAGATTGGATAAAATGGATGTAGAGTGGATAAAAATGGATGTAGATTATATAAATTGGATGTAGAGTATATAAAATGGATGTAGAGTGGATAAAAATAGATGTAGAGTGGATAAAAATGGATGTAGAGTGGATACAATGGATGTAGAGTGGATAAAAATGGATGTAGAGTGGATAAAATGAATGTAGAGTGGATAAAAATGGATGTAGAGTGGATAAAAATGGATGTAGATTATATAAATTGGATGTAGAGTATATAAAATGGATGTAGAGTGGATAAAAATGGATGTCGAGTGGATAAAATGGATGTATAGTGGATAAAAATGGATGTAGAGTAGATAAAATAGATGTAGAGTGGATAAAAATGGATGTAGAGTGGATAAAAATGGATGTAGATTGGATAAAATGGATGTAGAGTAGATAAAATAGAGGTAGAGTGGATAAAAATGGATGTAGAGTGGATAAAATGGATGTCGAGTGGATAAAATGGATGTAGAGTGGATAAAAATGGATGTAGATTATATAAATTGGATGTAGAGTATATAAAATGGATGTAGAGTGGATAAAAATGGATGTCGAGTGGATAAAATGGATGTAGAGTGGATAAAAATGGATGTAGAGTAGATAAAATAGATGTAGAGTGGATAAAATGGATGTAGAGTGGATAAAAATAGATGTAGAGTGGATAAAAATGGATGTAGAGTGGATACAATGGATGTAGAGTGGATAAAAATGGATGTAGAGTGGATAAAATGAATGTAGAGTGGATAAAAATGGATGTAGAGTGGATAAAATGGATGTACATTTAATAAAAATGGATGTAGAGTGGATAAAAATGGATGTAGAGTGGATAAAAATGGATGTAGATTGGATAAAATGGATGTAGAGTTAATAAAAGTGGATGTAGAGTGGATAAAATGGATGTAGAGTGGATAAAAATGGATGTAGATTGGATAAAATGGATGTAGAGTGCATAAAAATGGATGTAGAGTATATAAATTGGATGTACAGTATATAAAATGGATGTAGAGTGGATAAAAATGGATGTCGAGTGGATAAAATGGATGTAGAGTGGATAAAAATGGATGTAGATTGGATAAAATGGATGTAGAGTGGATGAAAATGGATGTAGAGTATATAAATTGGATGTAGAGTATATAAAATGGATGTAGAGTGGATAAAAATGGATGTCGAGTGGATAAAATGGATGTAGAGTGGATAAAAATGGATGTAGAGTGGATAAAATGGATGTAGAGTTGATAAAAATGGATGTAGAGTGGATAAAATGGATGTAGAGTAGATAAAATGGATGTAGAGTGGATAAAATGGATGTAGAGTTGATAAAATGGATGTAGAGTGGATAAAAATGGATGTCGAGTGGATAAAATGGATGTAGAGTGGATAAAAATGGATGTAGATTGGATAAAATGGATGTAGAGTTAATAAAAGTGGATGTAGAGTGGATAAAATGGATGTAGAGTTGATAAAAATGGATGTAGAGTGGATAAAAATGGATGTAGATTGGATAAAATGGATGTAGAGTTAATAAAAGTGGATGTAGAGTGGATAAAATGGATGTAGAGTAGATAAAATGGATGTAGAGTGGATAAAATGGATGTAGAGTTGATAAAATGGATGTAGAGTGGATAAAAATGGATGTCGAGTGGATAAAATGGATGTAGAGTGGATAAAAATGGATGTAGATTGGATAAAATGGATGTAGAGTTGATAAAAATGGATGTAGAGTGGATAAAATGGATGTAGAGTAGATAAAATGGATGTAGAGTGGATAAAATGGATGTAGAGTTGATAAAATGGATGTAGAGTGGATAAAAATGGATGTCGAGTGGATAAAATGGATGTAGAGTGGATAAAAATGGATGTAGATTGGATAAAATGGATGTAGAGTTAATAAAAGTGGATGTAGAGTGGATAAAATGGATGTAGAGTTGATAAAAATGGATGTAGAGTGGATAAAAATGGATGTAGATTGGATAAAATGGATGTAGAGTTAATAAAAGTGGATGTAGAGTGGATAAAATGGATGTAGAGTAGATAAAATGGATGTAGAGTGGATAAAATGGATGTAGAGTTGATAAAATGGATGTAGAGTGGATAAAAATGGATGTCGAGTGGATAAAATGGATGTAGAGTGGATAAAAATGGATGTAGATTGGATAAAATGGATGTAGAGTTAATAAAAGTGGATGTAGAGTGGATAAAATGGATGTAGAGTTGATAAAAATGGATGTAGAGTGGATAAAAATGGATGTAGATTGGATAAAATGGATGTAGAGTTAATAAAAGTGGATGTAGAGTGGATAAAATGGATGTAGAGTTGATAAAAATGGATGTAGAGTGGATAAAAATGGATGTAGATTGGATAAAATGGATGTAGAGTGGATAAAAATGGATGTAGATTATATAAATTGGATGTAGAGTATATAAAATGGATGTAGAGTGGATAAAAATGGATGTCGAGTGGATAAAATGGATGTAGAGTGGATAAAAATGGATGTAGATTGGATAAAATGGATGTAGAGTTAATAAAAATGGATGTAGAGTGGATAAAATGGATGTATAGTGGATAAAAATGGATGTAGAGTAGATAAAATAGATGTAGAGTGGATAAAAATGGATGTAAAGTGGATAAAAATGGATGTAGATTGGATAAAATGGATGTAGAGTTAAAAAAGTGGATGTAGAGTGGATAAAATGGATGTAGAGTTGATAAAAATGGATGTGGAGTGGATAAAAATGGATGTAGATTGGATAAAATGGATGTAGAGTGGATAAAAATGGATGTAGATTATATAAATTGGATGTAGAGTATATAAAATGGATGTAGAGTGGATAAAAATGGATGTCGAGTGGATAAAATGGATGTAGAGTGGATAAAAATGGATGTAGATTGGACAAAATGGATGTAGAGTTAATAAAAATGGATGTAGAGTGGATAAAATGGATGTATAGTGGATAAAAATGGATGTAGAGTAGATAAAATAGATGTAGAGTGGATAAAAATGGATGTAGAGTGGATAAAATGGATGTAGAATGGATAAAATGGATGTAAAGTGGATAAAAATGGATGTCGAGTGGATAAAATGGATGTAGAGTGGATAAAAATAGATGCAGAAAGGATAAAATGGAAGTAGAGTGGATAAAAATGGATGTAGAGTGGATAAAAATGGATGTAGAGTGGATAAAATGGATGTAGAGTGGATAAAAATGGATGTAGAGAGGATCAAATGGATGTAGAGTGGATAAAATGGATGTACAGTTAATAAAAATGGATGTAGAGTGGAAATAATGGATGTAGAGAGGATAAAATGGATGTAGAGTGGATAAAATGGATGTAGAGTTCATAAAAATGGATGTAGAGTGGATAAAAATGGATGTAGATTGGATAAAATGGATGTAGAGTTGATAAAATGGATGTAAAGTGGATAAAATGGATGTAGAGTTAATAAAAATGGATGTAGAGTGGAAATAATGGATGTAGAGAGGATAAAATGGATGTAGAGCGGATAAAATGGATGTAGAGTTCATAAAAATGGATGTAGAGTGGATAAAAATGGATGTAGATTGGATAAAATGGATGTGGAGTGGATAACAATGGATGTAGAGAGGATAAAAATGGATATAGGGTAGATAAAATGGATGTAGAGTTAATAAAAATGGATGTAGAGTGGTTATAATGGATGTAGAGAGGATAAAAATGGATATAGGGTAGATAAAATGGATGTAGAGTTAATAAAAATGGATGTAGAGTGGTTATAATGGATGTAGAGAGGATAAAATGGATGTGGAGTGGATAACAATGGATGTAGAGTGGATAAAATGGATGTAGAGTGGATAAAATGGATGTAGAGTGGATAAAATGGTTGTAGAGTGGATAAAATGGATGTAGAGTTGATAAAAATGGATGTAGAGTGGATAAAACGGATGTAGAGTGGATAAAAATGGATGTAGAGTGGATACAATGGTTGTAGAGTGGATAAAATGGATGTAGAGTTGATAAAAATGGATGTAGAGTGGATAAAACGGATGTAGAGTGGATAAAAATGGATGTAGAGTGGATAAAATGGATGTAGAGTGCATAAAAATGGATGTTGAGTGGATAAAATGGATGTAGAGTGGATAAAATTAATGTACATTTAATAAAAATGGATGTAGAGTGGATAAAAATGGATGTAGATTGGATAAAATGGATGTAGAGTTAATAGAAGTGGATGTAGAGTGGATAAAATGGATGTAGAGTTGATAAAAATGGATGTAGAGTGGATAAAAATGGATGTAGATTGGATAAAATGGATGTAGAGTGGATAAAAATGGATGTAGATTATATAAATTGGATGTAGAGTATATAAAATGGATGTAGAGTGGATAAAAATGGATGTCGAGTGGATAAAATGGATGTAGAGTGGATAAAATGGATGTAGATTGGATAAAATGGATGTAGAGTTAATAAAAATGGATGTAGAGTGGATAAAATGGATGTATAGTGGATAAAAATGGATGTAGAGTAGATAAAATAGATGTAGAGAGGATAAAAATGGATGTAGAGTGGATAAAATGGATGTAGAGTTGATAAAAATGGATGTAGAGTGGATAAAATGGATGTAGAGTAGATAAAATGGATGTAGAGTGGATAAAATGGATGTAGAGTTGATAAAATGGATGTAAAGTGGATAAAATGGATGTAGAGTTAATAAAAATGGATGTAGAGTGGAAATAATGGATGTAGAGAGGATAAAATGGATGTAGAGTGGATAAAATGGATGTAGAGTTCATAAAAATGGATGTAGAGTGGATAAAAATGGATGTAGATTGGATAAAATGGATGTAGAGTGGATAAAAATGGATGTAGAGTGGATAAAATGGATGTAGAGTTAATAAAAATGGATGTAGAGTGGAAATAATGGATGTAGAGAGGATAAAATGGATGTAGAGTGGATAAAATGGATGTAGAGTTCATAAAAATGGATGTAGAGTGGATAAAATGGATGTAGAGTGGAGAAAATGATTGTAGAGTGGATAAAATGGATGTAGAGTGGATAAAAATGGATGTAGAATGGATAAAATGGATGTAGAGTGGATAAAATGGTTGTAGAGTGGATAAAAATGGATGTAGAGTGGATAAAATGGATGTAGAATGGATAAAATGGATGTAAAGTGGATAAAAATGGATGTCGAGTGGATAAAATGGATGTAGAGTGGATAAAAATAGATGTAGAGAGGATAAAATGGAAGTAGAGTGGATAAAAATGGATGTAGAGTGGATAAAAATGGATGTAGAGTGGATAAAATGGATGTAGAGTGGATAAAAATGGATGTAGAGAGGATAAAATGGATGTAGAGTGGATAAAATGGATGTACAGTTAATAAAAATGGATGTAGAGTGGAAATAATGGATGTAGGGAGGATAAAATGGATGTAGAATGGATAAAATGGATTTAGAGTTCATAAAAATGGATGTAGATTGGATAAAATGGATGTAGAGTTGATAAAATGGATGTAAAGTGGATAAAATGGATGTAGAGTTAATAAAAATGGATGTAGAGTGGAATTAATGGATGTAGAGAGGATAAAATGGATGTAGAGTGGATAAAATGGATGTAGAGTTCATAAAAATGGATGTAGAGTGGATAAAAATGGATGTAGATTGGATAAAATGGATGTGGAGTGGATAACAATGGATGTAGAGAGGATAAAAATGGATATAGGGTAGATAAAATGGATGTAGAGTTAATAAAAATGGATGTAGAGTGGATATAATGGATGTAGAGAGGATAAAATGGATGTGGAGTGGATAACAATGGATGTAGAGTGGATAAAATGGATGTAGAGTGGATAAAATGGATGAAGAGTGGATAAAATGGTTGTAGAGTGGATAAAATGGATGTAGAGTGGATAAAAATGGATGTAGAGTGGATAAAATGGATGTAGAGTGGATAAAAATGGATGTAGAGTGGATAAAATGGATGTAGAGTGGATAAAATGGATGTACATTTAATAAAAATGGATGTAGAGTGGATAAAAATGGATGTAGAGTGGATAAAAATGGATGTAGATTGGATAAAATGGATGTAGAGTGGATAAAATGGTTGTAGAGTGGATAAAAATGGATGTAGAGTGGATAAAATGGATGTAGAGTTGATAAAATGGATGTAAAGTGGATAAAATGGATGTAGAGTTAATAAAAATGGATGTGGAGTGGAAATAATGGATGTAGAGAGGATAAAATGGAAGTAGAGTGGATAAAAATGGATGTAGAGTGGATAAAAATGGATGTAGAGTGGATAAAATGGATGTAGAGTGGATAAAAATGGATGTAGAGTGGATAAAATGGATGTAGAGTGGATAAAATGGATGTACAGTTAATAAAAATGGATGTAGAGTGGAAATAATGGATGTAGAGAGGATAAAATGGATGTAGAGTGGATAAAATGGATGTAGAGTTCATAAAAATGGATGTAGAGTGGATAAAAATGGATGTAGATTGGATAAAATGGATGTGGAGTGGATAACAATGGATGTAGAGAGGATAAAAATGGATGTAGAGAGGATAAAATGGATGTGGAGTGGATAACAATGGATGTAGAGTGGATAAAATGGATGTAGAGTGCATAAAAATGGATGTTGAGTGGATAAAATGGATGTAGAGTGGATAAAATTAATGTACATTTAATAAAAATGGATGTAGAGTGGATAAAAATGGATGTAGAATGGATAAAATGGATGTAGAGTTAATAGAAGTGGATGTAGAGTGGATAAAATGGATGTAGAGTTGATAAAAATGGATGTAGAGTGGATAAAAATGGATGTAGATTGGATAAAATGGATGTAGAGTGGATAAAAATGGATGTAGATTATATAAATTGGATGTAGAGTATATAAAATGGATGTAGAGTTGATAAAATGGATGTAAAGTGGATAAAATGGATGTAGAGTTAATAAAAATGGATGTAGAGTGGATAAAATGCATGTAGAGTGGATAAAAATGGATGTAGAGTGGATAAAATGGATGTAGAGATGATAAAAATGGATGTAGAGTGGATAAAATGGATGTAGAGTAGATAAAATGGATGTAGAGTGGAAATAATGGATGTAGAGAGGATAAAATGGATATAGAGTGGATAAAATGGATGTAGAGTTCATAAAAATGGATGTAGAGTGGATAAAAATGGATGTAGATTGGATAAAATGGATGTAGAGTGGATAAAAATATATGTAGAGTGGATAAAATGGATGTAGAGTTAATAAAAATGGATGTAGAGTGGAAATAATGGATGTAGAGAGGATAAAATGGATGTAGAGTGGATAAAATGGATGTAGAGTGGATAAAATGGATGTAGAGTGGATAAAATGGTTGTAGAGTGGATAAAATGGATGTAGAGTGGATAAAATGGATGTAGAGAGGATAAAATGGAAGTAGAGTGGATAAAAATGGATGTAGAGTGGATAAAAATGGATGTAGAGTGGATAAAATGGATGTAGAGTGGATAAAAATGGATGTCGAGAGGATAAAATGGATGTAGAGTGGATAAAATGGATGTAGAGTTCATAAAAATGGATGTAGAGTGGATAAAAATGGATGTAGATTGGATAAAATGGATGTGGAGTGGATAACAATGGATGTAGAGAGGATAAAAATGGATATAGGGTAGATAAAATGGATGTAGAGTTAATAAAAATGGATGTAGAGTGGATATAATGGATGTAGAGAGGATAAAATGGATGTGGAGTGGATAACAATGGATGTAGAGTGGATAAAATGGATGTAGAGTGGATAAAATGGATGAAGAGTGGATAAAATGGTTGTAGAGTGGATAAAATGGATGTAGAGTAGATAAAATGGATGTAGAGTGGATAAAAATGGATGTAGAGAGGATAAAATGGATGTAGAGTGGATAAAATGGATGTACAGTTAATAAAAATGGATGTAGAGTGGAAATAATGGATGTAGAGAGGATAAAATGGATGTAGAGTGGATAAAATGGATGTAGAGTTCATAAAAATGGATGTAGAGTGGATAAAATGGATGTACAGTTAATAAAAATGGATGTAGAGTGGAAATAATGGATGTAGAGAGGATAAAATGGATGTAGAGTGGATAAAATGGATGTAGAGTTCATAAAAATGGATGTAGAGTGGATAAAATGGATGTAGAGTGTATAAAATGATTGTAGAGTGGATAACAATGGATGTAGAGAGGATAAAAATGGTTGTAGAGAGGATAAAATGGATGTGGAGTGGATAACAATGGATGTAGAGTGGATAAAATGGATGTAGAGTGGATAAAATGGATGTAGAGTGCATAAAAATGGATGTTGAGTGGATAAAATGGATGTAGAGTGGATAAAATTAATGTACATTTAATAAAAATGGATGTAGAGTGGATAAAAATGGATGTAGAATGGATAAAATGGATGTAGAGTTAATAGAAGTGGATGTAGAGTGGATAAAATGGATGTAGAGTTGATAAAAATGGATGTAGAGTGGATAAAAATGGATGTAGATTGGATAAAATGGATGTAGAGTGGATAAAAATGGATGTAGATTATATAAATTGGATGTAGAGTATATAAAATGGATGTAGAGTTGATAAAATGGATGTAAAGTGGATAAAATGGATGTAGAGTTAATAAAAATGGATGTAGAGTGGATAAAATGCATGTAGAGTGGATAAAAATGGATGTAGAGTGGATAAAATGGATGTAGAGATGATAAAAATGGATGTAGAGTGGATAAAATGGATGTAGAGTAGATAAAATGGATGTAGAGTGGAAATAATGGATGTAGAGAGGATAAAATGGATGTAGAGTGGATAAAATGGATGTAGAGTTCATAAAAATGGATGTAGAGTGGATAAAAATGGATGTAGATTGGATAAAATGGATGTAGAGTGGATAAAAATATATGTAGAGTGGATAAAATGGATGTAGAGTTAATAAAAATGGATGTAGAGTGGAAATAATGGATGTAGAGAGGATAAAATGGATGTAGAGTGGATAAAATGGATGTAGAGTTCATAAAAATGGATGTAGAGTGGATAAAATGGATGTAGAGTGGATAAAATGGATGTAGAGTGGATAAAATGGATGTAGAGTGGACAAAATGGATGTAGAGAGGATAAAATGGAAGTAGAGTGGATAAAAATGGATGTAGAGTGGATAAAAATGGATGTAGAGTGGATAAAATGGATGTAGAGTGGATAAAAATGGATGAAGAGTGGATAAAATGGTTGTAGAGTGGATAAAATGGATGTAGAGTGGATAAAATGGATGTAGAGTGGATAAAAATGGATGTAGAGAGGATAAAATGGATGTAGAGTGGATAAAATGGATGTACAGTTAATAAAAATGGATGTAGAGTGGAAATAATGGATGTAGAGAGGATAAAATGGATGTAGAGTGGATAAAATGGATGTAGAGTTCATAAAAATGGATGTAGAGTGGATAAAATGGATGTACAGTTAATAAAAATGGATGTAGAGTGGAAATAATGGATGTAGAGAGGATAAAATGGATGTAGAGTGGATAAAATGGATGTAGAGTTAATAAAAATGGATGTAGAGTGGATATAATGGATGTAGAGAGGATAAAATGGATGTGGAGTGGATAACAATGGATGTAGAGTGGATAAAATGGATGTAGAGTGGATAAAATGGATGTAGAGTGCATAAAAATGGATGTTGAGTGGATAAAATGGATGTAGAGTGGATAAAATTAATGTACATTTAATAAAAATGGATGTAGAGTGGATAAAAATGGATGTAGAATGGATAAAATGGATGTAGAGTTAATAGAAGTGGATGTAGAGTGGATAAAATGGATGTAGAGTTGATAAAAATGGATGTAGAGTGGATAAAAATGGATGTAGATTGGATAAAATGGATGTAGAGTGGATAAAAATGGATGTAGATTATATAAATTGGATGTAGAGTATATAAAATGGATGTAGAGTGGATAAAAATGGTTGTCGAGTGGATAAAATGGATGTAGAGTGGATAAAATGGATGTAGATTGGATAAAATGGATGTAGAGTTAATAAAAATGGATGTAGAGTGGATAAAATGGATGTATAGTGGATAAAAATGGATGTAGAGTAGATAAAATAGATGTAGAGTGGATAAAAATGGATGTAGAGTGGATAAAATGGATGTCGAGTGGATAAAATGGATGTAGAGTGGATAAAAATAGATGTAGAGTGGATAAAAATGGATGTAGAGTGGATACAATGGATGTAGAGTGGATAAAAATGGATGTAGAGTGGATAAAATGGATGTAGAGTGGATAAAAATGGATGTAGAGTGGATAAAATGGATGTAGAGTGCATAAAAATGGATGTTGAGTGGATAAAATGGATGTAGAGTGGATAAAATGGATGTACATTTAATAAAAATGGATGTAGAGTGGATAAAAATGGATGTAGAGTGGATAAAAATGGATGTAGATTGGATAAAATGGATGTAGAGTTAATAAAAGTGGATGTAGAGTGGATAAAATGGATGTAGAGTTGATAAAAATGGATGTAGAGTGGATAAAAATGGATGTAGATTGGATAAAATGGATGTAGAGTGGATAAAAATGGATGTAGAGTATATAAATTGGATGTAGAGTATATAAAATGGATGTAGAGTGGATAAAAATGGATGTCGAGTGGATAAAATGGATGTAGAGTGGATAAAAATGGATGTAGATTGGATAAAATGGATGTAGAGTGGATGAAAATGGATGTAGAGTGGATAAAATGGATGTAGAGTAGATAAAATGGATGTAGAGTGGATAAAATGGATGTAGAGTTGATAAAATGGATGTAAAGTGGATAAAATGGATGTAGAGTTAATAAAAATGGATGTAGAGTGGAAATAATGGATGTAGAGAGGATAAAATGGATGTAGAGTGGATAAAATGGATGTAGAGTTCATAAAAATGGATGTAGAGTGGATAAAAATGGATGTAGATTGGATAAAATGGATGCAGAGTGGATAAAAATGGATGTAGAGTGGATAAAATGGATGTAGAGTTAATAAAAATGGATGTAGAGTGGAAATAATGGATGTAGAGAGGATAAAATGGATGTAGAGTGGATAAAATGGATGTAGAGTTCATAAAAATGGATGTAGAGTGGATAAAATGGATGTAGAGTGTATAAAATGATTGTAGAGTGGATAAAATGGATGTAGAGTGGATAAAATGGATGTAGAGTGGATAAAATGGATGTACAGTTAATAAAAATGGATGTAGAGAGGATAAAATGGATGTGGAGTGGATAACAATGGATGTAGAGTGGATAAAATGGATGTAGAGTGGATAAAATGGATGTAAAGTGGATAAAATGGATGTAGAGTTAATAAAAATGGATGTAGAGTGGAATTAATGGATGTAGAGAGGATAAAATGGATGTAGATTAGATAAAATGGATGTGGAGTGGATAACAATGGATGTAGAGAGGACAAAAATGGATATAGGGTAGATAAAATGGATGTAGAGTTAATAAAAATGGATGTAGAGTGGATATAATGGATGTAGAGAGGATAAAATGGATGTGGAGTGGATAACAATGGATGTAGAGTGGATAAAATGGATGTAGAGTGGATAAAATGGATGAAGAGTGGATAAAATGGTTGTAGAGTGGATAAAATGGATGTAGAGTGGATAAAAATGGATGTAGAGTGGATAAAATGGATGTAGAGTGGATAAAAATGGATGTTGAGTGGATAAAATGGATGTAGAGTGGATAAAATTAATGTACATTTAATAAAAATGGATGTAGAGTGGATAAAAATGGATGTAGATTGGATAAAATGGATGTAGAGTTAATAGAAGTGGATGTAGAGTGGATAAAATGGATGTAGAGTTGATAAAAATGGATGTAGAGTGGATAAAAATGGATGTAGATTGGATAAAATGGATGTAGAGTGGATAAAAATGGATGTAGATTATATAAATTGGATGTAGAGTATATAAAATGGATGTAGAGTGGATAAAAATGGATGTCGAGTGGATAAAATGGATGTAGAGTGGATAAAATGGATGTAGATTGGATAAAATGGATGTAGAGTTAATAAAAATGGATGTAGAGTGGATAAAATGGATGTATAGTGGATAAAAATGGATGTAGAGTAGATAAAATAGATGTAGAGAGGATAAAAATGGATGTAGAGTGGATAAAATGGATGTAGAGTGGATGAAAATGGATGTAGAGTGGATAAAATGGATGTAGAGTAGATAAAATGGATGTAGAGTGGATAAAATGGATGTAGAGTTGATAAAATGGATGTAAAGTGGATAAAATGGATGTAGAGTTAATAAAAATGGATGTAGAGTGGAAATAATGGATGTAGAGAGGATAAAATGGATGTAGAGTGGATAAAATGGATGTAGAGTTCATAAAAATGGATGTAGAGTGGATAAAAATGGATGTAGATTGGATAAAATGGATGTAGAGTGGATAAAAATGGATGTAGAGTGGATAAAATGGATGTAGAGTTAATAAAAATGGATGTAGAGTGGAAATAATGGATGTAGAGAGGATAAAATGGATGTAGAGTGGATAAAATGGATGTAGAGTTCATAAAAATGGATGTAGAGTGGATAAAATGGATGTAGAGTGGATAAAATGATTGTAGAGTGGATAAAATGGATGTAGAGTGGATAAAAATGGATGTAGAGTGGATAAAATGGATGTAGAGTGGATAAAATGGTTGTAGAGTGGATAAAAATGGATGTAGAGTGGATAAAATGGATGTAGAATGGATAAAATGGATGTAAAGTGGATAAAAATGGATGTCGAGTGGATAAAATGGATGTAGAGTGGATAAAAATAGATGTAGAGAGGATAAAATGGAAGTAGAGTGGATAAAAATGGATGTAGAGTGGATAAAAATGGATGTAGAGTGGATAAAATGGATGTAGAGTGGATAAAAATGGATGTAGAGAGGATAAAATGGATGTAGAGTGGATAAAATGGATGTACAGTTAATAAAAATGGATGTAGAGTGGAAATAATGGATGTAGAGAGGATAAAATGGATGTAGAATGGATAAAATGGATTTAGAGTTCATAAAAATGGATGTAGAGTGGATAAAAATGGATGTAGATTGGATAAAATGGATGTAGAGTTGATAAAATGGATGTAAAGTGGATAAAATGGATGTAGAGTTAATAAAAATGGATGTAGAGTGGAATTAATGGATGTAGAGAGGATAAAATGGATGTAGAGTGGATAAAATGGATGTAGAGTTCATAAAAATGGATGTAGAGTGGATAAAAATGGATGTAGATTGGATAAAATGGATGTGGAGTGGATAACAATGGATGTAGAGAGGATAAAAATGGATATAGGGTAGATAAAATGGATGTAGAGTTAATAAAAATGGATGTAGAGTGGATATAATGGATGTAGAGAGGATAAAATGGATGTGGAGTGGATAACAATGGATGTAGAGTGGATAAAATGGATGTAGAGTGGATAAAATGGATGAAGAGTGGATAAAATGGTTGTAGAGTGGATAAAATGGATGTAGAGTGGATAAAAATGGATGTAGAGTGGATAAAATGGATGTAGAGTGGATAAAAATGGATGTAGAGTGGATAAAATGGATGTAGAGTGGATAAAATGGATGTACATTTAATAAAAATGGATGTAGAGTGGATAAAAATGGATGTAGAGTGGATAAAAATGGATGTAGATTGGATAAAATGGATGTAGAGTGGATAAAATGGTTGTAGAGTGGATAAAAATGGATGTAGAGTGGATAAAATGGATGTAGAGTTGATAAAATGGATGTAAAGTGGATAAAATGGATGTAGAGTTAATAAAAATGGATGTGGAGTGGAAATAATGGATGTAGAGAGGATAAAATGGAAGTAGAGTGGATAAAAATGGATGTAGAGTGGATAAAAATGGATGTAGAGTGGATAAAATGGATGTAGAGTGGATAAAAATGGATGTAGAGAGGATAAAATGGATGTAGAGTGGATAAAATGGATGTACAGTTAATAAAAATGGATGTAGAGTGGAAATAATGGATGTAGAGAGGATAAAATGGATGTAGAGTGGATAAAATGGATGTAGAGTTCATAAAAATGGATGTAGAGTGGATAAAAATGGATGTAGATTGGATAAAATGGATGTGGAGTGGATAACAATGGATGTAGAGAGGATAAAAATGGATGTAGAGAGGATAAAATGGATGTGGAGTGGATAACAATGGATGTAGAGTGGATAAAATGGATGTAGAGTGCATAAAAATGGATGTTGAGTGGATAAAATGGATGTAGAGTGGATAAAATTAATGTACATTTAATAAAAATGGATGTAGAGTGGATAAAAATGGATGTAGAATGGATAAAATGGATGTAGAGTTAATAGAAGTGGATGTAGAGTGGATAAAATGGATGTAGAGTTGATAAAAATGGATGTAGAGTGGATAAAAATGGATGTAGATTGGATAAAATGGATGTAGAGTGGATAAAAATGGATGTAGATTATATAAATTGGATGTAGAGTATATAAAATGGATGTAGAGTTGATAAAATGGATGTAAAGTGGATAAAATGGATGTAGAGTTAATAAAAATGGATGTAGAGTGGATAAAATGCATGTAGAGTGGATAAAAATGGATGTAGAGTGGATAAAATGGATGTAGAGATGATAAAAATGGATGTAGAGTGGATAAAATGGATGTAGAGTAGATAAAATGGATGTAGAGTGGAAATAATGGATGTAGAGAGGATAAAATGGATATAGAGTGGATAAAATGGATGTAGAGTTCATAAAAATGGATGTAGAGTGGATAAAAATGGATGTAGATTGGATAAAATGGATGTAGAGTGGATAAAAATATATGTAGAGTGGATAAAATGGATGTAGAGTTAATAAAAATGGATGTAGAGTGGAAATAATGGATGTAGAGAGGATAAAATGGATGTAGAGTGGATAAAATGGATGTAGAGTTCATAAAAATGGATGTAGAGTGGATAAAATGGATGTAGAGTGGATAAAATGGTTGTAGAGTGGATAAAATGGATGTAGAGTGGATAAAATGGATGTAGAGAGGATAAAATGGAAGTAGAGTGGATAAAAATGGATGTAGAGTGGATAAAAATGGATGTAGAGTGGATAAAATGGATGTAGAGTGGATAAAAATGGATGTCGAGAGGATAAAATGGATGTAGAGTGGATAAAATGGATGTAGAGTTCATAAAAATGGATGTAGAGTGGATAAAAATGGATGTAGATTGGATAAAATGGATGTGGGGTGGATAACAATGGATGTAGAGAGGATAAAAATGGATATAGGGTAGATAAAATGGATGTAGAGTTAATAAAAATGGATGTAGAGTGGATATAATGGATGTAGAGAGGATAAAATGGATGTGGAGTGGATAACAATGGATGTAGAGTGGATAAAATGGATGTAGAGTGGATAAAATGGATGAAGAGTGGATAAAATGGTTGTAGAGTGGATAAAATGGATGTAGAGTAGATAAAATGGATGTAGAGTGGATAAAAATGGATGTAGAGAGGATAAAATGGATGTAGAGTGGATAAAATGGATGTACAGTTAATAAAAATGGATGTAGAGTGGAAATAATGGATGTAGAGAGGATAAAATGGATGTAGAGTGGATAAAATGGATGTAGAGTTCATAAAAATGGATGTAGAGTGGATAAAATGGATGTACAGTTAATAAAAATGGATGTAGAGTGGAAATAATGGATGTAGAGAGGATAAAATGGATGTAGAGTGGATAAAATGGATGTGGAGTGGATAACAATGGATGTAGAGTGGATAAAATGGATGTAGAGTGGATAAAATGGATGTAGAGTGCATAAAAATGGATGTTGAGTGGATAAAATGGATGTAGAGTGGATAAAATTAATGTACATTTAATAAAAATGGATGTAGAGTGGATAAAAATGGATGTAGAATGGATAAAATGGATGTAGAGTTAATAGAAGTGGATGTAGAGTGGATAAAATGGATGTAGAGTTGATAAAAATGGATGTAGAGTGGATAAAATGGATGTAGATTGGATAAAATGGATGTAGAGTGGATAAAAATGGATGTAGATTATATAAATTGGATGTAGAGTATATAAAATGGATGTAGAGTTGATAAAATGGATGTAAAGTGGATAAAATGGATGTAGAGTTAATAAAAATGGATGTAGAGTGGATAAAATGCATGTAGAGTGGATAAAAATGGATGTAGAGTGGATAAAACGGATGTAGAGATGATAAAAATGGATGTAGAGTGGATAAAATGGATGTAGAGTAGATAAAATGGATGTAGAGTGGAAATAATGGATGTAGAGAGGATAAAATGGATGTAGAGTGGATAAAATGGATGTAGAGTTCATAAAAATGGATGTAGAGTGGATAAAAATGGATGTAGATTGGATAAAATGGATGTAGAGTGGATAAAAATATATGTAGAGTGGATAAAATGGATGTAGAGTTAATAAAAATGGATGTAGAGTGGAAATAATGGATGTAGAGAGGATAAAATGGATGTAGAGTGGATAAAATGGATGTAGAGTTCATAAAAATGGATGTAGAGTGGATAAAATGGATGTAGAGTGGATAAAATGGTTGTAGAGTGGATAAAATGGATGTAGAGTGGATAAAATGGATGTAGAGAGGATAAAATGGAAGTAGAGTGGATAAAAATGGATGTAGAGTGGATAAAAATGGATGTAGAGTGGATAAAATGGATGTAGAGTGGATAAAAATGGATGTCGAGAGGATAAAATGGATGTAGAGTGGATAAAATGGATGTAGAGTTCATAAAAATGGATGTAGAGTGGATAAAAATGGATGTAGATTGGATAAAATGGATGTGGAGTGGATAACAATGGATGTAGAGAGGATAAAAATGGATATAGGGTAGATAAAATGGATGTAGAGTTAATAAAAATGGATGTAGAGTGGATATAATGGATGTAGAGAGGATAAAATGGATGTGGAGTGGATAACAATGGATGTAGAGTGGATAAAATGGATGTAGAGTGGATAAAATGGATGTAGAGTGGATAAAAATGGATGTAGATTGGATAAAATGGATGTAGAGTTGATAAAATGGATGTAAAGTGGATAAAATGGATGTAGAGTTAATAAAAATGGATGTAGAGTGGAAATAATGGATGTAGAGAGGATAAAATGGATGTAGAGCGGATAAAATGGATGTAGAGTTCATAAAAATGGATGTAGAGTGGATAAAAATGGATGTAGATTGGATAAAATGGATGTGGAGTGGATAAAAATGGATGTTGAGTGGATAAAATGGATGTAGAGTGGATAAAATTAATGTACATTTAATAAAAATGGATGTAGAGTGGATAAAAATGGATGTAGATTGGGTAAAATGGTTGTAGAGTTAATAGAAGTGGATGTAGAGTTAATAGAAGTGGATGTAGAGTGGATAAAATGGATGTAGAGTTGATAAAAATGGATGTAGAATGGATAAAAATGGATGTAGATTGGTTAAAATGGATGTAGAGTGGATAAAAATGGATGTCGAGTGGATAAAATGGATGTAGAGTGGATAAAATGGATGTAGATTGGATAAAATGGATGTAGAGTTAATAAAAATGGATGTAGAGTGGATAAAAATGGATGTAGATTGGATAAAATGGATGTAGAGTTGATAAAATGGATGTAAAGTGGATAAAATGGATGTAGAGTTAATAAAAATGGATGTAGAGTGGAAATAATGGATGTAGAGAGGATAAAATGGATGTAGAGCGGATAAAATGGATGTAGAGTTCATAAAAATGGATGTATAGTGGATAAAAATGGATGTAGAGTAGATAAAATAGATGTAGAGTGGATAAAAATGGATGTAGAGTGGATAAAATGGATGTCGAGTGGATAAAATGGATGTAGAGTGGATAAAAATAGATGTAGAGTGGATAAAAATGGATGTAGAGTGGATACAATGGATGTAGAGTGGATAAAAATGGATGTAGAGTGGATAAAATGGATGTAGAGTGGATAAAAATGGATGTAGAGTGGATAAAATGGATGTAGAGTGCATAAAAATGGATGTTGAGTGGATAAAATGGATGTAGAGTGGATAAAATGGATGTACATTTAATAAAAATGGATGTAGAGTGGATAAAAATGGATGTAGAGTGGATAAAAATGGATGTAGATTGGATAAAATGGATGTAGAGTTAATAAAAGTGGATGTAGAGTGGATAAAATGGATGTAGAGTTGATAAAAATGGATGTAGAGTGGATAAAAATGGATGTAGATTGGATAAAATGGATGTAGAGTGGATAAAAATGGATGTAGAGTATATAAATTGGATGTAGAGTATATAAAATGGATGTAGAGTGGATAAAAATGGATGTCGAGTGGATAAAATGGATGTAGAGTGGATAAAAATGGATGTAGATTGGATAAAATGGATGTAGAGTGGATGAAAATGGATGTAGAGTGGATAAAATGGATGTAGAGTAGATAAAATGGATGTAGAGTGGATAAAATGGATGTAGAGTTGATAAAATGGATGTAAAGTGGATAAAATGGATGTAGAGTTAATAAAAATGGATGTAGAGTGGAAATAATGGATGTAGAGAGGATAAAATGGATGTAGAGTGGATAAAATGGATGTAGAGTTCATAAAAATGGATGTAGAGTGGATAAAAATGGATGTAGATTGGATAAAATGGATGTAGAGTGGATAAAAATGGATGTAGAGTGGATAAAATGGATGTAGAGTTAATAAAAATGGATGTAGAGTGGAAATAATGGATGTAGAGAGGATAAAATGGATGTAGAGTGGATAAAATGGATGTAGAGTTCATAAAAATGGATGTAGAGTGGATAAAATGGATGTAGAGTGTATAAAATGATTGTAGAGTGGATAAAATGGATGTAGAGTGGATAAAATGGATGTAGAGTGGATAAAATGGATGTACAGTTAATAAAAATGGATGTAGAGAGGATAAAATGGATGTGGAGTGGATAACAATGGATGTAGAGTGGATAAAATGGATGTAGAGTGGATAAAATGGATGTAAAGTGGATAAAATGGATGTAGAGTTAATAAAAATGGATGTAGAGTGGAATTAATGGATGTAGAGAGGATAAAATGGATGTAGATTAGATAAAATGGATGTGGAGTGGATAACAATGGATGTAGAGAGGACAAAAATGGATATAGGGTAGATAAAATGGATGTAGAGTTAATAAAAATGGATGTAGAGTGGATATAATGGATGTAGAGAGGATAAAATGGATGTGGAGTGGATAACAATGGATGTAGAGTGGATAAAATGGATGTAGAGTGGATAAAATGGATGAAGAGTGGATAAAATGGTTGTAGAGTGGATAAAATGGATGTAGAGTGGATAAAAATGGATGTAGAGTGGATAAAATGGATGTAGAGTGGATAAAAATGGATGTTGAGTGGATAAAATGGATGTAGAGTGGATAAAATTAATGTACATTTAATAAAAATGGATGTAGAGTGGATAAAAATGGATGTAGATTGGATAAAATGGATGTAGAGTTAATAGAAGTGGATGTAGAGTGGATAAAATGGATGTAGAGTTGATAAAAATGGATGTAGAGTGGATAAAAATGGATGTAGATTGGATAAAATGGATGTAGAGTGGATAAAAATGGATGTAGATTATATAAATTGGATGTAGAGTATATAAAATGGATGTAGAGTGGATAAAAATGGATGTCGAGTGGATAAAATGGATGTAGAGTGGATAAAATGGATGTAGATTGGATAAAATGGATGTAGAGTTAATAAAAATGGATGTAGAGTGGATAAAATGGATGTATAGTGGATAAAAATGGATGTAGAGTAGATAAAATAGATGTAGAGAGGATAAAAATGGATGTAGAGTGGATAAAATGGATGTAGAGTGGATAAAATGGATGTAGAGTAGATAAAATGGATGTAGAGTGGATAAAATGGATGTAGAGTTGATAAAATGGATGTAAAGTGGATAAAATGGATGTAGAGTTAATAAAAATGGATGTAGAGTGGAAATAATGGATGTAGAGAGGATAAAATGGATGTAGAGTGGATAAAATGGATGTAGAGTTCATAAAAATGGATGTAGAGTGGATAAAAATGGATGTAGATTGGATAAAATGGATGTAGAGTGGATAAAAATGGATGTAGAGTGGATAAAATGGATGTAGAGTTAATAAAAATGGATGTAGAGTGGAAATAATGGATGTAGAGAGGATAAAATGGATGTAGAGTGGATAAAATGGATGTAGAGTTAATAAAAATGGATGTAGAGTGGAATTAATGGATGTAGAGAGGATAAAATGGATGTAGAGTGGATAAAATGGATGTAGAGTTCATAAAAATGGATGTAGAGTGGATAAAATGGATGTAGAGTTGATAAAATGGATGTAAAGTGGATAAAATGGATGTAGAGTTAATAAAAATGGATGTGGAGTGGAAATAATGGATGTAGAGAGGATAAAATGGAAGTAGAGTGGATAAAAATGGATGTAGAGTGGATAAAAATGGATGTAGAGTGGATAAAATGGATGTAGAGTGGATAAAAATGGATGTAGAGAGGATAAAATGGATGTAGAGTGGATAAAATGGATGTACAGTTAATAAAAATGGATGTAGAGTGGAAATAATGGATGTAGAGAGGATAAAATGGATGTAGAGTGGATAAAATGGATGTAGAGTTCATAAAAATGGATGTAGAGTGGATAAAAATGGATGTAGATTGGATAAAATGGATGTGGAGTGGATAACAATGGATGTAGAGAGGATAAAAATGGATGTAGAGAGGATAAAATGGATGTGGAGTGGATAACAATGGATGTAGAGTGGATAAAATGGATGTAGAGTGCATAAAAATGGATGTTGAGTGGATAAAATGGATGTAGAGTGGATAAAATTAATGTACATTTAATAAAAATGGATGTAGAGTGGATAAAAATGGATGTAGAATGGATAAAATGGATGTAGAGTTAATAGAAGTGGATGTAGAGTGGATAAAATGGATGTAGAGTTGATAAAAATGGATGTAGAGTGGATAAAAATGGATGTAGATTGGATAAAATGGATGTAGAGTGGATAAAAATGGATGTAGATTATATAAATTGGATGTAGAGTATATAAAATGGATGTAGAGTTGATAAAATGGATGTAAAGTGGATAAAATGGATGTAGAGTTAATAAAAATGGATGTAGAGTGGATAAAATGCATGTAGAGTGGATAAAAATGGATGTAGAGTGGATAAAATGGATGTAGAGATGATAAAAATGGATGTAGAGTGGATAAAATGGATGTAGAGTAGATAAAATGGATGTAGAGTGGAAATAATGGATGTAGAGAGGATAAAATGGATATAGAGTGGATAAAATGGATGTAGAGTTCATAAAAATGGATGTAGAGTGGATAAAAATGGATGTAGATTGGATAAAATGGATGTAGAGTGGATAAAAATATATGTAGAGTGGATAAAATGGATGTAGAGTTAATAAAATTGGATGTAGAGTGGAAATAATGGATGTAGAGAGGATAAAATGGATGTAGAGTGGATAAAATGGATGTAGAGTTCATAAAAATGGATGTAGAGTGGATAAAATGGATGTAGAGTGGATAAAATGGTTGTAGAGTGGATAAAATGGATGTAGAGTGGATAAAATGGATGTAGAGAGGATAAAATGGAAGTAGAGTGGATAAAAATGGATGTAGAGTGGATAAAAATGGATGTAGAGTGGATAAAATGGATGTAGAGTGGATAAAAATGGATGTCGAGTGGATAAAATGGATGTAGAGTGGATAAAATGGATGTAGAGTTCATAAAAATGGATGTAGAGTGGATAAAAATGGATGTAGATTGGATAAAATGGATGTGGAGTGGATAACAATGGATGTAGAGAGGATAAAAATGGATATAGGGTAGATAAAATGGATGTAGAGTTAATAAAAATGGATGTAGAGTGGATATAATGGATGTAGAGAGGATAAAATGGATGTGGAGTGGATAACAATGGATGTAGAGTGGATAAAATGGATGTAGAGTGGATAAAATGGATGAAGAGTGGATAAAATGGTTGTAGAGTGGATAAAATGGATGTAGAGTAGATAAAATGGATGTAGAGTGGATAAAAATGGATGTAGAGAGGATAAAATGGATGTAGAGTGGATAAAATGGATGTACAGTTAATAAAAATGGATGTAGAGTGGAAATAATGGATGTAGAGAGGATAAAATGGATGTAGAGTGGATAAAATGGATGTAGAGTTCATAAAAATGGATGTAGAGTGGATAAAATGGATGTACAGTTAATAAAAATGGATGTAGAGTGGAAATAATGGATGTAGAGAGGATAAAATGGATGTAGAGTGGATAAAATGGATGTGGAGTGGATAACAATGGATGTAGAGTGGATAAAATGGATGTAGAGTGGATAAAATGGATGTAGAGTGGATAAAAATGGATGTTGAGTGGATAAAATGGATGTAGAGTGGATAAAATTAATGTACATTTAATAAAAATGGATGTAGAGTGGATAAAAATGGATGTAGAATGGATAAAATGGATGTAGAGTTAATAGAAGTGGATGTAGAGTGGATAAAATGGATGTAGAGTTGATAAAAATGGATGTAGAGTGGATAAAAATGGATGTAGATTGGATAAAATGGATGTAGAGTGGATAAAAATGGATGTAGATTATATAAATTGGATGTAGAGTATATAAAATGGATGTAGAGTTGATAAAATGGATGTAGAGTGGATAAAATGGATGTAGAGTTAATAAAAATGGATGTAGAGTGGATAAAATGCATGTAGAGTGGATAAAAATGGATGTAGAGTGGATAAAACGGATGTAGAGATGATAAAAATGGATGTAGAGTGGATAAAATGGATGTAGAGTAGATAAAATGGATGTAGAGTGGAAATAATGGATGTAGAGAGGATAAAATGGATGTAGAGTGGATAAAATGGATGTAGAGTTCATAAAAATGGATGTAGAGTGGATAAAAATGGATGTAGATTGGATAAAATGGATGTAGAGTGGATAAAAATATATGTAGAGTGGATAAAATGGATGTAGAGTTAATAAAAAATGGATGTAGAGTGGAAATAATGGATGTAGAGAGGATAAAATGGATGTAGAGTGGATAAAATGGATGTAGAGTTCATAAAAATGGATGTAGAGTGGATAAAATGGATGTAGAGTGGATAAAATGGTTGTAGAGTGGATAAAATGGATGTAGAGTGGATAAAATGGATGTAGAGAGGATAAAATGGAAGTAGAGTGGATAAAAATGGATGTAGAGTGGATAAAAATGGATGTAGAGTGGATAAAATGGATGTAGAGTGGATAAAAATGGATGTCGAGAGGATAAAATGGATGTAGAGTGGATAAAATGGATGTAGAGTTCATAAAAATGGATGTAGAGTGGATAAAAATGGATGTAGATTGGATAAAATGGATGTGGAGTGGATAACAATGGATGTAGAGAGGATAAAAATGGATATAGGGTAGATAAAATGGATGTAGAGTTAATAAAAATGGATGTAGAGTGGATATAATGGATGTAGAGAGGATAAAATGGATGTGGAGTGGATAACAATGGATGTAGAGTGGATAAAATGGATGTAGAGTGGATAAAATGGATGAAGAGTGGATAAAATGGTTGTAGAGTGGATAAAATGGATGTAGAGTAGATAAAATGGATGTAGAGTGGATAAAAATGGATGTAGAGAGGATAAAATGGATGTAGAGTGGATAAAATGGATGTAGAGTGGATAAAAATGGATGTAGATTGGATAAAATGGATGTAGAGTTGATAAAATGGATGTAAAGTGGATAAAATGGATGTAGAGTTAATAAAAATGGATGTAGAGTGGAAATAATGGATGTAGAGAGGATAAAATGGATGTAGAGCGGATAAAATGGATGTAGAGTTCATAAAAATGGATGTAGAGTGGATAAAAATGGATGTAGATTGGATAAAATGGATGTGGAGTGGATAAAAATGGATGTAGAGTGGATAAAATGGATGTAGAGTGGATAAAATTAATGTACATTTAATAAAAATGGATGTAGAGTGGATAAAAATGGATGTAGATTGGGTAAAATGGTTGTAGAGTTAATAGAAGTGGATGTAGAGTTAATAGAAGTGGATGTAGAGTGGATAAAATGGATGTAGAGTTGATAAAAATGGATGTAGAGTGGATAAAAATGGATGTAGATTGGTTAAAATGGATGTAGAGTGGATAAAAATGGATGTCGAGTGGATAAAATGGATGTAGAGTGGATAAAATGGATGTAGATTGGATAAAATGGATGTAGAGTTAATAAAAATGGATGTAGAGTGGATAAAAATGGATGTAGATTGGATAAAATGGATGTAGAGTTGATAAAATGGATGTAAAGTGGATAAAATGGATGTAGAGTTAATAAAAATGGATGTAGAGTGGAAATAATGGATGTAGAGAGGATAAAATGGATGTAGAGTGGATAAAATGGATGTAGAGTTCATAAAAATGGATGTAGAGTGGATAAAAATGGATGTAGATTGGATAAAATGGATGTGGAGTGGATAAAAATGGATGTTGAGTGGATAAAATGGATGTAGAGTGGATAAAATTAATGTACATTTAATAAAAATGGATGTAGAGTGGATAAAATGGATGTAGAGTTGATAAAATGGATGTAAAGTGGATAAAATGGATGTAGAGTTAATAAAAATGGATGTAGAGTGGATAAAATGGATGTAGAGTTCATAAAAATGGATGTAGAGTGGATAAAAATGGATGTAGATTGGATAAAATGGATGTAGAGTTGATAAAATGGATGTAAAGTGGATAAAATGGATGTAGAGTAAATAAAAATGGATGTAGAGTGGAAATAATGGATGTAGAGAGGATAAAATGGATGTAGAGCGGATAAAATGGATGTAGAGTTCATAAAAATGGATGTAGAGTGGATAAAAATGGATGTAGATTGGATAAAATGGATGTGGAGTGGATAAAAATGGATGTTGAGTGGATAAAATGGATGTAGAGTGGATAAAATTAATGTACATTTAATAAAAATGGATGTAGAGTGGATAAAAATGGATGTAGATTGGGTAAAATGGTTGTAGAGTTAATAGAAGTGGATGTAGAGTTAATAGAAGTGGATGTAGAGTGGATAAAATGGATGTAGAGTTGATAAAAATGGATGTAGAATGGATAAAAATGGATGTAGATTGGTTAAAATGGATGTAGAGTGGATAAAAATGGATGTCGAGTGGATAAAATGGATGTAGAGTGGATAAAATGGATGTAGAATGGATAAAATGGATGTAGAGTTAATAAAAATGGATGTAGAGTGGATAAAATGGATGTAGAGTGGATAAAAATGGATGTAGAGTATATAAATTGGATGTAGAGTATATAAAATGGATGTAGAGTGGATAAAAATGGATGTCGAGTGGATAAAATGGATGTAGAGTGGATAAAAATGGATGTAGATTGGATAAAATGGATGTAGAGTGGATGAAAATGGATGTAGAGTGGATAAAATGGATGTAGAGTAGATAAAATGGATGTAGAGTGGATAAAATGGATGTAGAGTGGATAAAAATAGATGCAGAGAGGATAAAATGGAAGTAGAGTGGATAAAAATGGATGTAGAGTGGATAAAAATGGATGTAGAGTGGATAAAATGGATGTAGAGTGGATAAAATGGATGAAGAGTGGATAAAATGGTTGTAGAGTGGATAAAATGGATGTAGAGTGGATAAAAATGGATGTAGAGTGGATAAAAATGGATGTAGAGAGGATAAAATGGATGTAGAGTGGATAAAATGGATGTACAGTTAATAAAAATGGATGTAGAGTGGATAAAATGGATGAAGAGTGGATAAAATGGTTGTAGAGTGGATAAAATGGATGTAGAGTGGATAAAAATGGATGTAGAGTGGATAAAATGGATGTAGAGTGGATAAAAATGGATGTAGAGTGGATAAAATGGATGTAGAATGGATAAAATGGATGTAAAGTGGATAAAAATGGATGTCGAGTGGATAAAATGGATGTAGAGTGGATAAAAATAGATGCAGAGAGGATAAAATGGAAGTAGAGTGGATAAAAATGGATGTAGAGTGGATAAAAATGGATGTAGAGTGGATAAAATGGATGTAGAGAGGATAAAATGGATGTAGAGTGGATAAAATGGATGTAGAGTTCATAAAAATGGATGTAGAGTGGATAAAAATGGATGTAGATTGGATAAAATGGATGTAGAGTTGATAAAATGGATGTAAAGTGGATAAAATGGATGTAGAGTTAATAAAAATGGATGTAGAGTGGAAATAATGGATGTAGAGAGGATAAAATGGATGTAGAGCGGATAAAATGGATGTAGAGTTCATAAAAATGGATGTAGAGTGGATAAAAATGGATGTAGATTGGATAAAATGGATGTGGAGTGGATAACAATGGATGTAGAGAGGATAAAAATGGATTTAGGGTAGATAAAATGGATGTAGAGTTAATAAAAATGGATGTAGAGTGGATATAATGGATGTAGAGAGGATAAAATGGATGTGGAGTGGATAACAATGGATGTAGAGTGGATAAAATGGATGTAGAGTGGATAAAATGGATGTAGAGTGGATAAAATGGTTGTAGAGTGGATAAAATGGATGTAGAGTTGATAAAAATGGATGTAGAGTGGATAAAATGGATGTAGAGTGGATAAAAATGGATGTAGAGTGGATAAAATGGTTGTAGAGTGGATAAAAATGGATATAGGGTAGATAAAATGGATGTAGAGTTAATAAAAATGGATGTAGAGTGGATATAATGGATGTAGAGAGGATAAAATGGATGTGGAGTGGATAACAATGGATGTAGAGTGGATAAAATGGATGTAGAGTGGATAAAATGGATGTAGAGAGGATAAAATGGATGTAGAGTGGATAAAAATGGATGTAGAGTGGATAAAATGGATGTCGAGTGGATAAAATGGATGTAGAGTGGATAAAATGGATGTAGAGTGGATAAAAATAGATGTAGAGTGGATAAAAATGGATGTAGAGTGGATACAATGGATGTAGAGTGGATAAAAATGGATGTAGATTGGATAAAATGGATGTAGAGTTGATAAAATGGATGTAAAGTGGATAAAATGGATGTAGAGTTAATAAAAATGGATGTAGAGTGGAAATAATGGATGTAGAGAGGATAAAATGGATGTAGAGCGGATAAAATGGATGTAGAGTTCATAAAAATGGATGTAGAGTGGATAAAAATGGATGTAGATTGGATAAAATGGATGTGGAGTGGATAACAATGGATGTAGAGAGGATAAAAATGGATATAGGGTAGATAAAATGGATGTAGAGTTAATAAAAATGGATGTAGAGTGGATATAATGGATGTAGAGAAGATAAAATGGATGTGGAGTGGATAACAATGGATGTAGAGTGGATAAAATGGATGTAGAGTGGATAAAATGGATGTAGAGTGGATAAAATGGATGAAGAGTGGATAAAATGGATGTAGAGTAGATAAAAATGGATGTAGAGTGGATAAAATGGATGTAGAGTGGATAAAATGGATGTAGAGTGGATAAAAATGGATGTAGAGTGGATAAAATGGATGTAGAGTGCATAAAAATGGATGTTGAGTGGATAAAGTGGATGTAGAGTGGATAAAATGGATGTACATTTAATAAAAATGGATGTAGAGTGGATAAAAATGGATGTAGAGTGGATAAAAATGGATGTAGATTGGATAAAATGGATGTAGAGTTAATAAAAGTGGATGTAGAGTGGATAAAATGGATGTAGAGTTGATAAAAATGGATGTATAGTGGATAAAAATGGATGTAGATTATATAAATTGGATGTAGAGTATATAAAATGGATGTAGAGTGGATAAAAATGGATGTAGATTGGATAAAATGGATGTAGAGTGGATAAAAATGGATGTAGATTATATAAATTGGATGTAGAGTATATAAAATGGATGTAGAGTGGATAAAAATGAATGTCGAGTGGATAAAATGGATGTATAGTGGATAAAAATGGATGTAGAGTAGATAAAATAGATGTAGAGTGGATAAAAATGGATGTAGAGTGGATAAAAATGGATGTAGATTGGATAAAATGGATGTAGAGTTAATAAAAGTGGATGTAGAGTGGATAAAATGGATGTAGAGTTGATAAAAATGGATGTAGAGTGGATAAAAATGGATGTAGATTGGATAAAATGGATGTAGAGTGGATAAAAATTGATGTAGATTATATAAATTGGATGTAGAGTATATAAAATGGATGTAGAGTGGATAAAAATGGATGTCGAGTGGATAAAATGGATGTAGAGTGGATAAAAATGGATGTAGATTGGACAAAATGGATGTAGAGTTAATAAAAATGGATGTAGAGTGGATAAAATGGATGTATAGTGGATAAAAATGGATGTAGAGTAGATAAAATAGATGTAGAGTGGATAAAAATGGATGTAGAGTGGATAAAATGGATGTCGAGTGGATAAAATGGATGTAGAGTGGATAAAAATAGATGTAGAGTGGATAAAAATGGATGTAGAGTGGATACAATGGATGTAGAGTGGATAAAAATGGATGTAGAGTGGATAAAATGGATGTAGAGTGGATAAAAATGGATGTAGAGTGGATAAAATGGATGTAGAGTGCATAAAAATGGATGTTGAGTGGATAAAATGGATGTAGAGTGGATAAAATGGATGTACATTTAATAAAAATGGATGTAGAGTGGATAAAAATGGATGTAGAGTGGATAAAAATGGATGTAGATTGGATAAAATGGATGTAGAGTGGATAAAAATGGATGTAGATTATATAAATTGGATGTAGAGTATATAAAATGGATGTAGAGTGGATAAAAATGGATGTCGAGTGGATAAAATAGATGTAGAGTGGATAAAATGGATGTGGAGTGGATAACAATGGATGTAGAGAGGATAAAAATGGATATAGGGTAGATAAAATGGATGTAGAGTTAATAAAAATGGATGTAGAGTGGATATAATGGATGTAGAGAGGATAAAATGGATGTGGAGTGGATAACAATGGATGTAGAGTGGATAAAATGGATGTAGAGTGGATAAAAATGGATGTAGATTGGATAAAATGGATGTAGAGTGGATAAAAATGGATGTAGATTGGATAAAATGGATGTGGAGTGGATAACAATGGATGTAGAGAGGATAAAAATGGATATAGGGTAGATAAAATGGATGTAGAGTTAATAAAAGTGGATGTAGAGTGGATATAATGGATGTAGAGAGGATAAAATGGATGTGGAGTGGATAACAATGGATGTAGAGTGGATAAAATGGATGTAGAGTGGATAAAATGGATGAAGAGTGGATAAAATGGTTGTAGAGTGGATAAAATGGATGTAGAGTAGATAAAAATGGATGTAGAGTGGATAAAATGGATGTAGAGTGGATAAAATGGATGTAGAGTGGATAAAAATGGATGAAGAGTGGATAAAATGGATGTAGAGTGCATAAAAATGGATGTTGAGTGGATAAAGTGGATGTAGAGTGGATAAAATGGATGTACATTTAATAAAAATGGATGTAGAGTGGATAAAAATGGATGTAGAGTGGATAAAAATGCATGTAGATTGGATAAAATGGATGTAGAGTTAATAAAAGTGGATGTAGAGTGGATAAAATGGATGTAGAGTTGATAAAAATGGATGTAGAGTGGATAAAAATGGATGTAGATTGGATAAAATGGATGTAGAGTGGATAAAAATGGATGTAGAATATATAAATTGGATGTAGAGTATATAAAATGGATGTAGAGTGGATAAAAATGGATGTAGATTGGATAAAATGGATGTAGAGTGGATAAAAATGGATGTAGATTATATAAATTGGATGTAGAGTATATAAAATGGATGTAGAGTGGATAAAAATGGATGTCGAGTGGATAAAATGGATGTATAGTGGATAAAAATGGATGTAGAGTAGATAAAATAGATGTAGAGTGGATAAAAATGGATGTAGAGTGGATAAAAATGGATGTAGATTGGATAAAATGGATGTAGAGTTAATAAAAGTGGATGTAGAGTGGATAAAATGGATGTAGAGTTGATAAAAATGGATGTAGAGTGGATAAAAATGGATGTAGATTGGATAAAATGGATGTAGAGTGGATAAAAATTGATGTTGATTATATAAATTGGATGTAGAGTATATAAAATGGATGTAGAGTGGATAAAAATGGATGTCGAGTGGATAAAATGGATGTAGAGTGGATAAAAATGGATGTAGATTGGACAAAATGGATGTAGAGTTAATAAAAATGGATGTAGAGTGGATAAAATGGATGTATAGTGGATAAAAATGGATGTAGAGTAGATAAAATAGATGTAGAGTGGATAAAAATGGATGTAGAGTGGATAAAATGGATGTCGAGTGGATAAAATGGATGTAGAGTGGATAAAAATAGATGTAGAGTGGATAAAAATGGATGTAGAGTGGATACAATGGATGTAGAGTGGATAAAAATGGATGTAGAGTGGATAAAATGGATGTAGAGTGGATAAAAATGGATGTAGAGTGGATAAAATGGATGTAGAGTGCATAAAAATGGATGTTGAGTGGATAAAATGGATGTAGAGTGGATAAAATGGATGTAGAGTGGATAAAAATGGATGTAGAGTGGATAAAAATGGATGTAGATTGGATAAAATGGATGTAGAGTTAATAAAAGTGGATGTAGAGTGGATAAAATGGATATAGAGTTGATAAAAATGGATGTAGAGTGGATAAAAATGGATGTAGATTGGATAAAATGGATGTAGAGTGGATAAAAATGGATGTAGATTATATAAATTGGATGTAGAGTATATAAAATGGATGTAGAGTGGATAAAAATGGATGTCGAGTGGATAAAATGGATGTAGAGTGGATAAAATGGATGTAGATTGGATAAAATGGATGTAGAGTTAATAAAAATGGATGTAGAGTGGATAAAATGGATGTATAGTGGATAAAAATGGATGGAGAGTAGATAAAATAGATGTAGAGTGGATAAAAATGGATGTAGAGTGGATAAAATGGATGTAGAGTGGATAAAATGGATGTAGAGTGGATAAAAATGGATGTAGAGTGGGTATAATGGATGTAGAGAGGATAAAATGGATGTGGAGTGGATAACAATGGATGTAGAGTGGATAAAATGGATGTAGAGTGGATAAAATGGATGAAGAGTGGATAAAATGGTTGTAGAGTGGATAAAATGGATGTAGAGTAGATAAAAATGGATGTAGAGTGGATAAAATGGATGTAGAGTGGATAAAAATGGATGTAGAGTGGATAAAATGGATGTAGAGTGCATAAAAATGGATGTTGAGTGGATAAAATGGATGTAGAGTGGATAAAATTAATGTACATTTAATAAAAATGGATGTAGAGTGGATAAAAATGGATGTAGATTGGATAAAATGGTTGTAGAGTTAATAAAAGTGGATGTAGAGTGGATAAAATGGATGTAGAGTTGATAAAAATGGATGTAGAGTGGATAAAAATGGATGTAGATTGGATAAAATGGATGTAGAGTGGATAAAATGGATGTAGAGTGCATAAAAATGGATGTTGAGTGGATAAAGTGGATGTAGAGTGGATAAAATGGATGTACATTTAATAAAAATGGATGTAGAGTGGATAAAAATGGATGTAGAGTGGATAAAAATGGATGTAGATTGGATAAAATGGATGTAGAGTTAATAAAAGTGGATGTAGAGTGGATAAAATGGATGTAGAGTGGATAAAAATGGATGTAGAGTGGATAAAAATGGATGTCGAGTGGATAAAATGGATGTAGAGTGGATAAAATGGATGTAGATTGGATAAAATTGATGTAGAGTTAATAAAAATGGATGTAGAGTGGATAAAATGGATGTATAGTGGATAAAAATGGATGGAGAGTAGATAAAATAGATGTAGAGTGGATAAAAATGGATGTAGAGTGGATAAAATGGATGTCGAGTGGATAAAATGGATGTAGAGTGGATAAAAATAGATGTAGAGTGGATAAAAATGGATGTAGAGTGGATACAATGGATGTAGAGTGGATAAAAATGGATGTAGAGTGGATAAAATGGATGTAGAGTGGATAAAAATGGATGTAGAGTGGATAAAATGGATGTAGAGTGCATAAAAATGGATGTTGAGTGGATAAAATGGATGTAGAGTGGATAAAATGGATGTACATTTAATAAAAATGGATGTAGAGTGGATAAAAATGGATGTAGAGTGGATGAAATGGATGTAGAGTGGATAAAATGGATGTAGAGTGGATAAAAATGGATGTAGAGTGGATAAAAATGGATATAGGGTAGATAAAATGGATGTAGAGTTAATAAAAATGGATGTAGAGTGGGTATAATGGATGTAGAGTATATAAATTGGATGTAGAGTATATAAAATGGATGTAGAGTGGATAAAAATGGATGTAGAGTGGATAAAATGGATGTAGAGTGGATAAAAATGGATGTAGATTGGATAAAATGGATGTAGAGTGGATGAAAATGGATGTAGAGTATATAAATTGGATGTAGAGTATATAAAATGGATGTAGAGTGGATAAAAATGGATGTCGAGTGGATAAAATGGATGTAGAGTGGATAAAAATGGATGTAGAGTGGATAAAAATGGATGTAGAGTGGATAAAATGGTTGTAGAGTGGATAAAATGGATGTAGAGTAGATAAAAATGGATGTAGAGTGGATAAAATGGATGTAGAGTTAATAAGAATGGATGTAGAGTGGAAATAATGGATGTAGAGAGGATAAAATGGATGTAGAGTGGATAAAATGGATGTAGAGTTCATAAAAATGGATGTAGAGTGGATAAAAATGGATGTAGATTGGATAAAATGGATGTGGAGTGGATAACAATGGATGTAGAGAGGATAAAATGGATGTAGAGTGGATAAAATGGATGAAGAGTGGATAAAATGGTTGTAGAGTGGATAAAATGGATGTAGAGTAGATAAAAATGGATGTAGAGTGGATAAAATGGATGTAGAGTGGATAAAAATGGATGTAGAGTGGATAAAATGGATGTAGAGTGCATAAAAATGGATGTTGAGTGGATAAAGTGGATGTAGAGTGGATAAAATGGATGTACATTTAATAAAAATGGATGTAGAGTGGATAAAAATGGATGTAGAGTGGATAAAAATGGATGTAGATTGGATAAAATGGATGTAGAGTTAATAAAAGTGGATGTAGAGTGGATAAAATGGATGTAGAGTTGATAAAAATGGATGTAGAGTGGATAAAAATGGATGTAGATTGGATAAAATGGATGTAGAGTGGATAAAAATGGATGTAGATTATATAAATTGGATGTAGAGTATATAAAATGGATGTAGAGTGGATAAAAATGGATGTAGATTGGATAAAATGGATGTAGAGTGGATAAAAATGGATGTAGATTATATAAATTGGATGTAGAGTATATAAAATGGATGTAGAGTGGATAAAAATGGATGTCGAGTGGATAAAATGGATGTATAGTGGATAAAAATGGATGTAGAGTAGATAAAATAGATGTAGAGTGGATAAAAATGGATGTAGAGTGGATAAAAATGGATGTAGATTGGATAAAATGGATGTAGAGTTAATAAAAGTGGATGTAGAGTGGATAAAATGGATGTAGAGTTGATAAAAATGGATGTAGAGTGGATAAAAATGGATGTAGATTGGATAAAATGTATGTAGAGTGGATAAAAATGGATGTAGATTATATAAATTGGATGTAGAGTATATAAAATGGATGTAGAGTGGATAAAAATGGATGTCGAGTGGATAAAATGGATGTAGAGTGGATAAAAATGGATGTAGATTGGACAAAATGGATGTAGAGTTAATAAAAATGGATGTAGAGTGGATAAAAATAGATGTAGAGTGGATAAAAATGGATGTAGAGTGGATACAATGGATGTAGAGTGGATAAAAATGGATGTAGAGTGGATAAAATGGATGTAGAGTGGATAAAAATGGATGTAGAGTGGATAAAATGGATGTAGAGTGCATAAAAATGGATGTTGAGTGGATAAAATGGATGTAGAGTGGATAAAATGGATGTACATTTAATAAAAATGGATGTAGAGTGGATAAAATGGATGTATAGTGGATAAAAATGGATGTAGAGTAGATAAAATAGATGTAGAGTGGATAAAAATGGATGTAAAGTGGATAAAAATGGATGTAGATTGGATAAAATGGATGTAGAGTGGATAAAAATGGATGTAGATTATATAAATTGGATGTAGAGTATATAAAATGGATGTAGAGTGGATAAAAATGGATGTCGAGTGGATAAAATGGATGTAGAGTGGATAAAAATGGATGTAGATTGGACAAAATGGATGTAGAGTTAATAAAAATGGATGTAGAGTGGATAAAATGGATGTATAGTGGATAAAAATGGATGTAGAGTAGATAAAATAGATGTAGAGTGGATAAAAATGGATGTAGAGTGGATAAAATGGATGTCGAGTGGATAAAATGGATGTAGAGTGGATAAAAATAGATGTAGAGTGGATAAAAATGGATGTAGAGTGGATAAAATGGATGTAGAGTGGAAAAAAATGGATGTAGAGTGGATAAAATGGATGTAGAGTGGATAAAAATGGATGTAGAGTGGATAAAATGGATGTAGAGTGCATAAATATGGATGTTGAGTGGATAAAATGGATGTAGAGTGGATAAAATGGATGTACATTTAATAAAAATGGATGTAGAGTGGATAAAAATGGATGTAGAGTGGATAAAAATGGATGTAGATTGGATAAAATGGATGTAGAGTTAATAAAAGTGGATGTAGAGTGGATAAAATGGATGTAGAGTGCATAAAAATGGATGTTGAGTGGATAAAGTGGATGTAGAGTGGATAAAATGGATGTACATTTAATAAAAATGGATGTAGAGTGGATAAAAATGGATGTAGAGTGGATAAAAATGGATGTAGATTGGATAAAATGGATGTAGAGTTAATAAAAGTGGATGTAGAGTGGATAAAATGGATGTAGAGTTGATAAAAATGGATGTAGAGTGGATAAAAATGGATGTAGATTGGATAAAATGGATGTAGAGTGGATAAAAATGGATGTAGATTATATAAATTGGATGTAGAGTATATAAAATGGATGTAGAGTGGATAAAAATGGATGTCGAGTGGATAAAATGGATGTAGAGTGGATAAAAATGGATGTAGATTGGATAAAATGGATGTAGAGTTAATAAAAATGGATGTAGAGTGGATAAAATGGATGTATAGTGGATAAAAATGGATGTAGAGTAGATAAAATAGATGTAGAGTGGATAAAAATGGATGTAAAGTGGATAAAAATGGATGTAGATTGGATAAAATGGATGTAGAGTGGATAAAAATGGATGTAGATTATATAAATTGGATGTAGAGTATATAAAATGGATGTAGAGTGGATAAAAATGGATGTCGAGTGGATAAAATGGATGTAGAGTGGATAAAAATGGATGTAGAGTAGATAAAATAGATGTAGAGTGGATAAAATGGATGTAGAGTGGATAAAAATAGATGTAGAGTGGATAAAAATGGATGTAGAGTGGATACAATGGATGTAGAGTGGATAAAAATGGATGTAGAGTGGATAAAATGGATGTAGAGTGGATAAAAATGGATGTAGAGTGGATAAAAATGGATGTAGATTATATAAATTGGATGTAGAGTATATAAAATGGATGTAGAGTGGATAAAAATGGATGTCGAGTGGATAAAATGGATGTATAGTGGATAAAAATGGATGTAGAGTAGATAAAATAGATGTAGAGTGGATAAAAATGGATGTAGAGTGGATAAAAATGGATGTAGATTGGATAAAATGGATGTAGAGTAGATAAAATAGATGTAGAGTGGATAAAAATGGATGTAGAGTGGATAAAATGGATGTCGAGTGGATAAAATGGATGTAGAGTGGATAAAAATGGATGTAGATTATATAAATTGGATGTAGAGTATATAAAATGGATGTAGAGTGGATAAAAATGGATGTCGAGTGGATAAAATGGATGTAGAGTGGATAAAAATGGATGTAGAGTAGATAAAATAGATGTAGAGTGGATAAAATGGATGTAGAGTGGATAAAAATAGATGTAGAGTGGATAAAAATGGATGTAGAGTGGATACAATGGATGTAGAGTGGATAAAAATGGATGTAGAGTGGATAAAATGAATGTAGAGTGGATAAAAATGGATGTAGAGTGGATAAAATGGATGTACATTTAATAAAAATGGATGTAGAGTGGATAAAAATGGATGTAGAGTGGATAAAAATGGATGTAGATTGGATAAAATGGATGTAGAGTTAATAAAAGTGGATGTAGAGTGGATAAAATGGATGTAGAGTGGATAAAAATGGATGTAGATTGGATAAAATGGATGTAGAGTGCATAAAAATGGATGTAGAGTATATAAATTGGATGTACAGTATATAAAATGGATGTAGAGTGGATAAAAATGGATGTCGAGTGGATAAAATGGATGTAGAGTGGATAAAAATGGATGTAGATTGGATAAAATGGATGTAGAGTGGATGAAAATGGATGTAGAGTATATAAATTGGATGTAGAGTATATAAAATGGATGTAGAGTGGATAAAAATGGATGTCGAGTGGATAAAATGGATGTAGAGTGGATAAAAATGGATGTAGAGTGGATAAAATGGATGTAGAGTTGATAAAAATGGATGTAGAGTGGATAAAATGGATGTAGAGTAGATAAAATGGATGTAGAGTGGATAAAATGGATGTAGAGTTGATAAAATGGATGTAGAGTGGATAAAAATGGATGTCGAGTGGATAAAATGGATGTAGAGTGGATAAAAATGGATGTAGATTGGATAAAATGGATGTAGAGTTAATAAAAGTGGATGTAGAGTGGATAAAATGGATGTAGAGTTGATAAAAATGGATGTAGAGTGGATAAAAATGGATGTAGATTGGATAAAATGGATGTAGAGTGGATAAAAATGGATGTAGATTATATAAATTGGATGTAGAGTATATAAAATGGATGTAGAGTGGATAAAAATGGATGTCGAGTGGATAAAATGGATGTAGAGTGGATAAAAATGGATGTAGATTGGATAAAATGGATGTAGAGTTAATAAAAATGGATGTAGAGTGGATAAAATGGATGTATAGTGGATAAAAATGGATGTAGAGTAGATAAAATAGATGTAGAGTGGATAAAAATGGATGTAAAGTGGATAAAAATGGATGTAGATTGGATAAAATGGATGTAGAGTTAAAAAAGTGGATGTAGAGTGGATAAAATGGATGTAGAGTTGATAAAAATGGATGTGGAGTGGATAAAAATGGATGTAGATTGGATAAAATGGATGTAGAGTGGATAAAAATGGATGTAGATTATATAAATTGGATGTAGAGTATATAAAATGGATGTAGAGTGGATAAAAATGGATGTCGAGTGGATAAAATGGATGTAGAGTGGATAAAAATGGATGTAGATTGGACAAAATGGATGTAGAGTTAATAAAAATGGATGTAGAGTGGATAAAATGGATGTATAGTGGATAAAAATGGATGTAGAGTAGATAAAATAGATGTAGAGTGGATAAAAATGGATGTAGGGTGGATAAAATGGATGTAGAATGGATAAAATGGATGTAAAGTGGATAAAAATGGATGTCGAGTGGATAAAATGGATGTAGAGTGGATAAAAATAGATGCAGAAAGGATAAAATGGAAGTAGAGTGGATAAAAATGGATGTAGAGTGGATAAAAATGGATGTAGAGTGGATAAAATGGATGTAGAGTGGATAAAAATGGATGTAGAGAGGATCAAATGGATGTAGAGTGGATAAAATGGATGTACAGTTAATAAAAATGGATGTAGAGTGGAAATAATGGATGTAGAGAGGATAAAATGGATGTAGAGTGGATAAAATGGATGTAGAGTTCATAAAAATGGATGTAGAGTGGATAAAAATGGATGTAGATTGGATAAAATGGATGTAGAGTTGATAAAATGGATGTAAAGTGGATAAAATGGATGTAGAGTTAATAAAAATGGATGTAGAGTGGAAATAATGGATGTAGAGAGGATAAAATGGATGTAGAGCGGATAAAATGGATGTAGAGTTCATAAAAATGGATGTAGAGTGGATAAAAATGGATGTAGATTGGATAAAATGGATGTGGAGTGGATAACAATGGATGTAGAGAGGATAAAAATGGATATAGGGTAGATAAAATGGATGTAGAGTTAATAAAAATGGATGTAGAGTGGATATAATGGATGTAGAGAGGATAAAAATGGATATAGGGTAGATAAAATGGATGTAGAGTTAATAAAAATGGATGTATAGTGGTTATAATGGATGTAGAGAGGATAAAATGGATGTGGAGTGGATAACAATGGATGTAGAGTGGATAAAATGGATGTAGAGTGGATAAAATGGATGTAGAGTGGATAAAATGGTTGTAGAGTGGATAAAATGGATGTAGAGTTGATAAAATGGATGTAAAGTGGATAAAATGGATGTAGAGTTAATAAAAATGGATGTAGAGTGGAAATAATGGATGTAGAGAGGATAAAATGGATGTAGAGTGGATAAAATGGATGTAGAGTTCATAAAAATGGATGTAGAGTGGATAAAAATGGATGTAGATTGGATAAAATGGATGTAGAGTGGATAAAAATGGATGTAGAGTGGATAAAATGGATGTAGAGTTAATAAAAATGGATGTAGAGTGGAAATAATGGATGTAGAGAGGATAAAATGGATGTAGAGTGGATAAAATGGATGTAGAGTTCATAAAAATGGATGTAGAGTGGATAAAATGGATGTAGAGTGGAGAAAATGATTGTAGAGTGGATAAAATGGATGTAGAGTGGATAAAAATGGATGTAGAGTGGATAAAATGGATGTAGAGTGGATAAAATGGTTGTAGAGTGGATAAAAATGGATGTAGAGTGGATAAAATGGATGTAGAATGGATAAAATGGATGTAAAGTGGATAAAAATGGATGTCGAGTGGATAAAATGGATGTAGAGTGGATAAAAATAGATGTAGAGAGGATAAAATGGAAGTAGAGTGGATAAAAATGGATGTAGAGTGGATAAAAATGGATGTAGAGTGGATAAAATGGATGTAGAGTGGATAAAAATGGATGTAGAGAGGATAAAATGGATGTAGAGTGGATAAAATGGATGTACAGTTAATAAAAATGGATGTAGAGTGGAAATAATGGATGTAGAGAGGATAAAATGGATGTAGAATGGATAAAATGGATTTAGAGTTCATAAAAATGGATGTAGAGTGGATAAAAATGGATGTAGATTGGATAAAATGGATGTAGAGTTGATAAAATGGATGTAAAGTGGATAAAATGGATGTAGAGTTAATAAAAATGGATGTAGAGTGGAATTAATGGATGTAGAGAGGATAAAATGGATGTAGAGTGGATAAAATGGATGTAGAGTTCATAAAAATGGATGTAGAGTGGATAAAAATGGATGTAGATTGGATAAAATGGATGTGGAGTGGATAACAATGGATGTAGAGAGGATAAAAATGGATATAGGGTAGATAAAATGGATGTAGAGTTAATAAAAATGGATGTAGAGTGGATATAATGGATGTAGAGAGGATAAAATGGATGTGGAGTGGATAACAATGGATGTAGAGTGGATAAAATGGATGTAGAGTGGATAAAATGGATGTAGAGTTCATAAAAATGGATGTAGAGTGGATAAAAATGGATGTAGATTGGATAAAATGGATGTAGAGTTGATAAAATGGATGTAAAGTGGATAAAATGGATGTAGAGTTAATAAAAATGGATGTAGAGTGGAAATAATGGATGTAGAGAGGATAAAATGGATGTAGAGCGGATAAAATGGATGTAGAGTTCATAAAAATGGATGTAGAGTGGATAAAAATGGATGTAGATTGGATAAAATGGATGTGGAGTGGATAACAATGGATGTAGAGAGGATAAAAATGGATATAGGGTAGATAAAATGGATGTAGAGTTAATAAAAATGGATGTAGAGTGGTTATAATGGATGTAGAGAGGATAAAAATGGATATAGGGTAGATAAAATGGATGTAGAGTTAATAAAAATGGATGTATAGTGGTTATAATGGATGTAGAGAGGATAAAATGGATGTGGAGTGGATAACAATGGATGTAGAGTGGATAAAATGGATGTAGAGTGGATAAAATGGATGTAGAGTGGATAAAATGGTTGTAGAGTGGATAAAATGGATGTAGAGTTGATAAAATGGATGTAAAGTGGATAAAATGGATGTAGAGTTAATAAAAATGGATGTAGAGTGGAAATAATGGATGTAGAGAGGATAAAATGGATGTAGAGTGGATAAAATGGATGTAGAGTTCATAAAAATGGATGTAGAGTGGATAAAAATGGATGTAGATTGGATAAAATGGATGTAGAGTGGATAAAATGGATGTAGAGTTCATAAAAATGGATGTAGAGTGGATAAAAATGGATGTAGATTGGATAAAATGGATGTGGAGTGGATAACAATGGATGTAGAGAGGATAAAAATGGATATAGGGTAGATAAAATGGATGTAGAGTTAATAAAAATGGATGTAGAGTGGATATAATGGATGTAGAGAGGATAAAATGGATGTGGAGTGGATAACAATGGATGTAGAGTGGATAAAATGGATGTAGAGTGGATAAAATGGATGAAGAGTGGATAAAATGGTTGTAGAGTGGATAAAATGGATGTAGAGTGGATAAAAATGGATGTAGAGTGGATAAAATGGATGTAGAGTGGATAAAAATGGATGTAGAGTGGATAAAATGGATGTAGAGTGGATAAAATGGATGTACATTTAATAAAAATGGATGTAGAGTGGATAAAAATGGATGTAGAGTGGATAAAAATGGATGTAGATTGGATAAAATGGATGTAGAGTGGATAAAATGGTTGTAGAGTGGATAAAAATGGATGTAGAGTGGATAAAATGGATGTAGAGTTGATAAAATGGATGTAAAGTGGATAAAATGGATGTAGAGTTAATAAAAATGGATGTGGAGTGGAAATAATGGATGTAGAGAGGATAAAATGGAAGTAGAGTGGATAAAAATGGATGTAGAGTGGATAAAAATGGATGTAGAGTGGATAAAATGGATGTAGAGTGGATAAAAATGGATGTAGAGAGGATAAAATGGATGTAGAGTGGATAAAATGGATGTACAGTTAATAAAAATGGATGTAGAGTGGAAATAATGGATGTAGAGAGGATAAAATGGATGTAGAGTGGATAAAATGGATGTAGAGTTCATAAAAATGGATGTAGAGTGGATAAAAATGGATGTAGATTGGATAAAATGGATGTGGAGTGGATAACAATGGATGTAGAGAGGATAAAAATGGATGTAGAGAGGATAAAATGGATGTGGAGTGGATAACAATGGATGTAGAGTGGATAAAATGGATGTAGAGTGCATAAAAATGGATGTTGAGTGGATAAAATGGATGTAGAGTGGATAAAATTAATGTACATTTAATAAAAATGGATGTAGAGTGGATAAAAATGGATGTAGAATGAATAAAATGGATGTAGAGTTAATAGAAGTGGATGTAGAGTGGATAAAATGGATGTAGAGTTGATAAAAATGGATGTAGAGTGGATAAAAATGGATGTAGATTGGATAAAATGGATGTAGAGTGGATAAAAATGGATGTAGATTATATAAATTGGATGTAGAGTATATAAAATGGATGTAGAGTTGATAAAATGGATGTAAAGTGGATAAAATGGATGTAGAGTTAATAAAAATGGATGTAGAGTGGATAAAATGCATGTAGAGTGGATAAAAATGGATGTAGAGTGGATAAAATGGATGTAGAGATGATAAAAATGGATGTAGAGTGGATAAAATGGATGTAGAGTAGATAAAATGGATGTAGAGTGGAAATAATGGATGTAGAGAGGATAAAATGGATATAGAGTGGATAAAATGGATGTAGAGTTCATAAAAATGGATGTAGAGTGGATAAAAATGGATGTAGATTGGATAAAATGGATGTAGAGTGGATAAAAATATATGTAGAGTGGATAAAATGGATGTAGAGTTAATAAAAATGGATGTAGAGTGGAAATAATGGATGTAGAGAGGATAAAATGGATGTAGAGTGGATAAAATGGATGTAGAGTTCATAAAAATGGATGTAGAGTGGATAAAATGGATGTAGAGTGGATAAAATGGTTGTAGAGTGGATAAAATGGATGTAGAGTGGATAAAATGGATGTAGAGAGGATAAAATGGAAGTAGAGTGGATAAAAATGGATGTAGAGTGGATAAAAATGGATGTAGAGTGGATAAAATGGATGTAGAGTGGATAAAAATGGATGTCGAGAGGATAAAATGGATGTAGAGTGGATAAAATGGATGTAGAGTTCATAAAAATGGATGTAGAGTGGATAAAAATGGATGTAGATTGGATAAAATGGATGTGGAGTGGATAACAATGGATGTAGAGAGGATAAAAATGGATATAGGGTAGATAAAATGGATGTAGAGTTAATAAAAATGGATGTAGAGTGGATATAATGGATGTAGAGAGGATAAAATGGATGTGGAGTGGATAACAATGGATGTAGAGTGGATAAAATGGATGTAGAGTGGATAAAATGGATGAAGAGTGGATAAAATGGTTGTAGAGTGGATAAAATGGATGTAGAGTAGATAAAATGGATGTAGAGTGGATAAAAATGGATGTAGAGAGGATAAAATGGATGTAGAGTGGATAAAATGGATGTACAGTTAATAAAAATGGATGTAGAGTGGAAATAATGGATGTAGAGAGGATAAAATGGATGTAGAGTGGATAAAATGGATGTAGAGTTCATAAAAATGGATGTAGAGTGGATAAAATGGATGTACAGTTAATAAAAATGGATGTAGAGTGGAAATAATGGATGTAGAGAGGATAAAATGGATGTAGAGTGGATAAAATGGATGTAGAGTTCATAAAAATGGATGTAGAGTGGATAAAATGGATGTAGAGTGTATAAAATGATTGTAGAGTGGATAACAATGGATGTAGAGAGGATAAAAATGGTTGTAGAGAGGATAAAATGGATGTGGAGTGGATAACAATGGATGTAGAGTGGATAAAATGGATGTAGAGTGGATAAAATGGATGTAGAGTGCATAAAAATGGATGTAGAGTGGATAAAATGGATGTAGAGTGGATAAAATTAATGTACATTTAATAAAAATGGATGTAGAGTGGATAAAAATGGATGTAGAATGGATAAAATGGATGTAGAGTTAATAGAAGTGGATGTAGAGTGGATAAAATGGATGTAGAGTTGATAAAAATGGATGTAGAGTGGATAAAAATGGATGTAGATTGGATAAAATGGATGTAGAGTGGATAAAAATGGATGTAGATTATATAAATTGGATGTAGAGTATATAAAATGGATGTAGAGTTGATAAAATGGATGTAAAGTGGATAAAATGGATGTAGAGTTAATAAAAATGGATGTAGAGTGGATAAAATGGATGTAGAGTGGATAAAAATGGATGTAGAGTGGATAAAATGGATGTAGAGTGGATAAAAATGGATGTAGAGTGGATAAAATGGATGTAGAGTAGATAAAATGGATGTAGAGTGGAAATAATGGATGTAGAGAGGATAAAATGGATGTAGAGTGGATAAAATGGATGTAGAGTTCATAAAAATGGATGTAGAGTGGATAAAAATGGATGTAGATTGGATAAAATGGATGTAGAGTGGATAAAAATATATGTAGAGTGGATAAAATGGATGTAGAGTTAATAAAAATGGATGTAGAGTGGAAATAATGGATGTAGAGAGGATAAAATGGATGTAGAGTGGATAAAATGGATGTAGAGTTCATAAAAATGGATGTAGAGTGGATAAAATGGATGTAGAGTGGATAAAATGGTTGTAGAGTGGATAAAATGGATGTAGAGTGGACAAAATGGATGTAGAGAGGATAAAATGGAAGTAGAGTGGATAAAAATGGATGTAGAGTGGATAAAAATGGATGTAGAGTGGATAAAATGGATGTAGAGTGGATAAAAATGGATGAAGAGTGGATAAAATGGTTGTAGAGTGGATAAAATGGATGTAGAGTAGATAAAATGGATGTAGAGTGGATAAAAATGGATGTAGAGAGGATAAAATGGATGTAGAGTGGATAAAATGGATGTACAGTTAATAAAAATGGATGTAGAGTGGAAATAATGGATGTAGAGAGGATAAAATGGATGTAGAGTGGATAAAATGGATGTAGAGTTCATAAAAATGGATGTAGAGTGGATAAAATGGATGTACAGTTAATAAAAATGGATGTAGAGTGGAAATAATGGATGTAGAGAGGATAAAATGGATGTAGAGTGGATAAAATGGATGTAGAGTTAATAAAAATGGATGTAGAGTGGATATAATGGATGTAGAGAGGATAAAATGGATGTGGAGTGGATAACAATGGATGTAGAGTGGATAAAATGGATGTAGAGTGGATAAAATGGATGTAGAGTGCATAAAAATGGATGTAGAGTGGATAAAATGGATGTAGAGTGGATAAAATTAATGTACATTTAATAAAAATGGATGTAGAGTGGATAAAAATGGATGTAGAATGGATAAAATGGATGTAGAGTTAATAGAAGTGGATGTAGAGTGGATAAAATGGATGTAGAGTTGATAAAAATGGATGTAGAGTGGATAAAAATGGATGTAGATTGGATAAAATGGATGTAGAGTGGATAAAAATGGATGTAGATTATATAAATTGGATGTAGAGTATATAAAATGGATGTAGAGTGGATAAAAATGGTTGTCGAGTGGATAAAATGGATGTAGAGTGGATAAAATGGATGTAGATTGGATAAAATGGATGTAGAGTTAATAAAAATGGATGTAGAGTGGATAAAATGGATGTATAGTGGATAAAAATGGATGTAGAGTAGATAAAATAGATGTAGAGTGGATAAAAATGGATGTAGAGTGGATAAAATGGATGTCGAGTGGATAAAATGGATGTAGAGTGGATAAAAATGGATGTAGAGTGGATAAAAATGGATGTAGAGTGGATACAATGGATGTAGAGTGGATAAAAATGGATGTAGAGTGGATAAAATGGATGTAGAGTGGATAAAAATGGATGTAGAGTGGATAAAATGGATGTAGAGTGCATAAAAATGGATGTTGAGTGGATAAAATGGATGTAGAGTGGATAAAATGGATGTACATTTAATAAAAATGGATGTAGAGTGGATAAAAATGGATGTAGAGTGGATAAAAATGGATGTAGATTGGATAAAATGGATGTAGAGTTAATAAAAGTGGATGTAGAGTGGATAAAATGGATGTAGAGTTGATAAAAATGGATGTAGAGTGGATAAAAATGGATGTAGATTGGATAAAATGGATGTAGAGTGGATAAAAATGGATGTAGAGTATATAAATTGGATGTAGAGTATATAAAATGGATGTAGAGTGGATAAAAATGGATGTCGAGTGGATAAAATGGATGTAGAGTGGATAAAAATGGATGTAGATTGGATAAAATGGATGTAGAGTGGATGAAAATGGATGTAGAGTGGATAAAATGGATGTAGAGTAGATAAAATGGATGTAGAGTGGATAAAATGGATGTAGAGTTGATAAAATGGATGTAAAGTGGATAAAATGGATGTAGAGTTAATAAAAATGGATGTAGAGTGGAAATAATGGATGTAGAGAGGATAAAATGGATGTAGAGTGGATAAAATGGATGTAGAGTTCATAAAAATAGATGTAGAGTGGATAAAAATGGATGTAGATTGGATAAAATGGATGTAGAGTGGATAAAAATGGATGTAGAGTGGATAAAATGGATGTAGAGTTAATAAAAATGGATGTAGAGTGGAAATAATGGATGTAGAGAGGATAAAATGGATGTAGAGTGGATAAAATGGATGTAGAGTTCATAAAAATGGATGTAGAGTGGATAAAATGGATGTAGAGTGTATAAAATGATTGTAGAGTGGATAAAATGGATGTAGAGTGGATAAAATGGATGTAGAGTGGATAAAATGGATGTACAGTTAATAAAAATGGATGTAGAGAGGATAAAATGGATGTGGAGTGGATAACAATGGATGTAGAGTGGATAAAATGGATGTAGAGTGGATAAAATGGATGTAAAGTGGATAAAATGGATGTAGAGTTAATAAAAATGGATGTAGAGTGGAATTAATGGATGTAGAGAGGATAAAATGGATGTAGATTAGATAAAATGGATGTGGAGTGGATAACAATGGATGTAGAGAGGACAAAAATGGATATAGGGTAGATAAAATGGATGTAGAGTTAATAAAAATGGATGTAGAGTGGATATAATGGATGTAGAGAGGATAAAATGGATGTGGAGTGGATAACAATGGATGTAGAGTGGATAAAATGGATGTAGAGTGGATAAAATGGATGAAGAGTGGATAAAATGGTTGTAGAGTGGATAAAATGGATGTAGAGTGGATAAAAATGGATGTAGAGTGGATAAAATGGATGTAGAGTGGATAAAAATGGATGTTGAGTGGATAAAATGGATGTAGAGTGGATAAAATTAATGTACATTTAATAAAAATGGATGTAGAGTGGATAAAAATGGATGTAGATTGGATAAAATGGATGTAGAGTTAATAGAAGTGGATGTAGAGTGGATAAAATGGATGTAGAGTTGATAAAAATGGATGTAGAGTGGATAAAAATGGATGTAGATTGGATAAAATGGATGTAGAGTGGATAAAAATGGATGTAGATTATATAAATTGGATGTAGAGTATATAAAATGGATGTAGAGTGGATAAAAATGGATGTCGAGTGGATAAAATGGATGTAGAGTGGATAAAATGGATGTAGATTGGATAAAATGGATGTAGAGTTAATAAAAATGGATGTAGAGTGGATAAAATGGATGTATAGTGGATAAAAATGGATGTAGAGTAGATAAAATAGATGTAGAGAGGATAAAAATGGATGTAGAGTGGATAAAATGGATGTAGAGTGGATGAAAATGGATGTAGAGTGGATAAAATGGATGTAGAGTAGATAAAATGGATGTAGAGTGGATAAAATGGATGTAGAGTTGATAAAATGGATGTAAAGTGGATAAAATGGATGTAGAGTTAATAAAAATGGATGTAGAGTGGAAATAATGGATGTAGAGAGGATAAAATGGATGTAGAGTGGATAAAATGGATGTAGAGTTCATAAAAATGGATGTAGAGTGGATAAAAATGGATGTAGATTGGATAAAATGGATGTAGAGTGGATAAAAATGGATGTAGAGTGGATAAAATGGATGTAGAGTTAATAAAAATGGATGTAGAGTGGAAATAATGGATGTAGAGAGGATAAAATGGATGTAGAGTGGATAAAATGGATGTAGAGTTCATAAAAATGGATGTAGAGTGGATAAAATGGATGTAGAGTGGATAAAATGATTGTAGAGTGGATAAAATGGATGTAGAGTGGATAAAAATGGATGTAGAGTGGATAAAATGGATGTAGAGTGGATAAAATGGTTGTAGAGTGGATAAAAATGGATGTAGAGTGGATAAAATGGATGTAGAATGGATAAAATGGATGTAAAGTGGATAAAAATGGATGTCGAGTGGATAAAATGGATGTAGAGTGGATAAAAATAGATGTAGAGAGGATAAAATGGAAGTAGAGTGGATAAAAATGGATGTAGAGTGGATAAAAATGGATGTAGAGTGGATAAAATGGATGTAGAGTGGATAAAAATGGATGTAGAGAGGATAAAATGGATGTAGAGTGGATAAAATGGATGTACAGTTAATAAAAATGGATGTAGAGTGGAAATAATGGATGTAGAGTGGATAAAATGGATGTAGAATGGATAAAATGGATTTAGAGTTCATAAAAATGGATGTAGAGTGGATAAAAATGGATGTAGATTGGATAAAATGGATGTAGAGTTGATAAAATGGATGTAAAGTGGATAAAATGGATGTAGAGTTAATAAAAATGGATGTAGAGTGGAATTAATGGATGTAGAGAGGATAAAATGGATGTAGAGTGGATAAAATGGATGTAGAGTTCATAAAAATGGATGTAGAGTGGATAAAAATGGATGTAGATTGGATAAAATGGATGTGGAGTGGATAACAATGGATGTAGAGAGGATAAAAATGGATATAGGGTAGATAAAATGGATGTAGAGTTAATAAAAATGGATGTAGAGTGGATATAATGGATGTAGAGAGGATAAAATGGATGTGGAGTGGATAACAATGGATGTAGAGTGGATAAAATGGATGTAGAGTGGATAAAATGGATGAAGAGTGGATAAAATGGTTGTAGAGTGGATAAAATGGATGTAGAGTGGATAAAAATGGATGTAGAGTGGATAAAATGGATGTAGAGTGGATAAAAATGGATGTAGAGTGGATAAAATGGATGTAGAGTGGATAAAATGGATGTACATTTAATAAAAATGGATGTAGAGTGGATAAAAATGGATGTAGAGTGGATAAAAATGGATGTAGATTGGATAAAATGGATGTAGAGTGGATAAAATGGTTGTAGAGTGGATAAAAATGGATGTAGAGTGGATAAAATGGATGTAGAGTTGATAAAATGGATGTAAAGTGGATAAAATGGATGTAGAGTTAATAAAAATGGATGTGGAGTGGAAATAATGGATGTAGAGAGGATAAAATGGAAGTAGAGTGGATAAAAATGGATGTAGAGTGGATAAAAATGGATGTAGAGTGGATAAAATGGATGTAGAGTGGATAAAAATGGATGTAGAGAGGATAAAATGGATGTAGAGTGGATAAAATGGATGTACAGTTAATAAAAATGGATGTAGAGTGGAAATAATGGATGTAGAGAGGATAAAATGGATGTAGAGTGGATAAAATGGATGTAGAGTTCATAAAAATGGATGTAGAGTGGATAAAAATGGATGTAGATTGGATAAAATGGATGTGGAGTGGATAACAATGGATGTAGAGAGGATAAAAATGGATGTAGAGAGGATAAAATGGATGTGGAGTGGATAACAATGGATGTAGAGTGGATAAAATGGATGTAGAGTGCATAAAAATGGATGTTGAGTGGATAAAATGGATGTAGAGTGGATAAAATTAATGTACATTTAATAAAAATGGATGTAGAGTGGATAAAAATGGATGTAGAATGGATAAAATGGATGTAGAGTTAATAGAAGTGGATGTAGAGTGGATAAAATGGATGTAGAGTTGATAAAAATGGATGTAGAGTGGATAAAAATGGATGTAGATTGGATAAAATGGATGTAGAGTGGATAAAAATGGATGTAGATTATATAAATTGGATGTAGAGTATATAAAATGGATGTAGAGTTGATAAAATGGATGTAAAGTGGATAAAATGGATGTAGAGTTAATAAAAATGGATGTAGAGTGGATAAAATGCATGTAGAGTGGATAAAAATGGATGTAGAGTGGATAAAATGGATGTAGAGATGATAAAAATGGATGTAGAGTGGATAAAATGGATGTAGAGTAGATAAAATGGATGTAGAGTGGAAATAATGGATGTAGAGAGGATAAAATGGATATAGAGTGGATAAAATGGATGTAGAGTTCATAAAAATGGATGTAGAGTGGATAAAAATGGATGTAGATTGGATAAAATGGATGTAGAGTGGATAAAAATTTATGTAGAGTGGATAAAATGGATGTAGAGTTAATAAAAATGGATGTAGAGTGGAAATAATGGATGTAGAGAGGATAAAATGGATGTAGAGTGGATAAAATGGATGTAGAGTTCATAAAAATGGATGTAGAGTGGATAAAATGGATGTAGAGTGGATAAAATGGTTGTAGAGTGGATAAAATGGATGTAGAGTGGATAAAATGGATGTAGAGAGGATAAAATGGAAGTAGAGTGGATAAAAATGGATGTAGAGTGGATAAAAATGGATGTAGAGTGGATAAAATGGATGTAGAGTGGATAAAAATGGATGTCGAGAGGATAAAATGGATGTAGAGTGGATAAAATGGATGTAGAGTTCATAAAAATGGATGTAGAGTGGATAAAAATGGATGTAGATTGGATAAAATGGATGTGGAGTGGATAACAATGGATGTAGAGAGGATAAAAATGGATATAGGGTTGATAAAATGGATGTAGAGTTAATAAAAATGGATGTAGAGTGGATATAATGGATGTAGAGAGGATAAAATGGATGTGGAGTGGATAACAATGGATGTAGAGTGGATAAAATGGATGTAGAGTGGATAAAATGGATGAAGAGTGGATAAAATGGTTGTAGAGTGGATAAAATGGATGTAGAGTGGATAAAATGGATGTAGAGTGGATAAAAATGGATGTAGAGAGGATAAAATGGATGTAGAGTGGATAAAATGGATGTACAGTTAATAAAAATGGATGTAGAGTGGAAATAATGGATGTAGAGAGGATAAAATGGATGTAGAGTGGATAAAATGGATGTAGAGTTCATAAAAATGGATGTAGAGTGGATAAAATGGATGTACAGTTAATAAAAATGGATGTAGAGTGGAAATAATGGATGTAGAGAGGATAAAATGGATGTAGAGTGGATAAAATGGATGTGGAGTGGATAACAATGGATGTAGAGTGGATAAAATGGATGTAGAGTGGATAAAATGGATGTAGAGTGCATAAAAATGGATGTTGAGTGGATAAAATGGATGTAGAGTGGATAAAATTAATGTACATTTAATAAAAATGGATGTAGAGTGGATAAAAATGGATGTAGAATGGATAAAATGGATGTAGAGTTAATAGAAGTGGATGTAGAGTGGATAAAATGGATGTAGAGTTGATAAAAATGGATGTAGAGTGGATAAAAATGGATGTAGATTGGATAAAATGGATGTAGAGTGGATAAAAATGGATGTAGATTATATAAATTGGATGTAGAGTATATAAAATGGATGTAGAGTTGATAAAATGGATGTAAAGTGGATAAAATGGATGTAGAGTTAATAAAAATGGATGTAGAGTGGATAAAATGGATGTAGAGTGGATAAAAATGGATGTAGAGTGGATAAAACGGATGTAGAGATGATAAAAATGGATGTAGAGTGGATAAAATGGATGTAGAGTGGATAAAATGGATGTAGAGTGGAAATAATGGATGTAGAGAGGATAAAATGGATGTAGAGTGGATAAAATGGATGTAGAGTTCATAAAAATGGATGTAGAGTGGATAAAAATGGATGTAGATTGGATAAAATGGATGTAGAGTGGATAAAAATATATGTAGAGTGGATAAAATGGATGTAGAGTTAATAAAAATGGATGTAGAGTGGAAATAATGGATGTAGAGAGGATAAAATGGATGTAGAGTGGATAAAATGGATGTAGAGTTCATAAAAATGGATGTAGAGTGGATAAAATGGATGTAGAGTGGATAAAATGGTTGTAGAGTGGATAAAATGGATGTAGAGTGGATAAAATGGATGTAGAGAGGATAAAATGGAAGTAGAGTGGATAAAAATGGATGTAGAGTGGATAAAAATGGATGTAGAGTGGATAAAATGGATGTAGAGTGGATAAAAATGGATGTCGAGAGGATAAAATGGATGTAGAGTGGATAAAATGGATGTAGAGTTCATAAAAATGGATGTAGAGTGGATAAAAATGGATGTAGATTGGATAAAATGGATGTGGAGTGGATAACAATGGATGTAGAGAGGATAAAAATGGATATAGGGTAGATAAAATGGATGTAGAGTTAATAAAAATGGATGTAGAGTGGATATAATGGATGTAGAGAGGATAAAATGGATGTGGAGTGGATAACAATGGATGTAGAGTGGATAAAATGGATGTAGAGTGGATAAAATGGATGAAGAGTGGATAAAATGGTTGTAGAGTGGATAAAATGGATGTAGAGTAGATAAAATGGATGTAGAGTGGATAAAAATGGATGTAGAGAGGATAAAATGGATGTAGAGTGGATAAAATGGATGTAGAGTGGATAAAAATGGATGTAGATTGGATAAAATGGATGTAGAGTTGATAAAATGGATGTAAAGTGGATAAAATGGATGTAGAGTTAATAAAAATGGATGTAGAGTGGAAATAATGGATGTAGAGAGGATAAAATGGATGTAGAGCGGATAAAATGGATGTAGAGTTCATAAAAATGGATGTAGAGTGGATAAAAATGGATGTAGATTGGATAAAATGGATGTGGAGTGGATAAAAATGGATGTTGAGTGGATAAAATGGATGTAGAGTGGATAAAATTAATGTACATTTAATAAAAATGGATGTAGAGTGGATAAAAATGGATGTAGATTGGGTAAAATGGTTGTAGAGTTAATAGAAGTGGATGTAGAGTTAATAGAAGTGGATGTAGAGTGGATAAAATGGATGTAGAGTTGATAAAAATGGATGTAGAATGGATAAAAATGGATGTAGATTGGTTAAAATGGATGTAGAGTGGATAAAAATGGATGTCGAGTGGATAAAATGGATGTAGAGTGGATAAAATGGATGTAGATTGGATAAAATGGATGTAGAGTTAATAAAAATGGATGTAGAGTGGATAAAAATGGATGTAGATTGGATAAAATGGATGTAGAGTTGATAAAATGGATGTAAAGTGGATAAAATGGATGTAGAGTCAATAAAAATGGATGTAGAGTGGAAATAATGGATGTAGAGAGGATAAAATGGATGTAGAGCGGATAAAATGGATGTAGAGTTCATAAAAATGGATGTATAGTGGATAAAAATGGATGTAGAGTAGATAAAATAGATGTAGAGTGGATAAAAATGGATGTAGAGTGGATAAAATGGATGTCGAGTGGATAAAATGGATGTAGAGTGGATAAAAATAGATGTAGAGTGGATAAAAATGGATGTAGAGTGGATACAATGGATGTAGAGTGGATAAAAATGGATGTAGAGTGGATAAAAATGGATGTAGAGTGGATAAAAATGGATGTAGAGTGGATAAAATGGATGTAGAGTGCATAAAAATGGATGTTGAGTGGATAAAATGGATGTAGAGTGGATAAAATGGATGTACATTTAATAAAAATGGATGTAGAGTGGATAAAAATGGATGTAGAGTGGATAAAAATGGATGTAGATTGGATAAAATGGATGTAGAGTTAATAAAAGTGGATGTAGAGTGGATAAAATGGATGTAGAGTTGATAAAAATGGATGTAGAGTGGATAAAAATGGATGTAGATTGGATAAAATGGATGTAGAGTGGATAAAAATGGATGTAGAGTATATAAATTGGATGTAGAGTATATAAAATGGATGTAGAGTGGATAAAAATGGATGTCGAGTGGATAAAATGGATGTAGAGTGGATAAAAATGGATGTAGATTGGATAAAATGGATGTAGAGTGGATGAAAATGGATGTAGAGTGGATAAAATGGATGTAGAGTAGATAAAATGGATGTAGAGTGGATAAAATGGATGTAGAGTTGATAAAATGGATGTAAAGTGGATAAAATGGATGTAGAGTTAATAAAAATGGATGTAGAGTGGAAATAATGGATGTAGAGAGGATAAAATGGATGTAGAGTGGATAAAATGGATGTAGAGTTCATAAAAATGGATGTAGAGTGGATAAAAATGGATGTAGATTGGATAAAATGGATGTAGAGTGGATAAAAATGGATGTAGAGTGGATAAAATGGATGTAGAGTTAATAAAAATGGATGTAGAGTGGAAATAATGGATGTAGAGAGGATAAAATGGATGTAGAGTGGATAAAATGGATGTAGAGTTCATAAAAATGGATGTAGAGTGGATAAAATGGATGTAGAGTGTATAAAATGGATGTAGAGTGGATAAAATGGATGTAGAGTGGATAAAATGGATGTAGAGTGGATAAAATGGATGTACAGTTAATAAAAATGGATGTAGAGAGGATAAAATGGATGTGGAGTGGATAACAATGGATGTAGAGTGGATAAAATGGATGTAGAGTGGATAAAATGGATGTAAAGTGGATAAAATGGATGTAGAGTTAATAAAAATGGATGTAGAGTGGAATTAATGGATGTAGAGAGGATAAAATGGATGTAGATTAGATAAAATGGATGTGGAGTGGATAACAATGGATGTAGAGTGGATAAAAATGGATATAGGGTAGATAAAATGGATGTAGAGTTAATAAAAATGGATGTAGAGTGGATATAATGGATGTAGAGAGGATAAAATGGATGTGGAGTGGATAACAATGGATGTAGAGTGGATAAAATGGATGTAGAGTGGATAAAATGGATGTAGAGTGGATAAAATGGTTGTAGAGTGGATAAAATGGATGTAGAGTGGATAAAAATGGATGTAGAGTGGATAAAATGGATGTAGAGTGGATAAAAATGGATGTTGAGTGGATAAAATGGATGTAGAGTGGATAAAATTAATGTACATTTAATAAAAATGGATGTAGAGTGGATAAAAATGGATGTAGATTGGATAAAATGGATGTAGAGTTAATAGAAGTGGATGTAGAGTGGATAAAATGGATGTAGAGTTGATAAAAATGGATGTAGAGTGGATAAAAATGGATGTAGATTGGATAAAATGGATGTAGAGTGGATAAAAATGGATGTAGATTATATAAATTGGATGTAGAGTATATAAAATGGATGTAGAGTGGATAAAAATGGATGTCGAGTGGATAAAATGGATGTAGAGTGGATAAAATGGATGTAGATTGGATAAAATGGATGTAGAGTTAATAAAAATGGATGTAGAGTGGATAAAATGGATGTATAGTGGATACAAATGGATGTAGAGTAGATAAAATAGATGTAGAGAGGATAAAAATGGATGTAGAGTGGATAAAATGGATGTAGAGTGGATGAAAATGGATGTAGAGTGGATAAAATGGATGTAGAGTAGATAAAATGGATGTAGAGTGGATAAAATGGATGTAGAGTTGATAAAATGGATGTAAAGTGGATAAAATGGATGTAGAGTTAATAAAAATGGATGTAGAGTGGAAATAATGGATGTAGAGAGGATAAAATGGATGTAGAGTGGATAAAATGGATGTAGAGTTCATAAAAATGGATGTAGAGTGGATAAAAATGGATGTAGATTGGATAAAATGGATGTAGAGTGGATAAAAATGGATGTAGAGTGGATAAAATGGATGTAGAGTTAATAAAAATGGATGTAGAGTGGAAATAATGGATGTAGAGAGGATAAAATGGATGTAGAGTGGATAAAATGGATGTAGAGTTCATAAAAATGGATGTAGAGTGGATAAAATGGATGTAGAGTGGATAAAATGATTGTAGAGTGGATAAAATGGATGTAGAGTGGATAAAAATGGATGTAGAGTGGATAAAATGGATGTAGAGTGGATAAAATGGTTGTAGAGTGGATAAAAATGGATGTAGAGTGGATAAAATGGATGTAGAATGGATAAAATGGATGTAAAGTGGATAAAAATGGATGTCGAGTGGATAAAATGGATGTAGAGTGGATAAAAATAGATGTAGAGAGGATAAAATGGAAGTAGAGTGGATAAAAATGGATGTAGAGTGGATAAAAATGGATGTAGAGTGGATAAAATGGATGTAGAGTGGATAAAAATGGATGTAGAGAGGATAAAATGGATGTAGAGTGGATAAAATGGATGTACAGTTAATAAAAATGGATGTAGAGTGGAAATAATGGATGTAGAGAGGATAAAATGGATGTAGAATGGATAAAATGGATTTAGAGTTCATAAAAATGGATGTAGAGTGGATAAAAATGGATGTAGATTGGATAAAATGGATGTAGAGTTGATAAAATGGATGTAAAGTGGATAAAATGGATGTAGAGTTAATAAAAATGGATGTAGAGTGGAATTAATGGATGTAGAGAGGATAAAATGGATGTAGAGTGGATAAAATGGATGTAGAGTTCATAAAAATGGATGTAGAGTGGATAAAAATGGATGTAGATTGGATAAAATGGATGTGGAGTGGATAACAATGGATGTAGAGAGGATAAAAATGGATATAGGGTAGATAAAATGGATGTAGAGTTAATAAAAATGGATGTAGAGTGGATATAATGGATGTAGAGAGGATAAAATGGATGTGGAGTGGATAACAATGGATGTAGAGTGGATAAAATGGATGTAGAGTGGATAAAATGGATGAAGAGTGGATAAAATGGTTGTAGAGTGGATAAAATGGATGTAGAGTGGATAAAAATGGATGTAGAGTGGATAAAATGGATGTAGAGTGGATAAAAATGGATGTAGAGTGGATAAAATGGATGTAGAGTGGATAAAATGGATGTACATTTAATAAAAATGGATGTAGAGTGGATAAAAATGGATGTAGAGTGGATAAAAATGGATGTAGATTGGATAAAATGGATGTAGAGTGGATAAAATGGTTGTAGAGTGGATAAAAATGGATGTAGAGTGGATAAAATGGATGTAGAGTTGATAAAATGGATGTAAAGTGGATAAAATGGATGTAGAGTTAATAAAAATGGATGTGGAGTGGAAATAATGGATGTAGAGAGGATAAAATGGAAGTAGAGTGGATAAAAATGGATGTAGAGTGGATAAAAATGGATGTAGAGTGGATAAAATGGATGTAGAGTGGATAAAAATGGATGTAGAGAGGATAAAATGGATGTAGAGTGGATAAAATGGATGTACAGTTAATAAAAATGGATGTAGAGTGGAAATAATGGATGTAGAGAGGATAAAATGGATGTAGAGTGGATAAAATGGATGTAGAGTTCATAAAAATGGATGTAGAGTGGATAAAAATGGATGTAGATTGGATAAAATGGATGTGGAGTGGATAACAATGGATGTAGAGAGGATAAAAATGGATGTAGAGAGGATAAAATGGATGTGGAGTGGATAAAAATGGATGTAGAGTGGATAAAATGGATGTAGAGTGCATAAAAATGGATGTTGAGTGGATAAAATGGATGTAGAGTGGATAAAATTAATGTACATTTAATAAAAATGGATGTAGAGTGGATAAAAATGGATGTAGAATGGATAAAATGGATGTAGAGTTAATAGAAGTGGATGTAGAGTGGATAAAATGGATGTAGAGTTGATAAAAATGGATGTAGAGTGGATAAAAATGGATGTAGATTGGATAAAATGGATGTAGAGTGGATAAAAATGGATGTAGATTATATAAATTGGATGTAGAGTATATAAAATGGATGTAGAGTTGATAAAATGGATGTAAAGTGGATAAAATGGATGTAGAGTTAATAAAAATGGATGTAGAGTGGATAAAATGGATGTAGAGTGGATAAAAATGGATGTAGAGTGGATAAAATGGATGTAGAGATGATAAAAATGGATGTAGAGTGGATAAAATGGATGTAGAGTAGATAAAATGGATGTAGAGTGGAAATAATGGATGTAGAGAGGATAAAATGGATATAGAGTGGATAAAATGGATGTAGAGTTCATAAAAATGGATGTAGAGTGGATAAAAATGGATGTAGATTGGATAAAATGGATGTAGAGTGGATAAAAATATATGTAGAGTGGATAAAATGGATGTAGAGTTAATAAAAATGGATGTAGAGTGGAAATAATGGATGTAGAGAGGATAAAATGGATGTAGAGTGGATAAAATGGATGTAGAGTTCATAAAAATGGATGTAGAGTGGATAAAATGGATGTAGAGTGGATAAAATGGTTGTAGAGTGGATAAAATGGATGTAGAGTGGATAAAATGGATGTAGAGAGGATAAAATGGAAGTAGAGTGGATAAAAATGGATGTAGAGTGGATAAAAATGGATGTAGAGTGGATAAAATGGATGTAGAGTGGATAAAAATGGATGTCGAGAGGATAAAATGGATGTAGAGTGGATAAAATGGATGTAGAGTTCATAAAAATGGATGTAGAGTGGATAAAAATGGATGTAGATTGGATAAAATGGATGTGGAGTGGATAACAATGGATGTAGAGAGGATAAAAATGGATATAGGGTAGATAAAATGGATGTAGAGTTAATAAAAATGGATGTAGAGTGGATATAATGGATGTAGAGAGGATAAAATGGATGTGGAGTGGATAACAATGGATGTAGAGTGGATAAAATGGATGTAGAGTGGATAAAATGGATGTAGAGTGGATAAAATGGATGTAGAGTGGATAAAATGGATGTAGAGTAGATAAAATGGATGTAGAGTGGATAAAAATGGATGTAGAGAGGATAAAATGGATGTAGAGTGGATAAAATGGATGTACAGTTAATAAAAATGGATGTAGAGTGGAAATAATGGATGTAGAGAGGATAAAATGGATGTAGAGTGGATAAAATGGATGTAGAGTTCATAAAAATGGATGTAGAGTGGATAAAATGGATGTACAGTTAATAAAAATGGATGTAGAGTGGAAATAATGGATGTAGAGAGGATAAAATGGATGTAGAGTGGATAAAATGGATGTGGAGTGGATAACAATGGATGTAGAGTGGATAAAATGGATGTAGAGTGGATAAAATGGATGTAGAGTGCATAAAAATGGATGTTGAGTGGATAAAATGGATGTAGAGTGGATAAAATTAATGTACATTTAATAAAAATGGATGTAGAGTGGATAAAAATGGATGTAGAATGGATAAAATGGATGTAGAGTTAATAGAAGTGGATGTAGAGTGGATAAAATGGATGTAGAGTTGATAAAAATGGATGTAGAGTGGATAAAAATGGATGTAGATTGGATAAAATGGATGTAGAGTGGATAAAAATGGATGTAGATTATATAAATTGGATGTAGAGTATATAAAATGGATGTAGAGTTGATAAAATGGATGTAAAGTGGATAAAATGGATGTAGAGTTAATAAAAATGGATGTAGAGTGGATAAAATGCATGTAGAGTGGATAAAAATGGATGTAGAGTGGATAAAACGGATGTAGAGTTGATAAAAATGGATGTAGAGTGGATAAAATGGATGTAGAGTAGATAAAATGGATGTAGAGTGGAAATAATGGATGTAGAGAGGATAAAATGGATGTAGAGTGGATAAAATGGATGTAGAGTTCATAAAAATGGATGTAGAGTGGATAAAAATGGATGTAGATTGGATAAAATGGATGTAGAGTGGATAAAAATATATGTAGAGTGGATAAAATGGATGTAGAGTTAATAAAAATGGATGTAGAGTGGAAATAATGGATGTAGAGAGGATAAAATGGATGTAGAGTGGATAAAATGGATGTAGAGTTCATAAAAATGGATGTAGAGTGGATAAAATGGATGTAGAGTGGATAAAATGGTTGTAGAGTGGATAAAATGGATGTAGAGTGGATAAAATGGATGTAGAGAGGATAAAATGGAAGTAGAGTGGATAAAAATGGATGTAGAGTGGATAAAAATGGATGTAGAGTGGATAAAATGGATGTAGAGTGGATAAAAATGGATGTAGAGTGGATAAAATGGATGTAGAGTGGATAAAATGGATGTAGAGTTCATAAAAATGGATGTAGAGTGGATAAAAATGGATGTAGATTGGATAAAATGGATGTGGAGTGGATAACAATGGATGTAGAGAGGATAAAAATGGATATAGGGTAGATAAAATGGATGTAGAGTTAATAAAAATGGATGTAGAGTGGATATAATGGATGTAGAGAGGATAAAATGGATGTGGAGTGGATAACAATGGATGTAGAGTGGATAAAATGGATGTAGAGTGGATAAAATGGATGAAGAGTGGATAAAATGGTTGTAGAGTGGATAAAATGGATGTAGAGTAGATAAAATGGATGTAGAGTGGATAAAAATGGATGTAGAGAGGATAAAATGGATGTAGAGTGGATAAAATGGATGTAGAGTGGATAAAAATGGATGTAGATTGGATAAAATGGATGTAGAGTTGATAAAATGGATGTAAAGTGGATAAAATGGATGTAGAGTTAATAAAAATGGATGTAGAGTGGAAATAATGGATGTAGAGAGGATAAAATGGATGTAGAGTGGATAAAATGGATGTAGAGTTCATAAAAATGGATGTAGAGTGGATAAAAATGGATGTAGATTGGATAAAATGGATGTGGAGTGGATAAAAATGGATGTTGAGTGGATAAAATGGATGTAGAGTGGATAAAATTAATGTACATTTAATAAAAATGGATGTAGAGTGGATAAAAATGGATGTAGATTGGGTAAAATGGTTGTAGAGTTAATAGAAGTGGATGTAGAGTTAATAGAAGTGGATGTAGAGTGGATAAAATGGATGTAGAGTTGATAAAAATGGATGTAGAGTGGATAAAAATGGATGTAGATTGGTTAAAATGGATGTAGAGTGGATAAAAATGGATGTCGAGTGGATAAAATGGATGTAGAGTGGATAAAATGGATGTAGATTGGATAAAATGGATGTAGAGTTAATAAAAATGGATGTAGAGTGGATAAAAATGGATGTAGATTGGATAAAATGGATGTAGAGTTGATAAAATGGATGTAAAGTGGATAAAATGGATGTAGAGTTAATAAAAATGGATGTAGAGTGGAAATAATGGATGTAGAGAGGATAAAATGGATGTAGAGCGGATAAAATGGATGTAGAGTTCATAAAAATGGATGTAGAGTGGATAAAAATGGATGTAGATTGGATAAAATGGATGTAGAGTGGATAAAAATGGATGTTGAGTGGATAAAATGGATGTAGAGTGGATAAAATTAATGTACATTTAATAAAAATGGATGTAGAGTGGATAAAATGGATGTAGAGTTGATAAAATGGATGTAGAGTGGATAAAATGGATGTAGAGTTAATAAAAATGGATGTAGAGTGGATAAAATGGATGTAGAGTTCATAAAAATGGATGTAGAGTGGATAAAAATGGATGTAGATTGGATAAAATGGATGTAGAGTTGATAAAATGGATGTAAAGTGGATAAAATGGATGTAGAGTAAATAAAAATGGATGTAGAGTGGAAATAATGGATGTAGAGAGGATAAAATGGATGTAGAGCGGATAAAATGGATGTAGAGTTCATAAAAATGGATGTAGAGTGGATAAAAATGGATGTAGATTGGATAAAATGGATGTGGAGTGGATAAAAATGGATGTTGAGTGGATAAAATGGATGTAGAGTGGATAAAATTAATGTACATTTAATAAAAATGGATGTAGAGTGGATAAAAATGGATGTAGATTGGGTAAAATGGTTGTAGAGTTAATAGAAGTGGATGTAGAGTTAATAGAAGTGGATGTAGAGTGGATAAAATGGATGTAGAGTTGATAAAAATGGATGTAGAGTGGATAAAAATGGATGTAGATTGGTTAAAATGGATGTAGAGTGGATAAAAATGGATGTCGAGTGGATAAAATGGATGTAGAGTGGATAAAATGGATGTAGAATGGATAAAATGGATGTAGAGTTAATAAAAATGGATGTAGAGTGGATAAAATGGATGTAGAGTGGATAAAAATGGATGTAGAGTATATAAATTGGATGTAGAGTATATAAAATGGATGTAGAGTGGATAAAAATGGATGTCGAGTGGATAAAATGGATGTAGAGTGGATAAAAATGGATGTAGATTGGATAAAATGGATGTAGAGTGGATGAAAATGGATGTAGAGTGGATAAAATGGATGTAGAGTAGATAAAATGGATGTAGAGTGGATAAAATGGATGTAGAGTGGATAAAAATAGATGCAGAGAGGATAAAATGGAAGTAGAGTGGATAAAAATGGATGTAGAGTGGATAAAAATGGATGTAGAGTGGATAAAATGGATGTAGAGTGGATAAAATGGATGAAGAGTGGATAAAATGGTTGTAGAGTGGATAAAATGGATGTAGAGTGGATAAAAATGGATGTAGAGTGGATAAAATGGATGTAGAGTGGATAAAAATGGATGTAGAGTGGATAAAATGGATGTAGAATGGATAAAATGGATGTAAAGTGGATAAAAATGGATGTCGAGTGGATAAAATGGATGTAGAGTGGATAAAAATAGATGCAGAGAGGATAAAATGGAAGTAGAGTGGATAAAAATGGATGTAGAGTGGATAAAAATGGATGTAGATTGGATAAAATGGATGTAGAGTGGATAAAAATGGATGTAGAGAGGATAAAATGGATGTAGAGTGGATAAAATGGATGTACAGTTAATAAAAATGGATGTAGAGTGGATAAAATGGATGAAGAGTGGATAAAATGGTTGTAGAGTGGATAAAATGGATGTAGAGTGGATAAAAATGGATGTAGAGTGGATAAAATGGATGTAGAGTGGATAAAAATGGATGTAGAGTGGATAAAATGGATGTAGAATGGATAAAATGGATGTAAAGTGGATAAAAATGGATGTCGAGTGGATAAAATGGATGTAGAGTGGATAAAAATAGATGCAGAGAGGATAAAATGGAAGTAGAGTGGATAAAAATGGATGTAGAGTGGATAAAAATGGATGTAGAGTGGATAAAATGGATGTAGAGAGGATAAAATGGATGTAGAGTGGATAAAATGGATGTAGAGTTCATAAAAATGGATGTAGAGTGGATAAAAATGGATGTAGATTGGATAAAATGGATGTAGAGTTGATAAAATGGATGTAAAGTGGATAAAATGGATGTAGAGTTAATAAAAATGGATGTAGAGTGGAAATAATGGATGTAGAGAGGATAAAATGGATGTAGAGCGGATAAAATGGATGTAGAGTTCATAAAAATGGATGTAGAGTGGATAAAAATGGATGTAGATTGGATAAAATGGATGTGGAGTGGATAACAATGGATGTAGAGAGGATAAAAATGGATATAGGGTAGATAAAATGGATGTAGAGTTAATAAAAATGGATGTAGAGTGGATATAATGGATGTAGAGAGGATAAAATGGATGTGGAGTGGATAACAATGGATGTAGAGTGGATAAAATGGATGTAGAGTGGATAAAATGGATGTAGAGTGGATAAAATGGATGTAGAGTGGATAAAATGGATGTAGAGTTGATAAAAATGGATGTAGAGTGGATAAAACGGATGTAGAGTGGATAAAAATGGATGTAGAGTGGATACAATGGTTGTAGAGTGGATAAAAATGGATATAGGGTAGATAAAATGGATGTAGAGTTAATAAAAATGGATGTAGAGTGGATATAATGGATGTAGAGAGGATAAAATGGATGTGGAGTGGATAACAATGGATGTAGAGTGGATAAAATGGATGTAGAGTGGATAAAATGGATGTAGAGAGGATAAAATGGATGTAGAGTGGATAAAAATGGATGTAGAGTGGATAAAATGGATGTCGAGTGGATAAAATGGATGTAGAGTGGATAAAATGGATGTAGAGTGGATAAAAATAGATGTAGAGTGGATAAAAATGGATGTAGAGTGGATACAATGGATGTAGAGTGGATAAAAATGGATGTAGATTGGATAAAATGGATGTAGAGTTGATAAAATGGATGTAAAGTGGATAAAATGGATGTAGAGTTAATAAAAATGGATGTAGAGTGGAAATAATGGATGTAGAGAGGATAAAATGGATGTAGAGCGGATAAAATGGATGTAGAGTTCATAAAAATGGATGTAGAGTGGATAAAAATGGATGTAGATTGGATAAAATGGATGTGGAGTGGATAACAATGGATGTAGAGAGGATAAAAATGGATGTAGATTGGATAAAATGGATGTAGAGTTAATAAAAATGGATGTAGAGTGGATAAAAATGGATGTAGATTGGATAAAATGGTTGTAGAGTTAATAAAAGTGGATGTAGAGTGGATAAAATGGATGTAGAGTTGATAAAAATGGATGTAGAGTGGATAAAAATGGATGTAGATTGGATAAAATGGATGTAGAGTGGATAAAATGGATGTAGAGTGCATAAAAATGGATGTTGAGTGGATAAAGTGGATGTAGAGTGGATAAAATGGATGTACATTTAATAAAAATGGATGTAGAGTGGATAAAAATGGATGTAGAGTGGATAAAAATGGATGTAGATTGGATAAAATGGATGTAGAGTTAATAAAAGTGGATGTAGAGTGGATAAAATGGATGTAGAGTTGATAAAAATGGATGTAGAGTGGATAAAAATGGATGTCGAGTGGATAAAATGGATGTAGAGTGGATAAAATGGATGTAGATTGGATAAAATTGATGTAGAGTTAATAAAAATGGATGTAGAGTGGATAAAATGGATGTATAGTGGATAAAAATGGATGGAGAGTAGATAAAATAGATGTAGAGTGGATAAAAATGGATGTAGAGTGGATAAAATGGATGTCGAGTGGATAAAATGGATGTAGAGTGGATAAAAATAGATGTAGAGTGGATAAAAATGGATGTAGAGTGGATACAATGGATGTAGAGTGGATAAAAATGGATGTAGAGTGGATAAAATGGATGTAGAGTGGATAAAAATGGATGTAGAGTGGATAAAATGGATGTAGAGTGCATAAAAATGGATGTTGAGTGGATAAAATGGATGTAGAGTGGATAAAAATGGATGTAGATTATATAAATTGGATGTAGAGTATATAAAATGGATGTAGAGTGGATAAAAATGGATGTCGAGTGGATAAAATGGATGTAGAGTGGATAAAATGGATGTAGATTGGATAAAATGGATGTAGAGTTAATAAAAATGGATGTAGAGTGGATAAAATGGATGTATAGTGGATAAAAATGGATGGAGAGTAGATAAAATAGATGTAGAGTGGATAAAAATGGATGTAGAGTGGATAAAATGGATGTCGAGTGGATAAAATGGATGTAGAGTGGATAAAAATAGATGTAGAGTGGGTATAATGGATGTAGAGAGGATAAAATGGATGTGGAGTGGATAACAATGGATGTAGAGTGGATAAAATGGATGTAGAGTGGATAAAATGGATGAAGAGTGGATAAAATGGTTGTAGAGTGGATAAAATGGATGTAGAGTGGATAAAAATGGATGTAGATTGGATAAAATGGATGTAGAGTGGATGAAAATGGATGTTGAGTGGATAAAATGGATGTAGAGTGGATAAAATTAATGTACATTTAATAAAAATGGATGTAGATTGGATAAAAATGGATGTAGATTGGATAAAATGGTTGTAGAGTTAATAAAAGTGGATGTAGAGTGGATAAAATGGATGTAGAGTTGATAAAAATGGATGTAGAGTGGATAAAAATGGATGTAGATTGGATAAAATGGATGTAGAGTGGATAAAATGGATGTAGAGTGCATAAAAATGGATGTTGAGTGGATAAAGTGGATGTAGAGTGGATAAAATGGATGTACATTTAATAAAAATGGATGTAGAGTGGATAAAAATGGATGTAGAGTGGATAAAAATGGATGTAGATTGGATAAAATGGATGTAGAGTTAATAAAAGTGGATGTAGAGTGGATAAAATGGATGTAGAGTTGATAAAAATGGATGTAGAGTGGATAAAAATGGATGTCGAGTGGATAAAATGGATGTAGAGTGGATAAAATGGATGTAGAGTGGATAAAAATGGATGTAGATTGGATAAAATGGATGTAGAGTGGATGAAAATGGATGTAGAGTATATAAATTGGATGTAGAGTATATAAAATGGATGTAGAGTGGATAAAAATGGATGTCGAGTGGATAAAATGGATGTAGAGTGGATAAAAATGGATGTCGAGTGGATAAAATGGATGTAGAGTGGATAAAAATGGATGTAGATTGGATAAAATGGATGTAGAGTGGATGAAAATGGATGTAGAGTATATAAATTGGATGTAGAGTATATAAAATGGATGTAGAGTGGATAAAAATGGATGTCGAGTGGATAAAATGGATGTAGAGTGGATAAAAATGGATGTAGAGTGGATAAAAATGGATGTAGAGTGGATAAAATGGTTGTAGAGTGGATAAAATGGATGTAGAGTAGATAAAAATGGATGTAGAGTGGATAAAATGGATGTAGAGTTAATAAGAATGGATGTAGAGTGGAAATAATGGATGTAGAGAGGATAAAATGGATGTAGAGTGGATAAAATGGATGTAGAGTTCATAAAAATGGATGTAGAGTGGATAAAAATGGATGTAGATTGGATAAAATGGATGTGGAGTGGATAACAATGGATGTAGAGAGGATAAAATGGATGTAGAGTGGATAAAATGGATGAAGAGTGGATAAAATGGTTGTAGAGTGGATAAAATGGATGTAGAGTAGATAAAAATGGATGTAGAGTGGATAAAATGGATGTAGAGTGGATAAAAATGGATGTAGAGTGGATAAAATGGATGTAGAGTGCATAAAAATGGATGTTGAGTGGATAAAGTGGATGTAGAGTGGATAAAATGGATGTACATTTAATAAAAATGGATGTAGAGTGGATAAAAATGGATGTAGAGTGGATAAAAATGGATGTAGATTGGATAAAATGGATGTAGAGTTAATAAAAGTGGATGTAGAGTGGATAAAATGGATGTAGAGTTGATAAAAATGGATGTAGAGTGGATAAAAATGGATGTAGATTGGATAAAATGGATGTAGAGTGGATAAAAATGGATGTAGATTATATAAATTGGATGTAGAGTATATAAAATGGATGTAGAGTGGATAAAAATGGATGTAGATTGGATAAAATGGATGTAGAGTGGATAAAAATGGATGTAGATTATATAAATTGGATGTAGAGTATATAAAATGGATGTAGAGTGGATAAAAATGGATGTCGAGTGGATAAAATGGATGTATAGTGGATAAAAATGGATGTAGAGTAGATAAAATAGATGTAGAGTGGATAAAAATGGATGTAGAGTGGATAAAAATGGATGTAGATTGGATAAAATGGATGTAGAGTTAATAAAAGTGGATGTAGAGTGGATAAAATGGATGTAGAGTTGATAAAAATGGATGTAGAGTGGATAAAAATGGATGTAGATTGGATAAAATGTATGTAGAGTGGATAAAAATGGATGTAGATTATATAAATTGGATGTAGAGTATATAAAATGGATGTAGAGTGGATAAAAATGGATGTCGAGTGGATAAAATGGATGTAGAGTGGATAAAAATGGATGTAGATTGGACAAAATGGATGTAGAGTTAATAAAAATGGATGTAGAGTGGATAAAAATAGATGTAGAGTGGATAAAAATGGATGTAGAGTGGATACAATGGATGTAGAGTGGATAAAAATGGATGTAGAGTGGATAAAATGGATGTAGAGTGGATAAAAATGGATGTAGAGTGGATAAAATGGATGTAGAGTGCATAAAAATGGATGTTGAGTGGATAAAATGGATGTAGAGTGGATAAAATGGATGTACATTTAATAAAAATGGATGTAGAGTGGATAAAATGGATGTATAGTGGATAAAAATGGATGTAGAGTAGATAAAATAGATGTAGAGTGGATAAAAATGGATGTAAAGTGGATAAAAATGGATGTAGATTGGATAAAATGGATGTAGAGTGGATAAAAATGGATGTAGATTATATAAATTGGATGTAGAGTATATAAAATGGATGTAGAGTGGATAAAAATGGATGTCGAGTGGATAAAATGGATGTAGAGTGGATAAAAATGGATGTAGATTGGACAAAATGGATGTAGAGTTAATAAAAATGGATGTAGAGTGGATAAAATGGATGTATAGTGGATAAAAATGGATGTAGAGTAGATAAAATAGATGTAGAGTGGATAAAAATGGATGTAGAGTGGATAAAATGGATGTCGAGTGGATAAAATGGATGTAGAGTGGATAAAAATAGATGTAGAGTGGATAAAAATGGATGTAGAGTGGATACAATGGATGTAGAGTGGGAAAAAATGGATGTAGAGTGGATAAAATGGATGTAGAGTGGATAAAAATGGATGTAGAGTGGATAAAATGGATGTAGAGTGCATAAATATGGATGTTGAGTGGATAAAATGGATGTAGAGTGGATAAAATGGATGTACATTTAATAAAAATGGATGTAGAGTGGATAAAAATGGATGTAGAGTGGATAAAAAAGGATGTAGATTGGATAAGATGGATGTAGAGTTAATAAAAGTGGATGTAGAGTGGATAAAATGGATGTAGAGTGCATAAAAATGGATGTTGAGTGGATAAAGTGGATGTAGAGTGGATAAAATGGATGTACATTTAATAAAAATGGATGTAGAGTGGATAAAAATGGATGTAGAGTGGATAAAAATGGATGTAGATTGGATAAAATGGATGTAGAGTTAATAAAAGTGGATGTAGAGTGGATAAAATGGATGTAGAGTTGATAAAAATGGATGTAGAGTGGATAAAAATGGATGTAGATTGGATAAAATGGATGTAGAGTGGATAAAAATGGATGTAGATTATATAAATTGGATGTAGAGTATATAAAATGGATGTAGAGTGGATAAAAATGGATGTCGAGTGGATAAAATGGATGTAGAGTGGATAAAAATGGATGTAGATTGGATAAAATGGATGTAGAGTTAATAAAAATGGATGTAGAGTGGATAAAATGGATGTATAGTGGATAAAAATGGATGTAGAGTAGATAAAATAGATGTAGAGTGGATAAAAATGGATGTAAAGTGGATAAAAATGGATGTAGATTGGATAAAATGGATGTAGAGTGGATAAAAATGGATGTAGATTATATAAATTGGATGTAGAGTATATAAAATGGATGTAGAGTGGATAAAAATGGATGTCGAGTGGATAAAATGGATGTAGAGTGGATAAAAATGGATGTAGATTGGACAAAATGGATGTAGAGTTAATAAAAATGGATGTAGAGTGGATAAAATGGATGTATAGTGGATAAAAATGGATGTAGAGTAGATAAAATAGATGTAGAGTGGATAAAAATGGATGTAGAGTGGATAAAATGGATGTCGAGTGGATAAAATGGATGTAGAGTGGATAAAAATGGATGTAGATTATATAAATTGGATGTAGAGTATATAAAATGGATGTAGAGTGGATAAAAATGGATGTCGAGTGGATAAAATGGATGTAGAGTGGATAAAAATGGATGTAGAGTAGATAAAATAGATGTAGAGTGGATAAAATGGATGTAGAGTGGATAAAAATAGATGTAGAGTGGATAAAAATGGATGTAGAGTGGATACAATGGATGTAGAGTGGATAAAAATGGATGTAGAGTGGATAAAATGGATGTAGAGTGGATAAAAATGGATGTAGAGTGGATAAAAATGGATGTAGATTATATAAATTGGATGTAGAGTATATAAAATGGATGTAGAGTGGATAAAAATGGATGTCGAGTGGATAAAATGGATGTATAGTGGATAAAAATGGATGTAGAGTAGATAAAATAGATGTAGAGTGGATAAAAATGGATGTAGAGTGGATAAAAATGGATGTAGATTGGATAAAATGGATGTAGAGTAGATAAAATAGATGTAGAGTGGATAAAAATGGATGTAGAGTGGATAAAATGGATGTCGAGTGGATAAAATGGATGTAGAGTGGATAAAAATGGATGTAGATTATATAAATTGGATGTAGAGTATATAAAATGGATGTAGAGTGGATAAAAATGGATGTCGAGTGGATAAAATGGATGTAGAGTGGATAAAAATGGATGTAGAGTAGATAAAATAGATGTAGAGTGGATAAAATGGATGTAGAGTGGATAAAAATAGATGTAGAGTGGATAAAAATGGATGTAGAGTGGATACAATGGATGTAGAGTGGATAAAAATGGATGTAGAGTGGATAAAATGAATGTAGAGTGGATAAAAATGGATGTAGAGTGGATAAAATGGATGTACATTTAATAAAAATGGATGTAGAGTGGATAAAAATGGATGTAGAGTGGATAAAAATGGATGTAGATTGGATAAAATGGATGTAGAGTTAATAAAAGTGGATGTAGAGTGGATAAAATGGATGTAGAGTGGATAAAAATGGATGTAGATTGGATAAAATGGATGTAGAGTGCATAAAAATGGATGTAGAGTATATAAATTGGATGTACAGTATATAAAATGGATGTAGAGTGGATAAAAATGGATGTCGAGTGGATAAAATGGATGTAGAGTGGATAAAAATGGATGTAGATTGGATAAAATGGATGTAGAGTGGATGAAAATGGATGTAGAGTATATAAATTGGATGTAGAGTATATAAAATGGATGTAGAGTGGATAAAAATGGATGTCGAGTGGATAAAATGGATGTAGAGTGGATAAAAATGGATGTAGAGTGGATAAAATGGATGTAGAGTTGATAAAAATGGATGTAGAGTGGATAAAATGGATGTAGAGTAGATAAAATGGATGTAGAGTGGATAAAATGGATGTAGAGTTGATAAAATGGATGTAGAGTGGATAAAAATGGATGTCGAGTGGATAAAATGGATGTAGAGTGGATAAAAATGGATGTAGATTGGATAAAATGGATGTAGAGTTAATAAAAGTGGATGTAGAGTGGATAAAATGGATGTAGAGTTGATAAAAATGGATGTAGAGTGGATAAAAATGGATGTAGATTGGATAAAATGGATGTAGAGTGGATAAAAATGGATGTAGATTATATAAATTGGATGTAGAGTATATAAAATGGATGTAGAGTGGATAAAAATGGATGTCGAGTGGATAAAATGGATGTAGAGTGGATAAAAATGGATGTAGATTGGATAAAATGGATGTAGAGTTAATAAAAATGGATGTAGAGTGGATAAAATGGATGTATAGTGGATAAAAATGGATGTAGAGTAGATAAAATAGATGTAGAGTGGATAAAAATGGATGTAAAGTGGATAAAAATGGATGTAGATTGGATAAAATGGATGTAGAGTTAAAAAAGTGGATGTAGAGTGGATAAAATGGATGTAGAGTTGATAAAAATGGATGTGGAGTGGATAAAAATGGATGTAGATTGGATAAAATGGATGTAGAGTGGATAAAAATGGATGTAGATTATATAAATTGGATGTAGAGTATATAAAATGGATGTAGAGTGGATAAAAATGGATGTCGAGTGGATAAAATGGATGTAGAGTGGATAAAAATGGATGTAGATTGGACAAAATGGATGTAGAGTTAATAAAAATGGATGTAGAGTGGATAAAATGGATGTATAGTGGATAAAAATGGATGTAGAGTAGATAAAATAGATGTAGAGTGGATAAAAATGGATGTAGAGTGGATAAAATGGATGTAGAATGGATAAAATGGATGTAAAGTGGATAAAAATGGATGTCGAGTGGATAAAATGGATGTAGAGTGGATAAAAATAGATGCAGAAAGGATAAAATGGAAGTAGAGTGGATAAAAATGGATGTAGAGTGGATAAAAATGGATGTAGAGTGGATAAAATGGATGTAGAGTGGATAAAAATGGATGTAGAGAGGATCAAATGGATGTAGAGTGGATAAAATGGATGTACAGTTAATAAAAATGGATGTAGAGTGGAAATAATGGATGTAGAGAGGATAAAATGGATGTAGAGTGGATAAAATGGATGTAGAGTTCATAAAAATGGATGTAGAGTGGATAAAAATGGATGTAGATTGGATAAAATGGATGTAGAGTTGATAAAATGGATGTAAAGTGGATAAAATGGATGTAGAGTTAATAAAAATGGATGTAGAGTGGAAATAATGGATGTAGAGAGGATAAAATGGATGTAGAGCGGATAAAATGGATGTAGAGTTCATAAAAATGGATGTAGAGTGGATAAAAATGGATGTAGATTGGATAAAATGGATGTGGAGTGGATAACAATGGATGTAGAGAGGATAAAAATGGATATAGGGTAGATAAAATGGATGTAGAGTTAATAAAAATGGATGTAGAGTGGATATAATGGATGTAGAGAGGATAAAAATGGATATAGGGTAGATAAAATGGATGTAGAGTTAATAAAAATGGATGTATAGTGGTTATAATGGATGTAGAGAGGATAAAATGGATGTGGAGTGGATAACAATGGATGTAGAGTGGATAAAATGGATGTAGAGTGGATAAAATGGATGTAGAGTGGATAAAATGGTTGTAGAGTGGATAAAATGGATGTAGAGTTGATAAAATGGATGTAAAGTGGATAAAATGGATGTAGAGTTAATAAAAATGGATGTAGAGTGGAAATAATGGATGTAGAGAGGATAAAATGGATGTAGAGTGGATAAAATGGATGTAGAGTTCATAAAAATGGATGTAGAGTGGATAAAAATGGATGTAGATTGGATAAAATGGATGTAGAGTGGATAAAAATGGATGTAGAGTGGATAAAATGGATGTAGAGTTAATAAAAATGGATGTAGAGTGGAAATAATGGATGTAGAGAGGATAAAATGGATGTAGAGTGGATAAAATGGATGTAGAGTTCATAAAAATGGATGTAGAGTGGATAAAATGGATGTAGAGTGGAGAAAATGATTGTAGAGTGGATAAAATGGATGTAGAGTGGATAAAAATGGATGTAGAGTGGATAAAATGGATGTAGAGTGGATAAAATGGTTGTAGAGTGGATAAAAATGGATGTAGAGTGGATAAAATGGATGTAGAATGGATAAAATGGATGTAAAGTGGATAAAAATGGATGTCGAGTGGATAAAATGGATGTAGAGTGGATAAAAATAGATGTAGAGAGGATAAAATGGAAGTAGAGTGGATAAAAATGGATGTAGAGTGGATAAAAATGGATGTAGAGTGGATAAAATGGATGTAGAGTGGATAAAAATGGATGTAGAGAGGATAAAATGGATGTAGAGTGGATAAAATGGATGTACAGTTAATAAAAATGGATGTAGAGTGGAAATAATGGATGTAGAGAGGATAAAATGGATGTAGAATGGATAAAATGGATTTAGAGTTCATAAAAATGGATGTAGAGTGGATAAAAATGGATGTAGATTGGATAAAATGGATGTAGAGTTGATAAAATGGATGTAAAGTGGATAAAATGGATGTAGAGTTAATAAAAATGGATGTAGAGTGGAATTAATGGATGTAGAGAGGATAAAATGGATGTAGAGTGGATAAAATGGATGTAGAGTTCATAAAAATGGATGTAGAGTGGATAAAAATGGATGTAGATTGGATAAAATGGATGTGGAGTGGATAACAATGGATGTAGAGAGGATAAAAATGGATATAGGGTAGATAAAATGGATGTAGAGTTAATAAAAATGGATGTAGAGTGGATATAATGGATGTAGAGAGGATAAAATGGATGTGGAGTGGATAACAATGGATGTAGAGTGGATAAAATGGATGTAGAGTGGATAAAATGGATGAAGAGTGGATAAAATGGTTGTAGAGTGGATAAAATGGATGTAGAGTGGATAAAAATGGATGTAGAGTGGATAAAATGGATGTAGAGTGGATAAAAATGGATGTAGAGTGGATAAAATGGATGTAGAGTGGATAAAATGGATGTACATTTAATAAAAATGGATGTAGAGTGGATAAAAATGGATGTAGAGTGGATAAAAATGGATGTAGATTGGATAAAATGGATGTAGAGTGGATAAAATGGTTGTAGAGTGGATAAAAATGGATGTAGAGTGGATAAAATGGATGTAGAGTTGATAAAATGGATGTAAAGTGGATAAAATGGATGTAGAGTTAATAAAAATGGATGTGGAGTGGAAATAATGGATGTAGAGAGGATAAAATGGAAGTAGAGTGGATAAAAATGGATGTAGAGTGGATAAAAATGGATGTAGAGTGGATAAAATGGATGTAGAGTGGATAAAAATGGATGTAGAGAGGATAAAATGGATGTAGAGTGGATAAAATGGATGTACAGTTAATAAAAATGGATGTAGAGTGGAAATAATGGATGTAGATTGGATAAAATGGATGTGGAGTGGATAACAATGGATGTAGAGAGGATAAAAATGGATGTAGAGAGGATAAAATGGATGTGGAGTGGATAACAATGGATGTAGAGTGGATAAAATGGATGTAGAGTGCATAAAAATGGATGTTGAGTGGATAAAATGGATGTAGAGTGGATAAAATTAATGTACATTTAATAAAAATGGATGTAGAGTGGATAAAAATGGATGTAGAATGGATAAAATGGATGTAGAGTTAATAGAAGTGGATGTAGAGTGGATAAAATGGATGTAGAGTTGATAAAAATGGATGTAGAGTGGATAAAAATGGATGTAGATTGGATAAAATGGATGTAGAGTGGATAAAAATGGATGTAGATTATATAAATTGGATGTAGAGTATATAAAATGGATGTAGAGTTGATAAAATGGATGTAAAGTGGATAAAATGGATGTAGAGTTAATAAAAATGGATGTAGAGTGGATAAAATGCATGTAGAGTGGATAAAAATGGATGTAGAGTGGATAAAATGGATGTAGAGATGATAAAAATGGATGTAGAGTGGATAAAATGGATGTAGAGTAGATAAAATGGATGTAGAGTGGAAATAATGGATGTAGAGAGGATAAAATGGATATAGAGTGGATAAAATGGATGTAGAGTTCATAAAAATGGATGTAGAGTGGATAAAAATGGATGTAGATTGGATAAAATGGATGTAGAGTGGATAAAAATATATGTAGAGTGGATAAAATGGATGTAGAGTTAATAAAAATGGATGTAGAGTGGAAATAATGGATGTAGAGAGGATAAAATGGATGTAGAGTGGATAAAATGGATGTAGAGTTCATAAAAATGGATGTAGAGTGGATAAAATGGATGTAGAGTGGATAAAATGGTTGTAGAGTGGATAAAATGGATGTAGAGTGGATAAAATGGATGTAGAGAGGATAAAATGGAAGTAGAGTGGATAAAAATGGATGTAGAGTGGATAAAAATGGATGTAGAGTGGATAAAATGGATGTAGAGTGGATAAAAATGGATGTCGAGAGGATAAAATGGATGTAGAGTGGATAAAATGGATGTAGAGTGGATAAAAATATATGTAGAGTGGATAAAATGGATGTAGAGTTAATAAAAATGGATGTAGAGTGGAAATAATGGATGTAGAGAGGATAAAATGGATGTAGAGTGGATAAAATGGATGTAGAGTTCATAAAAATGGATGTAGAGTGGATAAAATGGATGTAGAGTGGATAAAATGGATGTAGAGTGGATAAAATGGATGTAGAGTGGATAAAATGGATGTAGAGAGGATAAAATGGAAGTAGAGTGGATAAAAATGGATGTAGAGTGGATAAAAATGGATGTAGAGTGGATAAAATGGATGTAGAGTGGATAAAAATGGATGTCGAGAGGATAAAATGGATGTAGAGTGGATAAAATGGATGTAGAGTTCATAAAAATGGATGTAGAGTGGATAAAAATGGATGTAGATTGGATAAAATGGATGTGGAGTGGATAACAATGGATGTAGAGAGGATAAAAATGGATATAGGGTAGATAAAATGGATGTAGAGTTAATAAAAATGGATGTAGAGTGGATATAATGGATGTAGAGAGGATAAAATGGATGTGGAGTGGATAACAATGGATGTAGAGTGGATAAAATGGATGTAGAGTGGATAAAATGGATGAAGAGTGGATAAAATGGTTGTAGAGTGGATAAAATGGATGTAGAGTGGATAAAATGGATGTAGAGTGGATAAAAATGGATGTAGAGAGGATAAAATGGATGTAGAGTGGATAAAATGGATGTACAGTTAATAAAAATGGATGTAGAGTGGAAATAATGGATGTAGAGTTCATAAAAATGGATGTAGAGTGGATAAAATGGATGTACAGTTAATAAAAATGGATGTAGAGTGGAAATAATGGATGTAGAGAGGATAAAATGGATGTAGAGTGGATAAAATGGATGTAGAGTTAATAAAAATGGATGTAGAGTGGATATAATGGATGTAGAGAGGATAAAATGGATGTGGAGTGGATAACAATGGATGTAGAGTGGATAAAATGGATGTAGAGTGGATAAAATGGATGTAGAGTGCATAAAAATGGATGTTGAGTGGATAAAATGGATGTAGAGTGGATAAAATTAATGTACATTTAATAAAAATGGATGTAGAGTGGATAAAAATGGATGTAGAATGGATAAAATGGATGTAGAGTTAATAAAAGTGGATGTAGAGTGGATAAAATGGATGTAGAGTTGATAAAAATGGATGTAGAGTGGATAAAAATGGATGTAGATTGGATAAAATGGATGTAGAGTGGATAAAAATGGATGTAGATTATATAAATTGGATGTAGAGTATATAAAATGGATGTAGAGTGGATAAAAATGGTTGTCGAGTGGATAAAATGGATGTAGAGTGGATAAAATGGATGTAGATTGGATAAAATGGATGTAGAGTTAATAAAAATGGATGTAGAGTGGATAAAATGGATGTATAGTGGATAAAAATGGATGTAGAGTAGATAAAATAGATGTAGAGTGGATAAAAATGGATGTAGAGTGGATAAAATGGATGTCGAGTGGATAAAATGGATGTAGAGTGGATAAAAATAGATGTAGAGTGGATAAAAATGGATGTAGAGTGGATACAATGGATGTAGAGTGGATAAAAATGGATGTAGAGTGGATAAAATGGATGTAGAGTGGATAAAAATGGATGTAGAGTGGATAAAATGGATGTAGAGTGCATAAAAATGGATGTTGAGTGGATAAAATGGATGTAGAGTGGATAAAATGGATGTACATTTAATAAAAATGGATGTAGAGTGGATAAAAATGGATGTAGAGTGGATAAAAATGGATGTAGATTGGATAAAATGGATGTAGAGTTAATAAAAGTGGATGTAGAGTGGATAAAATGGATGTAGAGTTGATAAAAATGGATGTAGAGTGGATAAAAATGGATGTAGATTGGATAAAATGGATGTAGAGTGGATAAAAATGGATGTAGAGTATATAAATTGGATGTAGAGTATATAAAATGGATGTAGAGTGGATAAAAATGGATGTCAAGTGGATAAAATGGATGTAGAGTGGATAAAAATGGATGTAGATTGGATAAAATGGATGTAGAGTGGATGAAAATGGATGTAGAGTGGATAAAATGGATGTAGAGTAGATAAAATGGATGTAGAGTGGATAAAATGGATGTAGAGTTGATAAAATGGATGTAAAGTGGATAAAATGGATGTAGAGTTAATAAAAATGGATGTAGAGTGGAAATAATGGATGTAGAGAGGATAAAATGGATGTAGAGTGGATAAAATGGATGTAGAGTTCATAAAAATGGATGTAGAGTGGATAAAAATGGATGTAGATTGGATAAAATGGATGTAGAGTGGATAAAAATGGATGTAGAGTGGATAAAATGGATGTAGAGTTAATAAAAATGGATGTAGAGTGGAAATAATGGATGTAGAGAGGATAAAATGGATGTAGAGTGGATAAAATGGATGTAGAGTTCATAAAAATGGATGTAGAGTGGATAAAATGGATGTAGAGTGTATAAAATGATTGTAGAGTGGATAAAATGGATGTAGAGTGGATAAAATGGATGTAGAGTGGATAAAATGGATGTACAGTTAATAAAAATGGATGTAGAGTGGAAGTAATGGATGTAGAGAGGATAAAATGGATGTGGAGTGGATAACAATGGATGTAGAGTGGATAAAATGGATGTAGAGTGGATAAAATGGATGTAAAGTGGATAAAATGGATGTAGAGTTAATAAAAATGGATGTAGAGTGGAATTAATGGATGTAGAGAGGATAAAATGGATGTAGATTAGATAAAATGGATGTGGAGTGGATAACAATGGATGTAGAGAGGACAAAAATGGATATAGGGTAGATAAAATGGATGTAGAGTTAATAAAAATGGATGTAGAGTGGATATAATGGATGTAGAGAGGATAAAATGGATGTGGAGTGGATAACAATGGATGTAGAGTGGATAAAATGGATGTAGAGTGGATAAAATGGATGAAGAGTGGATAAAATGGTTGTAGAGTGGATAAAATGGATGTAGAGTGGATAAAAATGGATGTAGAGTGGATAAAATGGATGTAGAGTGGATAAAAATGGATGTAGAGTGGATAAAATGGATGTAGAGTGGAGAAAATGGATGTACATTTAATAAAAATGGATGTAGAGTGGATAAAAATGGATGTAGATTGGATAAAATGGATGTAGAGTGGATAAAATGGTTGTAGAGTGGATAAAAATGGATGTAGAGTGGATAAAATGGATGTAGAGTGGATAAAATGGATGTATAGTGGATAAAAATGGATGTCGAGTGGATAAAATGGATGTAGAGTGGATAAAAATAGATGCAGAAAGGATAAAATGGAAGTAGAGTGGATAAAAATGGATGTAGAGTGGATAAAAATGGATGTAGAGTGGATAAAATGGATGTAGAGTGGATAAAAATGGATGTAGAGAGGATCAAATGGATGTAGAGTGGATAAAATGGATGTACAGTTAATAAAAATGGATGTAGAGTGGAAATAATGGATGTAGAGAGGATAAAATGGATGTAGAGTGGATAAAATGGATGTAGAGTTCATAAAAATGGATGTAGAGTGGATAAAAATGGATGTAGATTGGATAAAATGGATGTAGAGTTGATAAAATGGATGTAAAGTGGATAAAATGGATGTAGAGTTAATAAAAATGGATGTAGAGTGGAAATAATGGATGTAGAGAGGATAAAATGGATGTAGAGCGGATAAAATGGATGTAGAGTTCATAAAAATGGATGTAGAGTGGATAAAAATGGATGTAGATTGGATAAAATGGATGTGGAGTGGATAACAATGGATGTAGAGAGGATAAAAATGGATATAGGGTAGATAAAATGGATGTAGAGTTAATAAAAATGGATGTAGAGTGGTTATAATGGATGTAGAGAGGATAAAATGGATGTGGAGTGGATAACAATGGATGTAGAGTGGATAAAATGGATGTAGAGTGGATAAAATGGATGTAGAGTGGATAAAATGGTTGTAGAGTGGATAAAATGGATGTAGAGTTGATAAAAATGGATGTAGAGTGGATAAAACGGATGTAGAGTGGATAAAAATGGATGTAGAGTGGATACAATGGTTGTAGAGTGGATAAAATGGATGTAGAGTTGATAAAAATGGATGTAGAGTGGATAAAACGGATGTAGAGTGGATAAAAATGGATGTAGAGTGGATAAAATGGATGTAGAGTGCATAAAAATGGATGTTGAGTGGATAAAATGGATGTAGAGTGGATAAAATTAATGTACATTTAATAAAAATGGATGTAGAGTGGATAAAAATGGATGTAGATTGGATAAAATGGATGTAGAGTTAATAGAAGTGGATGTAGAGTGGATAAAATGGATGTAGAGTTGATAAAAATGGATGTAGAGTGGATAAAAATGGATGTAGATTGGATAAAATGGATGTAGAGTGGATAAAAATGGATGTAGATTATATAAATTGGATGTAGAGTATATAAAATGGATGTAGAGTGGATAAAAATGGATGTCGAGTGGATAAAATGGATGTAGAGTGGATAAAATGGATGTAGATTGGATAAAATGGATGTAGAGTTAATAACAATGGATGTAGAGTGGATAAAATGGATGTATAGTGGATAAAAATGGATGTAGAGTAGATAAAATAGATGTAGAGAGGATAAAAATGGATGTAGAGTGGATAAAATGGATGTAGAGTGGATGAAAATGGATGTAGAATGGATAAAATGGATGTAAAGTGGATAAAAATGGATGTCGAGTGGATAAAATGGATGTAGAGTGGATAAAAATAGATGTAGAGAGGATAAAATGGAAGTAGAGTGGATAAAAATGGATGTAGAGTGGATAAAAATGGATGTAGAGTGGATAAAATGGATGTAGAGTGGATAAAAATGGATGTAGAGAGGATAAAATGGATGTAGAGTGGATAAAATGGATGTACAGTTAATAAAAATGGATGTAGAGTGGAAATAATGGATGTAGAGAGGATAAAATGGATGTAGAATGGATAAAATGGATTTAGAGTTCATAAAAATGGATGTAGAGTGGATAAAAATGGATGTAGATTGGATAAAATGGATGTAGAGTTGATAAAATGGATGTAAAGTGGATAAAATGGATGTAGAGTTAATAAAAATGGATGTAGAGTGGAATTAATGGATGTAGAGAGGATAAAATGGATGTAGAGTGGATAAAATGGATGTAGAGTGGATAAAAATGGATGTAGAGAGGATAAAATGGATGTAGAGTGGATAAAATGGATGTACAGTTAATAAAAATGGATGTAGAGAGGATAAAATGGATGTAGAATGGATAAAATGGATTTAGAGTTCATAAAAATGGATGTAGAGTGGATAAAAATGGATGTAGATTGGATACAATGGTTGTAGAGTGGATAAAATGGATGTAGAGTTGATAAAAATGGATGTAGAGTGGATAAAATGGATGTAGAGTGGATAAAAATGGATGTAGAGTGGATAAAATGGATGTAGAGTGGAGAAAATGGATGTACATTTAATAAAAATGGATGTAGAGTGGATCAAAATGGGTGTAGATTGGATAAAATGGATGTAGAGTGGATAAAATGGTTGTAGAGTGGATAAAAATGGATGTAGAGTGGATAAAATGGATGTAGAATGGATAAAATGGATGTAAAGTGGATAAAAATGGATGTCGAGTGGATAAAATGGATGTAGAGTGGATAAAAATAGATGCAGAAAGGATAAAATGGAAGTAGAGTGGATAAAAATGGATGTAGAGTGGATAAAAATGGATGTAGAGTGGATAAAATGGATGTAGAGTGGATAAAAATGGATGTAGAGAGGATAAAATGGATGTAGAGTGGATAAAATGGATGTACAGTTAATAAAAATGGATGTAGAGTGGAAATAATGGATGTAGAGAGGATAAAATGGATGTAGAGTGGATAAAATGGATGTAGAGTTCATAAAAATGGATGTAGAGTGGATAAAAATGGATGTAGATTGGATAAAATGGATGTAGAGTTGATAAAATGGATGTAAAGTGGATAAAATGGATGTAGAGTTAATAAAAATGGATGTAGAGTGGAAATAATGGATGTAGAGAGGATAAAATGCATGTAGAGCGGATAAAATGGATGTAGAGTTCATAAAAATGGATGTAGAGTGGATAAAAATGGATGTAGATTGGATAAAATGGATGTGGAGTGGATAACAATGGATGTAGAGAGGATAAAAATGGATATAGGGTAGATAAAATGGATTTAGAGTTAATAAAAATGGATGTAGAGTGGATATAATGGATGTAGAGAGGATAAAATGGATGTGGAGTGGATAACAATGGATGTAGAGTGGATAAAATGGATGTAGAGTGGATAAAATGGTTGTAGAGTGGATAAAATGGATGTAGAGTTGATAAAAATGGATGTAGAGTGGATAAAAATGGATGTAGATTGGGTAAAATGGTTGTAGAGTTAATAGAAGTGGATGTAGAGTGGATAAAATGGATGTAGAGTTGATAAAAATGGATGTAGAGTGGATAAAAATGGATGTAGATTGGATAAAATGGATGTAGAGTGGATAAAAATGGATGTAGAGTGGATACAATGGTTGTAGAGTGGATAAAAATGGATGTAGAGTGGATAAAATGGATGTAGAGTGCATAAAAATGGATGTTGAGTGGATAAAATGGATGTAGAATGGATAAAATTAATGTACATTTAATAAAAATGGATGTAGAGTGGATAAAAATGGATGTAGATTGGGTAAAATGGTTGTAGAGTTAATAGAAGTGGATGTAGAGTGGATAAAATGGATGTAGAGTTGATAAAAATGGATGTAGAGTGGATAAAAATGGATGTAGATTGGATAAAATGGATGTAGAGTGGATAAAAATGGATGTAGATTATATAAATTGGATGTAGAGTATATAAAATGGATGTAGAGTGGATAAAAATGGATGTCGAGTGGATAAAATGGATGTAGAGTGGATAAAATGGATGTAGATTGGATAAAATGGATGTAGAGTTAATAAAAATGGATGTAGAGTGGATAAAATGGATGTATAGTGGATAAAAATGGATGTAGAGAAGATAAAATAGATGTAGAGAGGATAAAAATGGATGTAGAGTGGATAAAATGGATGTCGAGTGGATAAAATGGATGTAGAGTGGATAAAAATAGATGTAGAGTGGATAAAAATGGATGTAGAGTGGATACAATGGATGTAGAGTGGATAAAAATGGATGTAGAGTGGATAAAATGGATGTAGAGTGGATAAAAATGGATGTAGAGTGGATAAAATGGATGTAGAGTGCATAAAAATGGATGTTGAGTGGATAAAATGGATGTAGAGTGGATAAAATGGATGTAGAGTGGATAAAAATGGATGTAGAGTGGATAAAAATGGATGTAGAGTGGATAAAAATGGATGTAGATTGGATAAAATGGATGTAGAGTTAATAAAAGTGGATGTAGAGTGGATAAAATGGATGTAGAGTTGATAAAAATGGATGTAGAGTGGATAAAAATGGATGTAGATTGGATAAAATGGATGTAGAGTGGATAAAAATGGATGTAGAGTATATAAATTGGATGTAGAGTATATAAAATGGATGTAGAGTGGATAAAAATGGATGTAGAGTGGATAAAAATGGATGTAGAGTGGATAAAATGGATGTAGAGTTGATAAAAATGGATGTAGAGTGGATAAAATGGATGTAGAGTAGATAAAATGGATGTAGAGTGGATAAAATGGATGTAGAGTTGATAAAATGGATGTAAAGTGGATAAAATGGATGTAGAGTTAATAAAAATGGATGTAGAGTGGAAATAATGGATGTAGAGAGGATAAAATGGATGTAGAGTGGATAAAATGGATGTAGAGTTCATAAAAATGGATGTAGAGTGGATAAAAATGGATGTAGATTGGATAAAATGGATGTAGAGTGGATAAAAATGGATGTAGAGTGGATAAAATGGATGTAGAGTTAATAAAAATGGATGTAGAGTGGAAATAATGGATGTAGAGAGGATAAAATGGATGTAGAGTGGATAAAATGGATGTAGAGTTGATAAAATGGATGTAAAGTGGATAAAATGGATGTAGAGTTAATAAAAATGGATGTAGAGTGGAAATAATGGATGTAGAGAGGATAAAATGGATGTAGAGTGGATAAAATGGATGTAGAGTTCATAAAAATGGATGTAGAGTGGATAAAAATGGATGTAGATTGGATAAAATGGATGTAGAGTGGATAAAAATGGATGTAGAGTGGATAAAATGGATGTAGAGTTAATAAAAATGGATGTAGAGTGGAAATAATGGATGTAGAGAGGATAAAATGGATGTAGAGTGGATAAAATGGATGTAGAGTTCATAAAAATGGATGTAGAGTGGATAAAATGGATGTAGAGTGGATAAAATGATTGTAGAGTGGATAAAATGGATGTAGAGTTGATAAAAATGGATGTAGAGTGGATAAAAATGGATGTAGATTGGATAAAATGGATGTAGAGTGGATAAAAATGGATGTAGATTATATAAATTGGATGTAGAGTATATAAAATGGATGTAGAGTGGAAATAATGGATGTAGAGAGGATAAAATGGATGTAGAGCGGATAAAATGGATGTAGAGTTCATAAAAATGGATGTAGAGTGGATAAAAATGGATGTAGATTGGATAAAATGGATGTGGAGTGGATAACAATGGATGTAGAGAGGATAAAAATGGATATAGCGTAGATAAAATGGATGTAGAGTTAATAAAAATGGATGTAGAGTGGATATAATGGATGTAGAGAAGATAAAATGGATGTGGAGTGGATAACAATGGATGTAGAGTGGATAAAATGGATGTAGAGTGGATAAAATGGATGAAGAGTGGATAAAATGTTTGTAGAGTGGATAAAATGGATGTAGAGTAGATAAAAATGGATGTAGAGTGGATAAAATGGATGTAGAGTGGATAAAATGGATGTAGAGTGGATAAAAATGGATGTAGAGTGGATAAAATGGATGTAGAGTGCATAAAAATGGATGTTGAGTGGATAAAGTGGATGTAGAGTGGATAAAATGGATGTACATTTAATAAAAATGGATGTAGAGTGGATAAAAATGGATGTAGAGTGGATAAAAATGGATGTAGATTGGATAAAATGGATGTAGAGTTAATAAAAGTGGATGTAGAGTGGATAAAATGGATGTAGAGTTGATAAAAATGGATGTAGAGTGGATAAAAATGGATGTAGATTGGATAAAATGGATGTAGAGTGGATAAAAATGGATGTAGATTATATAAATTGGATGTAGAGTATATAAAATGGATGTAGAGTGGATAAAAATGGATGTAGATTGGATAAAATGGATGTAGAGTGGATAAAAATGGATGTAGATTATATAAATTGGATGTAGAGTATATAAAATGGATGTAGAGTGGATAAAAATGGATGTCGAGTGGATAAAATGGATGTATAGTGGATAAAAATGGATGTAGAGTAGATAAAATAGATGTAGAGTGGATAAAAATGGATGTAGAGTGGATAAAAATGGATGTAGATTGGATAAAATGGATGTAGAGTTAATAAAAGTGGATGTAGAGTGGATAAAATGGATGTAGAGTTGATAAAAATGGATGTAGAGTGGATAAAAATGGATGTAGATTGGATAAAATGGATGTAGAGTGGATAAAAATTGATGTAGATTATATAAATTGGATGTAGAGTATATAAAATGGATGTAGAGTGGATAAAAATGGATGTCGAGTGGATAAAATGGATGTAGAGTGGATAAAAATGGATGTAGATTGGACAAAATGGATGTAGAGTTAATAAAAATGGATGTAGAGTGGATAAAATGGATGTATAGTGGATAAAAATGGATGTAGATTGGATAAAATGGATGTGGAGTGGATAACAATGGATGTAGAGTGGATAAAATGGATGTCGAGTGGATAAAATGGATGTAGAGTGGATAAAAATAGATGTAGAGTGGATAAAAATGGATGTAGAGTGGATACAATGGATGTAGAGTGGATAAAAATGGATGTAGAGTGGATAAAATGGATGTAGAGTGCATAAAAATGGATGTTGAGTGGATAAAATGGATGTAGAGTGGATAAAATGGATGTACATTTAATAAAAATGGATGTAGAGTGGATAAAAATGGATGTAGAGTGGATAAAAATGGATGTAGATTGGATAAAATGGATGTAGAGTTAATAAAAGTGGATGAAGAGTGGATAAAATGGTTGTAGAGTGGATAAAATGGATGTAGAGTAGATAAAAATGGATGTAGAGTGGATAAAATGGATGTAGAGTGGATAAAATGGATGTAGAGTGGATAAAAATGGATGTAGAGTGGATAAAATGGATGTAGAGTGCATAAAAATGGATGTTGAGTGGATAAAGTGGATGTAGAGTGGATAAAATGGATGTACATTTAATAAAAATGGATGTAGAGTGGATAAAAATGGATGTAGAGTGGATAAAAATGGATGTAGATTGGATAAAATGGATGTAGAGTTAATAAAAGTGGATGTAGAGTGGATAAAATGGATGTAGAGTTGATAAAAATGGATGTAGAGTGGATAAAAATGGATGTAGATTGGATAAAATGGATGTAGAGTGGATAAAAATGGATGTAGATTATATAAATTGGATGTAGAGTATATAAAATGGATGTAGAGTGGATAAAAATGGATGTAGAATGGATAAAATGGATGTAGAGTTAATAGAAGTGGATGTAGAGTGGATAAAATGGATGTAGAGTTGATAAAAATGGATGTAGAGTGGATAAAAATGGATGTAGATTGGATAAAATGGATGTAGAGTGGATAAAAATGGATGTAGATTATATAAATTGGATGTAGAGTATATAAAATGGATGTAGAGTTGATAAAATGGATGTAAAGTGGATAAAATGGATGTAGAGTTAATAAAAATGGATGTAGAGTGGATAAAATGCATGTAGAGTGGATAAAAATGGATGTAGAGTGGATAAAATGGATGTAGAGATGATAAAAATGGATGTAGAGTGGATAAAATGGATGTAGAGTAGATAAAATGGATGTAGAGTGGAAATAATGGATGTAGAGAGGATAAAATGGATATAGAGTGGATAAAATGGATGTAGAGTTCATAAAAATGGATGTAGAGTGGATAAAAATGGATGTAGATTGGATAAAATGGATGTAGAGTGGATAAAAATATATGTAGAGTGGATAAAATGGATGTAGAGTTAATAAAAATGGATGTAGAGTGGAAATAATGGATGTAGAGAGGATAAAATGGATGTAGAGTGGATAAAATGGATGTAGAGTTCATAAAAATGGATGTAGAGTGGATAAAATGGATGTAGAGTGGATAAAATGGTTGTAGAGTGGATAAAATGGATGTAGAGTGGATAAAATGGATGTAGAGAGGATAAAATGGAAGTAGAGTGGATAAAAATGGATGTAGAGTGGATAAAAATGGATGTAGAGTGGATAAAATGGATGTAGAGTGGATAAAAATGGATGTCGAGAGGATAAAATGGATGTAGAGTGGATAAAATGGATGTAGAGTGGATAAAAATATATGTAGAGTGGATAAAATGGATGTAGAGTTAATAAAAATGGATGTAGAGTGGAAATAATGGATGTAGAGAGGATAAAATGGATGTAGAGTGGATAAAATGGATGTAGAGTTCATAAAAATGGATGTAGAGTGGATAAAATGGATGTAGAGTGGATAAAATGGTTGTAGAGTGGATAAAATGGATGTAGAGTGGATAAAATGGATGTAGAGAGGATAAAATGGAAGTAGAGTGGATAAAAATGGATGTAGAGTGGATAAAAATGGATGTAGAGTGGATAAAATGGATGTAGAGTGGATAAAAATGGATGTCGAGAGGATAAAATGGATGTAGAGTGGATAAAATGGATGTAGAGTTCATAAAAATGGATGTAGAGTGGATAAAAATGGATGTAGATTGGATAAAATGGATGTGGAGTGGATAACAATGGATGTAGAGAGGATAAAAATGGATATAGGGTAGATAAAATGGATGTAGAGTTAATAAAAATGGATGTAGAGTGGATATAATGGATGTAGAGAGGATAAAATGGATGTGGAGTGGATAACAATGGATGTAGAGTGGATAAAATGGATGTAGAGTGGATAAAATGGATGAAGAGTGGATAAAATGGTTGTAGAGTGGATAAAATGGATGTAGAGTAGATAAAATGGATGTAGAGTGGATAAAAATGGATGTAGAGAGGATAAAATGGATGTAGAGTGGATAAAATGGATGTACAGTTAATAAAAATGGATGTAGAGTGGAAATAATGGATGTAGAGTTCATAAAAATGGATGTAGAGTGGATAAAATGGATGTACAGTTAATAAAAATGGATGTAGAGTGGAAATAATGGATGTAGAGAGGATAAAATGGATGTAGAGTGGATAAAATGGATGTAGAGTTAATAAAAATGGATGTAGAGTGGATATAATGGATGTAGAGAGGATAAAATGGATGTGGAGTGGATAACAATGGATGTAGAGTGGATAAAATGGATGTAGAGTGGATAAAATGGATGTAGAGTGCATAAAAATGGATGTTGAGTGGATAAAATGGATGTAGAGTGGATAAAATTAATGTACATTTAATAAAAATGGATGTAGAGTGGATAAAAATGGATGTAGAATGGATAAAATGGATGTAGAGTTAATAGAAGTGGATGTAGAGTGGATAAAATGGATGTAGAGTTGATAAAAATGGATGTAGAGTGGATAAAAATGGATGTAGATTGGATAAAATGGATGTAGAGTGGATAAAAATGGATGTAGATTATATAAATTGGATGTAGAGTATATAAAATGGATGTAGAGTGGATAAAAATGGTTGTCGAGTGGATAAAATGGATGTAGAGTGGATAAAATGGATGTAGATTGGATAAAATGGATGTAGAGTTAATAAAAATGGATGTAGAGTGGATAAAATGGATGTATAGTGGATAAAAATGGATGTAGAGTAGATAAAATAGATGTAGAGTGGATAAAAATGGATGTAGAGTGGATAAAATGGATGTCGAGTGGATAAAATGGATGTAGAGTGGATAAAAATAGATGTAGAGTGGATAAAAATGGATGTAGAGTGGATACAATGGATGTAGAGTGGATAAAAATGGATGTAGAGTGGATAAAATGGATGTAGAGTGGATAAAAATGGATGTAGAGTGGATAAAATGGATGTAGAGTGCATAAAAATGGATGTTGAGTGGATAAAATGGATGTAGAGTGGATAAAATGGATGTACATTTAATAAAAATGGATGTAGAGTGGATAAAAATGGATGTAGAGTGGATAAAAATGGATGTAGATTGGATAAAATGGATGTAGAGTTAATAAAAGTGGATGTAGAGTGGATAAAATGGATGTAGAGTTGATAAAAATGGATGTAGAGTGGATAAAAATGGATGTAGATTGGATAAAATGGATGTAGAGTGGATAAAAATGGATGTAGAGTATATAAATTGGATGTAGAGTATATAAAATGGATGTAGAGTGGATAAAAATGGATGTCAAGTGGATAAAATGGATGTAGAGTGGATAAAAATGGATGTAGATTGGATAAAATGGATGTAGAGTGGATGAAAATGGATGTAGAGTGGATAAAATGGATGTAGAGTAGATAAAATGGATGTAGAGTGGATAAAATGGATGTAGAGTTGATAAAATGGATGTAAAGTGGATAAAATGGATGTAGAGTTAATAAAAATGGATGTAGAGTGGAAATAATGGATGTAGAGAGGATAAAATGGATGTAGAGTGGATAAAATGGATGTAGAGTTCATAAAAATGGATGTAGAGTGGATAAAAATGGATGTAGATTGGATAAAATGGATGTAGAGTGGATAAAAATGGATGTAGAGTGGATAAAATGGATGTAGAGTTAATAAAAATGGATGTAGAGTGGAAATAATGGATGTAGAGAGGATAAAATGGATGTAGAGTGGATAAAATGGATGTAGAGTTCATAAAAATGGATGTAGAGTGGATAAAATGGATGTAGAGTGTATAAAATGATTGTAGAGTGGATAAAATGGATGTAGAGTGGATAAAATGGATGTAGAGTGGATAAAATGGATGTACAGTTAATAAAAATGGATGTAGAGTGGAAATAATGGATGTAGAGAGGATAAAATGGATGTGGAGTGGATAACAATGGATGTAGAGTGGATAAAATGGATGTAGAGTGGATAAAATGGATGTAAAGTGGATAAAATGGATGTAGAGTTAATAAAAATGGATGTAGAGTGGAATTAATGGATGTAGAGAGGATAAAATGGATGTAGATTAGATAAAATGGATGTGGAGTGGATAACAATGGATGTAGAGAGGACAAAAATGGATATAGGGTAGATAAAATGGATGTAGAGTTAATAAAAATGGATGTAGAGTGGATATAATGGATGTAGAGAGGATAAAATGGATGTGGAGTGGATAACAATGGATGTAGAGTGGATAAAATGGATGTAGAGTGGATAAAATGGATGAAGAGTGGATAAAATGGTTGTAGAGTGGATAAAATGGATGTAGAGTGGATAAAAATGGATGTAGAGTGGATAAAATGGATGTAGAGTGGATAAAAATGGATGTAGAGTGGATAAAATGGATGTAGAGTGGAGAAAATGGATGTACATTTAATAAAAATGGATGTAGAGTGGATAAAAATGGATGTAGATTGGATAAAATGGATGTAGAGTGGATAAAATGGTTGTAGAGTGGATAAAAATGGATGTAGAGTGGATAAAATGGATGTAGAATGGATAAAATGGATGTAAAGTGGATAAAAATGGATGTAGATTGGATAAAATGGATGTAGAGTGGATAAAAATAGATGCAGAAAGGATAAAATGGAAGTAGAGTGGATAAAAATGGATGTAGAGTGGATAAAAATGGATGTAGAGTGGATAAAATGGATGTAGAGTGGATAAAAATGGATGTAGAGAGGATCAAATGGATGTAGAGTGGATAAAATGGATGTACAGTTAATAAAAATGGATGTAGAGTGGAAATAATGGATGTAGAGAGGATAAAATGGATGTAGAGTGGATAAAATGGATGTAGAGTTCATAAAAATGGATGTAGAGTGGATAAAAATGGATGTAGATTGGATAAAATGGATGTAGAGTTGATAAAATGGATGTAAAGTGGATAAAATGGATGTAGAGTTAATAAAAATGGATGTAGAGTGGAAATAATGGATGTAGAGAGGATAAAATGGATGTAGAGCGGATAAAATGGATGTAGAGTTCATAAAAATGGATGTAGAGTGGATAAAAATGGATGTAGATTGGATAAAATGGATGTGGAGTGGATAACAATGGATGTAGAGAGGATAAAAATGGATATAGGGTAGATAAAATGGATGTAGAGTTAATAAAAATGGATGTAGAGTGGTTATAATGGATGTAGAGAGGATAAAATGGATGTGGAGTGGATAACAATGGATGTAGAGTGGATAAAATGGATGTAGAGTGGATAAAATGGATGTAGAGTGGATAAAATGGTTGTAGAGTGGATAAAATGGATGTAGAGTTGATAAAAATGGATGTAGAGTGGATAAAACGGATGTAGAGTGGATAAAAATGGATGTAGAGTGGATACAATGGTTGTAGAGTGGATAAAATGGATGTAGAGTTGATAAAAATGGATGTAGAGTGGATAAAACGGATGTAGAGTGGATAAAAATGGATGTAGAGTGGATAAAATGGATGTAGAGTGCATAAAAATGGATGTTGAGTGGATAAAATGGATGTAGAGTGGATAAAATTAATGTACATTTAATAAAAATGGATGTAGAGTGGATAAAAATGGATGTAGATTGGATAAAATGGATGTAGAGTTAATAGAAGTGGATGTAGAGTGGATAAAATGGATGTAGAGTTGATAAAAATGGATGTAGAGTGGATAAAAATGGATGTAGATTGGATAAAATGGATGTAGAGTGGATAAAAATGGATGTAGATTATATAAATTGGATGTAGAGTATATAAAATGGATGTAGAGTGGATAAAAATGGATGTCGAGTGGATAAAATGGATGTAGAGTGGATAAAATGGATGTAGAGTGGATAAAATGGATGTAGAGTTAATAACAATGGATGTAGAGTGGATAAAATGGATGTATAGTGGATAAAAATGGATGTAGAGTAGATAAAATAGATGTAGAGAGGATAAAAATGGATGTAGAGTGGATAAAATGGATGTAGAGTGGATGAAAATGGATGTAGAATGGATAAAATGGATGTAAAGTGGATAAAAATGGATGTCGAGTGGATAAAATGGATGTAGAGTGGATAAAAATAGATGTAGAGAGGATAAAATGGAAGTAGAGTGGATAAAAATGGATGTAGAGTGGATAAAAATGGATGTAGAGTGGATAAAATGGATGTAGAGTGGATAAAAATGGATGTAGAGAGGATAAAATGGATGTAGAGTGGATAAAATGGATGTACAGTTAATAAAAATGGATGTAGAGTGGAAATAATGGATGTAGAGAGGATAAAATGGATGTAGAATGGATAAAATGGATTTAGAGTTCATAAAAATGGATGTAGAGTGGATAAAAATGGATGTAGATTGGATAAAATGGATGTAGAGTTGATAAAATGGATGTAAAGTGGATAAAATGGATGTAGAGTTAATAAAAATGGATGTAGAGTGGAATTAATGGATGTAGAGAGGATAAAATGGATGTAGAGTGGATAAAATGGATGTAGAGTGGATAAAAATGGATGTAGAGAGGATAAAATGGATGTAGAGTGGATAAAATGGATGTACAGTTAATAAAAATGGATGTAGAGAGGATAAAATGGATGTAGAATGGATAAAATGGATTTAGAGTTCATAAAAATGGATGTAGAGTGGATAAAAATGGATGTAGATTGGATAAAATGGTTGTAGAGTGGATAAAATGGATGTAGAGTTGATAAAAATGGATGTAGAGTGGATAAAATGGATGTAGAGTGGATAAAAATGGATGTAGAGTGGATAAAATGGATGTAGAGTGGAGAAAATGGATGTACATTTAATAAAAATGGATGTAGAGTGGATCAAAATGGGTGTAGATTGGATAAAATGGATGTAGAGTGGATAAAATGGTTGTAGAGTGGATAAAAATGGATGTAGAGTGGATAAAATGGATGTAGAATGGATAAAATGGATGTAAAGTGGATAAAAATGGATGTCGAGTGGATAAAATGGATGTAGAGTGGATAAAAATAGATGCAGAAAGGATAAAATGGAAGTAGAGTGGATAAAAATGGATGTAGAGTGGATAAAAATGGATGTAGAGTGGATAAAATGGATGTAGAGTGGATAAAAATGGATGTAGAGAGGATAAAATGGATGTAGAGTGGATAAAATGGATGTACAGTTAATAAAAATGGATGTAGAGTGGAAATAATGGATGTAGAGAGGATAAAATGGATGTAGAGTGGATAAAATGGATGTAGAGTTCATAAAAATGGATGTAGAGTGGATAAAAATGGATGTAGATTGGATAAAATGGATGTAGAGTTGATAAAATGGATGTAAAGTGGATAAAATGGATGTAGAGTTAATAAAAATGGATGTAGAGTGGAAATAATGGATGTAGAGAGGATAAAATGCATGTAGAGCGGATAAAATGGATGTAGAGTTCATAAAAATGGATGTAGAGTGGATAAAAATGGATGTAGATTGGATAAAATGGATGTGGAGTGGATAACAATGGATGTAGAGAGGATAAAAATGGATATAGGGTAGATAAAATGGATTTAGAGTTAATAAAAATGGATGTAGAGTGGATATAATGGATGTAGAGAGGATAAAATGGATGTGGAGTGGATAACAATGGATGTAGAGTGGATAAAATGGATGTAGAGTGGATAAAATGGTTGTAGAGTGGATAAAATGGATGTAGAGTTGATAAAAATGGATGTAGAGTGGATAAAAATGGATGTAGATTGGGTAAAATGGTTGTAGAGTTAATAGAAGTGGATGTAGAGTGGATAAAATGGATGTAGAGTTGATAAAAATGGATGTAGAGTGGATAAAAATGGATGTAGATTGGATAAAATGGATGTAGAGTGGATAAAAATGGATGTAGAGTGGATACAATGGTTGTAGAGTGGATAAAAATGGATGTAGAGTGGATAAAATGGATGTAGAGTGCATAAAAATGGATGTTGAGTGGATAAAATGGATGTAGAATGGATAAAATTAATGTACATTTAATAAAAATGGATGTAGAGTGGATAAAAATGGATGTAGATTGGGTAAAATGGTTGTAGAGTTAATAGAAGTGGATGTAGAGTGGATAAAATGGATGTAGAGTTGATAAAAATGGATGTAGAGTGGATAAAAATGGATGTAGATTGGATAAAATGGATGTAGAGTGGATAAAAATGGATGTAGATTATATAAATTGGATGTAGAGTATATAAAATGGATGTAGAGTGGATAAAAATGGATGTCGAGTGGATAAAATGGATGTAGAGTGGATAAAATGGATGTAGATTGGATAAAATGGATGTAGAGTTAATAAAAATGGATGTAGAGTGGATAAAATGGATGTATAGTGGATAAAAATGGATGTAGAGAAGATAAAATAGATGTAGAGAGGATAAAAATGGATGTAGAGTGGATAAAATGGATGTCGAGTGGATAAAATGGATGTAGAGTGGATAAAAATAGATGTAGAGTGGATAAAAATGGATGTAGAGTGGATACAATGGATGTAGAGTGGATAAAAATGGATGTAGAGTGGATAAAATGGATGTAGAGTGGATAAAAATGGATGTAGAGTGGATAAAATGGATGTAGAGTGCATAAAAATGGATGTTGAGTGGATAAAATGGATGTAGAGTGGATAAAATGGATGTAGAGTGGATAAAAATGGATGTAGAGTGGATAAAAATGGATGTAGAGTGGATAAAAATGGATGTAGATTGGATAAAATGGATGTAGAGTTAATAAAAGTGGATGTAGAGTGGATAAAATGGATGTAGAGTTGATAAAAATGGATGTAGAGTGGATAAAAATGGATGTAGATTGGATAAAATGGATGTAGAGTGGATAAAAATGGATGTAGAGTATATAAATTGGATGTAGAGTATATAAAATGGATGTAGAGTGGATAAAAATGGATGTAGAGTGGATAAAAATGGATGTAGAGTGGATAAAATGGATGTAGAGTTGATAAAAATGGATGTAGAGTGGATAAAATGGATGTAGAGTAGATAAAATGGATGTAGAGTGGATAAAATGGATGTAGAGTTGATAAAATGGATGTAAAGTGGATAAAATGGATGTAGAGTTAATAAAAATGGATGTAGAGTGGAAATAATGGATGTAGAGAGGATAAAATGGATGTAGAGTGGATAAAATGGATGTAGAGTTCATAAAAATGGATGTAGAGTGGATAAAAATGGATGTAGATTGGATAAAATGGATGTAGAGTGGATAAAAATGGATGTAGAGTGGATAAAATGGATGTAGAGTTAATAAAAATGGATGTAGAGTGGAAATAATGGATGTAGAGAGGATAAAATGGATGTAGAGTGGATAAAATGGATGTAGAGTTGATAAAATGGATGTAAAGTGGATAAAATGGATGTAGAGTTAATAAAAATGGATGTAGAGTGGAAATAATGGATGTAGAGAGGATAAAATGGATGTAGAGTGGATAAAATGGATGTAGAGTTCATAAAAATGGATGTAGAGTGGATAAAAATGGATGTAGATTGGATAAAATGGATGTAGAGTGGATAAAAATGGATGTAGAGTGGATAAAATGGATGTAGAGTTAATAAAAATGGATGTAGAGTGGAAATAATGGATGTAGAGAGGATAAAATGGATGTAGAGTGGATAAAATGGATGTAGAGTTCATAAAAATGGATGTAGAGTGGATAAAATGGATGTAGAGTGGATAAAATGATTGTAGAGTGGATAAAATGGATGTAGAGTTGATAAAAATGGATGTAGAGTGGATAAAAATGGATGTAGATTGGATAAAATGGATGTAGAGTGGATAAAAATGGATGTAGATTATATAAATTGGATGTAGAGTATATAAAATGGATGTAGAGTGGAAATAATGGATGTAGAGAGGATAAAATGGATGTAGAGTGGATAAAATGGATGTAGAGTTCATAAAAATGGATGTAGAGTGGATAAAAATGGATGTAGATTGGATAAAATGGATGTGGAGTGGATAACAATGGATGTAGAGAGGATAAAAATGGATATAGCGTAGATAAAATGGATGTAGAGTTAATAAAAATGGATGTAGAGTGGATATAATGGATGTAGAGAAGATAAAATGGATGTGGAGTGGATAACAATGGATGTAGAGTGGATAAAATGGATGTAGAGTGGATAAAATGGATGAAGAGTGGATAAAATGTTTGTAGAGTGGATAAAATGGATGTAGAGTAGATAAAAATGGATGTAGAGTGGATAAAATGGATGTAGAGTGGATAAAATGGATGTAGAGTGGATAAAAATGGATGTAGAGTGGATAAAATGGATGTAGAGTGCATAAAAATGGATGTTGAGTGGATAAAGTGGATGTAGAGTGGATAAAATGGATGTACATTTAATAAAAATGGATGTAGAGTGGATAAAAATGGATGTAGAGTGGATAAAAATGGATGTAGATTGGATAAAATGGATGTAGAGTTAATAAAAGTGGATGTAGAGTGGATAAAATGGATGTAGAGTTGATAAAAATGGATGTAGAGTGGATAAAAATGGATGTAGATTGGATAAAATGGATGTAGAGTGGATAAAAATGGATGTAGATTATATAAATTGGATGTAGAGTATATAAAATGGATGTAGAGTGGATAAAAATGGATGTAGATTGGATAAAATGGATGTAGAGTGGATAAAAATGGATGTAGATTATATAAATTGGATGTAGAGTATATAAAATGGATGTAGAGTGGATAAAAATGGATGTCGAGTGGATAAAATGGATGTATAGTGGATAAAAATGGATGTAGAGTAGATAAAATAGATGTAGAGTGGATAAAAATGGATGTAGAGTGGATAAAAATGGATGTAGATTGGATAAAATGGATGTAGAGTTAATAAAAGTGGATGTAGAGTGGATAAAATGGATGTAGAGTTGATAAAAATGGATGTAGAGTGGATAAAAATGGATGTAGATTGGATAAAATGGATGTAGAGTGGATAAAAATTGATGTAGATTATATAAATTGGATGTAGAGTATATAAAATGGATGTAGAGTGGATAAAAATGGATGTCGAGTGGATAAAATGGATGTAGAGTGGATAAAAATGGATGTAGATTGGACAAAATGGATGTAGAGTTAATAAAAATGGATGTAGAGTGGATAAAATGGATGTATAGTGGATAAAAATGGATGTAGATTGGATAAAATGGATGTGGAGTGGATAACAATGGATGTAGAGTGGATAAAATGGATGTCGAGTGGATAAAATGGATGTAGAGTGGATAAAAATAGATGTAGAGTGGATAAAAATGGATGTAGAGTGGATACAATGGATGTAGAGTGGATAAAAATGGATGTAGAGTGGATAAAATGGATGTAGAGTGCATAAAAATGGATGTTGAGTGGATAAAATGGATGTAGAGTGGATAAAATGGATGTACATTTAATAAAAATGGATGTAGAGTGGATAAAAATGGATGTAGAGTGGATAAAAATGGATGTAGATTGGATAAAATGGATGTAGAGTTAATAAAAGTGGATGAAGAGTGGATAAAATGGTTGTAGAGTGGATAAAATGGATGTAGAGTAGATAAAAATGGATGTAGAGTGGATAAAATGGATGTAGAGTGGATAAAATGGATGTAGAGTGGATAAAAATGGATGTAGAGTGGATAAAATGGATGTAGAGTGCATAAAAATGGATGTTGAGTGGATAAAGTGGATGTAGAGTGGATAAAATGGATGTACATTTAATAAAAATGGATGTAGAGTGGATAAAAATGGATGTAGAGTGGATAAAAATGGATGTAGATTGGATAAAATGGATGTAGAGTTAATAAAAGTGGATGTAGAGTGGATAAAATGGATGTAGAGTTGATAAAAATGGATGTAGAGTGGATAAAAATGGATGTAGATTGGATAAAATGGATGTAGAGTGGATAAAAATGGATGTAGATTATATAAATTGGATGTAGAGTATATAAAATGGATGTAGAGTGGATAAAAATGGATGTAGATTGGATAAAATGGATGTAGAGTGGATAAAAATGGATGTAGATTATATAAATTGGATGTAGAGTATATAAAATGGATGTAGAGTGGATAAAAATGGATGTCGAGTGGATAAAATGGATGTATAGTGGATAAAAATGGATGTAGAGTAGATAAAATAGATGTAGAGTGGATAAAAATGGATGTAGAGTGGATAAAAATGGATGTAGATTGGATAAAATGGATGTAGAGTTAATAAAAGTGGATGTAGAGTGGATAAAATGGATGTAGAGTTGATAAAAATGGATGTAGAGTGGATAAAAATGGATGTAGATTGGATAAAATGGATGTAGAGTGGATAAAAATTGATGTAGATTATATAAATTGGATGTAGAGTATATAAAATGGATGTAGAGTGGATAAAAATGGATGTCGAGTGGATAAAATGGATGTAGAGTGGATAAAAATGGATGTAGATTGGACAAAATGGATGTAGAGTTAATAAAAATGGATGTAGAGTGGATAAAATGGATGTATAGTGGATAAAAATGGATGTAGAGTAGATAAAATAGATGTAGAGTGGATAAAAATGGATGTAGAGTGGATAAAATGGATGTCGAGTGGATAAAATGGATGTAGAGTGGATAAAAATAGATGTAGAGTGGATAAAAATGGATGTAGAGTGGATACAATGGATGTAGAGTGGATAAAAATGGATGTAGAGTGGATAAAATGGATGTAGAGTGCATAAAAATGGATGTTGAGTGGATAAAATGGATGTAGAGTGGATAAAATGGATGTACATTTAATAAAAATGGATGTAGAGTGGATAAAAATGGATGTAGAGTGGATAAAAATGGATGTAGATTGGATAAAATGGATGTAGAGTTAATAAAAGTGGATGTAGAGTGGATAAAATGGATGTAGAGTTGATAAAAATGGATGTAGAGTGGATAAAAATGGATGTATATTGGATAAAATGGATGTAGAGTGGATAAAAATGGATGTAGATTATATAAATTGGATGTAGAGTATATAAAATGGATGTAGAGTGGATAAAAATGGATGTCGAGTGGATAAAATGGATGTAGAGTGGATAAAATGGATGTGGAGTGGATAACAATGGATGTAGAGAGGATAAAAATGGATATAGGGTAGATAAAATGGATGTAGAGTTAATAAAAATGGATGTAGAGTGGATATAATGGATGTAGAGAGGATAAAATGGATGTGGAGTGGATAACAATGGATGTAGAGTGGATAAAATGGATGTAGAGTGGATAAAATGGATGAAGAGTGGATAAAATGGTTGTAGAGTGGATAAAATGGATGTAGAGTAGATAAAAATGGATGTAGAGTGGATAAAATGGATGTAGAGTGGATAAAATGGTTGTAGAGTGCATAAAAATGGATGTTGAGTGGATAAAATGGATGTAGAGTGGATAAAATGGATGTACATTTAATAAAAATGGATGTAGAGTGGATAAAAATGGATGTAGAGTGGATAAAATGGATGTAAAGTGGATAAAAATGGATGTCGAGTGGATAAAATGGATGTAGAGTGGAGAAAAATAGATGTAGAGAGGATAAAATGGAAGTAGAGTGGATAAAAATGGATGTAGAGTGGATAAAAATGGATGTAGAGTGGATAAAATGGATGTAGAGTGGATAAAAATGGATGTAGATTGGATAAAATGGATGTAGAGTATATAAATTGGATGTAGAGTATATAAAATGGATGTAGAGTGGATAAAAATGGATGTCGAGTGGATAAAATGGATGTAGAGTGGATAAAAATGGATGTAGAGTGGATAAAATGGATGTAGAGTTGATAAAAATGGATGTAGAGTGGATAAAATGGATGTAGAGTAGATAAAATGGATGTAGAGTGGATAAAATGGATGTAGAGTTGATAAAATGGATGTAAAGTGGATAAAATGGATGTAGAGTTAATAAAAATGGATGTAGAGTGGAAATAATGGATGTAGAGAGGATAAAATGGATGTAGAGTGGATAAAATGGATGTAGAGTGGATAAAAGTGGATGTAGATTGGATAAAATGGATGTAGAGTGGATAAAAATGGATGTAGAGTGGATAAAATGGTTGTAGAGTGGATAAAAATGGATGTAGAGTGGATAAAATGGATGTAGAATGGATAAAATGGATGTAAAGTGGATAAAAATGGATGTCGAGTGGATAAAATGGATGTAGAGTGGATAAAAATAGATGTAGAGAGGATAAAATGGATGTAGAGTGGATAAAATGGATGTACAGTTAATAAAAATGGATGTAGAGTGGAAATAATGGATGTAGAGAGGATAAAATGGATGTAGAGTGGATAAAATGGATGTAGAGTTCATAAAAATGGATGTAGAGTGGATAAAAATGGATGTAGAGTGGATAAAAATGGATGTAGAGTGGATAAAATGGATGTAGAGTGGATAAAAATGGATGTAGAGAGGATAAAATGGATGTAGAGTGGATAAAATGGATGTACAGTTAATAAAAATGGATGTAGAGTGGAAATAATGGATGTAGAGAGGATAAAATGGATGTAGAGTGGATAAAATGGATGTAGAGTTCATAAAAATGGATGTAGAGTGGATAAAAATGGATGTAGATTGGATAAAATGGATGTAGAGTTGATAAAATGGATGTAAAGTGGATAAAATGGATGTAGAGTTAATAAAAATGGATGTACAGTGGAAATAATGGATGTAGAGAGGATAAAATGGATGTAGAGTGGATAAAATGGATGTAGAGTTCATAAAAATGGATGTAGAGTGGATAAAAATGGATGTAGATTGGATAAAATGGATGTGGAGTGGATAACAATGGATGTAGAGAGGATAAAAATGGATATAGGGTAGATAAAATGGATGTAGAGTTAATAAAAATGGATGTAGAGTGGATATAATGGATGTAGAGAGGATAAAATGGATGTGGAGTGGATAACAATGGATGTAGAGTGGATTAAATGGATGTAGAGTGGATAAAATGGATGCAGAGTGGATAAAATGGTTGTAGAGTGCATAAAAATGGATGTTGAGTGGATAAAATGGATGTAGAGTGGATAAAATGGATGTACATTTAATAAAAATGGATGTAGAGTGGATAAAAATGGATGTAGAGTGGATAAAATGGATGTAGAGTGGATAAAAATGGATGTCGAGTGGATAAAATGGATGTAGAGTGGAGAAAAATAGATGTAGAGAGGATAAAATGGAAGTAGAGTGGATAAAAATGGATGTAGAGTGGATAAAAATGGATGTAGAGTGGATAAAATGGATGTAGAGTGGATAAAATGGATGTACAGTTAATAAAAATGGATGTAGAGTGGAAATAATGGATGTAGAGAGGATAAAATGGATGTAGAGTGGAAATAATGGATGTAGAGAGGATAAAATGGATGTAGAGTGGATAAAATGGATGTAGAGTGCATAAAAATGGATGTTGAGTGGATAAAATGGATGTAGAGTGGATAAAATGGATGTACATTTAATAAAAATGGATGTAGAGTTGATAAAAATGGATGTAGAGTGGATAAAAATGGATGTAGATTGGATAAAATGGATGTAGAGTGGATAAAATGGATGTAGAGTATATAAATTGGATGTAGAGTATATAAAATGGATGTAGAGTGGATAAAAATGGATGTCGAGTGGATAAAATGGATGTAGAGTGGATAAAAATGGATGTAGATTGGATAAAATGGATGTAGAGTATATAAATTGGATGTAGAGTATATAAAATGGATGTAGAGTGGATAAAAATGGATGTCGAGTGGATAAAATGGATGTAGAGTGGATAAAAATGGATGTAGAGTGGATAAAATGGATGTAGAGTAGATAAAATGGATGTAGAGAGGATAAAATGGATGTAGAGTGGAAATAATGGATGTAGAGAGGATAAAATGGATGTAGAGTGGATAAAATGGATGTAGAGTGCATAAAAATGGATGTTGAGTGGATAAAATGGATGTAGAGTGGATAAAATGCATGTACATTTAATAAAAATGGATGTAGAGTTGATAAAAATGGATGTAGAGTGGATAAAAATGGATGTAGATTGGATAAAATGGATGTAGAGTGGATAAAATGGATGTAGAGTATATAAATTGGATGTAGAGTATATAAAATGGATGTAGAGTGGATAAAAATGGATGTCGAGTGGATAAAATGGATGTAGAGTGGATAAAAATGGATGTAGATTGGATAAAATGGATGTAGAGTATATAAATTGGATGTAGAGTATATAAAATGGATGTAGAGTGGATAAAAATGGATGTCGAGTGGATAAAATGGATGTAGAGTGGATAAAAATGGATGTAGAGTGGATAAAATGGATGTAGAGTTGATAAAAATGGATGTAGAGTGGATAAAATGGATGTAGAGTAGATAAAATGGATGTAGAGTGGATAAAATGGATGTAGAGTTGATAAAATGGATGTAAAGTGGATAAAATGGATGTAGAGTTAATAAAAATGGATGTAGAGTGGAAATAATGGATGTAGAGAGGATAAAATGGATGTAGAGTGGATAAAATGGATGTAGAGTGGATAAAAATGGATGTAGATTGGATAAAATGGATGTAGAGTGGATAAAAATGGATGTAGAGTGGATAAAATGGATGTAGAGTTAATAAAAATGGATGTAGAGTGGAAATAATGGATGTAGAGAGGATAAAATGGATGTAGAGTGGATAAAATGGATGTAGAGTTCATAAAAATGGATGTAGTGTGGATAAAATGGATGTAGAGTGGATAAAAATAGATGTAGAGAGGATAAAATGGAAGTAGAGTGGATAAAAATGGATGTAGAGTGTATAAAAATGGATGTAGAGTGGATAAAATGGATGTAGAGTGGATAAAATGGATGTAGAGTGGATAAAAATGGATGTAGAGAGGATAAAATGGATGTAGAGTGGATAAAATGGATGTACAGTTAATAAAAATGGATGTAGAGTGGAAATAATGGATGTAGAGAGGATAAAATGGATGTAGAGTGGATAAAATGGATGTAGAGTTCATAAAAATGGATGTAGAGTGGATAAAAATGGATGTAGATTGGATAAAATGGATGTAGAGTTGATAAAATGGATGTAAAGTGGATAAAATGGATGTAGAGTTAATAAAAATGGATGTAGAGTGGAAATAATGGATGTAGAGAGGATAAAATGGATGTAGAGTGGATAAAATGGATGTAGAGTTCATAAAAATGGATGTAGAGTGGATAAAAATGGATGTAGATTGGATAAAATGGATGTGGAGTGGATAACAATGGATGTAGAGAGGATAAAAATGTATATAGGGTAGATAAAATGGATGTAGAGTTAATAAAAATGGATGTAGAGTGGATATAATGGATGTAGAGAGGATAAAATTAATGTGGAGTGGATAACAATGGATGTAGAGTGGATAAAATGGATGTAGAGTGGATAAAATGGATGTAGAGTGGATAAAATGGATGTAGAGTTCATAAAAATGGATGTAGAGTGGATAAAAATGGATGTAGATTGGATAAAATGGATGTGGAGTGGATAACAATGGATGTAGAGAGGATAAAAATGTATATAGGGTAGATAAAATGGATGTAGAGTTAATAAAAATGGATGTAGAGTGGATATAATGGATGTAGAGAGGATAAAATGGATGTGGAGTGGATAACAATGGATGTAGAGTGGATAAAATGGATGTAGAGTGGATAAAATGGATGTAGAGAGGATAAAATGGATGTAGAGTGGATAAAATGGATGTAGAGTTCATAAAAATGGATGTAGAGTGGATAAAAATGGATGTAGATTGGATAAAATGGATATAGGGTAGATAAAATGGATGTAGAGTTAATAAAAATGGATGTAGAGTGGATATAATGGATGTAGAGAGGATAAAATGGATGTGGAGTGGATAACAATGGATGTAGAGTGGATAAAATGGATGTAGAGTGGATAAAATGGATGTAGAGTATATAAAATGGATGTAGAGTGGATAAAAATGGATGTCGAGTGGATAAAATGGATGTAGAGTGGATAAAAATGGATGTAGAGTGGATAAAATGGATGTAGAGTTGATAAAAATGGATTTAGAGTGGATAAAATGGATGTAGAGTATATAAATTGGATGTAGAGTATATAAAATGGATGTAGAGTATATAAAATGGATGTAGAGTGGATAAAAATGGATGTCGAGTGGATAAAATGGATGTAGAGTGGATAAAAATGGATGTAGAGTGGATAAAATGGATGTAGAGTTGATAAAAATGGATGTAGAGTGGATAAAATGGATGTAGAGTAGATAAAATGGATATAGAGTGGATAAATTGGATGTAGAGTTGATAAAATGGATGTAAAGTGGATAAAAATGGATGTAGAGTGGATATAATGGATGTAGAGAGGATAAAATGGATGTGGAGTGGATAACAATGGATGTAGAGTGGATAAAATGGATGTAGAGTGGATAAAATGGATGTAGAGTATATAAAATGGATGTAGAGTGGATAAAAATGGATGTAGAGTGGATAAAATGGATGTAGAGTATATAAAATGGATGTAGAGTGGATAAAAATGGATGTCGAGTGGATAAAATGGATGTAGAGTGGATAAAAATGGATGTAGAGTGGATAAAATGGATGTAGAGTTGATAAAAATGGATGTAGAGTGGATAAAATGGATGTAGAGTGAATAAAATGGATGTAGAGTGGATAAAAATGGATGTAGAGTGGATAAAAATGGATGTAGAGTGGATAAAATGGATGTAGAGTGTATAAAATGGATGTAGAGTGAATAAAATGGATGTCGAGTGGATAAAATGGATGTAGAGTGGATAAAAATAGATGTAGTGTGGATAAAATGGATGTAGAGTGGATAACAATGGATGTAGAGAGGATAAAATGGATGTAGAGTGGATAAAATGGATGTACAGTTAATAAAAATGGATGTAGAGTGGAAATAATGGATGTAGAGAGGATAAAATGGATGTAGAGTGGATAAAATGGATGTAGAGTTCATAAAAATGGATGTAGAGTGGATAAAAATGGATGTAGAGTGGATAAAATGGATGTAAAGTGGATAAAATGGATGTAGAGTTAATAAAAATGGATGTAGAGTGGATAAAATGGATGTAGAGTGGATAAAATGGTTGTAGAGTGGATAAAAATGGATGTAGAGTGGATAAAATGGATGTAGAATGGATAAAATGGATGTAAAGTGGATAAAAATGGATGTCGAGTGGATAAAATGGATGTAGAGTGGATAAAAATAGATGTAGAGAGGATAAAATGGAAGTAGAGTGGATAAAAATGGATGTAGAGTGGATAAAAATGGATGTAGAGTGGATAAAATGGATGTAGAGTGGATAAAAATGGATGTAGAGAGGATAAAATGGATGTAGAGTGGATAAAATGGATGTACAGTTAATAAAAATGGATGTAGAGTGGAAATAATGGATGTAGAGAGGATAAAATGGATGTAGAGTGGATAAAATGGATGTAGAGTTCATAAAAATGGATGTAGAGTGGATAAAAATGGATGTAGAGTGGATAAAATGGATGTAAAGTGGATAAAATGGATGTAGAGTTAATAAAAATGGATGTAGAGTGGAAATAATGGATGTAGAGAGGATAAAATGGATGTAGAGTGGATAAAATGGATGTAGAGTTCATAAAAATGGATGTAGAGTGGATAAAAATGGATGTAGATTGGATAAAATGGATGTGGAGTGGATAACAATGGATGTAGAGAGGATAAAAATGTATATAGGGTAGATAAAATGGATGTAGAGTTAATAAAAATGGATGTAGAGTGGATATAATGGATGTAGAGAGGATAAAATGGATGTGGAGTGGATAACAATGGATGTAGAGTGGATAAAATGGATGTAGAGTGGATAAAATGGATGTAGAGAGGATAAAATGGATGTAGAGTGGATAAAATGGATGTAGAGTTCATAAAAATGGATGTAGAGTGGATAAAAATGGATGTAGATTGGATAAAATGGATATAGGGTAGATAAAATGGATGTAGAGTTAATAAAAATGGATGTAGAGTGGATATAATGGATGTAGAGATGATAAAATGGATGTGGAGTGGATAACAATGGATGTAGAGTGGATAAAATGGATGTAGAGTGGATAAAATGGATGTAGAGTATATAAAATGGATGTAGAGTGGATAAAAATGGATGTAGAGTGGATAAAATGGATGTAGAGTTGATAAAAATGGATGTAGAGTGGATAAAATGGATGTAGAGTAGATAAAATGGATGTAGAGTGGATAAAATGGTTGTAGAGTGGATAAAATGGATGTAGAGTGGATAAAATGGATGTAGAGTGGATAAAAATGGATGTAGAGTGGATAAAATGGATGTAGAGTGGATAAAATGGTTGTAGAGTGGATAAAAATGGATGTAGAGTGGATAAAATGGATGTAGAATGGATAAAATGGATGTAAAGTGGATAAAAATGGATGTCGAGTGGATAAAATGGATGTAGAGTGGATAAAAATAGATGTAGAGAGGATAAAATGGAAGTAGAGTGGATAAAAATGGATGTAGAGTGGATAAAAATGGATGTAGAGTGGATAAAATGGATGTAGAGTGGATAAAATGGTTGTAGAGTGGATAAAAATGGATGTAGAGTGGATAAAATGGATGTAGAATGGATAAAATGGATGTAAAGTGGATAAAAATGGATGTCGAGTGGATAAAATGGATGTAGAGTGGATAAAAATAGATGTAGAGAGGATAAAATGGAAGTAGAGTGGATAAAAATGGATGTAGAGTGGATAAAAATGGATGTAGAGTGGAAAAATGGATGTAGAGTGGATAAAAATGGATGTAGAGAGGATAAAATGGATGTAGAGTGGATAAAATGGATGTACAGTGGAAATAATGGATGTAGAGAGGATAAAATGGATGTAGAATGGATAAAATGGATGTAGAGTGGATAAAAATGGATGTAGAGTGGATAAAATGGATGTAGAGTGGATAAAATGGTTGTAGAGTGGATAAAAATGGATGTAGAGTGGATAAAATGGATGTAGAGTGGATAAAAATGGATGTCGAGTGGATAAAATGGATGTAGAGTGGAGAAAAATAGATGTAGAGAGGATAAAATGGATGTAGAGTGGATAAAATGGATGTAGAGTTCATAAAAATGGATGTAGAGTGGATAAAAATGGATGTAGATTGGATAAAATGGATGTAGAGTTGATAAAATGGATGTAAAGTGGATAAAATGGATGTAGAGTTCATAAAAATGGATGTAGAGTGGATAAAAATGGATGTAGATTGGATAAAATGGATGTAGATTGGACAAAATGGATGTAGAGTTAATAAAAATGGATGTAGAGTGGATAAAATGGATGTATAGTGGATAAAAATGGATGTAGAGTAGATAAAATAGATGTAGAGTGGATAAAAATGGATGTAGAGTGGATAAAATGGATGTAGAGTGGATAAAATGGATGTAGAGTTCATAAAAATGGATGTAGAGTGGATAAAAATGGATGTAGATTGGATAAAATGGATGTAGAGTTGATAAAATGGATGTAAAGTGGATAAAATGGATGTAGAGTTAATAAAAATGGATGTAGAGTGGAAATAATGGATGTAGAGAGGATAAAATGGATGTAGAGTGGATATAATGGATGTAGAGAGGATAAAATGGATGTGGAGTGGATAACAATGGATGTAGAGTGGATAAAATGGATGTAGAGTGGATAAAATGGATGTAGAGAGGATAAAATGGATGTAGAGTGGATAAAATGGATGTAGAGTTCATAAAAATGGATGTAGAGTGGATAAAAATGGATGTAGATTGGATAAAATGGATATAGGGTAGATAAAATGGATGTAGAGTTAATAAAAATGGATGTAGAGTGGATATAATGGATGTAGAGAGGATAAAATGGATGTGGAGTGGATAACAATGGATGTAGAGTGGATAAAATGGATGTAGAGTGGATAAAATGGATGTAGAGTATATAAAATGGATGTAGAGTGGATAAAAATGGATGTCGAGTGGATAAAATGGATGTAGAGTGGATAAAAATGGATGTAGAGTGGATAAAATGGATGTAGAGTTGATAAAAATGGATGTAGAGTGGATAAAATGGATGTAGAGTATATAAATTGGATGTAGAGTATATAAAATGGATGTAGAGTATATAAAATGGATGTAGAGTGGATAAAAATGGATGTCGAGTGGATAAAATGGATGTAGAGTGGATAAAAATGGATGTAGAGTGGATAAAATGGATGTAGAGTTGATAAAAATGGATGTAGAGTGGATAAAATGGATGTAGAGTAGATAAAATGGATGTAGAGTGGATAAAATGGATGTAGAGTTGATAAAATGGATGTAAAGTGGATAAAATGGATGTAGAGTTAATAAAAATGGATGTAGAGTGGAAATAATGGATGTAGAGAGGATAAAATGGATGTAGAGTGGATAAAATGGATGTAGAGTTCATAAAAATGGATGTAGAGTATATAAAATGGATGTAGAGTATATAAAATGGATGTAGAGTGGATAAAAATGGATGTCGAGTGGATAAAATGGATGTAGAGTGGATAAAAATGGATGTAGAGTGGATAAAATGGATGTAGAGTTGATAAAAATGGATGTAGAGTGGAAATAATGGATGTAGAGAGGATAAAATGGATGTAGAGTGGATAAAATGGATGTAGAGTTCATAAAAATGGATGTAGAGTGGATAAAAATGGATGTAGATTGGATAAAATGGATGTAGAGTTGATAAAATGGATGTAAAGTGGATAAAATGGATGTAGAGTTCATAAAAATGGATGTAGAGTGGATAAAAATGGATGTAGATTGGATAAAATGGATGTAGAGTTGATAAAATGGATGTAAAGTGGATAAAATGGATGTAGAGTTAATAAAAATGGATGTACAGTGGAAATAATGGATGTAGAGAGGATAAAATGGATGTAGAATGGATAAAATGGATGTAGAGTGGATAAAATGGATGTAGAGTGGAGAAAAATAGATGTAGAGAGGATAAAATGGATGTAGAGTGGATAAAATGGATGTAGAGTTCATAAAAATGGATGTAGAGTGGATAAAAATGGATGTAGATTGGATAAAATGGATGTAGAGTTGATAAAATGGATGTAAAGTGGATAAAATGGATGTAGAGTTCATAAAAATGGATGTAGAGTGGATAAAAATGGATGTAGATTGGATAAAATGGATGTAGATTGGACAAAATGGATGTAGAGTTAATAAAAATGGATGTAGAGTGGATAAAATGGATGTATAGTGGATAAAAATGGATGTAGAGTAGATAAAATAGATGTAGAGTGGATAAAAATGGATGTAGAGTGGATAAAATGGATGTAGAGTGGATAAAATGGATGTAGAGTTCATAAAAATGGATGTAGAGTGGATAAAAATGGATGTAGATTGGATAAAATGGATGTAGAGTTGATAAAATGGATGTAAAGTGGATAAAATGGATGAAGAGTTAATAAAAATGGATGTAGAGTGGAAATAATGGATGTAGAGAGGATAAAATGGATGTAGAGTGGATATAATGGATGTAGAGAGGATAAAATGGATGTGGAGTGGATAACAATGGATGTAGAGTGGATAAAATGGATGTAGAGTGGATAAAATGGATGTAGAGAGGATAAAAGGGATGTAGAGTGGATAAAATGGATGTAGAGTGGATAAAAATGGATGTAGATTGGATAAAATGGATATAGGGTAGATAAAATGGATGTAGAGTTAATAAAAATGGATGTAGAGTGGATATAATGGATGTAGAGATGATAAAATGGATGTGGAGTGGATAACAATGGATGTAGAGTGGATAAAATGGATGTAGAGTGGATAAAATGGATGTAGAGTATATAAAATGGATGTAGAGTGGATAAAAATGGATGTAGAGTGGATAAAATGGATGTAGAGTTGATAAAAATGGATGTAGAGTGGATAAAATGGATGTAGAGTAGATAAAATGGATGTAGAGTGGATAAAATGGTTGTAGAGTGGATAAAATGGATGTAGAGTGGATAAAATGGATGTAGAGTGGATAAAAATGGATGTAGAGTGGATAAAATGGATGTAGAGTGGATAAAATGGTTGTAGAGTGGATAAAAATGGATGTAGAGTGGATAAAATGGATGTAGAATGGATAAAATGGATGTAAAGTGGATAAAAATGGATGTCGAGTGGATAAAATGGATGTAGAGTGGATAAAAATAGATGTAGAGAGGATAAAATGGAAGTAGAGTGGATAAAAATGGATGTAGAGTGGATAAAAATGGATGTAGAGTGGAAAAATGGATGTAGAGTTGATAAAAATGGATGTAGAGAGGATAAAATGGATGTAGAGTGGATAAAATGGATGTACAGTTAATAAAAATGGATGTAGAGTGGAAATAATGGATGTAGAGAGGATAAAATGGATGTAGAGTGGATAAAATGGATGTAGAGTGGATAAAATGGATGTAGAGTGGATAAAAATGGATGTAGAGTGGATAAAATGGATGTAGAGTGGATAAAATGGTTGTAGAGTGGATAAAAATGGATGTAGAGTGGATAAAATGGATGTAGAATGGATAAAATGGATGTAAAGTGGATAAAAATGGATGTCGAGTGGATAAAATGGATGTAGAGTGGATAAAAATAGATGTAGAGAGGATAAAATGGAAGTAGAGTGGATAAAAATGGATGTAGAGTGGATAAAAATGGATGTAGAGTGGAAAAATGGATGTAGAGTTGATAAAAATGGATGTAGAGAGGATAAAATGGATGTAGAGTGGATAAAATGGATGTACAGTTAATAAAAATGGATGTAGAGTGGAAATAATGGATGTAGAGAGGATAAAATGGATGTAGAGTGGATAAAATGGATGTAGAGTTCATAAAAATGGATGTAGAGTGGATAAAAATGGATGTAGATTGGATAAAATGGATGTAGAGTTGATAAAATGGATGTAAAGTGGATAAAATGGATGTAGAGTTAATAAAAATGGATGTACAGTGGAAATAATGGATGTAGAGAGGATAAAATGGATGTAGAGTGGATAAAATGGATGTAGAGTGGATAAAATGGATGTAGAGTGGATAAAATGGATGAAGAGTGGATAAAAAGGTTGTAGAGTGCATAAAAATGGATGTTGAGGGGATAAAATGGATGTAGAGTGGATAAAATGGATGTACATTTAATAAAAATGGATGTAGAGTGGATAAAAATGGATGTAGAGTGGATAAAATGGATGTAAAGTGGATAAAAATGGATGTCGAGTGGATAAAATGGATGTAGAGTGGATAAAAATAGATGTAGAGAGGATAAAATGGATGTAGAGTGGATAAAATGGATGTAGAGTTCATAAAAATGGATGTAGAGTGGATAAAAATGGATGTAGATTGGATAAAATGGATGTAGAGTTGATAAAATGGATGTAAAGTGGATAAAATGGATGAAGAGTTAATAAAAATGGATGTAGAGTGGAAATAATGGATGTAGAGAGGATAAAATGGATGTAGAGTGGATAAAAATGGATGTAGAGTGGATAAAAATGGATGTAGAGTGGATAAAATGGATGTAGAGTGGATAAAAATGGATGTAGAGAGGATAAAATGGATGTAGAGTGGATAAAATGGATGTACAGTTAATAAAAATGGATGTAGAGTGGAAATAATGGATGTAGAGAGGATAAAATGGATGTAGAGTGGATAAAATGGATGTAGAGTGGATAAAATGGATGTAGAGTTCATAAAAATGGATGTAGAGTGGATAAAAATGGATGTAGATTGGATAAAATGGATGTAGAGTTGATAAAATGGATGTAAAGTGGATAAAATGGATGTAGAGTTAATAAAAATGGATGTAGAGTGGAAATAATGGATGTAGAGAGGATAAAATGGATGTAGAATGGATAAAATGGATGTAGAGTGGATAAAAATGGATGTAGAGTGGATAAAATGGATGAAGAGTGGATAAAATGGTTGTAGAGTGCATAAAAATGGATGTTGAGGGGATAAAATGGATGTAGAGTGGATAAAATGGATGTACATTTAATAAAAATGGATGTAGAGTGGATAAAAATGGATGTAGAGTGGATAAAATGGATGTAGAGTGGATAAAAATGGATGTCGAGTGGATAAAATGGATGTAGAGTGGAGAAAAATAGATGTAGAGAGGATAAAATGGATGTAGAGTGGATAAAATGGATGTAGAGTTCATAAAAATGGATGTAGAGTGGATAAAAATGGATGTAGATTGGATAAAATGGATGTAGAGTTGATAAAATGGATGTAAAGTGGATAAAATGGATGTAGAGTTCATAAAAATGGATGTAGAGTGGATAAAAATGGATGTAGATTGGATAAAATGGATGTAGATTGGATAAAATGGATGTAGAGTTAATAAAAATGGATGTAGAGTGGATAAAATGGATGTATAGTGGATAAAAATGGATGTAGAGTAGATAAAATAGATGTAGAGTGGATAAAAATGGATGTAGAGTGGATAAAATGGATGTAGAGTGGATAAAATGGATGTAGAGTTCATAAAAATGGATGTAGAGTGGATAAAAATGGATGTAGATTGGATAAAATGGATGTAGAGTTGATAAAATGGATGTAAAGTGGATAAAATGGATGAAGAGTTAATAAAAATGGATGTAGAGTGGAAATAATGGATGTAGAGAGGATAAAATGGATGTAGAGTGGATATAATGGATGTAGAGAGGATAAAATGGATGTGGAGTGGATAACAATGGATGTAGAGTGGATAAAATGGATGTAGAGTGGATAAAATGGATGTAGAGAGGATAAAAGGGATGTAGAGTGGATAAAATGGATGTAGAGTTCATAAAAATGGATGTAGAGTGGATAAAAATGGATGTAGATTGGATAAAATGGATATAGGGTAGATAAAATGGATGTAGAGTTAATAAAAATGGATGTAGAGTGGATATAATGGATGTAGAGAGGATAAAATGGATGTGGAGTGGATAACAATGGATGTAGAGTGGATAAAATGGATGTAGAGTGGATAAAATGGATGTAGAGTATATAAAATGGATGTAGAGTGGATAAAAATGGATGTCGAGTGGATAAAATGGATGTAGAGTGGATAAAAATGGATGTAGAGTGGATAAAATGGATGTAGAGTTGATAAAAATGGATGTAGAGTGGATAAAATGGATGTAGAGTATATAAATTGGATGTAGAGTATATAAAATGGATGTAGAGTATATAAAATGGATGTAGAGTGGATAAAATGGATGTAGAGTTCATAAAAATGGATGTAGAGTGGATAAAATGGATGTAGAGTTCATAAAAATGGATGTAGAGTGGATAAAAATGGATGTAGATTGGATAAAATGGATGTAGAGTTGATAAAATGGATGTAAAGTGGATAAAATGGATGTAGAGTTAATAAAAATGGATGTAGAGTGGATAAAATGGATGTAGAGTGGATAAAATGGTTGTAGAGTGGATAAAAATGGATGTAGAGTGGATAAAATGGATGTAGAATGGATAAAATGGATGTAAAGTGGATAAAAATGGATGTCGAGTGGATAAAATGGATGTAGAGTGGATAAAAATAGATGTAGAGAGGATAAAATGGAAGTAGAGTGGATAAAAATGGATGTAGAGTGGATAAAAATGGATGTAGAGTGGATAAAATGGATGTAGAGTGGATAAAAATGGATGTAGAGAGGATAAAATGGATGTAGAGTGGATAAAATGGATGTACAGTTAATAAAAATGGATGTAGAGTGGAAATAATGGATGTAGAGAGGATAAAATGGATGTAGAGTGGATAAAATGGATGTAGAGTTCATAAAAATGGATGTAGAGTGGATAAAAATGGATGTAGAGTGGATAAAATGGATGTAAAGTGGATAAAATGGATGTAGAGTTAATAAAAATGGATGTAGAGTGGAAATAATGGATGTAGAGAGGATAAAATGGATGTAGAGTGGATAAAATGGATGTAGAGTTCATAAAAATGGATGTAGAGTGGATAAAAATGGATGTAGATTGGATAAAATGGATGTGGAGTGGATAACAATGGATGTAGAGAGGATAAAAATGTATATAGGGTAGATAAAATGGATGTAGAGTTAATAAAAATGGATGTAGAGTGGATATAATGGATGTAGAGAGGATAAAATGGATGTGGAGTGGATAACAATGGATGTAGAGTGGATAAAATGGATGTAGAGTGGATAAAATGGATGTAGAGAGGATAAAATGGATGTAGAGTGGATAAAATGGATGTAGAGTTCATAAAAATGGATGTAGAGTGGATAAAAATGGATGTAGATTGGATAAAATGGATATAGGGTAGATAAAATGGATGTAGAGTTAATAAAAATGGATGTAGAGTGGATATAATGGATGTAGAGATGATAAAATGGATGTGGAGTGGATAACAATGGATGTAGAGTGGATAAAATGGATGTAGAGTGGATAAAATGGATGTAGAGTATATAAAATGGATGTAGAGTGGATAAAAATGGATGTAGAGTGGATAAAATGGATGTAGAGTTGATAAAAATGGATGTAGAGTGGATAAAATGGATGTAGAGTAGATAAAATGGATGTAGAGTGGATAAAATGGTTGTAGAGTGGATAAAATGGATGTAGAGTGGATAAAATGGATGTAGAGTGGATAAAAATGGATGTAGAGTGGATAAAATGGATGTAGAGTGGATAAAATGGTTGTAGAGTGGATAAAAATGGATGTAGAGTGGATAAAATGGATGTAGAATGGATAAAATGGATGTAAAGTGGATAAAAATGGATGTCGAGTGGATAAAATGGATGTAGAGTGGATAAAAATAGATGTAGAGAGGATAAAATGGAAGTAGAGTGGATAAAAATGGATGTAGAGTGGATAAAAATGGATGTAGAGAGGATAAAATGGATGTAGAGTGGATAAAATGGATGTACAGTTAATAAAAATGGATGTAGAGTGGAAATAATGGATGTAGAGAGGATAAAATGGATGTAGAGTGGATAAAATGGATGTAGAGTTCATAAAAATGGATGTAGAGTGGATAAAAATGGATGTAGATTGGATAAAATGGATGTAGAGTTGATAAAATGGATGTAAAGTGGATAAAATGGATGTAGAGTTAATAAAAATGGATGTACAGTGGAAATAATGGATGTAGAGAGGATAAAATGGATGTAGAGTGGATAAAATGGATGTAGAGTTCATAAAAATGGATGTAGAGTGGATAAAAATGGATGTAGATTGGATAAAATGGATGTGGAGTGGATAACAATGGATGTAGAGAGGATAAAAATGGATATAGGGTAGATAAAATGGATGTAGAGTTAATAAAAATGGATGTAGAGTGGATATAATGGATGTAGAGAGGATAAAATGGATGTAGAGTGGATAAAAATGGATGTAGAGAGGATAAAATGGATGTAGAGTGGATAAAATGGATGTACAGTTAATAAAAATGGATGTAGAGTGGAAATAATGGATGTAGAGAGGATAAAATGGATGTAGAGTGGATAAAATGGATGTAGAGTTCATAAAAATGGATGTAGAGTGGATAAAAATGGATGTAGATTGGATAAAATGGATGTAGAGTTGATAAAATGGATGTAAAGTGGATAAAATGGATGTAGAGTTAATAAAAATGGATGTACAGTGGAAATAATGGATGTAGAGAGGATAAAATGGATGTAGAGTGGATAAAATGGATGTAGAGTTCATAAAAATGGATGTAGAGTGGATAAAAATGGATGTAGATTGGATAAAATGGATGTGGAGTGGATAACAATGGATGTAGAGAGGATAAAAATGGATATAGGGTAGATAAAATGGATGTAGAGTTAATAAAAATGGATGTAGAGTGGATATAATGGATGTAGAGAGGATAAAATGGATGTGGAGTGGATAACAATGGATGTAGAGTGGATTAAATGGATGTAGAGTGGATAAAATGGATGCAGAGTGGATAAAATGGTTGTAGAGTGCATAAAAATGGATGTTGAGTGGATAAAATGGATGTAGAGTGGATAAAATGGATGTACATTTAATAAAAATGGATGTAGAGTGGATAAAAATGGATGTAGAGTGGATAAAATGGATGTAAAGTGGATAAAAATGGATGTCGAGTGGATAAAATGGATGTAGAGTGGAGAAAAATAGATGTAGAGAGGATAAAATGGAAGTAGAGTGGATAAAAATGGATGTAGAGTGGATAAAAATGGATGTAGAGTGGATAAAATGGATGTAGAGTGGATAAAATGGATGTACAGTTAATAAAAATGGATGTAGAGTGGAAATAATGGATGTAGAGAGGATAAAATGGATGTAGAGTGGAAATAATGGATGTAGAGAGGATAAAATGGATGTAGAGTGGATAAAATGGATGTAGAGTGCATAAAAATGGATGTTGAGTGGATAAAATGGATGTAGAGTGGATAAAATGCATGTACATTTAATAAAAATGGATGTAGAGTTGATAAAAATGGATGTAGAGTGGATAAAAATGGATGTAGATTGGATAAAATGGATGTAGAGTGGATAAAATGGATGTAGAGTATATAAATTGGATGTAGAGTATATAAAATGGATGTAGAGTGGATAAAAATGGATGTCGAGTGGATAAAATGGATGTAGAGTGGATAAAAATGGATGTAGATTGGATAAAATGGATGTAGAGTATATAAATTGGATGTAGAGTATATAAAATGGATGTAGAGTGGATAAAAATGGATGTCGAGTGGATAAAATGGATGTAGAGTGGATAAAAATGGATGTAGAGTGGATAAAATGGATGTAGAGTAGATAAAATGGATGTAGAGAGGATAAAATGGATGTAGAGTGGAAATAATGGATGTAGAGAGGATAAAATGGATGTAGAGTGGATAAAATGGATGTAGAGTGCATAAAAATGGATGTTGAGTGGATAAAATGGATGTAGAGTGGATAAAATGCATGTACATTTAATAAAAATGGATGTAGAGTTGATAAAAATGGATGTAGAGTGGATAAAAATGGATGTAGATTGGATAAAATGGATGTAGAGTGGATAAAATGGATGTAGAGTATATAAATTGGATGTAGAGTATATAAAATGGATGTAGAGTGGATAAAAATGGATGTCGAGTGGATAAAATGGATGTAGAGTGGATAAAAATGGATGTAGATTGGATAAAATGGATGTAGAGTATATAAATTGGATGTAGAGTATATAAAATGGATGTAGAGTGGATAAAAATGGATGTAGAGTGGAAATAATGGATGTAGAGAGGATAAAATGGATGTAGAGAGGATAAAATGGAAGTAGAGTGGATAAAAATGGATGTAGAGTGGATAAAAATGGATGTAGAGTGGATAAAATGGATGTAGAGTGGATAAAATGGATGTACAGTTAATAAAAATGGATGTAGAGTGGAAATAATGGATGTAGAGAGGATAAAATGGATGTAGAGTGGAAATAATGGATGTAGAGAGGATAAAATGGATGTAGAGTGGATAAAATGGATGTAGAGTGCATAAAAATGGATGTTGAGTGGATAAAATGGATGTAGAGTGGATAAAATGCATGTACATTTAATAAAAATGGATGTAGAGTTGATAAAAATGGATGTAGAGTGGATAAAAATGGATGTAGATTGGATAAAATGGATGTAGAGTGGATAAAATGGATGTAGAGTATATAAATTGGATGTAGAGTATATAAAATGGATGTAGAGTGGATAAAAATGGATGTCGAGTGGATAAAATGGATGTAGAGTGGATAAAAATGGATGTAGATTGGATAAAATGGATGTAGAGTATATAAATTGGATGTAGAGTATATAAAATGGATGTAGAGTGGATAAAAATGGATGTCGAGTGGATAAAATGGATGTAGAGTGGATAAAAATGGATGTAGAGTGGATAAAATGGATGTAGAGTAGATAAAATGGATGTAGAGAGGATAAAATGGATGTAGAGTGGAAATAATGGATGTAGAGAGGATAAAATGGATGTAGAGTGGATAAAATGGATGTAGAGTGCATAAAAATGGATGTTGAGTGGATAAAATGGATGTAGAGTGGATAAAATGCATGTACATTTAATAAAAATGGATGTAGAGTTGATAAAAATGGATGTAGAGTGGATAAAAATGGATGTAGATTGGATAAAATGGATGTAGAGTGGATAAAATGGATGTAGAGTATATAAATTGGATGTAGAGTATATAAAATGGATGTAGAGTGGATAAAAATGGATGTCGAGTGGATAAAATGGATGTAGAGTGGATAAAAATGGATGTAGATTGGATAAAATGGATGTAGAGTATATAAATTGGATGTAGAGTATATAAAATGGATGTAGAGTGGATAAAAATGGATGTCGAGTGGATAAAATGGATGTAGAGTGGATAAAAATGGATGTAGAGTGGATAAAATGGATGTAGAGTTGATAAAAATGGATGTAGAGTGGATAAAATGGATGTAGAGTAGATAAAATGGATGTAGAGTGGATAAAATGGATGTAGAGTTGATAAAATGGATGTAAAGTGGATAAAATGGATGTAGAGTTAATAAAAATGGATGTAGAGTGGAAATAATGGATGTAGAGAGGATAAAATGGATGTAGAGTGGATAAAATGGATGTAGAGTGGATAAAAATGGATGTAGATTGGATAAAATGGATGTAGAGTGGATAAAAATGGATGTAGAGTGGATAAAATGGATGTAGAGTTAATAAAAATGGATGTAGAGTGGAAATAATGGATGTAGAGAGGATAAAATGGATGTAGAGTGGATAAAATGGATGTAGAGTTCATAAAAATGGATGTAGTGTGGATAAAATGGATGTAGAGTGGATAAAAATAGATGTAGAGAGGATAAAATGGAAGTAGAGTGGATAAAAATGGATGTAGAGTGTATAAAAATGGATGTAGAGTGGATAAAATGGATGTAGAGTGGATAAAATGGATGTAGAGTGGATAAAAATGGATGTAGAGAGGATAAAATGGATGTAGAGTGGATAAAATGGATGTACAGTTAATAAAAATGGATGTAGAGTGGAAATAATGGATGTAGAGAGGATAAAATGGATGTAGAGTGGATAAAATGGATGTAGAGTTCATAAAAATGGATGTAGAGTGGATAAAAATGGATGTAGATTGGATAAAATGGATGTAGAGTTGATAAAATGGATGTAAAGTGGATAAAATGGATGTAGAGTTAATAAAAATGGATGTAGAGTGGAAATAATGGATGTAGAGAGGATAAAATGGATGTAGAGTGGATAAAATGGATGTAGAGTTCATAAAAATGGATGTAGAGTGGATAAAAATGGATGTAGATTGGATAAAATGGATGTGGAGTGGATAACAATGGATGTAGAGAGGATAAAAATGTATATAGGGTAGATAAAATGGATGTAGAGTTAATAAAAATGGATGTAGAGTGGATATAATGGATGTAGAGAGGATAAAATTAATGTGGAGTGGATAACAATGGATGTAGAGTGGATAAAATGGATGTAGAGTGGATAAAATGGATGTAGAGTGGATAAAATGGATGTAGAGTTCATAAAAATGGATGTAGAGTGGATAAAAATGGATGTAGATTGGATAAAATGGATGTGGAGTGGATAACAATGGATGTAGAGAGGATAAAAATGTATATAGGGTAGATAAAATGGATGTAGAGTTAATAAAAATGGATGTAGAGTGGATATAATGGATGTAGAGAGGATAAAATGGATGTGGAGTGGATAACAATGGATGTAGAGTGGATAAAATGGATGTAGAGTGGATAAAATGGATGTAGAGAGGATAAAATGGATGTAGAGTGGATAAAATGGATGTAGAGTTCATAAAAATGGATGTAGAGTGGATAAAAATGGATGTAGATTGGATAAAATGGATATAGGGTAGATAAAATGGATGTAGAGTTAATAAAAATGGATGTAGAGTGGATATAATGGATGTAGAGAGGATAAAATGGATGTGGAGTGGATAACAATGGATGTAGAGTGGATAAAATGGATGTAGAGTGGATAAAATGGATGTAGAGTATATAAAATGGATGTAGAGTGGATAAAAATGGATGTCGAGTGGATAAAATGGATGTAGAGTGGATAAAAATGGATGTAGAGTGGATAAAATGGATGTAGAGTTGATAAAAATGGATTTAGAGTGGATAAAATGGATGTAGAGTATATAAATTGGATGTAGAGTATATAAAATGGATGTAGAGTATATAAAATGGATGTAGAGTGGATAAAAATGGATGTCGAGTGGATAAAATGGATGTAGAGTGGATAAAAATGGATGTAGAGTGGATAAAATGGATGTAGAGTTGATAAAAATGGATGTAGAGTGGATAAAATGGATGTAGAGTAGATAAAATGGATGTAGAGTGGATAAATTGGATGTAGAGTTGATAAAATGGATGTAAAGTGGATAAAAATGGATGTAGAGTGGATATAATGGATGTAGAGAGGATAAAATGGATGTGGAGTGGATAACAATGGATGTAGAGTGGATAAAATGGATGTAGAGTGGATAAAATGGATGTAGAGTATATAAAATGGATGTAGAGTGGATAAAAATGGATGTAGAGTGGATAAAATGGATGTAGAGTATATAAAATGGATGTAGAGTGGATAAAAATGGATGTCGAGTGGATAAAATGGATGTAGAGTGGATAAAAATGGATGTAGAGTGGATAAAATGGATGTAGAGTTGATAAAAATGGATGTAGAGTGGATAAAATGGATGTAGAGTGAATAAAATGGATGTAGAGTGGATAAAAATGGATGTAGAGTGGATAAAAATGGATGTAGAGTGGATAAAATGGATGTAGAGTGTATAAAATGGATGTAGAGTGAATAAAATGGATGTCGAGTGGATAAAATGGATGTAGAGTGGATAAAAATAGATGTAGTGTGGATAAAATGGATGTAGAGTGGATAACAATGGATGTAGAGAGGATAAAATGGATGTAGAGTGGATAAAATGGATGTACAGTTAATAAAAATGGATGTAGAGTGGAAATAATGGATGTAGAGAGGATAAAATGGATGTAGAGTGGATAAAATGGATGTAGAGTTCATAAAAATGGATGTAGAGTGGATAAAAATGGATGTAGAGTGGATAAAATGGATGTAAAGTGGATAAAATGGATGTAGAGTTAATAAAAATGGATGTAGAGTGGATAAAATGGATGTAGAGTGGATAAAATGGTTGTAGAGTGGATAAAAATGGATGTAGAGTGGATAAAATGGATGTAGAATGGATAAAATGGATGTAAAGTGGATAAAAATGGATGTCGAGTGGATAAAATGGATGTAGAGTGGATAAAAATAGATGTAGAGAGGATAAAATGGAAGTAGAGTGGATAAAAATGGATGTAGAGTGGATAAAAATGGATGTAGAGTGGATAAAATGGATGTAGAGTGGATAAAAATGGATGTAGAGAGGATAAAATGGATGTAGAGTGGATAAAATGGATGTACAGTTAATAAAAATGGATGTAGAGTGGAAATAATGGATGTAGAGAGGATAAAATGGATGTAGAGTGGATAAAATGGATGTAGAGTTCATAAAAATGGATGTAGAGTGGATAAAAATGGATGTAGAGTGGATAAAATGGATGTAAAGTGGATAAAATGGATGTAGAGTTAATAAAAATGGATGTAGAGTGGAAATAATGGATGTAGAGAGGATAAAATGGATGTAGAGTGGATAAAATGGATGTAGAGTTCATAAAAATGGATGTAGAGTGGATAAAAATGGATGTAGATTGGATAAAATGGATGTGGAGTGGATAACAATGGATGTAGAGAGGATAAAAATGTATATAGGGTAGATAAAATGGATGTAGAGTTAATAAAAATGGATGTAGAGTGGATATAATGGATGTAGAGAGGATAAAATGGATGTGGAGTGGATAACAATGGATGTAGAGTGGATAAAATGGATGTAGAGTGGATAAAATGGATGTAGAGTGGATAAAATGGATGTAGAGTGGATAAAATGGATGTAGAGTTCATAAAAATGGATGTAGAGTGGATAAAAATGGATGTAGATTGGATAAAATGGATATAGGGTAGATAAAATGGATGTAGAGTTAATAAAAATGGATGTAGAGTGGATATAATGGATGTAGAGATGATAAAATGGATGTGGAGTGGATAACAATGGATGTAGAGTGGATAAAATGGATGTAGAGTGGATAAAATGGATGTAGAGTATATAAAATGGATGTAGAGTGGATAAAAATGGATGTAGAGTGGATAAAATGGATGTAGAGTTGATAAAAATGGATGTAGAGTGGATAAAATGGATGTAGAGTAGATAAAATGGATGTAGAGTGGATAAAATGGTTGTAGAGTGGATAAAATGGATGTAGAGTGGATAAAATGGATGTAGAGTGGATAAAAATGGATGTAGAGTGGATAAAATGGATGTAGAGTGGATAAAATGGTTGTAGAGTGGATAAAAATGGATGTAGAGTGGATAAAATGGATGTAGAATGGATAAAATGGATGTAAAGTGGATAAAAATGGATGTCGAGTGGATAAAATGGATGTAGAGTGGATAAAAATAGATGTAGAGAGGATAAAATGGAAGTAGAGTGGATAAAAATGGATGTAGAGTGGATAAAATGGATGTAGAGTTGATAAAAATGGATTTAGAGTGGATAAAATGGATGTAGAGTATATAAATTGGATGTAGAGTATATAAAATGGATGTAGAGTATATAAAATGGATGTAGAGTGGATAAAAATGGATGTCGAGTGGATAAAATGGATGTAGAGTGGATAAAAATGGATGTAGAGTGGATAAAATGGATGTAGAGTTGATAAAAATGGATGTAGAGTATATAAAATGGATGTAGAGTGGATAAAAATGGATGTCGAGTGGATAAAATGGATGTAGAGTGGATAAAAATGGATGTAGAGTGGATAAAATGGATGTAGAGTTGATAAAAATGGATTTAGAGTGGATAAAATGGATGTAGAGTATATAAATTGGATGTAGAGTATATAAAATGGATGTAGAGTATATAAAATGGATGTAGAGTGGATAAAAATGGATGTCGAGTGGATAAAATGGATGTAGAGTGGATAAAAATGGATGTAGAGTGGATAAAATGGATGTAGAGTTGATAAAAATGGATGTAGAGTGGATAAAATGGATGTAGAGTAGATAAAATGGATGTAGAGTGGATAAATTGGATGTAGAGTTGATAAAATGGATGTAAAGTGGATAAAAATGGATGTAGAGTGGATATAATGGATGTAGAGAGGATAAAATGGATGTGGAGTGGATAACAATGGATGTAGAGTGGATAAAATGGATGTAGAGTGGATAAAATGGATGTAGAGTATATAAAATGGATGTAGAGTGGATAAAAATGGATGTAGAGTGGATAAAATGGATGTAGAGTATATAAAATGGATGTAGAGTGGATAAAAATGGATGTCGAGTGGATAAAATGGATGTAGAGTGGATAAAAATGGATGTAGAGTGGATAAAATGGATGTAGAATGGATAAAATGGATGTAAAGTGGATAAAAATGGATGTCGAGTGGATAAAATGGATGTAGAGTGGATAAAAATAGATGTAGAGAGGATAAAATGGAAGTAGAGTGGATAAAAATGGATGTAGAGTGGATAAAAATGGATGTAGAGTGGATAAAATGGATGTAGAGTGGATAAAATGGTTGTAGAGTGGATAAAAATGGATGTAGAGTGGATAAAATGGATGTAGAATGGATAAAATGGATGTAAAGTGGATAAAAATGGATGTCGAGTGGATAAAATGGATGTAGAGTGGATAAAAATAGATGTAGAGAGGATAAAATGGAAGTAGAGTGGATAAAAATGGATGTAGAGTGGATAAAAATGGATGTAGAGTGGAAAAATGGATGTAGAGTGGATAAAAATGGATGTAGAGAGGATAAAATGGATGTAGAGTCGATAAAATGGATGTACAGTGGAAATAATGGATGTAGAGAGGATAAAATGGATGTAGAATGGATAAAATGGATGTAGAGTGGATAAAAATGGATGTAGAGTGGATAAAATGGATGAAGAGTGGATAAAATGGTTGTAGAGTGGATAAAAATGGATGTAGAGTGGATAAAATGGATGTAAAGTGGATAAAAATGGATGTCGAGTGGATAAAATGGATGTAGAGTGGAGAAAAATAGATGTAGAGAGGATAAAATGGATGTAGAGTGGATAAAATGGATGTAGAGTTCATAAAAATGGATGTAGAGTGGATAAAAATGGATGTAGATTGGATAAAATGGATGTAGAGTTGATAAAATGGATGTAAAGTGGATAAAATGGATGTAGAGTTCATAAAAATGGATGTAGAGTGGATAAAAATGGATGTAGATTGGATAAAATGGATGTAGATTGGATAAAATGGATGTAGAGTTAATAAAAATGGATGTAGAGTGGATAAAATGGATGTATAGTGGATAAAAATGGATGTAGAGTAGATAAAATAGATGTAGAGTGGATAAAAATGGATGTAGAGTGGATAAAATGGATGTAGAGTGGATAAAATGGATGTAGAGTTCATAAAAATGGATGTAGAGTGGATAAAAATGGATGTAGATTGGATAAAATGGATGTAGAGTTGATAAAATGGATGTAAAGTGGATAAAATGGATGAAGAGTTAATAAAAATGGATGTAGAGTGGAAATAATGGATGTAGAGAGGATAAAATGGATGTAGAGTGGATATAATGGATGTAGAGAGGATAAAATGGATGTGGAGTGGATAACAATGGATGTAGAGTGGATAAAATGGATGTAGAGTGGATAAAATGGATGTAGAGAGGATAAAATGGATGTAGAGTGGATAAAATGGATGTAGAGTTCATAAAAATGGATGTAGAGTGGATAAAAATGGATGTAGATTGGATAAAATGGATATAGGGTAGATAAAATGGATGTAGAGTTAATAAAAATGGATGTAGAGTGGATATAATGGATGTAGAGAGGATAAAATGGATGTGGAGTGGATAACAATGGATGTAGAGTGGATAAAATGGATGTAGAGTGGATAAAATGGATGTAGAGTATATAAAATGGATGTAGAGTGGATAAAAATGGATGTCGAGTGGATAAAATGGATGTAGAGTGGATAAAAATGGATGTAGAGTGGATAAAATGGATGTAGAGTTGATAAAAATGGATGTAGAGTGGATAAAATGGATGTAGAGTATATAAATTGGATGTAGAGTATATAAAATGGATGTAGAGTATATAAAATGGATGTAGAGTGGATAAAAATGGATGTCGAGTGGATAAAATGGATGTAGAGTGGATAAAAATGGATGTAGAGTGGATAAAATGGATGTAGAGTTGATAAAAATGGATGTAGAGTGGATAAAATGGATGTAGAGTAGATAAAATGGATGTAGAGTGGATAAAATGGATGTAGAGTTGATAAAATGGATGTAAAGTGGATAAAATGGATGTAGAGTTAATAAAAATGGATGTAGAGTGGAAATAATGGATGTAGAGAGGATAAAATGGATGTAGAGTGGATAAAATGGATGTAGAGTTCATAAAAATGGATGTAGAGTATATAAAATGGATGTAGAGTATATAAAATGGATGTAGAGTGGATAAAAATGGATGTCGAGTGGATAAAATGGATGTAGAGTGGATAAAAATGGATGTAGAGTGGATAAAATGGATGTAGAGTTGATAAAAATGGATGTAGAGTGGAAATAATGGATGTAGAGAGGATAAAATGGATGTAGAGTGGATAAAATGGATGTAGAGTTCATAAAAATGGATGTAGAGTGGATAAAAATGGATGTAGATTGGATAAAATGGATGTAGAGTTGATAAAATGGATGTAAAGTGGATAAAATGGATGTAGAGTTAATAAAAATGGATGTAGAGTGGATAAAATGGATGTAGAGTGGATAAAATGGTTGTAGAGTGGATAAAAATGGATGTAGAGTGGATAAAATGGATGTAGAATGGATAAAATGGATGTAAAGTGGATAAAAATGGATGTCGAGTGGATAAAATGGATGTAGAGTGGATAAAAATAGATGTAGAGAGGATAAAATGGAAGTAGAGTGGATAAAAATGGATGTAGAGTGGATAAAAATGGATGTAGAGTGGATAAAATGGATGTAGAGTTCATAAAAATGGATGTAGAGTGGATAAAAATGGATGTAGAGTGGATAAAATGGATGTAAAGTGGATAAAATGGATGTAGAGTTAATAAAAATGGATGTAGAGTGGAAATAATGGATGTAGAGAGGATAAAATGGATGTAGAGTGGATAAAATGGATGTAGAGTTCATAAAAATGGATGTAGAGTGGATAAAAATGGATGTAGATTGGATAAAATGGATGTGGAGTGGATAACAATGGATGTAGAGAGGATAAAAATGTATATAGGGTAGATAAAATGGATGTAGAGTTAATAAAAATGGATGTAGAGTGGATATAATGGATGTAGAGAGGATAAAATGGATGTGGAGTGGATAACAATGGATGTAGAGTGGATAAAATGGATGTAGAGTGGATAAAATGGATGTAGAGAGGATAAAATGGATGTAGAGTGGATAAAATGGATGTAGAGTTCATAAAAATGGATGTAGAGTGGATAAAAATGGATGTAGATTGGATAAAATGGATATAGGGTAGATAAAATGGATGTAGAGTTAATAAAAATGGATGTAGAGTGGATATAATGGATGTAGAGATGATAAAATGGATGTGGAGTGGATAACAATGGATGTAGAGTGGATAAAATGGATGTAGAGTGGATAAAATGGATGTAGAGTATATAAAATGGATGTAGAGTGGATAAAAATGGATGTAGAGTGGATAAAATGGATGTAGAGTTGATAAAAATGGATGTAGAGTGGATAAAATGGATGTAGAGTAGATAAAATGGATGTAGAGTGGATAAAATGGTTGTAGAGTGGATAAAATGGATGTAGAGTGGATAAAATGGATGTAGAGTGGATAAAAATGGATGTAGAGTGGATAAAATGGATGTAGAGTGGATAAAATGGTTGTAGAGTGGATAAAAATGGATGTAGAGTGGATAAAATGGATGTAGAATGGATAAAATGGATGTAAAGTGGATAAAAATGGATGTCGAGTGGATAAAATGGATGTAGAGTGGATAAAAATAGATGTAGAGAGGATAAAATGGAAGTAGAGTGGATAAAAATGGATGTAGAGTGGATAAAAATGGATGTAGAGTGGAAAAATGGATGTAGAGTTGATAAAAATGGATGTAGAGAGGATAAAATGGATGTAGAGTGGATAAAATGGATGTACAGTTAATAAAAATGGATGTAGAGTGGAAATAATGGATGTAGAGAGGATAAAATGGATGTAGAGTGGATAAAATGGATGTAGAGTTCATAAAAATGGATGTAGAGTGGATAAAAATGGATGTAGATTGGATAAAATGGATGTAGAGTTGATAAAATGGATGTAAAGTGGATAAAATGGATGTAGAGTTAATAAAAATGGATGTACAGTGGAAATAATGGATGTAGAGAGGATAAAATGGATGTAGAGTGGATAAAATGGATGTAGAGTTCATAAAAATGGATGTAGAGTGGATAAAATGGATGAAGAGTGGATAAAAAGGTTGTAGAGTGCATAAAAATGGATGTTGAGGGGATAAAATGGATGTAGAGTGGATAAAATGGATGTACATTTAATAAAAATGGATGTAGAGTGGATAAAAATGGATGTAGAGTGGATAAAATGGATGTAGAGTGGATAAAAATGGATGTCGAGTGGATAAAATGGATGTAGAGTGGAGAAAAATAGATGTAGAGAGGATAAAATGGATGTAGAGTGGATAAAATGGATGTAGAGTTCATAAAAATGGATGTAGAGTGGATAAAAATGGATGTAGATTGGATAAAATGGATGTAGAGTTGATAAAATGGATGTAAAGTGGATAAAATGGATGTAGAGTTAATAAAAATGGATGTAGAGTGGAAATAATGGATGTAGAGAGGATAAAATGGATGTAGAGTGGATAAAAATGGATGTAGAGTGGATAAAAATGGATGTAGAGTGGATAAAATGGATGTAGAGTGGATAAAAATGGATGTAGAGAGGATAAAATGGATGTAGAGTGGATAAAATGGATGTACAGTTAATAAAAATGGATGTAGAGTGGAAATAATGGATGTAGAGAGGATAAAATGGATGTAGAGTGGATAAAATGGATGTAGAGTGGATAAAATGGATGTAGAGTTCATAAAAATGGATGTAGAGTGGATAAAAATGGATGTAGATTGGATAAAATGGATGTAGAGTTGATAAAATGGATGTAAAGTGGATAAAATGGATGTAGAGTTAATAAAAATGGATGTACAGTGGAAATAATGGATGTAGAGAGGATAAAATGGATGTAGAATGGATAAAATGGATGTAGAGTGGATAAAAATGGATGTAGAGTGGATAAAATGGATGAAGAGTGGATAAAATGGTTGTAGAGTGCATAAAAATGGATGTTGAGGGGATAAAATGGATGTAGAGTGGATAAAATGGATGTACATTTAATAAAAATGGATGTAGAGTGGATAAAAATGGATGTAGAGTGGATAAAATGGATGTAAAGTGGATAAAAATGGATGTCGAGTGGATAAAATGGATGTAGAGTGGAGAAAAATAGATGTAGAGAGGATAAAATGGATGTAGAGTGGATAAAATGGATGTAGAGTTCATAAAAATGGATGTAGAGTGGATAAAAATGGATGTAGATTGGATAAAATGGATGTAGAGTTGATAAAATGGATGTAAAGTGGATAAAATGGATGTAGAGTTCATAAAAATGGATGTAGAGTGGATAAAAATGGATGTAGATTGGATAAAATGGATGTAGATTGGACAAAATGGATGTAGAGTTTATAAAAATGGATGTAGAGTGGATAAAATGGATGTATAGTGGATAAAAATGGATGTAGAGTAGATAAAATAGATGTAGAGTGGATAAAAATGGATGTAGAGTGGATAAAATGGATGTAGAGTGGATAAAATGGATGTAGAGTTCATAAAAATGGATGTAGAGTGGATAAAAATGGATGTAGATTGGATAAAATGGATGTAGAGTTGATAAAATGGATGTAAAGTGGATAAAATGGATGTAGAGTTAATAAAAATGGATGTAGAGTGGAAATAATGGATGTAGAGAGGATAAAATGGATGTAGAGTGGATATAATGGATGTAGAGAGGATAAAATGGATGTGGAGTGGATAACAATGGATGTAGAGTGGATAAAATGGATGTAGAGTGGATAAAATGGATGTAGAGAGGATAAAAGGGATGTAGAGTGGATAAAATGGATGTAGAGTTCATAAAAATGGATGTAGAGTGGATAAAAATGGATGTAGATTGGATAAAATGGATATAGGGTAGATAAAATGGATGTAGAGTTAATAAAAATGGATGTAGAGTGGATATAATGGATGTAGAGAGGATAAAATGGATGTGGAGTGGATAACAATGGATGTAGAGTGGATAAAATGGATGTAGAGTGGATAAAATGGATGTAGAGTATATAAAATGGATGTAGAGTGGATAAAAATGGATGTCGAGTGGATAAAATGGATGTAGAGTGGATAAAAATGGATGTAGAGTGGATAAAATGGATGTAGAGTTGATAAAAATGGATGTAGAGTGGATAAAATGGATGTAGAGTATATAAATTGGATGTAGAGTATATAAAATGGATGTAGAGTATATAAAATGGATGTAGAGTGGATAAAATGGATGTAGAGTTCATAAAAATGGATGTAGAGTGGATAAAATGGATGTAGAGTTCATAAAAATGGATGTAGAGTGGATAAAAATGGATGTAGATTGGATAAAATGGATGTAGAGTTGATAAAATGGATGTAAAGTGGATAAAATGGATGTAGAGTTAATAAAAATGGATGTAGAGTGGATAAAATGGATGTAGAGTGGATAAAATGGTTGTAGAGTGGATAAAAATGGATGTAGAGTGGATAAAATGGATGTAGAATGGATAAAATGGATGTAAAGTGGATAAAAATGGATGTCGAGTGGATAAAATGGATGTAGAGTGGATAAAAATAGATGTAGAGAGGATAAAATGGAAGTAGAGTGGATAAAAATGGATGTAGAGTGGATAAAAATGGATGTAGAGTGGATAAAATGGATGTAGAGTGGATAAAAATGGATGTAGAGAGGATAAAATGGATGTAGAGTGGATAAAATGGATGTACAGTTAATAAAAATGGATGTAGAGTGGAAATAATGGATGTAGAGAGGATAAAATGGATGTAGAGTGGATAAAATGGATGTAGAGTTCATAAAAATGGATGTAGAGTGGATAAAAATGGATGTAGAGTGGATAAAATGGATGTAAAGTGGATAAAATGGATGTAGAGTTAATAAAAATGGATGTAGAGTGGAAATAATGGATGTAGAGAGGATAAAATGGATGTAGAGTGGATAAAATGGATGTAGAGTTCATAAAAATGGATGTAGAGTGGATAAAAATGGATGTAGATTGGATAAAATGGATGTGGAGTGGATAACAATGGATGTAGAGAGGATAAAAATGTATATAGGGTAGATAAAATGGATGTAGAGTTAATAAAAATGGATGTAGAGTGGATATAATGGATGTAGAGAGGATAAAATGGATGTGGAGTGGATAACAATGGATGTAGAGTGGATAAAATGGATGTAGAGTGGATAAAATGGATGTAGAGAGGATAAAATGGATGTAGAGTGGATAAAATGGATGTAGAGTTCATAAAAATGGATGTAGAGTGGATAAAAATGGATGTAGATTGGATAAAATGGATATAGGGTAGATAAAATGGATGTAGAGTTAATAAAAATGGATGTAGAGTGGATATAATGGATGTAGAGATGATAAAATGGATGTGGAGTGGATAACAATGGATGTAGAGTGGATAAAATGGATGTAGAGTGGATAAAATGGATGTAGAGTATATAAAATGGATGTAGAGTGGATAAAAATGGATGTAGAGTGGATAAAATGGATGTAGAGTTGATAAAAATGGATGTAGAGTGGATAAAATGGATGTAGAGTAGATAAAATGGATGTAGAGTGGATAAAATGGTTGTAGAGTGGATAAAATGGATGTAGAGTGGATAAAATGGATGTAGAGTGGATAAAAATGGATGTAGAGTGGATAAAATGGATGTAGAGTGGATAAAATGGTTGTAGAGTGGATAAAAATGGATGTAGAGTGGATAAAATGGATGTAGAATGGATAAAATGGATGTAAAGTGGATAAAAATGGATGTCGAGTGGATAAAATGGATGCAGAGTGGATAAAAATAGATGTAGAGAGGATAAAATGGAAGTAGAGTGGATAAAAATGGATGTAGAGTGGATAAAAATGGATGTAGAGTGGAAAAATGGATGTAGAGTTGATAAAAATGGATGTAGAGAGGATAAAATGGATGTAGAGTGGATAAAATGGATGTACAGTTAATAAAAATGGATGTAGAGTGGAAATAATGGATGTAGAGAGGATAAAATGGATGTAGAGTGGATAAAATGGATGTAGAGTTCATAAAAATGGATGTAGAGTGGATAAAATGGATGAAGAGTGGATAAAATGGTTGTAGAGTGCATAAAAATGGATGTTGAGGGGATAAAATGGATGTAGAGTGGATAAAATGGATGTACATTTAATAAAAATGGATGTAGAGTGGATAAAAATGGATGTAGAGTGGATAAAATGGATGTAAAGTGGATAAAAATGGATGTCGAGTGGATAAAATGGATGTAGAGTGGAGAAAAATAGATGTAGAGAGGATAAAATGGATGTAGAGTGGATAAAATGGATGTAGAGTTCATAAAAATGGATGTAGAGTGGATAAAAATGGATGTAGATTGGATAAAATGGATGTAGAGTTGATAAAATGGATGTAAAGTGGATAAAATGGATGAAGAGTTAATAAAAATGGATGTAGAGTGGAAATAATGGATGTAGAGAGGATAAAATGGATGTAGAGTGGATAAAAATGGATGTAGAGTGGATAAAAATGGATGTAGAGTGGATAAAATGGATGTAGAGTGGATAAAAATGGATGTAGAGAGGATAAAATGGATGTAGAGTGGATAAAATGGATGTACAGTTAATAAAAATGGATGTAGAGTGGAAATAATGGATGTAGAGAGGATAAAATGGATGTAGAGTGGATAAAATGGATGTAGAGTTCATAAAAATGGATGTAGAGTGGATAAAAATGGATGTAGATTGGATAAAATGGATGTAGAGTTGATAAAATGGATGTAAAGTGGATAAAATGGATGTAGAGTTAATAAAAATGGATGTAGAGTGGATAAAATGGATGTAGAGTGGATAAAAATGGATGTAGAGAGGATAAAATGGATGTAGAGCGGATAAAATGGATGTAGAGTTCATAAAAATGGATGTAGAGTGGATAAAAATGGATGTAGATTGGATAAAATGGATGTAGAGTTAATAAAAGTGGATGTAGAGTGGATAAAATGGATGTAGAGTTGATAAAAATGGATGTAGAGTGGATAAAATGGATGTATAGTGGATAAAAATGGATGTAGAGTAGATAAAATAGATGTAGAGTGGATAAAAATGGATGTAGAGTGGATAAAATGGATGTCGAGTGGATAAAATGGATGTAGAGTGGATAAAAATAGATGTAGAGTGGATAAAAATGGATGTAGAGTGGATAAAATGGATGTAGAGTGCATAAAAATGGATGTTGAGTGGATAAAATGGATGTAGAGTGGATAAAATGTATGTACATTTAATAAAAATGGATGTAGAGTGGATAAAAATGGATGTAGAGTGGATAAAAATGGATGTAGATTGGATAAAATGGATGTAGAGTTAATAAAAGTGGATGTAGAGTGGATAAAATGGATGTAGAGTTGATAAAAATGGATGTAGAGTGGATAAAAATGGATGTAGATTGGATAAAATGGATGTAGAGTGGATAAAATGGATGTAGAGTATATAAATTGGATGTAGAGTGTATAAAATGGATGTAGAGTGGATAAAAATGGATGTCGAGTGGATAAAATGGATGTAGAGTGGATAAAAATGGATGTAGATTGGATAAAATGGATGTAGAGTGGATGAAAATGGATGTAGAGTATATAAATTGGATGTAGAGTATATAAAATGGATGTAGAGTGGATAAAATGGATGTAGAGTGGATAAAATGGATGTAGAGTTGATAAAATGGATGTAAAGTGGATAAAATGGATGTAGAGTTAATAAAAATGGATGTAGAGTGGAAATAATGGATGTAGAGAGGATAAAATGGATGTAGAGTGGATAAAATGGATGTAGAGTTCATAAAAATGGATGTAGAGTGGATAAAAATGGATGTAGATTGGATAAAATGGATGTGGAGTGGATAACAATGGATGTAGAGAGGATAAAAATGTATATAGGGTAGATAAAATGGATGTAGAGTTAATAAAAATGGATGTAGAGTGGATATAATGGATGTAGAGAGGATAAAATGGATGTGGAGTGGATAACAATGGATGTAGAGTGGATAAAATGGATGTAGAGTGGATAAAATGGATGTAGAGAGGATAAAATGGATGTAGAGTGGATAAAATGGATGTAGAGTATATAAAATGGATGTAGAGTGGATAAAAATGGATGTCGAGTGGATAAAATGGATGTAGAGTGGATAAAAATGGATGTAGAGTGGATAAAATGGATGTAGAGTTGATAAAAATGGATGTAGAGTGGATAAAATGGATGTAGAGTAGATAAAATGGATGTAGAGTGGATAAAATGGTTGTAGAGTGGATAAAATGGATGTAGAGTAGATAAAATGGATGTAGAGTGGATAAAAATGGATGTAGAGTGGATAAAATGGATGTAGAGTTGATAAAAATGGATGTAGAGTGGATAAAATGGATGTAGAGTATATAAATTGGATGTAGAGTATATAAAATGGATGTAGAGTATATAAAATGGATGTAGAGTGGATAAAATGGATGTAGAGTTCATAAAAATGGATGTAGATTGGATAAAATGGATGTAGAGTTAATAAAAGTGGATGTAGAGTGGATAAAATGGATGTAGAGTTGATAAAAATGGATGTAGAGTGGATAAAAATGGATGTAGATTGGATAAAATGGATGTAGAGTGGATAAAAATGGATGTAGATTATATAAATTGGATGTAGAGTATATAAAATGGATGTAGAGTGGATAAAAATGGATGTCGAGTGGATAAAATGGATGTAGAGTGGATAAAAATGGATGTAGATTGGACAAAATGGATGTAGAGTTAATAAAAATGGATGTAGAGTGGATAAAATGGATGTATAGTGGATAAAAATGGATGTAGAGTGGATAAAAATGGATGTAGATTGGATAAAATGGATGTAGAGTGGATAAAAATGGATGTAGAGTGGATAAAATGGATGTAGAGTGGATAAAAATGGATGTAGAGTGGATAAAATGGATGTAGAGTGGATAAAAATGGATGTAGATTGGATAAAATGGATGTAGAGTGGATGAAAATGGATGTAGAGTATATAAATTGGATGTAGAGTATATAAAATGGATGTAGAGTGGATAAAATGGATGTAGAGTGGATAAAATGGATGTAGAGTTGATAAAATGGATGTAGATTGGACAAAATGGATGTAGAGTTAATAAAAATGGATGTAGAGTGGATAAAATGGATGTATAGTGGATAAAAATGGATGTAGAGTGGATAAAAATGGATGTAGATTGGATAAAATGGATGTAGAGTGGATAAAAATGGATGTAGAGTGGATAAAATGGATGTAGAGTGGATAAAAATGGATGTAGAGTGGATAAAATGGATGTAGAGTGGATAAAAATGGATGTAGAGTGGATAAAATGGATGTAGAGTGCATAAAAATGGATGTAGAGTGGATACAAATGGATGTAGATTGGATAAAATGGATGTAGAGTTAATAAAAATGGATGTAGAGTGGGTATAATGGATGTAGAGAGGATAAAAAGGATGTGGAGTGGATAACAATGGATGTAGAGTGGATAAAATGGATGTAGAGTGGATAAAATGGATGAAGAGTGGATAAATTGGTTGTAGAGTGGATAAAATGGATGTAGAGTAGATAAAAATGGATGTAGAGTGGACAAAATGGATGTAGAGTGGATAAAAATGGATGTAGAGAGGATAAAAATGGATATAGGGTAGATAAAATGGATGTAGAGTGGATAAAAATGGATGTAGATTATATAAATTGGATGTAGAGTATATGAAATGGATGTAGAGTGGATAAAAATGGATGTCGAGTGGATAAAATGGATGTAGAGTGGATAAAATAGATGTAGATTGGATAAAATGGATGTAGAGTTAATAAAAATGGATGTAGAGTGGATAAAATGGATGTATAGTGGATAAAAATGGATGTAGAGTAGATAAAATAGATGTAGAGTGGATAAAAATGGATGTAGAGTGGATAAAATGGATGTCGAGTGGATAAAATGGATGTAGAGTAGATAAAATAGATGTAGAGTGGATAAAAATGGATGTAGAGTGGATAAAAATGGATGTAGATTGGATAAAATGGATGTAGAGTTAATAAAAGTGGATGTAGAGTGGATAAAATGGATGTAGAGTTGATAAAAATGGATGTAGAGTGGATAAAAATGGATGTAGATTGGATAAAATGGATGTAGAGTGGATAAAAATGGATGTAGATTATATAAATTGGATGTAGAGTATATAAAATGGATGTAGAGTGGATAAAAATGGATGTCGAGTGGATAAAATGGATGTAGAGTGGATAAAAATGGATGTAGATTGGACAAAATGGATGTAGAGTTAATAAAAATGGATGTAGAGTGGATAAAATGGATGTATAGTGGATAAAAATGGATGTAGAGTGGATAAAAATGGATGTAGATTGGATAAAATGGATGTAGAGTGGATAAAAATGGATGTAGAGTGGATAAAATGGATGTAGAGTGGATAAAAATGGATGTAGAGTGGATAAAATGGATGTAGAGTGGATAAAAATGGATGTAGAGTGGATAAAATGGATGTAGAGTGCATAAAAATGGATGTAGAGTGGATACAAATGGATGTAGATTGGATAAAATGGATGTAGAGTTAATAAAAATGGATGTAGAGTGGATAAAATGGATGTATAGTGGATAAAAATGGATGTAGAGTAGATAAAATAGATGTAGAGTGGATAAAAATGGATGTAGAGTGGATAAAAATGGATGTAGAGTGGATAAAATGGATGTAGAGTGCATAAAAATGGATGTAGAGTGGGTATAATGGATGTAGAGAGGATAAAAAGGATGTGGAGTGGATAACAATGGATGTAGAGTGGATAAAATGGATGTAGAGTGGATAAAATGGATGAAGAGTGGATAAAATGGTTGTAGAGTGGATAAAATGGATGTAGAGTAGATAAAAATGGATGTAGAGTGGACAAAATGGATGTAGAGTGGATAAAAATGGATGTAGATTGGATAAAATGGATGTAGAGTGGATAAAAATGGATGTAGATTATATAAATTGGATGTAGAGTATATAAAATGGATGTAGAGTGGATAAAAATGGATGTCGAGTGGATAAAATGGATGTAGAGTGGATAAAAATGGATGTAGATTGGATAAAATGGATGTAGAGTTAATAAAAATGGATGTAGAGTGGATAAAATGGATGTATAGTGGATAAAAATGGATGTAGAGTAGATAAAATAGATGTAGAGTGGATAAAAATGGATGTAGAGTGGATAAAAATGGATGTAGATTGGATAAAATGGATGTAGAGTTAATAAAAGTGGATGTAGAGTGGATAAAATGGATGTAGAGTTGATAAAAGTGGATGTAGAGTGGATAAAAATGGATGTAGATTGGATAAAATGGATGTAGAGTTAATAAAAATGGATGTAGAGTGGATAAAATGGATGTATAGTGGATAAAAATGGATGTAGAGTAGATAAAATAGATGTAGAGTGGATAAAAATGGATGTAGAGTGGATAAAAATGGATGTAGATTGGATAAAATGGATGTAGAGTTAATAAAAGTGGATGTAGAGTGGATAAAATGGATGTAGAGTTGATAAAAATGGATGTAGAGTGGATAAAAATGGATGTAGATTGGATAAAATGGATGTAGAGTGGATAAAAATGGATGTAGATTATATAAATTGGATGTAGAGTATATAAAATGGATGTAGAGTGGATAAAAATGGATGTCGAGTGGATAAAATGGATGTAGAGTGGATAAAAATGGATGTAGATTGGACAAAATGGATGTAGAGTTAATAAAAATGGATGTAGAGTGGATAAAATGGATGTATAGTGGATAAAAATGGATGTAGAGTGGATAAAAATGGATGTAGATTGGATAAAATGGATGTAGAGTGGATAAAAATGGATGTAGAGTGGATAAAATGGATGTAGAGTGGATAAAAATGGATGTAGAGTGGATAAAATGGATGTAGAGTGGATAAAAATGGATGTAGAGTGGATAAAATGGATGTAGAGTGCATAAAAATGGATGTAGAGTGGATACAAATGGATGTAGATTGGATAAAATGGATGTAGAGTTAATAAAAATGGATGTAGAGTGGGTATAATGGATGTAGAGAGGATAAAAAGGATGTGGAGTGGATAACAATGGATGTAGAGTGGATAAAATGGATGTAGAGTGGATAAAATGGATGAAGAGTGGATAAAATGGTTGTAGAGTGGATAAAATGGATGTAGAGTTGATAAAAATGGATGTAGAGTGGACAAAATGGATGTAGAGTGGATAAAAATGGATGTAGAGTGGATAAAAATGGATGTAGAGTGGATAAAAATGGATGTTGAGTGGATAAAATGGATGTAGAGTGGATAAAATGGTTGTAGAGTGGATAAAAATGGATGTAGAGTGGATAAAATGGATGTAGAATGGATAAAATGGATGTAGAGTGGATAAAAATGGATGTAGAGAGGATAAAATGGATGTAGAGTGGATAAAATGGATGTACAGTTAATAAAAATGGATGTAGAGTGGAAATAATGGATGTAGAGAGGATAAAATGGATGTAGAATGGATAAAATGGATTTAGAGTTCATAAAAATGGATGTAGAGTGGATAAAAATGGATGTAGATTGGATAAAATGGATGTAGAGTTGATAAAATGGATGTAAAGTGGATAAAATGGATGTAGAGTTAATAAAAATGGATGTAGAGTGGAAATAATGGATGTAGAGAGGATAAAATGGATGTAGAGTGGATAAAATGGATGTAGAGTTCATAAAAATGGATGTAGAGTGGATAAAAATGGATGTAGATTGGATAAAATGGATGTGGAGTGGATAACAATGGATGTAGAGAGGATAAAAATGGATATAGGGTAGATAAAATGGATGTAGAGTGGATAAAATGGATGTAGAGAGGATAAAATGGATGTGGAGTGGATAACAATGGATGTAGAGTGGATAAAATGGATGTAGAGTGGATAAAATGGATGAAGAGTGGATAAAATGGTTGTAGAGTGGATAAAATGGATGTAGAGTGGATAAAAATGGATGTAGATTGGATAAAATGGATGTGGAGTGGATAACAATGGATGTAGAGAGGATAAAAATGGATATAGGGTAGATAAAATGGATGTAGAGTGGATAAAAATGGATGTAGATTATATAAATTGGATGTAGAGTATATGAAATGGATGTAGAGTGGATAAAAATGGATGTCGAGTGGATAAAATGGATGTAGAGTGGATAAAATGGATGTAGATTGGATAAAATGGATGTAGAGTTAATAAAAATGGATGTAGAGTGGATAAAATGGATGTATAGTGGATAAAAATGGATGTAGAGTAGATAAAATAGATGTAGAGTGGATAAAAATGGATGTAGAATGGATAAAATGGATGTCGAGTGGATAAAATGGATGTAGAGTGGATAAAAATGGATGTAGAGTATATAAATTGGATGTAGAGTATATAAAATGGATGTAGAGTGGATAAAAATGGATGTCGAGTGGATAAAATGGATATAGAGTGGATAAAAATGGATGTAGATTGGATAAAATGGATGTAGAGTTGATAAAAATGGATGTAGAGTGGATAAAATGGATGTAGAGTTAATAAAAATGGATGTAGAGTGGAAATAATGGATGTAGAGAGGATAAAATGGATGTAGAGTGGATAAACATGGATGTAGATTGGATAAAATGGATGTAGAGTTAATAAAAGTGGATGTAGAGTGGATAAAATGGATGTAGAGTTGATAAAAATGGATGTAGAGTGGATAAAAATGGATGTAGATTGGATAAAATGGATGTAGAGTGGATAAAAATGGATGTAGATTATATAAATTGGATGTAGAGTATATAAAATGGATGTAGAGTGGATAAAAATGGATGTAGATTGGATAAAATGGATGTAGAGTTAATAAAAATGGATGTAGAGTGGATAAAATGGATGTATAGTGGATAAAAATGGATGTAGAGTAGATAAAATAGATGTAGAGTGGATAAAAATGGATGTAGAGTGGATAAAAATGGATGTAGATTGGATAAAATGGATGTAGAGTTAATAAAAGTGGATGTAGAGTGGATAAAATGGATGTAGAGTTGATAAAAATGGATGTAGAGTGGATAAAAATGGATGTAGATTGGATAAAATGGATGTAGAGTGGATAAAAATGGATGTAGATTATATAAATTGGATGTAGAGTATATAAAATGGATGTAGAGTGGATAAAAATGGATGTCGAGTGGATAAAATGGATGTAGAGTGGATAAAAATGGATGTAGATTGGACAAAATGGATGTAGAGTTAATAAAAATGGATGTAGAGTGGATAAAATGGATGTATAGTGGATAAAAATGGATGTAGAGTGGATAAAAATGGATGTAGATTGGATAAAATGGATGTAGAGTGGATAAAAATGGATGTAGAGTGGATAAAATGGATGTAGAGTGGATAAAAATGGATGTAGAGTGGATAAAATGGATGTAGAGTGGATAAAAATGGATGTAGAGTGGATAAAATGGATGTAGAGTGCATAAAAATGGATGTAGAGTGGATACAAATGGATGTAGATTGGATAAAATGGATGTAGAGTTAATAAAAATGGATGTAGAGTGGGTATAATGGATGTAGAGAGGATAAAAAGGATGTGGAGTGGATAACAATGGATGTAGAGTGGATAAAATGGATGTAGAGTGGATAAAATGGATGAAGAGTGGATAAAATGGTTGTAGAGTGGATAAAATGGATGTAGAGTAGATAAAAATGGATGTAGAGTGGACAAAATGGATGTAGAGTGGATAAAAATGGATGTAGAGTGGATAAAATGGATGTAGAGTGCATAAAAATGGATGTTGAGTGGATAAAATGGATGTAGAGTGGATAAAATTAATGTACATTTAATAAAAATGGATGTAGAGTGGATAAAAATGGATGTAGAGTGGATAAAAATGGATGTAGATTGGATAAAATGGTTGTAGAGTTAATAAAAGTGGATGTAGAGTGGATAAAATGGATGTAGAGTTGATAAAAATGGATGTAGAGTGGATAAAAATGGATGTAGATTGGATAAAATGGATGTAGAGTGGATAAAAATGGATGTAGAGTATATAAATTGGATGTAGAGTATATAAAATGGATGTAGAGTGGATAAAAATGGATGTCGAGTGGATAAAATGGATGTAGAGTGGATAAAAATGGATGTAGATTGGATAAAATGGATGTAGAGTGGATGAAAATGGATGTAGAGTATATAAATTGGATGTAGAGTGGATAAAATGATTGTAGAGTGGATAAAATGGATGTAGAGTTGATAAAAATGGATGTGTAGTGGATAAAAATGGATGTAGATTGGATAAAATGGATGTAGAGTGGATAAAAATGGATGTAGATTGGACAAAATGGATGTAGAGTTAATAAAAATGGATGTAGAGTGGATAAAATGGATGTATAGTGGATAAAAATGGATGTAGAGTGGATAAAAATGGATGTAGATTGGATAAAATGGATGTAGAGTGGATAAAAATGGATGTAGAGTGGATAAAATGGATGTAGAGTGGATAAAAATGGATGTAGAGTGGATAAAATGGATGTAGAGTGGATAAAAATGGATGTAGAGTGGATAAAATGGATGTAGAGTGCATAAAAATGGATGTAGAGTGGATACAAATGGATGTAGATTGGATAAAATGGATGTAGAGTTAATAAAAATGGATGTAGAGTGGGTATAATGGATGTAGAGAGGATAAAAAGGATGTGGAGTGGATAACAATGGATGTAGAGTGGATAAAATGGATGTAGAGTGGATAAAATGGATGAAGAGTGGATAAAATGGTTGTAGAGTGGATAAAATGGATGTAGAGTAGATAAAAATGGATGTAGAGTGGACAAAATGGATGTAGAGTGGATAAAAATGGATGTAGAGTGGATAAAAATGGATGTAGAGTGGATAAAAATGGATGTTGAGTGGATAAAATGGATGTAGAGTGGATAAAATGGTTGTAGAGTGGATAAAAATGGATGTAGAGTGGATAAAATGGATGTAGAATGGATAAAATGGATGTAGAGTGGATAAAAATGGATGTAGAGAGGATAAAATGGATGTAGAGTGGATAAAATGGATGTACAGTTAATAAAAATGGATGTAGAGTGGAAATAATGGATGTAGAGAGGATAAAATGGATGTAGAATGGATAAAATGGATTTAGAGTTCATAAAAATGGATGTAGAGTGGATAAAAATGGATGTAGATTGGATAAAATGGATGTAGAGTTGATAAAATGGATGTAAAGTGGATAAAATGGATGTAGAGTTAATAAAAATGGATGTAGAGTGGAAATAATGGATGTAGAGAGGATAAAATGGATGTAGAGTGGATAAAATGGATGTAGAGTTCATAAAAATGGATGTAGAGTGGATAAAAATGGATGTAGATTGGATAAAATGGATGTGGAGTGGATAACAATGGATGTAGAGAGGATAAAAATGGATATAGGGTAGATAAAATGGATGTAGAGTGGATATAATGGATGTAGAGAGGATGAAATGGATGTGGAGTGGATAACAATGGATGTAGAGTGGATAAAATGGATGTAGAGTGGATAAAATGGATGAAGAGTGGATAAAATGGTTGTAGAGTGGATAAAATGGATGTAGAGTGGATAAAAATGGATGTAGATTGGATAAAATGGATGTGGAGTGGATAACAATGGATGTAGAGAGGATAAAAATGGATATAGGGTAGATAAAATGGATGTAGAGTGGATAAAAATGGATGTAGATTATATAAATTGGATGTAGAGTATATGAAATGGATGTAGAGTGGATAAAAATGGATGTCGAGTGGATAAAATGGATGTAGAGTGGATAAAATGGATGTAGATTGGATAAAATGGATGTAGAGTTAATAAAAATGGATGTAGAGTGGATAAAATGGATGTATAGTGGATAAAAATGGATGTAGAGTAGATAAAATAGATGTAGAGTGGATAAAAATGGATGTAGAATGGATAAAATGGATGTCGAGTGGATAAAATGGATGTAGAGTGGATAAAAATGGATGTAGAGTATATAAATTGGATGTAGAGTATATAAAATGGATGTAGAGTGGATAAAAATGGATGTCGAGTGGATAAAATGGATATAGAGTGGATAAAAATGGATGTAGATTGGATAAAATGGATGTAGAGTTGATAAAAATGGATGTAGAGTGGATAAAATGGATGTAGAGTTAATAAAAATGGATGTAGAGTGGAAATAATGGATGTAGAGAGGATAAAATGGATGTAGAGTGGATAAACATGGATGTAGATTGGATAAAATGGATGTAGAGTTAATAAAAGTGGATGTAGAGTGGATAAAATGGATGTAGAGTTGATAAAAATGGATGTAGAGTGGATAAAAATGGATGTAGATTGGATAAAATGGATGTAGAGTGGATAAAAATGGATGTAGATTATATAAATTGGATGTAGAGTATATAAAATGGATGTAGAGTGGATAAAAATGGATGTAGATTGGATAAAATGGATGTAGAGTTAATAAAAATGGATGTAGAGTGGATAAAATGGATGTATAGTGGATAAAAATGGATGTAGAGTAGATAAAATAGATGTAGAGTGGATAAAAATGGATGTAGAGTGGATAAAAATGGATGTAGATTGGATAAAATGGATGTAGAGTTAATAAAAGTGGATGTAGAGTGGATAAAATGGATGTAGAGTTGATAAAAATGGATGTAGAGTGGATAAAAATGGATGTAGATTGGATAAAATGGATGTAGAGTGGATAAAAATGGATGTAGATTATATAAATTGGATGTAGAGTATATAAAATGGATGTAGAGTGGATAAAAATGGATGTCGAGTGGATAAAATGGATGTAGAGTGGATAAAAATGGATGTAGATTGGACAAAATGGATGTAGAGTTAATAAAAATGGATGTAGAGTGGATAAAATGGATGAATAGTGGATAAAAATGGATGTAGAGTGGATAAAAATGGATGTAGATTGGATAAAATGGATGTAGAGTGGATAAAAATGGATGTAGAGTGGATAAAATGGATGTAGAGTGGATAAAAATGGATGTAGAGTGGATAAAATGGATGTAGAGTGGATAAAAATGGATGTAGAGTGGATAAAATGGATGTAGAGTGCATAAAAATGGATGTAGAGTGGATACAAATGGATGTAGATTGGATAAAATGGATGTAGAGTTAATAAAAATGGATGTAGAGTGGGTATAATGGATGTAGAGAGGATAAAAAGGATGTGGAGTGGATAACAATGGATGTAGAGTGGATAAAATGGATGTAGAGTGGATAAAATGGATGAAGAGTGGATAAAATGGTTGTAGAGTGGATAAAATGGATGTAGAGTAGATAAAAATGGATGTAGAGTGGACAAAATGGATGTAGAGTGGATAAAAATGGATGTAGAGTGGATAAAATGGATGTAGAGTGCATAAAAATGGATGTTGAGTGGATAAAATGGATGTAGAGTGGATAAAATTAATGTACATTTAATAAAAATGGATGTAGAGTGGATAAAAATGGATGTAGAGTGGATAAAAATGGATGTAGATTGGATAAAATGGTTGTAGAGTTAATAAAAGTGGATGTAGAGTGGATAAAATGGATGTAGAGTTGATAAAAATGGATGTAGAGTGGATAAAAATGGATGTAGATTGGATAAAATGGATGTAGAGTGGATAAAAATGGATGTAGAGTATATAAATTGGATGTAGAGTATATAAAATGGATGTAGAGTGGATAAAAATGGATGTCGAGTGGATAAAATGGATGTAGAGTGGATAAAAATGGATGTAGATTGGATAAAATGGATGTAGAGTGGATGAAAATGGATGTAGAGTATATAAATTGGATGTAGAGTGGATAAAATGATTGTAGAGTGGATAAAATGGATGTAGAGTTGATAAAAATGGATGTGTAGTGGATAAAAATGGATGTAGATTGGATAAAATGGATGTAGAGTGGATAAAAATGGATGTAAAGTGGATAAAAATGGATGTAGATTGGATAAAATGGATGTAGAGTGGATAAAAATAGATGTAGAGTGGATAAAAATGGATGTAGAGTGGATAAAATGATTGTAGAGTGGATAAAATGGATGTAGAGTTGATAAAAATGGATGTGGAGTGGATAAAAATGGATGTAGATTGGATAAAATGGATGTAGAGTGGATAAAAATGGATGTAGATTATATAAATTGGATGTAGAGTATATAAAATGGATGTAGAGTGGATAAAAATGGATGTCGAGTGGATAAAATGGATGTAGAGTGGATAAAAATGGATGTAGATTGGACAAAATGGATGTAGAGTTAATAAAAATGGATGTAGAGTGGATAAAATGGATGTATAGTGGATAAAAATGGATGTAGAGTAGATAAAATAGATGTAGAGTGGATAAAAATGGATGTAGAGTGGATAAAATGGATGTCGAGTGGATAAAATGGATGTAGAGTGGATAAAAATAGATGTAGAGTGGATAAAAATGGATGTAGAGTGGATACAATGGATGTAGAGTGGATAAAAATGGATGTAGAGTGGATAAAATGGATGTAGAGTGGATAAAAATGGATGTAGAGTGGATAAAATGGATGTAGAGTGCATAAAAATGGATGTAGAGTGGATAAAAATAGATGTAGATTGGATAAAATGGATGTAGAGTGGATAAAAATGGATGTAGATTATATAAATTGGATGTAGAGTATATAAAATGGATGTAGAGTGGATAAAAATGGATGTCGAGTGGATAAAATGGATGTAGAGTGGATAAAATGGATGTAGATTGGATAAAATGGATGTAGAGTGGATAAAATGGATGTATAGTGGATAAAAATGGATGTAGAGTAGATAAAATAGATGTAGAGTGGATAAAAATGGATGTAGAGTGGATAAAATGGATGTCGAGTGGATAAAATGGATGTAGAGTGGATAAAAATGGATGTAGATTGGATAAAATGGATGTAGAGTTAATAAAAATGGATGTAGAGTGGAAATAATGGATGTAGAGAGGATAAAATGGATGTAGAGTGGATAAAATGGATGTAGAGTTCATAAAAATGGATGTAGAGTGGATAAAATGGATGTAGAGTAGATAAAATGATTGTAGAGTGGATAAAATGGATGTAGAGTGGATAAAAATGGATGTTGAGTGGATAAAAATAGATGTAGAGTGGATAAAAATGGATGTAGAGTGGATACAATGGATGTAGAGTGGATAAAAATGGATGTAGAGTGGATAAAATGGATGTAGAGTGGATAAAAAAGGATGTAGAGTGGATAAAATGGATGTAGAGTGCATAAAAATGGATGCAGAGTGGATAAAAATAGATGTAGATTGGATAAAATGGATGTAGAGTGGATAAAAATGGATGTAGATTATATAAATTGGATGTAGAGTATATAAAATGGATGTAGAGTGGATAAAAATGGATGTCGAGTGGATAAAATGGATGTAGAGTGGATAAAATGGATGTAGATTGGATAAAATGGATGTAGAGTGGATAAAATGGATGTATAGTGGATAAAAATGGATGTAGAGTAGATAAAATAGATGTAGAGTGGATAAAAATGGATGTAGAGTGGATAAAATGGATGTAGAGTGGATAAAATGATTGTAGAGTGGATAAAATGGATGTAGAGTTGATAAAAATGGATGTGTAGTGGATAAAAATGGATGTAGATTGGATAAAATGGATGTAGAGTGGATAAAAATGGATGTAGAGTGGATAAAAATGGATGTAGAGTGGATAAAATGGATGTAGAGTGGATAAAATGGATGTACAGTTAATAAAAATGGATGTAGAGTGGAAATAATGGATGTAGAGAGGATAAAATGGATGTAGAGTGGAAATAATGGATGTAGAGAGGATAAAATGGATGTAGAGTGGATAAAATGGATGTAGAGTGGATAAAAATGGATGTAGAGTGGATAAAATGGATGTAGAGTGGATAAAATGCATGTACATTTAATAAAAATGGATGTAGAGTTGATAAAAATGGATGTAGAGTGGATAAAAATGGATGTGGAGTGGATAACAATGGATGTAGAGAGGATAAAAATGGATATAGGGTAGATAAAATGGATGTAGAGTTAATAAAAATGGATGTAGAGTGGAAATAATGGATGTAGAGAGGATAAAATGGATGTAGAGTGGATAAAATGGATGTAGAGTGGATAAAATGGATGTAGAGTGGATAAAATGATTGTAGAGTGGATAAAATGGATGTAGAGTGGATAAAATGGATGTAGAGTGGATAAAAATGGATGTAGAGTGGATAAAATGGATGTAGAGTGGATAAAATGGTTGTAGAGTGGATAAAAATGGATGTAGAGTGGATAAAATGGATGTAGAATGGATAAAATGGATGTAAAGTGGATAAAAATGGATGTCGAGTGGATAAAATGGATGTAGAGTGGATAAAAATAGATGTAGAGAGGATAAAATGGAAGTAGAGTGGATAAAAATGGATGTGGAGTGGATAAAAATGGATGTAGAGTGGATAAAATGGATGTAGAGTGGATAAAATGGTTGTAGAGTTAATAAAAATGGATGTAGTGTGGAAATACTGGATGTAGAGAGGATAAAATGGATGTAGAGTTGATAAAAATGGATGTAGAGTGGATAAAAATGGATGTCGAGTGGATAAAATGGATATAGAGTGGATAAAATGGATGTAGAGTGGATAAAATGGATGTACATTTAATAAAAATGGATGTAGAGTGGATAAAATGGATGTAGAGTAGACTAAATGGATGTAGAGTGGATAAAATGGATGTAGAGTTGATAAAATGGATGTAAAGTGGATAAAATGGATGTAGAGTTAATAAAAATGGATGTAGAGTGGAAATAATGGATGTAGAGAGGATAAAATGGATGTAGAGTGGATAAAATGGATGTAGAGTTCATAAAAATGGATGTAGAGTGGATAAAAATGGATGTAGATTGGATAAAATGGATGTAGAGTGGATAAAAATGGATGTAGAGTGGATAAAATGGATGTAGAGTTAATAAAAATGGATGTAGAGTGGAAATAATGGATGTAGAGAGGATAAAATGGATGTACAGTGGATAAAATGGATGTAGAGTGGATAAAATGGATGTAGAGTGGATAAAATGATTGTAGAGTGGATAAAATGGATGTAGAGTGGATAAAATGGATGTAGAGTGGATAAAAATGGATGTAGAGTGGATAAAATGGATGTAGAGTGGATAAAATGGTTGTAGAGTGGATAAAAATGGATGTAGAGTGGATAAAATGGATGTAGAATGGATAAAATGGATGTAAAGTGGATAAAAATGGATGTCGAGTGGATAAAATGGATGTAGAGTGGATAAAAATAGATGTAGAGAGGATAAAATGGAAGTAGAGTGGATAAAAATGGATGTGGAGTGGATAAAAATGGATGTAGAGTGGATAAAATGGATGTAGAGTGGATAAAATGGTTGTAGAGTGGATAAAAATGGATGTAGAGTGGATAAAATGGATGTAGAATGGATAAAATGGATGTAAAGTGGATAAAAATGGATGTCGAGTGGATAAAATGGATGTAGAGTGGATAAAAATAGATGTAGAGAGGATAAAATGGATGTAGAGTGGATAAAATGGATGTACAGTTAATAAAAATGGATGTAGAGTGGAAATAATGGATGTAGAGAGGATAAAATGGATGTAGAGTGGATAAAATGGATGTAGAGTTCATAAAAATGGATGTAGAGTGGATAAAAATGGATGTAGAGTGGATAAAAATGGATGTAGAGTGGATAAAATGGATGTAGAGTGGATAAAAATGGATGTAGAGAGGATAAAATGGATGTAGAGTGGATAAAATGGATGTACAGTTAATAAAAATGGATGTAGAGTGGAAATAATGGATGTAGAGAGGATAAAATGGATGTAGAGTGGATAAAATGGATGTAGAGTTCATAAAAATGGATGTAGAGTGGATAAAAATGGATGTAGATTGGATAAAATGGATGTAGAGTTGATAAAATGGATGTAAAGTGGATAAAATGGATGTAGAGTTAATAAAAATGGATGTACAGTGGAAATAATGGATGTAGAGAGGATAAAATGGATGTAGAGTGGATAAAATGGATGTAGAGTTCATAAAAATGGATGTAGAGTGGATAAAAATGGATGTAGATTGGATAAAATGGATGTGGAGTGGATAACAATGGATGTAGAGAGGATAAAAATGGATATAGGGTAGATAAAATGGATGTAGAGTTAATAAAAATGGATGTAGAGTGGATATAATGGATGTAGAGAGGATAAAATGGATGTGGAGTGGATAACAATGGATGTAGAGTGGATTAAATGGATGTAGAGTGGATAAAATGGATGAAGAGTGAATAAAATGGTTGTAGAGTGCATAAAAATGGATGTTGAGTGGATAAAATGGATGTAGAGTGGATAAAATGGATGTACATTTAATAAAAATGGATGTAGAGTGGATAAAAATGGATGTAGAGTGGATAAAATGGATGTAAAGTGGATAAAAATGGATGTCGAGTGGATAAAATGGATGTAGAGTGGAGAAAAATAGATGTAGAGAGGATAAAATGGAAGTAGAGTGGATAAAAATGGATGTAGAGTGGATAAAAATGGATGTAGAGTGGATAAAATGGATGTAGAGTGGATAAAAATGGATGTAGAGAGGATAAAATGGGTGTAGAGTGGATAAAATGGATGTACAGTTAATAAAAATGGATGTAGAGTGGAAATAATGGATGTAGAGAGGATAAAATGGATGTAGAGTGGAAATAATGGATGTAGAGAGGATAAAATGGATGTAGAGTGGATAAAATGGATGTAGAGTTCATAAAAATGGATGTAGAGTGGATAAAAATGGATGTAGATTGGATAAAGTGGATGTAGAGTTGATAAAATGGATGTAGAGTGGATAAAATGGATGTACAGTTAATAAAAATGGATGTAGAGTGGAAATAATGGATGTAGAGAGGATAAAATGGATGTAGAGTGGATAAAATGGATGTAGAGTTCATAAAAATGGATGTAGAGTGGATAAAAATGGATGTAGAGTGGATAAAATGGATGTAGAGTGGATAAAAATGGATGTAGAGTGGATAAAATGGATGTAGAGTGGATAAAATGGTTGTAGAGTGGATAAAAATGGATGTAGAGTGGATAAAATGGATGTAGAATGGATAAAATGGATGTAAAGTGGATAAAAATGGATGTCGAGTGGATAAAATGGATGTAGAGTGGATAAAAATAGATGTAGAGAGGATAAAATGGAAGTAGAGTGGATAAAAATGGATGTGGAGTGGATAAAAATGGATGTAGATTGGATAAAATGGATGTAGAGTTGATAAAATGGATGTAAAGTGGATAAAATGGATGTAGAGTTAATAAAAATGGATGTACAGTGGAAATAATGGATGTAGAGAGGATAAAATGGATGTAGAGTGGATAAAATGGATGTAGAGTTCATAAAAATGGATGTAGAGTGGATAAAAATGGATGTAGATTGGATAAAATGGATGTGGAGTGGATAACAATGGATGTAGAGAGGATAAAAATGGATATAGGGTAGATAAAATGGATGTAGAGTTAATAAAAATGGATGTAGAGTGGATATAATGGATGTAGAGAGGATAAAATGGATGTGGAGTGGATAACAATGGATGTAGAGTGGATTAAATGGATGTAGAGTGGATAAAATGGATGAAGAGTGAATAAAATGGTTGTAGAGTGCATAAAAATGGATGTTGAGTGGATAAAATGGATGTAGAGTGGATAAAATGGATGTACATTTAATAAAAATGGATGTAGAGTGGATAAAAATGGATGTAGAGTGGATAAAATGGATGTAGAGTGGATAAAAATGGATGTAGAGTGGATAAAATGGATGTAGAGTGGAGAAAAATAGATGTAGAGAGGATAAAATGGAAGTAGAGTGGATAAAAATGGATGTAGAGTGGATAAAAATGGATGTAGAGTGGATAAAATGGATGTAGAGTGGATAAAAATGGATGTAGAGAGGATAAAATGGGTGTAGAGTGGATAAAATGGATGTACAGTTAATAAAAATGGATGTAGAGTGGAAATAATGGATGTAGAGAGGATAAAATGGATGTAGAGTGGAAATAATGGATGTAGAGAGGATAAAATGGATGTAGAGTGGATAAAATGGATGTAGAGTTCATAAAAATGGATGTAGAGTGGATAAAAATGGATGTAGATTGGATAAAGTGGATGTAGAGTTGATAAAATGGATGTAGAGTGGATAAAATGGATGTACAGTTAATAAAAATGGATGTAGAGTGGAAATAATGGATGTAGAGAGGATAAAATGGATGTAGAGTGGATAAAATGGATGTAGAGTTCATAAAAATGGATGTAGAGTGGATAAAAATGGATGTAGAGTGGATAAAATGGATGTAGAGTGGATAAAAATGGATGTAGAGTGGATAAAATGGATGTAGAGTGGATAAAATGGTTGTAGAGTGGATAAAAATGGATGTAGAGTGGATAAAATGGATGTAGAATGGATAAAATGGATGTAAAGTGGATAAAAATGGATGTCGAGTGGATAAAATGGATGTAGAGTGGATAAAAATAGATGTAGAGAGGATAAAATGGAAGTAGAGTGGATAAAAATGGATGTGGAGTGGATAAAAATGGATGTAGAGTGGATAAAATGGATGTAGAGTGGATAAAATGGTTGTAGAGTGGATAAAAATGGATGTAGAGTGGATAAAATGGATGTAGAATGGATAAAATGGATGTAAAGTGGATAAAAATGGATGTCGAGTGGATAAAATGGATGTAGAGTGGATAAAAATAGATGTAGAGAGGATAAAATGGATGTAGAGTGGATAAAATGGATGTACAGTTAATAAAAATGGATGTAGAGTGGAAATAATGGATGTAGAGAGGATAAAATGGATGTAGAGTGGATAAAATGGATGTAGAGTTCATAAAAATGGATGTAGAGTGGATAAAAATGGATGTAGAGTGGATAAAAATGGATGTAGAGTGGATAAAATGGATGTAGAGTGGATAAAAATGGATGTAGAGAGGATAAAATGGATGTAGAGTGGATAAAATGGATGTACAGTTAATAAAAATGGATGTAGAGTGGAAATAATGGATGTAGAGAGGATAAAATGGATGTAGAGTGGATAAAATGGATGTAGAGTTCATAAAAATGGATGTAGAGTGGATAAAAATGGATGTAGATTGGATAAAATGGATGTAGAGTTGATAAAATGGATGTAAAGTGGATAAAATGGATGTAGAGTTAATAAAAATGGATGTACAGTGGAAATAATGGATGTAGAGAGGATAAAATGGATGTAGAGTGGATAAAATGGATGTAGAGTTCATAAAAATGGATGTAGAGTGGATAAAAATGGATGTAGATTGGATAAAATGGATGTGGAGTGGATAACAATGGATGTAGAGAGGATAAAAATGGATATAGGGTAGATAAAATGGATGTAGAGTTAATAAAAATGGATGTAGAGTGGATATAATGGATGTAGAGAGGATAAAATGGATGTGGAGTGGATAACAATGGATGTAGAGTGGATTAAATGGATGTAGAGTGGATAAAATGGATGAAGAGTGGATAAAATGGTTGTAGAGTGCATAAAAATGGATGTTGAGTGGATAAAATGGATGTAGAGTGGATAAAATGGATGTACATTTAATAAAAATGGATGTAGAGTGGATAAAAATGGATGTAGAGTGGATAAAATGGATGTAAAGTGGATAAAAATGGATGTAGAGTGGATAAAATGGATGTAGAGTGGAGAAAAATAGATGTAGAGAGGATAAAATGGAAGTAGAGTGGATAAAAATGGATGTAGAGTGGATAAAAATGGATGTAGAGTGGATAAAATGGATGTAGAGTGGATAAAATGGATGTACAGTTAATAAAAATGGATGTAGAGTGGAAATAATGGATGTAGAGAGGATAAAATGGATGTAGAGTGGAAATAATGGATGTAGAGAGGATAAAATGGATGTAGAGTGGATAAAATGGATGTACAGTGCATAAAAATGGATGTTGAGTGGATAAAATGGATGTAGAGTGGATAAAATGCATGTACATTTAATAAAAATGGATGTAGAGTTGATAAAAATGGATGTAGAGTGGATAAAAATGGATGTAGATTGGATAAAATGGATGTAGAGTGGATAAAATGGATGTAGAGTATATAAATTGGATGTAGAGTATATAAAATGGATGTAGAGTGGATAAAAATGGATGTCGAGTGGATAAAATGGATGTAGAGTGGATAAAAATGGATGTAGATTGGATAAAATGGATGTAGAGTATATAAATTGGATGTAGAGTATATAAAATGGATGTAGAGTGGATAAAAATGGAGGTCGAGTGGATAAAATGGATGTAGAGTGGATAAAAATGGATGTAGAGTGGATAAAATGGATGTAGAGTGGATAAAATGGATGTAGAGAGGATAAAATGGATGTAGAGTGGAAATAATGGATGTAGAGAGGATAAAATGGATGTAGAGTGGATAAAATGGATGTAGAGTGCATAAAAATGGATGTTGAGTGGATAAAATGGATGTAGAGTGGATAAAATGCATGTACATTTAATAAAAATGGATGTAGAGTTGATAAAAATGGATGTAGAGTGGATAAAAATGGATGTAGATTGGATAAAATGGATGTAGAGCGGATAAAATGGATGTAGAGTATATAAATTGGATGTAGAGTATATAAAATGGATGTAGAGTGGATAAAAATGGATGTCGAGTGGATAAAATGGATGTAGAGTGGATAAAAATGGATGTAGATTGGATAAAATGGATGTAGAGTATATAAATTGGATGTAGAGTATATAAAATGGATGTAGAGTGGATAAAAATGGATGTCGAGTGGATAAAATGGATGTAGAGTGGATAAAAATGGATGTAGAGTGGATAAAATGGATGTAGAGTTGATAAAAATGGATGTAGAGTGGATAAAATGGATGTAGAGTAGATAAAATGGATGTAGAGTGGATAAAATGGATGTAGAGTTGATAAAATGGATGTAAAGTGGATAAAATGGATGTAGAGTTAATAAAAATGGATGTAGAGTGGAAATAATGGATGTAGAGAGGATAAAATGGATGTAGAGTGGATAAAATGGATGTAGAGTGGATAAAAATGGATGTAGATTGGATAAAATGGATGTAGAGTGGATAAAAATGGATGTAGAGTGGATAAAATGGATGTAGAGTTAATAAAAATGGATGTAGAGTGGAAATAATGGATGTAGAGAGGATAAAATGGATGTAGAGTGGATAAAATGGATGTAGAGTTCATAAAAATGGATGTAGTGTGGATAAAATGGATGTAGAGTGGATAAAAATAGATGTAGAGAGGATAAAATGGAAGTAGAGTGGATAAAAATGGATGTAGAGTGTATAAAAATGGATGTAGAGTGGATAAAATGGATGTAGAGTGCATAAAAATGGATGTAGAGTGGATACAAATGGATGTAGATTGGATAAAATGGATGTAGAGTTAATAAAAATGGATGTAGAGTGGGTATAATGGATGTAGAGAGGATAAAAAGGATGTGGAGTGGATAACAATGGATGTAGAGTGGATAAAATGGATGTAGAGTGGATAAAATGGATGAAGAGTGGATAAAATGGTTGTAGAGTGGATAAAATGGATGTAGAGTAGATAAAAATGGATGTAGAGTGGACAAAATGGATGTAGAGTGGATAAAAATGGATGTAGAGTGGATAAAATGGATGTAGAGTGCATAAAAATGGATGTTGAGTGGATAAAATGGATGTAGAGTGGATAAAATTAATGTACATTTAATAAAAATGGATGTAGAGTGGATAAAAATGGATGTAGAGTGGATAAAAATGGATGTAGATTGGATAAAATGGTTGTAGAGTTAATAAAAGTGGATGTAGAGTGGATAAAATGGATGTAGAGTTGATAAAAATGGATGTAGAGTGGATAAAAATGGATGTAGATTGGATAAAATGGATGTAGAGTGGATAAAAATGGATGTAGAGTATATAAATTGGATGTAGAGTATATAAAATGGATGTAGAGTGGATAAAAATGGATGTCGAGTGGATAAAATGGATGTAGAGTGGATAAAAATGGATGTAGATTGGATAAAATGGATGTAGAGTGGATGAAAATGGATGTAGAGTATATAAATTGGATGTAGAGTGGATAAAATGATTGTAGAGTGGATAAAATGGATGTAGAGTTGATAAAAATGGATGTGTAGTGGATAAAAATGGATGTAGATTGGATAAAATGGATGTAGAGTGGATAAAAATGGATGTAAAGTGGATAAAAATGGATGTAGATTGGATAAAATGGATGTAGAGTGGATAAAAATAGATGTAGAGTGGATAAAAATGGATGTAGAGTGGATAAAATGATTGTAGAGTGGATAAAATGGATGTAGAGTTGATAAAAATGGATGTGGAGTGGATAAAAATGGATGTAGATTGGATAAAATGGATGTAGAGTGGATAAAAATGGATGTAGATTATATAAATTGGATGTAGAGTATATAAAATGGATGTAGAGTGGATAAAAATGGATGTCGAGTGGATAAAATGGATGTAGAGTGGATAAAAATGGATGTAGATTGGACAAAATGGATGTAGAGTTAATAAAAATGGATGTAGAGTGGATAAAATGGATGTATAGTGGATAAAAATGGATGTAGAGTAGATAAAATAGATGTAGAGTGGATAAAAATGGATGTAGAGTGGATAAAATGGATGTCGAGTGGATAAAATGGATGTAGAGTGGATAAAAATAGATGTAGAGTGGATAAAAATGGATGTAGAGTGGATACAATGGATGTAGAGTGGATAAAAATGGATGTAGAGTGGATAAAATGGATGTAGAGTGGATAAAAATGGATGTAGAGTGGATAAAATGGATGTAGAGTGCATAAAAATGGATGTAGAGTGGATAAAAATAGATGTAGATTGGATAAAATGGATGTAGAGTGGATAAAAATGGATGTAGATTATATAAATTGGATGTAGAGTATATAAAATGGATGTAGAGTGGATAAAAATGGATGTCGAGTGGATAAAATGGATGTAGAGTGGATAAAATGGATGTAGATTGGATAAAATGGATGTAGAGTGGATAAAATGGATGTATAGTGGATAAAAATGGATGTAGAGTAGATAAAATAGATGTAGAGTGGATAAAAATGGATGTAGAGTGGATAAAATGGATGTCGAGTGGATAAAATGGATGTAGAGTGGATAAAAATGGATGTAGATTGGATAAAATGGATGTAGAGTTAATAAAAATGGATGTAGAGTGGAAATAATGGATGTAGAGAGGATAAAATGGATGTAGAGTGGATAAAATGGATGTAGAGTTCATAAAAATGGATGTAGAGTGGATAAAATGGATGTAGAGTAGATAAAATGATTGTAGAGTGGATAAAATGGATGTAGAGTGGATAAAAATGGATGTTGAGTGGATAAAAATAGATGTAGAGTGGATAAAAATGGATGTAGAGTGGATACAATGGATGTAGAGTGGATAAAAATGGATGTAGAGTGGATAAAATGGATGTAGAGTGGATAAAAAAGGATGTAGAGTGGATAAAATGGATGTAGAGTGCATAAAAATGGATGCAGAGTGGATAAAAATAGATGTAGATTGGATAAAATGGATGTAGAGTGGATAAAAATGGATGTAGATTATATAAATTGGATGTAGAGTATATAAAATGGATGTAGAGTGGATAAAAATGGATGTCGAGTGGATAAAATGGATGTAGAGTGGATAAAATGGATGTAGATTGGATAAAATGGATGTAGAGTGGATAAAATGGATGTATAGTGGATAAAAATGGATGTAGAGTAGATAAAATAGATGTAGAGTGGATAAAAATGGATGTAGAGTGGATAAAATGGATGTAGAGTGGATAAAATGATTGTAGAGTGGATAAAATGGATGTAGAGTTGATAAAAATGGATGTGTAGTGGATAAAAATGGATGTAGATTGGATAAAATGGATGTAGAGTGGATAAAAATGGATGTAGAGTGGATAAAAATGGATGTAGAGTGGATAAAATGGATGTAGAGTGGATAAAATGGATGTACAGTTAATAAAAATGGATGTAGAGTGGAAATAATGGATGTAGAGAGGATAAAATGGATGTAGAGTGGAAATAATGGATGTAGAGAGGATAAAATGGATGTAGAGTGGATAAAATGGATGTAGAGTGCATAAAAATGGATGTTGAGTGGATAAAATGGATGTAGAGTGGATAAAATGCATGTACATTTAATAAAAATGGATGTAGAGTGGATAAAAATGGATGTAGAGTGGATAAAAATGGATGTGGAGTGGATAACAATGGATGTAGAGAGGATAAAAATGGATATAGGGTAGATAAAATGGATGTAGAGTTAATAAAAATGGATGTAGAGTGGAAATAATGGATGTAGAGAGGATAAAATGGATGTACAGTGGATAAAATGGATGTAGAGTGGATAAAATGGATGTAGAGTGGATAAAATGATTGTAGAGTGGATAAAATGGATGTAGAGTGGATAAAATGGATGTAGAGTGGATAAAAATGGATGTAGAGTGGATAAAATGGATGTAGAGTGGATAAAATGGTTGTAGAGTGGATAAAAATGGATGTAGAGTGGATAAAATGGATGTAGAATGGATAAAATGGATGTAAAGTGGATAAAAATGGATGTCGAGTGGATAAAATGGATGTAGAGTGGATAAAAATAGATGTAGAGAGGATAAAATGGAAGTAGAGTGGATAAAAATGGATGTGGAGTGGATAAAAATGGATGTAGAGTGGATAAAATGGATGTAGAGTGGATAAAATGGTTGTAGAGTTAATAAAAATGGATGTAGTGTGGAAATACTGGATGTAGAGAGGATAAAATGGATGTAGAGTTGATAAAAATGGATGTAGAGTGGATAAAAATGGATGTCGAGTGGATAAAATGGATATAGAGTGGATAAAATGGATGTAGAGTGGATAAAATGGATGTACATTTAATAAAAATGGATGTAGAGTGGATAAAATGGATGTAGAGTAGACTAAATGGATGTAGAGTGGATAAAATGGATGTAGAGTTGATAAAATGGATGTAAAGTGGATAAAATGGATGTAGAGTTAATAAAAATGGATGTAGAGTGGAAATAATGGATGTAGAGAGGATAAAATGGATGTAGAGTGGATAAAATGGATGTAGAGTTCATAAAAATGGATGTAGAGTGGATAAAAATGGATGTAGATTGGATAAAATGGATGTAGAGTGGATAAAAATGGATGTAGAGTGGATAAAATGGATGTAGAGTTAATAAAAATGGATGTAGAGTGGAAATAATGGATGTAGAGAGGATAAAATGGATGTACAGTGGATAAAATGGATGTAGAGTGGATAAAATGGATGTAGAGTGGATAAAATGATTGTAGAGTGGATAAAATGGATGTAGAGTGGATAAAATGGATGTAGAGTGGATAAAAATGGATGTAGAGTGGATAAAATGGATGTAGAGTGGATAAAATGGTTGTAGAGTGGATAAAAATGGATGTAGAGTGGATAAAATGGATGTAGAATGGATAAAATGGATGTAAAGTGGATAAAAATGGATGTCGAGTGGATAAAATGGATGTAGAGTGGATAAAAATAGATGTAGAGAGGATAAAATGGAAGTAGAGTGGATAAAAATGGATGTGGAGTGGATAAAAATGGATGTAGAGTGGATAAAATGGATGTAGAGTGGATAAAATGGTTGTAGAGTGGATAAAAATGGATGTAGAGTGGATAAAATGGATGTAGAATGGATAAAATGGATGTAAAGTGGATAAAAATGGATGTCGAGTGGATAAAATGGATGTAGAGTGGATAAAAATAGATGTAGAGAGGATAAAATGGATGTAGAGTGGATAAAATGGATGTACAGTTAATAAAAATGGATGTAGAGTGGAAATAATGGATGTAGAGAGGATAAAATGGATGTAGAGTGGATAAAATGGATGTAGAGTTCATAAAAATGGATGTAGAGTGGATAAAAATGGATGTAGAGTGGATAAAAATGGATGTAGAGTGGATAAAATGGATGTAGAGTGGATAAAAATGGATGTAGAGAGGATAAAATGGATGTAGAGTGGATAAAATGGATGTACAGTTAATAAAAATGGATGTAGAGTGGAAATAATGGATGTAGAGAGGATAAAATGGATGTAGAGTGGATAAAATGGATGTAGAGTTCATAAAAATGGATGTAGAGTGGATAAAAATGGATGTAGATTGGATAAAATGGATGTAGAGTTGATAAAATGGATGTAAAGTGGATAAAATGGATGTAGAGTGAATAAAAATGGATGTACAGTGGAAATAATGGATGTAGAGAGGATAAAATGGATGTAGAGTGGATAAAATGGATGTAGAGTTCATAAAAATGGATGTAGAGTGGATAAAAATGGATGTAGATTGGATAAAATGGATGTGGAGTGGATAACAATGGATGTAGAGAGGATAAAAATGGATATAGGGTAGATAAAATGGATGTAGAGTTAATAAAAATGGATGTAGAGTGGATATAATGGATGTAGAGAGGATAAAATGGATGTGGAGTGGATAACAATGGATGTAGAGTGGATTAAATGGATGTAGAGTGGATAAAATGGATGAAGAGTGAATAAAATGGTTGTAGAGTGCATAAAAATGGATGTTGAGTGGATAAAATGGATGTAGAGTGGATAAAATGGATGTACATTTAATAAAAATGGATGTAGAGTGGATAAAAATGGATGTAGAGTGGATAAAATGGATGTAGAGTGGATAAAAATGGATGTCGAGTGGATAAAATGGATGTAGAGTGGAGAAAAATAGATGTAGAGAGGATAAAATGGAAGTAGAGTGGATAAAAATGGATGTAGAGTGGATAAAAATGGATGTAGAGTGGATAAAATGGATGTAGAGTGGATAAAAATGGATGTAGAGAGGATAAAATGGGTGTAGAGTGGATAAAATGGATGTAGAGTTAATAAAAATGGATGTAGAGTGGAAATAATGGATGTAGAGAGGATAAAATGGATGTAGAGTGGAAATAATGGATGTAGAGAGGATAAAATGGATGTAGAGTGGATAAAATGGATGTAGAGTTCATAAAAATGGATGTAGAGTGGATAAAAATGGATGTAGATTGGATAAAATGGATGTAGAGTTGATAAAATGGATGTAGAGTGGATAAAATGGATGTACAGTTAATAAAAATGGATGTAGAGTGGAAATAATGGATGTAGAGAGGATAAAATGGATGTAGAGTGGATAAAATGGATGTAGAGTTCATAAAAATGGATGTAGAGTGGATAAAAATGGATGTAGAGTGGATAAAATGGATGTAGAGTGGATAAAAATGGATGTAGAGTGGATAAAATGGATGTAGAGTGGATAAAATGGTTGTAGAGTGGATAAAAATGGATGTAGAGTGGATAAAATGGATGTAGAATGGATAAAATGGATGTAAAGTGGATAAAAATGGATGTCGAGTGGATAAAATGGATGTAGAGTGGATAAAAATAGATGTAGAGAGGATAAAATGGAAGTAGAGTGGATAAAAATGGATGTGGAGTGGATAAAAATGGATGTAGATTGGATAAAATGGATGTAGAGTTGATAAAATGGATGTAAAGTGGATAAAATGGATGTAGAGTTAATAAAAATGGATGTAGAGTGGAAATAATGGATGTAGAGAGGATAAAATGGATGTAGAGTGGATAAAATGGATGTAGAGTTCATAAAAATGGATGTAGAGTGGATAAAAATGGATGTAGATTGGATAAAATGGATGTGGAGTGGATAACAATGGATGTAGAGAGGATAAAAATGGATATAGGGTAGATAAAATGGATGTAGAGTTAATAAAAATGGATGTAGAGTGGATATAATGGATGTAGAGAGGATAAAATGGATGTGGAGTGGATAACAATGGATGTAGAGTGGATTAAATGGATGTAGAGTGGATAAAATGGATGAAGAGTGAATAAAATGGTTGTAGAGTGCATAAAAATGGATGTTGAGTGGATAAAATGGATGTAGAGTGGATAAAATGGATGTACATTTAATAAAAATGGATGTAGAGTGGATAAAAATGGATGTAGAGTGGATAAAATGGATGTAAAGTGGATAAAAATGGATGTCGAGTGGATAAAATGGATGTAGAGTGGAGAAAAATAGATGTAGAGAGGATAAAATGGATGTAGAGTGGATAAAAATGGATGTAGAGTGGATAAAAATGGATGTAGAGTGGATAAAATGGATGTAGAGTGGATAAAAATGGATGTAGAGAGGATAAAATGGGTGTAGAGTGGATAAAATGGATGTACAGTTAATAAAAATGGATGTAGAGTGGAAATAATGGATGTAGAGAGGATAAAATGGATGTAGAGTGGAAATAATGGATGTAGAGAGGATAAAATGGATGTAGAGTGGATAAAATGGATGTAGAGTTCATAAAAATGGATGTAGAGTGGATAAAAATGGATGTAGATTGGATAAAGTGGATGTAGAGTTGATAAAATGGATGTAGAGTGGATAAAATGGATGTACAGTTAATAAAAATGGATGTAGAGTGGAAATAATGGATGTAGAGAGGATAAAATGGATGTAGAGTGGATAAAATGGATGTAGAGTTCATAAAAATGGATGTAGAGTGGATAAAAATGGATGTAGAGTGGATAAAATGGATGTAGAGTGGATAAAAATGGATGTAGAGTGGATAAAATGGATGTAGAGTGGATAAAATGGTTGTAGAGTGGATAAAAATGGATGTAGAGTGGATAAAATGGATGTAGAATGGATAAAATGGATGTAAAGTGGATAAAAATGGATGTCGAGTGGATAAAATGGATGTAGAGTGGATAAAAATAGATGTAGAGAGGATAAAATGGAAGTAGAGTGGATAAAAATGGATGTGGAGTGGATAAAAATGGATGTAGAGTGGATAAAATGGATGTAGAGTGGATAAAATGGTTGTAGAGTGGATAAAAATGGATGTAGAGTGGATAAAATGGATGTAGAATGGATAAAATGGATGTAAAGTGGATAAAAATGGATGTCGAGTGGATAAAATGGATGTAGAGTGGATAAAAATAGATGTAGAGAGGATAAAATGGATGTAGAGTGGATAAAATGGATGTACAGTTAATAAAAATGGATGTAGAGTGGAAATAATGGATGTAGAGAGGATAAAATGGATGTAGAGTGGATAAAATGGATGTAGAGTTCATAAAAATGGATGTAGAGTGGATAAAAATGGATGTAGAGTGGATAAAAATGGATGTAGAGTGGATAAAATGGATGTAGAGTGGATAAAAATGGATGTAGAGAGGATAAAATGGATGTAGAGTGGATAAAATGGATGTACAGTTAATAAAAATGGATGTAGAGTGGAAATAATGGATGTAGAGAGGATAAAATGGATGTAGAGTGGATAAAATGGATGTAGAGTTCATAAAAATGGATGTAGAGTGGATAAAAATGGATGTAGATTGGATAAAATGGATGTAGAGTTGATAAAATGGATGTAAAGTGGATAAAATGGATGTAGAGTTAATAAAAATGGATGTACAGTGGAAATAATGGATGTAGAGAGGATAAAATGGATGTAGAGTGGATAAAATGGATGTAGAGTTCATAAAAATGGATGTAGAGTGGATAAAAATGGATGTAGATTGGATAAAATGGATGTGGAGTGGATAACAATGGATGTAGAGAGGATAAAAATGGATATAGGGTAGATAAAATGGATGTAGAGTTAATAAAAATGGATGTAGAGTGGATATAATGGATGTAGAGAGGATAAAATGGATGTGGAGTGGATAACAATGGATGTAGAGTGGATTAAATGGATGTAGAGTGGATAAAATGGATGAAGAGTGGATAAAATGGTTGTAGAGTGCATAAAAATGGATGTTGAGTGGATAAAATGGATGTAGAGTGGATAAAATGGATGTACATTTAATAAAAATGGATGTAGAGTGGATAAAAATGGATGTAGAGTGGATAAAATGGATGTAAAGTGGATAAAAATGGATGTCGAGTGGATAAAATGGATGTAGAGTGGAGAAAAATAGATGTAGAGAGGATAAAATGGAAGTAGAGTGGATAAAAATGGATGTAGAGTGGATAAAAATGGATGTAGAGTGGATAAAATGGATGTAGAGTGGATAAAATGGATGTACAGTTAATAAAAATGGATGTAGAGTGGAAATAATGGATGTAGAGAGGATAAAATGGATGTAGAGTGGAAATAATGGATGTAGAGAGGATAAAATGGATGTAGAGTGGATAAAATGGATGTACAGTGCATAAAAATGGATGTTGAGTGGATAAAATGGATGTAGAGTGGATAAAATGGATGTACATTTAATAAAAATGGATGTAGAGTTGATAAAAATGGATGTAGAGTGGATAAAAATGGATGTAGATTGGATAAAATGGATGTAGAGTGGATAAAATGGATGTAGAGTATATAAATTGGATGTAGAGTATATAAAATGGATGTAGAGTGGATAAAAATGGATGTCGAGTGGATAAAATGGATGTAGAGTGGATAAAAATGGATGTAGATTGGATAAAATGGATGTAGAGTATATAAATTGGATGTAGAGTATATAAAATGGATGTAGAGTGGATAAAAATGGAGGTCGAGTGGATAAAATGGATGTAGAGTGGATAAAAATGGATGTAGAGTGGATAAAATGGATGTAGAGTAGATAAAATGGATGTAGAGAGGATAAAATGGATGTAGAGTGGAAATAATGGATGTAGAGAGGATAAAATGGATGTAGAGTGGATAAAATGGATGTAGAGTGCATAAAAATGGATGTTGAGTGGATAAAATGGATGTAGAGTGGATAAAATGCATGTACATTTAATAAAAATGGATGTAGAGTTGATAAAAATGGATGTAGAGTGGATAAAAATGGATGTAGATTGGATAAAATGGATGTAGAGCGGATAAAATGGATGTAGAGTATATAAATTGGATGTAGAGTATATAAAATGGATGTAGAGTGGATAAAAATGGATGTCGAGTGGATAAAATGGATGTAGAGTGGATAAAAATGGATGTAGATTGGATAAAATGGATGTAGAGTATATAAATTGGATGTAGAGTATATAAAATGGATGTAGAGTGGATAAAAATGGATGTCGAGTGGATAAAATGGATGTAGAGTGGATAAAAATGGATGTAGAGTGGATAAAATGGATGTAGAGTTGATAAAAATGGATGTAGAGTGGATAAAATGGATGTAGAGTAGATAAAATGGATGTAGAGTGGATAAAATGGATGTAGAGTTGATAAAATGGATGTAAAGTGGATAAAATGGATGTAGAGTTAATAAAAATGGATGTAGAGTGGAAATAATGGATGTAGAGAGGATAAAATGGATGTAGAGTGGATAAAATGGATGTAGAGTGGATAAAAATGGATGTAGATTGGATAAAATGGATGTAGAGTGGATAAAAATGGATGTAGAGTGGATAAAATGGATGTAGAGTTAATAAAAATGGATGTAGAGTGGAAATAATGGATGTAGAGAGGATAAAATGGATGTAGAGTGGATAAAATGGATGTAGAGTTCATAAAAATGGATGTAGTGTGGATAAAATGGATGTAGAGTGGATAAAAATGGATGTAGAGAGGATAAAATGGATGTAGAGTGGATAAAAATGGATGTAGAGTGTATAAAAATGGATGTAGAGTGGATAAAATGGATGTAGAGTGGATAAAATGGATGTAGAGTGGATAAAAATGGATGTAGAGAGGATAAAATGGATGTAGAGTGGATAAAATGGATGTACAGTTAATAAAAATGGATGTAGAGTGGAAATAATGGATGTAGAGAGGATAAAATGGATGTAGAGTGGATAAAATGGATGTAGAGTTCATAAAAATGGATGTAGAGTGGATAAAAATGGATGTAGATTGGATAAAATGGATGTAGAGTTGATAAAATGGATGTAAAGTGGATAAAATGGATGTAGAGTTAATAAAAATGGATGTAGAGTGGAAATAATGGATGTAGAGAGGATAAAATGGATGTAGAGTGGATAAAATGGATGTAGAGTTCATAAAAATGGATGTAGAGTGGATAAAAATGGATGTAGATTGGATAAAATGGATGTGGAGTGGATAACAATGGATGTAGAGAGGATAAAAATGTATATAGGGTAGATAAAATGGATGTAGAGTTAATAAAAATGGATGTAGAGTGGATATAATGGATGTAGAGAGGATAAAATTAATGTGGAGTGGATAACAATGGATGTAGAGTGGATAAAATGGATGTAGAGTGGATAAAATGGATGTAGAGTGGATAAAATGGATGTAGAGTTCATAAAAATGGATGTAGAGTGGATAAAAATGGATGTAGATTGGATAAAATGGATGTGGAGTGGATAACAATGGATGTAGAGAGGATAAAAATGTATATAGGGTAGATAAAATGGATGTAGAGTTAATAAAAATGGATGTAGAGTGGATATAATGGATGTAGAGAGGATAAAATGGATGTGGAGTGGATAACAATGGATGTAGAGTGGATAAAATGGATGTAGAGTGGATAAAATGGATGTAGAGTGGATAAAATGGATGTAGAGTGGATAAAATGGATGTAGAGTTCATAAAAATGGATGTAGAGTGGATAAAAATGGATGTAGATTGGATAAAATGGATATAGGGTAGATAAAATGGATGTAGAGTTAATAAAAATGGATGTAGAGTGGATATAATGGATGTAGAGAGGATAAAATGGATGTGGAGTGGATAACAATGGATGTAGAGTGGATAAAATGGATGTAGAGTGGATAAAATGGATGTAGAGTATATAAAATGGATGTAGAGTGGATAAAAATGGATGTAGAGTGGATAAAATGGATGTAGAGTGGATAAAAATGGATGTAGAGTGGATAAAATGGATGTAGAGTTGATAAAAATGGATTTAGAGTGGATAAAATGGATGTAGAGTATATAAATTGGATGTAGAGTATATAAAATGGATGTAGAGTATATAAAATGGATGTAGAGTGGATAAAAATGGATGTCGAGTGGATAAAATGGATGTAGAGTGGATAAAAATGGATGTAGAGTGGATAAAATGGATGTAGAGTTGATAAAAATGGATGTAGAGTGGATAAAATGGATGTAGAGTAGATAAAATGGATGTAGAGTGGATAAAATGGATGTAGAGTTGATAAAATGGATGTAAAGTGGATAAAAATGGATGTAGAGTGGATATAATGGATGTAGAGAGGATAAAATGGATGTGGAGTGGATAACAATGGATGTAGAGTGGATAAAATGGATGTAGAGTGGATAAAATGGATGTAGAGTATATAAAATGGATGTAGAGTGGATAAAAATGGATGTAGAGTGGATAAAATGGATGTAGAGTATATAAAATGGATGTAGAGTGGATAAAAATGGATGTCGAGTGGATAAAATGGATGTAGAGTGGATAAAAATGGATGTAGAGTGGATAAAATGGATGTAGAGTTGATAAAAATGGATGTAGAGTGGATAAAATGGATGTAGAGTATATAAATTGGATGTAGAGTATATAAAATGGATGTAGAGTATATAAAATGGATGTAGAGTGGATAAAAATGGATGTCGAGTGGATAAAATGGATGTAGAGTGGATAAAAATGGATGTAGAGTGGATAAAATGGATGTAGAGTTGATAAAAATGGATGTAGAGTGGATAAAATGGATGTAGAGTTGATAAAATGGATGTAAAGTGGATAAAATGGATGTAGAGTTAATAAAAATGGATGTAGAGTGGAAATAATGGATGTAGAGAGGATAAAATGGATGTAGAGTGGATAAAATGGATGTAGAGTTCATAAAAATGGATGTAGAGTGGATAAAAATGGATGTAGATTGGATAAAATGGATGTAGAGTGGATAAAAATGGATGTAGAGTGGATAAAATGGATGTAGAGTTAATAAAAATGGATGTAGAGTGGAAATAATGGATGTAGAGAGGATAAAATGGATGTAGAGTGGATAAAATGGATGTAGAGTTCATAAAAATGGATGTAGAGTGGATAAAATGGATGTAGAGTGGATAAAAATAGATGTAGAGAGGATAAAATGGAAGTAGAGTGGATAAAAATGGATGTAGAGTGTATAAAAATGGATGTAGAGTGGATAAAATGGATGTAGAGTGGATAAAATGGATGTAGAGTGGATAAAAATGGATGTAGAGAGGATAAAATGGATGTAGAGTGGATAAAATGGATGTACAGTTAATAAAAATGGATGTAGAGTGGAAATAATGGATGTAGAGAGGATAAAATGGATGTAGAGTGGATAAAATGGATGTAGAGTTCATAAAAATGGATGTAGAGTGGATAAAAATGGATGTAGATAGGATAAAATGGATGTAGAGTTGATAAAATGGATGTAAAGTGGATAAAATGGATGTAGAGTTAATAAAAATGGATGTAGAGTGGATAAAATGGATGTAGAGTGGATAAAATGGTTGTAGAGTGGATAAAAATGGATGTAGAGTGGATAAAATGGATGTAGAATGGATAAAATGGATGTAAAGTGGATAAAAATGGATGTCGAGTGGATAAAATGGATGTAGAGTGGATAAAAATAGATGTAGAGAGGATAAAATGGAAGTAGAGTGGATACAAATGGATGTAGAGTGGATAAAAATGGATGTAGAGTGGATAAAATGGATGTAGAGTGGATAAAAATGGATGTAGAGAGGATAAAATGGATGTAGAGTGGATAAAATGGATGTACAGTTAATAAAAATGGATGTAGAGTGGAAATAATGGATGTAGAGAGGATAAAATGGATGTAGAGTGGATAAAATGGATGTAGAGTTCATAAAAATGGATGTAGAGTGGATAAAAATGGATGTAGAGTGGATAAAATGGATGTAAAGTGGATAAAATGGATGTAGAGTTAATAAAAATGGATGTAGAGTGGATAAAATGGATGTAGAGTGGATAAAATGGTTGTAGAGTGGATAAAAATGGATGTAGAGTGGATAAAATGGATGTAGAATGGATAAAATGGATGTAAAGTGGATAAAAATGGATGTCGAGTGGATAAAATGGATGTAGAGTGGATAAAAATAGATGTAGAGAGGATAAAATGGAAGTAGAGTGGATAAAAATGGATGTAGAGTGGATAAAAATGGATGTAGAGTGGATAAAATGGATGTAGAGTGGATAAAAATGGATGTAGAGAGGATAAAATGGATGTAGAGTGGATAAAATGGATGTACAGTTAATAAAAATGGATGTAGAGTGGAAATAATGGATGTAGAGAGGATAAAATGGATGTAGAGTGGATAAAATGGATGTAGAGTTCATAAAAATGGATGTAGAGTGGATAAAAATGGATGTAGAGTGGATAAAATGGATGTAAAGTGGATAAAATGGATGTAGAGTTAATAAAAATGGATGTAGAGTGGAAATAATGGATGTAGAGAGGATAAAATGGATGTAGAGTGGATAAAATGGATGTAGAGTTCATAAAAATGGATGTAGAGTGGATAAAAATGGATGTAGATTGGATAAAATGGATGTGGAGTGGATAACAATGGATGTAGAGAGGATAAAAATGTATATAGGGTAGATAAAATGGATGTAGAGTTAATAAAAATGGATGTAGAGTGGATATAATGGATGTAGAGAGGATAAAATGGATGTGGAGTGGATAACAATGGATGTAGAGTGGATAAAATGGATGTAGAGTGGATAAAATGGATGTAGAGTGGATAAAATGGATGTAGAGTGGATAAAATGGATGTAGAGTTCATAAAAATGGATGTAGAGTGGATAAAAATGGATGTAGATTGGATAAAATGGATATAGGGTAGATAAAATGGATGTAGAGTTAATAAAAATGGATGTAGAGTGGATATAATGGATGTAGAGATGATAAAATGGATGTGGAGTGGATAACAATGGATGTAGAGTGGATAAAATGGATGTAGAGTGGATAAAATGGATGTAGAGTATATAAAATGGATGTAGAGTGGATAAAAATGGATGTAGAGTGGATAAAATGGATGTAGAGTTGATAAAAATGGATGTAGAGTGGATAAAATGGATGTAGAGTAGATAAAATGGATGTAGAGTGGATAAAATGGTTGTAGAGTGGATAAAATGGATGTAGAGTGGATAAAATGGATGTAGAGTGGATAAAAATGGATGTAGAGTGGATAAAATGGATGTAGAGTGGATAAAATGGTTGTAGAGTGGATAAAAATGGATGTAGAGTGGATAAAATGGATGTAGAATGGATAAAATGGATGTAAAGTGGATAAAAATGGATGTCGAGTGGATAAAATGGATGTAGAGTGGATAAAAATAGATGTAGAGAGGATAAAATGGAAGTAGAGTGGATAAAAATGGATGTGGAGTGGATAAAAATGGATGTAGAGTGGATAAAATGGATGTAGAGTGGATAAAATGGTTGTAGAGTGGATAAAAATGGATGTAGAGTGGATAAAATGGATGTAGAATGGATAAAATGGATGTAAAGTGGATAAAAATGGATGTCGAGTGGATAAAATGGATGTAGAGTGGATAAAAATAGATGTAGAGAGGATAAAATGGAAGTAGAGTGGATAAAAATGGATGTAGAGTGGATAAAAATGGATGTAGAGTGGAAAAATGGATGTAGAGTGGATAAAAATGGATGTAGAGAGGATAAAATGGATGTAGAGTCGATAAAATGGATGTACAGTGGAAATAATGGATGTAGAGAGGATAAAATGGATGTAGAGTGGATAAAATGGATGTAGAGTGGATAAAAATGGATGTAGAGTGGATAAAATGGATGAAGAGTGGATAAAATGGTTGTAGAGTGGATAAAAATGGATGTAGAGTGGATAAAATGGATGTAAAGTGGATAAAAATGGATGTCGAGTGGATAAAATGGATGTAGAGTGGAGAAAAATAGATGTAGAGAGGATAAAATGGATGTAGAGTGGATAAAATGGATGTAGAGTTCATAAAAATGGATGTAGAGTGGATAAAAATGGATGTAGATTGGATAAAATGGATGTAGAGTTGATAAAATGGATGTAAAGTGGATAAAATGGATGTAGAGTTCATAAAAATGGATGTAGAGTGGATAAAAATGGATGTAGATTGGATAAAATGGATGTAGATTGGACAAAATGGATGTAGAGTTAATAAAAATGGATGTAGAGTGGATAAAATGGATGTATAGTGGATAAAAATGGATGTAGAGTAGATAAAATAGATGTAGAGTGGATAAAAATGGATGTAGAGTGGATAAAATGGATGTAGAGTGGATAAAATGGATGTAGAGTTCATAAAAATGGATGTAGAGTGGATAAAAATGGATGTAGATTGGATAAAATGGATGTAGAGTTGATAAAATGGATGTAAAGTGGATAAAATGGATGTAGAGTTAATAAAAATGGATGTAGAGTGGAAATAATGGATGTAGAGAGGATAAAATGGATGTAGAGTGGATATAATGGATGTAGAGAGGATAAAATGGATGTGGAGTGGATAACAATGGATGTAGAGTGGATAAAATGGATGTAGAGTGGATAAAATGGATGTAGAGAGGATAAAATGGATGTAGAGTGGATAAAATGGATGTAGAGTTCATAAAAATGGATGTAGAGTGGATAAAAATGGATGTAGATTGGATAAAATGGATATAGGGTAGATAAAATGGATGTAGAGTTAATAAAAATGGATGTAGAGTGGATATAATGGATGTAGAGAGGATAAAATGGATGTGGAGTGGATAACAATGGATGTAGAGTGGATAAAATGGATGTAGAGTGGATAAAATGGATGTAGAGTATATAAAATGGATGTAGAGTGGATAAAAATGGATGTCGAGTGGATAAAATGGATGTAGAGTGGATAAAAATGGATGTAGAGTGGATAAAATGGATGTAGAGTTGATAAAAATGGATGTAGAGTGGATAAAATGGATGTAGAGTATATAAATTGGATGTAGAGTATATAAAATGGATGTAGAGTATATAAAATGGATGTAGAGTGGATAAAAATGGATGTCGAGTGGATAAAATGGATGTAGAGTGGATAAAAATGGATGTAGAGTGGATAAAATGGATGTAGAGTTGATAAAAATGGATGTAGAGTGGATAAAATGGATGTAGAGTAGATAAAATGGATGTAGAGTGGATAAAATGGATGTAGAGTTGATAAAATGGATGTAAAGTGGATAAAATGGATGTAGAGTTAATAAAAATGGATGTAGAGTGGAAATAATGGATGTAGAGAGGATAAAATGGATGTAGAGTGGATAAAATGGATGTAGAGTTCATAAAAATGGATGTAGAGTATATAAAATGGATGTAGAGTATATAAAATGGATGTAGAGTGGATAAAAATGGATGTCGAGTGGATAAAATGGATGTAGAGTGGATAAAAATGGATGTAGAGTGGATAAAATGGATGTAGAGTTGATAAAAATGGATGTAGAGTGGAAATAATGGATGTAGAGAGGATAAAATGGATGTAGAGTGGATAAAATGGATGTAGAGTTCATAAAAATGGATGTAGAGTGGATAAAAATGGATGTAGATTGGATAAAATGGATGTAGAGTTGATAAAATGGATGTAAAGTGGATAAAATGGATGTAGAGTTAATAAAAATGGATGTAGAGTGGATAAAATGGATGTAGAGTGGATAAAATGGTTGTAGAGTGGATAAAAATGGATGTAGAGTGGATAAAATGGATGTAGAATGGATAAAATGGATGTAAAGTGGATAAAAATGGATGTCGAGTGGATAAAATGGATGTAGAGTGGATAAAAATAGATGTAGAGAGGATAAAATGGAAGTAGAGTGGATAAAAATGGATGTAGAGTGGATAAAAATGGATGTAGAGTGGATAAAATGGATGTAGAGTTCATAAAAATGGATGTAGAGTGGATAAAAATGGATGTAGAGTGGATAAAATGGATGTAAAGTGGATAAAATGGATGTAGAGTTAATAAAAATGGATGTAGAGTGGAAATAATGGATGTAGAGAGGATAAAATGGATGTAGAGTGGATAAAATGGATGTAGAGTTCATAAAAATGGATGTAGAGTGGATAAAAATGGATGTAGATTGGATAAAATGGATGTGGAGTGGATAACAATGGATGTAGAGAGGATAAAAATGTATATAGGGTAGATAAAATGGATGTAGAGTTAATAAAAATGGATGTAGAGTGGATATAATGGATGTAGAGAGGATAAAATGGATGTGGAGTGGATAACAATGGATGTAGAGTGGATAAAATGGATGTAGAGTGGATAAAATGGATGTAGAGAGGATAAAATGGATGTAGAGTGGATAAAATGGATGTAGAGTTCATAAAAATGGATGTAGAGTGGATAAAAATGGATGTAGATTGGATAAAATGGATATAGGGTAGATAAAATGGATGTAGAGTTAATAAAAATGGATGTAGAGTGGATATAATGGATGTAGAGATGATAAAATGGATGTGGAGTGGATAACAATGGATGTAGAGTGGATAAAATGGATGTAGAGTGGATAAAATGGATGTAGAGTATATAAAATGGATGTAGAGTGGATAAAAATGGATGTAGAGTGGATAAAATGGATGTAGAGTTGATAAAAATGGATGTAGAGTGGATAAAATGGATGTAGAGTAGATAAAATGGATGTAGAGTGGATAAAATGGTTGTAGAGTGGATAAAATGGATGTAGAGTGGATAAAATGGATGTAGAGTGGATAAAAATGGATGTAGAGTGGATAAAATGGATGTAGAGTGGATAAAATGGTTGTAGAGTGGATAAAAATGGATGTAGAGTGGATAAAATGGATGTAGAATGGATAAAATGGATGTAAAGTGGATAAAAATGGATGTCGAGTGGATAAAATGGATGTAGAGTGGATAAAAATAGATGTAGAGTGGATAAAAATGGATGTAGATTGGATAAAATGGATGTAGAGTTGATAAAATGGATGTAAAGTGGATAAAATGGATGTAGAGTTAATAAAAATGGATGTACAGTGGAAATAATGGATGTAGAGAGGATAAAATGGATGTAGAGTGGATAAAATGGATGTAGAGTTCATAAAAATGGATGTAGAGTGGATAAAATGGATGAAGAGTGGATAAAAAGGTTGTAGAGTGCATAAAAATGGATGTTGAGGGGATAAAATGGATGTAGAGTGGATAAAATGGATGTACATTTAATAAAAATGGATGTAGAGTGGATAAAAATGGATGTAGAGTGGATAAAATGGATGTAAAGTGGATAAAAATGGATGTCGAGTGGATAAAATGGATGTAGAGTGGAGAAAAATAGATGTAGAGAGGATAAAATGGATGTAGAGTGGATAAAATGGATGTAGAGTTCATAAAAATGGATGTAGAGTGGATAAAAATGGATGTAGATTGGATAAAATGGATGTAGAGTTGATAAAATGGATGTAAAGTGGATAAAATGGATGTAGAGTTAATAAAAATGGATGTAGAGTGGAAATAATGGATGTAGAGAGGATAAAATGGATGTAGAGTGGATAAAATGGATGTAGAGTTCATAAAAATGGATGTAGAGTGGATAAAAATGGATGTAGATTGGATAAAATGGATGTAGAGTTGATAAAATGGATGTAAAGTGGATAAAATGGATGTAGAGTTAATAAAAATGGATGTACAGTGGAAATAATGGATGTAGAGAGGATAAAATGGATGTAGAGTGGATAAAATGGATGTAGAGTTCATAAAAATGGATGTAGAGTGGATAAAATGGATGAAGAGTGGATAAAAAGGTTGTAGAGTGCATAAAAATGGATGTTGAGGGGATAAAATGGATGTAGAGTGGATAAAATGGATGTACATTTAATAAAAATGGATGTAGAGTGGATAAAAATGGATGTAGAGTGGATAAAATGGATGTAAAGTGGATAAAAATGGATGTCGAGTGGATAAAATGGATGTAGAGTGGAGAAAAATAGATGTAGAGAGGATAAAATGGATGTAGAGTGGATAAAATGGATGTAGAGTTCATAAAAATGGATGTAGAGTGGATAAAAATGGATGTAGATTGGATAAAATGGATGTAGAGTTGATAAAATGGATGTAAAGTGGATAAAATGGATGAAGAGTTAATAAAAATGGATGTAGAGTGGAAATAATGGATGTAGAGAGGATAAAATGGATGTAGAGTGGATAAAAATGGATGTAGAGTGGATAAAAATGGATGTAGAGTGGATAAAATGGATGTAGAGTGGATAAAAATGGATGTAGAGAGGATAAAATGGATGTAGAGTGGATAAAATGGATGTACAGTTAATAAAAATGGATGTAGAGTGGAAATAATGGATGTAGAGAGGATAAAATGGATGTAGAGTGGATAAAATGGATGTAGAGTGGATAAAATGGATGTAGAGTTCATAAAAATGGATGTAGAGTGGATAAAAATGGATGTAGATTGGATAAAATGGATGTAGAGTTGATAAAATGGATGTAAAGTGGATAAAATGGATGTAGAGTTAATAAAAATGGATGTAGAGTGGAAATAATGGATGTAGAGAGGATAAAATGGATGTAGAATGGATAAAATGGATGTAGAGTGGATAAAAATGGATGTAGAGTGGATAAAATGGATGAAGAGTGGATAAAATGGTTGTAGAGTGCATAAAAATGGATGTTGAGGGGATAAAATGGATGTAGAGTGGATAAAATGGATGTACATTTAATAAAAATGGATGTAGAGTGGATAAAAATGGATGTAGAGTGGATAAAATGGATGTAAAGTGGATAAAAATGGATGTCGAGTGGATAAAATGGATGTAGAGTGGATAAAAATAGATGTAGAGAGGATAAAATGGATGTAGAGTGGATAAAATGGATGTAGAGTTCATAAAAATGGATGTAGAGTGGATAAAAATGGATGTAGATTGGATAAAATGGATGTAGAGTTGATAAAATGGATGTAAAGTGGATAAAATGGATGTAGAGTTCATAAAAATGGATGTAGAGTGGATAAAAATGGATGTAGATTGGATAAAATGGATGTAGATTGGACAAAATGGATGTAGAGTTAATAAAAATGGATGTAGAGTGGATAAAATGGATGTATAGTGGATAAAAATGGATGTAGAGTAGATAAAATAGATGTAGAGTGGATAAAAATGGATGTAGAGTGGATAAAATGGATGTAGAGTGGATAAAATGGATGTAGAGTTCATAAAAATGGATGTAGAGTGGATAAAAATGGATGTAGATTGGATAAAATGGATGTAGAGTTGATAAAATGGATGTAAAGTGGATAAAATGGATGAAGAGTTAATAAAAATGGATGTAGAGTGGAAATAATGGATGTAGAGAGGATAAAATGGATGTAGAGTGGATATAATGGATGTAGAGAGGATAAAATGGATGTGGAGTGGATAACAATGGATGTAGAGTGGATAAAATGGATGTAGAGTGGATAAAATGGATGTAGAGAGGATAAAAGGGATGTAGAGTGGATAAAATGGATGTAGAGTTCATAAAAATGGATGTAGAGTGGATAAAAATGGATGTAGATTGGATAAAATGGATATAGGGTAGATAAAATGGATGTAGAGTTAATAAAAATGGATGTAGAGTGGATATAATGGATGTAGAGAGGATAAAATGGATGTGGAGTGGATAACAATGGATGTAGAGTGGATAAAATGGATGTAGAGTGGATAAAATGGATGTAGAGTATATAAAATGGATGTAGAGTGGATAAAAATGGATGTCGAGTGGATAAAATGGATGTAGAGTGGATAAAAATGGATGTAGAGTGGATAAAATGGATGTAGAGTTGATAAAAATGGATGTAGAGTGGATAAAATGGATGTAGAGTATATAAATTGGATGTAGAGTATATAAAATGGATGTAGAGTATATAAAATGGATGTAGAGTGGATAAAATGGATGTAGAGTTCATAAAAATGGATGTAGAGTGGATAAAATGGATGTAGAGTTCATAAAAATGGATGTAGAGTGGATAAAAATGGATGTAGATTGGATAAAATGGATGTAGAGTTGATAAAATGGATGTAAAGTGGATAAAATGGATGTAGAGTTAATAAAAATGGATGTAGAGTGGATAAAATGGATGTAGAGTGGATAAAATGGTTGTAGAGTGGATAAAAATGGATGTAGAGTGGATAAAATGGATGTAGAATGGATAAAATGGATGTAAAGTGGATAAAAATGGATGTCGAGTGGATAAAATGGATGTAGAGTGGATAAAAATAGATGTAGAGAGGATAAAATGGATGTAGAGTGGATAAAAATGGATGTAGAGTGGATAAAAATGGATGTAGAGTGGATAAAATGGATGTAGAGTGGATAAAAATGGATGTAGAGAGGATAAAATGGATGTAGAGTGGATAAAATGGATGTACAGTTAATAAAAATGGATGTAGAGTGGAAATAATGGATGTAGAGAGGATAAAATGGATGTAGAGTGGATAAAATGGATGTAGAGTTCATAAAAATGGATGTAGAGTGGATAAAAATGGATGTAGAGTGGATAAAATGGATGTAAAGTGGATAAAATGGATGTAGAGTTAATAAAAATGGATGTAGAGTGGAAATAATGGATGTAGAGAGGATAAAATGGATGTAGAGTGGATAAAATGGATGTAGAGTTCATAAAAATGGATGTAGAGTGGATAAAAATGGATGTAGATTGGATAAAATGGATGTGGAGTGGATAACAATGGATGTAGAGAGGATAAAAATGTATATAGGGTAGATAAAATGGATGTAGAGTTAATAAAAATGGATGTAGAGTGGATATAATGGATGTAGAGAGGATAAAATGGATGTGGAGTGGATAACAATGGATGTAGAGTGGATAAAATGGATGTAGAGTGGATAAAATGGATGTAGAGAGGATAAAATGGATGTAGAGTGGATAAAATGGATGTAGAGTTCATAAAAATGGATGTAGAGTGGATAAAAATGGATGTAGATTGGATAAAATGGATATAGGGTAGATAAAATGGATGTAGAGTTAATAAAAATGGATGTAGAGTGGATATAATGGATGTAGAGATGATAAAATGGATGTGGAGTGGATAACAATGGATGTAGAGTGGATAAAATGGATGTAGAGTGGATAAAATGGATGTAGAGTATATAAAATGGATGTAGAGTGGATAAAAATGGATGTAGAGTGGATAAAATGGATGTAGAGTTGATAAAAATGGATGTAGAGTGGATAAAATGGATGTAGAGTAGATAAAATGGATGTAGAGTGGATAAAATGGTTGTAGAGTGGATAAAATGGATGTAGAGTGGATAAAATGGATGTAGAGTGGATAAAAATGGATGTAGAGTGGATAAAATGGATGTAGAGTGGATAAAATGGTTGTAGAGTGGATAAAAATGGATGTAGAGTGGATAAAATGGATGTAGAATGGATAAAATGGATGTAAAGTGGATAAAAATGGATGTCGAGTGGATAAAATGGATGTAGAGTGGATAAAAATAGATGTAGAGAGGATAAAATGGAAGTAGAGTGGATAAAAATGGATGTAGAGTGGATAAAAATGGATGTAGAGTGGAAAAATGGATGTAGAGTTGATAAAAATGGATGTAGAGAGGATAAAATGGATGTAGAGTGGATAAAATGGATGTACAGTTAATAAAAATGGATGTAGAGTGGAAATAATGGATGTAGAGAGGATAAAATGGATGTAGAGTGGATAAAATGGATGTAGAGTTCATAAAAATGGATGTAGAGTGGATAAAATGGATGAAGAGTGGATAAAATGGTTGTAGAGTGCATAAAAATGGATGTTGAGGGGATAAAATGGATGTAGAGTGGATAAAATGGATGTACATTTAATAAAAATGGATGTAGAGTGGATAAAAATGGATGTAGAGTGGATAAAATGGATGTAGAGTGGAGAAAAATAGATGTAGAGAGGATAAAATGGATGTAGAGTGGATAAAATGGATGTAGAGTTCATAAAAATGGATGTAGAGTGGATAAAAATGGATGTAGATTGGATAAAATGGATGTAGAGTTGATAAAATGGATGTAAAGTGGATAAAATGGATGAAGAGTTAATAAAAATGGATGTAGAGTGGAAATAATGGATGTAGAGAGGATAAAATGGATGTAGAGTGGATAAAAATGGATGTAGAGTGGATAAAAATGGATGTAGAGTGGATAAAATGGATGTAGAGTGGATAAAAATGGATGTAGAGAGGATAAAATGGATGTAGAGTGGATAAAATGGATGTACAGTTAATAAAAATGGATGTAGAGTGGAAATAATGGATGTAGAGAGGATAAAATGGATGTAGAGTGGATAAAATGGATGTAGAGTTCATAAAAATGGATGTAGAGTGGATAAAAATGGATGTAGATTGGATAAAATGGATGTAGAGTTGATAAAATGGATGTAAAGTGGATAAAATGGATGTAGAGTTAATAAAAATGGATGTAGAGTGGAAATAATGGATGTAGAGAGGATAAAATGGATGTAGAGCGGATAAAATGGATGTAGAGTTCATAAAAATGGATGTAGAGTGGATAAAAATGGATGTAGATTGGATAAAATGGATGTAGAGTTAATAAAAGTGGATGTAGAGTGGATAAAATGGATGTAGAGTTGATAAAAATGGATGTAGAGTGGATAAAATGGATGTATAGTGGATAAAAATGGATGTAGAGTAGATAAAATAGATGTAGAGTGGATAAAAATGGATGTAGAGTGGATAAAATGGATGTCGAGTGGATAAAATGGATGTAGAGTGGATAAAAATAGATGTAGAGTGGATAAAAATGGATGTAGAGTGGATAAAATGGATGTAGAGTGCATAAAAATGGATGTTGAGTGGATAAAATGGATGTAGAGTGGATAAAATGTATGTACATTTAATAAAAATGGATGTAGAGTGGATAAAAATGGATGTAGAGTGGATAAAAATGGATGTAGATTGGATAAAATGGATGTAGAGTTAATAAAAGTGGATGTAGAGTGGATAAAATGGATGTAGAGTTGATAAAAATGGATGTAGAGTGGATAAAAATGGATGTAGATTGGATAAAATGGATGTAGAGTGGATAAAATGGATGTAGAGTATATAAATTGGATGTAGAGTATATAAAATGGATGTAGAGTGGATAAAAATGGATGTCGAGTGGATAAAATGGATGTAGAGTGGATAAAAATGGATGTAGATTGGATAAAATGGATGTAGAGTGGATGAAAATGGATGTAGAGTATATAAATTGGATGTAGAGTATATAAAATGGATGTAGAGTGGATAAAATGGATGTAGAGTGGATAAAATGGATGTAGAGTTGATAAAATGGATGTAAAGTGGATAAAATGGATGTAGAGTTAATAAAAATGGATGTAGAGTGGAAATAATGGATGTAGAGAGGATAAAATGGATGTAGAGTGGATAAAATGGATGTAGAGTTCATAAAAATGGATGTAGAGTGGATAAAAATGGATGTAGATTGGATAAAATGGATGTGGAGTGGATAACAATGGATGTAGAGAGGATAAAAATGTATATAGGGTAGATAAAATGGATGTAGAGTTAATAAAAATGGATGTAGAGTGGATATAATGGATGTAGAGAGGATAAAATGGATGTGGAGTGGATAACAATGGATGTAGAGTGGATAAAATGGATGTAGAGTGGATAAAATGGATGTAGAGAGGATAAAATGGATGTAGAGTGGATAAAATGGATGTAGAGTATATAAAATGGATGTAGAGTGGATAAAAATGGATGTCGAGTGGATAAAATGGATGTAGAGTGGATAAAAATGGATGTAGAGTGGATAAAATGGATGTAGAGTTGATAAAAATGGATGTAGAGTGGATAAAATGGATGTAGAGTAGATAAAATGGATGTAGAGTGGATAAAATGGTTGTAGAGTGGATAAAATGGATGTAGAGTAGATAAAATGGATGTAGAGTGGATAAAAATGGATGTAGAGTGGATAAAATGGATGTAGAGTGGATAAAATGGTTGTAGAGTGGATAAAAATGGATGTAGAGTTAATAAAAATGGATGTAGAGTGGAAATAATGGATGTAGAGAGGATAAAATGGATGTAGAGTGGATAAAATGGATGTAGAGTGGATAAAAATGGATGTAGATTGGATAAAATGGATGTGGAGTGGATAACAATGGATGTAGAGAGGATAAAAATGTATATAGGGTAGATAAAATGGATGTAGAGTTAATAAAAATGGATGTAGAGTGGATATAATGGATGTAGAGAGGATAAAATGGATGTGGAGTGGATAACAATGGATGTAGAGTGGATAAAATGGATGTAGAGTGGATAAAATGGATGTAGAGAGGATAAAATGGATGTAGAGTGGATAAAATGGATGTAGAGTTCATAAAAATGGATGTAGAGTGGATAAAAATGGATGTAGATTGGATAAAATGGATGTAGAGTGGATGAAAATGGATGTAGAGTATATAAATTGGATGTAGAGTATATAAAATGGATGTAGAGTGGATAAAATGGATGTAGAGTGGATAAAATGGATGTAGAGTTGATAAAATGGATGTAAAGTGGATAAAATGGATGTAGAGTTAATAAAAATGGATGTAGAGTGGAAATAATGGATGTAGAGAGGATAAAATGGATGTAGAGTGGATAAAATGGATGTAGAGTTCATAAAAATGGATGTAGAGTGGATAAAAATGGATGTAGATTGGATAAAATGGATGTGGAGTGGATAACAATGGATGTAGAGAGGATAAAAATGTATATAGGGTAGATAAAATGGATGTAGAGTTAATAAAAATGGATGTAGAGTGGATATAATGGATGTAGAGAGGATAAAATGGATGTGGAGTGGATAACAATGGATGTAGAGTGGATAAAATGGATGTAGAGTGGATAAAACGGATGTAGAGTGGATAAAAATGGATGTAGAGTGGATACAATGGTTGTAGAGTGGATAAAAATGGATATAGGGTAGATAAAATGGATGTAGAGTGGATATAATGGATGTAGAGAGGATAAAATGGATGTGGAGTGGATAAAATGGATGTAGAGTGGATAAAATGGTTGTAGAGTGGATAAAATGGATGTAGAGTAGATAAAAATGGATGTAGAGTGGATAAAATGGATGTAGAGTGGATAAAAATGGATGTAGAGTGGATAAAATGGATGTAGAGTGCATAAAAATGGATGTTGAGTGGATAAAATGGATGTAGAGTTGATAAAAATGGATGTAGAGTGGATAAAAATGGATGTAGATTGGATAAAATGGATGTAGAGTGGATAAAAATGGATGTAGATTATATAAATTGGATGTAGAGTATATAAAATGGATGTAGAGTGGATAAAAATGGATGTCGAGTGGATAAAATGGATGTAGAGTGGATAAAAATGGATGTAGATTGGACAAAATGGATGTAGAGTTAATAAAAATGGATGTAGAGTGGATAAAATGGATGTATAGTGGATAAAAATGGATGTAGAGTAGATAAAATAGATGTAGAGTGGATAAAAATGGATGTAGAGTGGATAAAATGGATGTCGAGTGGATAAAATGGATGTAGAGTGGATAAAAATAGATGTAGAGTGGATAAAAATGGATGTAGAGTGGATAAAATGGATGTAGAGTGCATAAAAATGGATGTTGAGTGGATAAAATGGATGTAGAGTGGATAAAATGTATGTACATTTAATAAAAATGGATGTAGAGTGGATAAAAATGGATGTAGAGTGGATAAAAATGGATGTAGATTGGATAAAATGGATGTAGAGTTAATAAAAGTGGATGTAGAGTGGATAAAATGGATGTAGAGTTGATAAAAATGGATGTAGAGTGGATAAAAATGGATGTAGATTGGATAAAATGGATGTAGAGTGGATAAAATGGATGTAGAGTATATAAATTGGATGTAGAGTATATAAAATGGATGTAGAGTGGATAAAAATGGATGTCGAGTGGATAAAATGGATGTAGAGTGGATAAAAATGGATGTAGATTGGATAAAATGGATGTAGAGTGGATGAAAATGGATGTAGAGTATATAAATTGGATGTAGAGTATATAAAATGGATGTAGAGTGGATAAAATGGATGTAGAGTGGATAAAATGGATGTAGAGTTGATAAAATGGATGTAAAGTGGATAAAATGGATGTAGAGTTAATAAAAATGGATGTAGAGTGGAAATAATGGATGTAGAGAGGATAAAATGGATGTAGAGTGGATAAAATGGATGTAGAGTTCATAAAAATGGATGTAGAGTGGATAAAAATGGATGTAGATTGGATAAAATGGATGTGGAGTGGATAACAATGGATGTAGAGTGGATAAAATGGTTGTAGAGTGGATAAAAATGGATGTAGAGTGGATAAAATGGATGTAGAATGGATAAAATGGATGTAAAGTGGATAAAAATGGATGTCGAGTGGATAAAATGGATGTAGAGTGGATAAAAATAGATGTAGAGAGGATAAAATGGAAGTAGAGTGGATAAAAATGGATGTAGAGTGGATAAAAATGGATGTAGAGTGGAAAAATGGATGTAGAGTGGATAAAAATGGATGTAGAGAGGATAAAATGGATGTAGAGTCGATAAAATGGATGTACAGTGGAAATAATGGATGTAGAGAGGATAAAATGGATGTAGAATGGATAAAATGGATGTAGAGTGGATAAAAATGGATGTAGAGTGGATAAAATGGATGAAGAGTGGATAAAATGGTTGTAGAGTGGATAAAAATGGATGTAGAGTGGATAAAATGGATGTAGAGTGGATAAAAATGGATGTCGAGTGGATAAAATGGATGTAGAGTGGAGAAAAATAGATGTAGAGAGGATAAAATGGATGTAGAGTGGATAAAATGGATGTAGAGTTCATAAAAATGGATGTAGAGTGGATAAAAATGGATGTAGATTGGATAAAATGGATGTAGAGTTGATAAAATGGATGTAAAGTGGATAAAATGGATGTAGAGTTCATAAAAATGGATGTAGAGTGGATAAAAATGGATGTAGATTGGATAAAATGGATGTAGATTGGACAAAATGGATGTAGAGTTAATAAAAATGGATGTAGAGTGGATAAAATGGATGTATAGTGGATAAAAATGGATGTAGAGTAGATAAAATAGATGTAGAGTGGATAAAAATGGATGTAGAGTGGATAAAATGGATGTAGAGTGGATAAAATGGATGTAGAGTTCATAAAAATGGATGTAGAGTGGATAAAAATGGATGTAGATTGGATAAAATGGATGTAGAGTTGATAAAATGGATGTAAAGTGGATAAAATGGATGTAGAGTTAATAAAAATGGATGTAGAGTGGAAATAATGGATGTAGAGAGGATAAAATGGATGTAGAGTGGATATAATGGATGTAGAGAGGATAAAATGGATGTGGAGTGGATAACAATGGATGTAGAGTGGATAAAATGGATGTAGAGTGGATAAAATGGATGTAGAGAGGATAAAATGGATGTAGAGTGGATAAAATGGATGTAGAGTTCATAAAAATGGATGTAGAGTGGATAAAAATGGATGTAGATTGGATAAAATGGATATAGGGTAGATAAAATGGATGTAGAGTTAATAAAAATGGATGTAGAGTGGATATAATGGATGTAGAGAGGATAAAATGGATGTGGAGTGGATAACAATGGATGTAGAGTGGATAAAATGGATGTAGAGTGGATAAAATGGATGTAGAGTATATAAAATGGATGTAGAGTGGATAAAAATGGATGTCGAGTGGATAAAATGGATGTAGAGTGGATAAAAATGGATGTAGAGTGGATAAAATGGATGTAGAGTTGATAAAAATGGATGTAGAGTGGATAAAATGGATGTAGAGTATATAAATTGGATGTAGAGTATATAAAATGGATGTAGAGTATATAAAATGGATGTAGAGTGGATAAAAATGGATGTCGAGTGGATAAAATGGATGTAGAGTGGATAAAAATGGATGTAGAGTGGATAAAATGGATGTAGAGTTGATAAAAATGGATGTAGAGTGGATAAAATGGATGTAGAGTAGATAAAATGGATGTAGAGTGGATAAAATGGATGTAGAGTTGATAAAATGGATGTAAAGTGGATAAAATGGATGTAGAGTTAATAAAAATGGATGTAGAGTGGAAATAATGGATGTAGAGAGGATAAAATGGATGTAGAGTGGATAAAATGGATGTAGAGTTCATAAAAATGGATGTAGAGTATATAAAATGGATGTAGAGTATATAAAATGGATGTAGAGTGGATAAAAATGGATGTCGAGTGGATAAAATGGATGTAGAGTGGATAAAAATGGATGTAGAGTGGATAAAATGGATGTAGAGTTGATAAAAATGGATGTAGAGTGGAAATAATGGATGTAGAGAGGATAAAATGGATGTAGAGTGGATAAAATGGATGTAGAGTTCATAAAAATGGATGTAGAGTGGATAAAAATGGATGTAGATTGGATAAAATGGATGTAGAGTTGATAAAATGGATGTAAAGTGGATAAAATGGATGTAGAGTTAATAAAAATGGATGTAGAGTGGATAAAATGGATGTAGAGTGGATAAAATGGTTGTAGAGTGGATAAAAATGGATGTAGAGTGGATAAAATGGATGTAGAATGGATAAAATGGATGTAAAGTGGATAAAAATGGATGTCGAGTGGATAAAATGGATGTAGAGTGGATAAAAATAGATGTAGAGAGGATAAAATGGAAGTAGAGTGGATAAAAATGGATGTAGAGTGGATAAAAATGGATGTAGAGTGGATAAAATGGATGTAGAGTTCATAAAAATGGATGTAGAGTGGATAAAAATGGATGTAGAGTGGATAAAATGGATGTAGAGTGGATAAAATGGATGTAGAGTTAATAAAAATGGATGTAGAGTGGAAATAATGGATGTAGAGAGGATAAAATGGATGTAGAGTGGATAAAATGGATGTAGAGTTCATAAAAATGGATGTAGAGTGGATAAAAATGGATGTAGATTGGATAAAATGGATGTGGAGTGGATAACAATGGATGTAGAGAGGATAAAAATGTATATAGGGTAGATAAAATGGATGTAGAGTTAATAAAAATGGATGTAGAGTGGATATAATGGATGTAGAGAGGATAAAATGGATGTGGAGTGGATAACAATGGATGTAGAGTGGATAAAATGGATGTAGAGTGGATAAAATGGATGTAGAGAGGATAAAATGGATGTAGAGTGGATAAAATGGATGTAGAGTTCATAAAAATGGATGTAGAGTGGATAAAAATGGATGTAGATTGGATAAAATGGATATAGGGTAGATAAAATGGATGTAGAGTTAATAAAAATGGATGTAGAGTGGATATAATGGATGTAGAGATGATAAAATGGATGTGGAGTGGATAACAATGGATGTAGAGTGGATAAAATGGATGTAGAGTGGATAAAATGGATGTAGAGTATATAAAATGGATGTAGAGTGGATAAAAATGGATGTAGAGTGGATAAAATGGATGTAGAGTTGATAAAAATGGATGTAGAGTGGATAAAATGGATGTAGAGTAGATAAAATGGATGTAGAGTGGATAAAATGGTTGTAGAGTGGATAAAATGGATGTAGAGTGGATAAAATGGATGTAGAGTGGATAAAAATGGATGTAGAGTGGATAAAATGGATGTAGAGTGGATAAAATGGTTGTAGAGTGGATAAAAATGGATGTAGAGTGGATAAAATGGATGTAGAATGGATAAAATGGATGTAAAGTGGATAAAAATGGATGTCGAGTGGATAAAATGGATGTAGAGTGGATAAAAATAGATGTAGAGAGGATAAAATGGAAGTAGAGTGGATAAAAATGGATGTAGAGTGGATAAAAATGGATGTAGAGGGGAAAAATGGATGTAGAGTTGATAAAAATGGATGTAGAGAGGATAAAATGGATGTAGAGTGGATAAAATGGATGTACAGTTAATAAAAATGGATGTAGAGTGGAAATAATGGATGTAGAGAGGATAAAATGGATGTAGAGTGGATAAAATGGATGTAGAGTTCATAAAAATGGATGTAGAGTGGATAAAAATGGATGTAGATTGGATAAAATGGATGTAGAGTTGATAAAATGGATGTAAAGTGGATAAAATGGATGTAGAGTTAATAAAAATGGATGTACAGTGGAAATAATGGATGTAGAGAGGATAAAATGGATGTAGAGTGGATAAAATGGATGTAGAGTTCATAAAAATGGATGTAGAGTGGATAAAATGGATGAAGAGTGGATAAAAAGGTTGTAGAGTGCATAAAAATGGATGTTGAGGGGATAAAATGGATGTAGAGTGGATAAAATGGATGTACATTTAATAAAAATGGATGTAGAGTGGATAAAAATGGATGTAGAGTGGATAAAATGGATGTAAAGTGGATAAAAATGGATGTAGAGTGGATAAAATGGATGTAGAGTGGATAAAAATAGATGTAGAGAGGATAAAATGGATGTAGAGTGGATAAAATGGATGTAGAGTTCATAAAAATGGATGTAGAGTGGATAAAAATGGATGTAGATTGGATAAAATGGATGTAGAGTTGATAAAATGGATGTAAAGTGGATAAAATGGATGAAGAGTTAATAAAAATGGATGTAGAGTGGAAATAATGGATGTAGAGAGGATAAAATGGATGTAGAGTGGATAAAATGGATGTAGAGTGGATAAAAATGGATGTAGAGTGGATAAAATGGATGTAGAGTGGATAAAAATGGATGTAGAGAGGATAAAATGGATGTAGAGTGGATAAAATGGATGTACAGTTAATAAAAATGGATGTAGAGTGGAAATAATGGATGTAGAGAGGATAAAATGGATGTAGAGTGGATAAAATGGATGTAGAGTGGATAAAATGGATGTAGAGTTCATAAAAATGGATGTAGAGTGGATAAAAATGGATGTAGATTGGATAAAATGGATGTAGAGTTGATAAAATGGATGTAAAGTGGATAAAATGGATGTAGAGTTAATAAAAATGGATGTAGAGTGGAAATAATGGATGTAGAGAGGATAAAATGGATGTAGAATGGATAAAATGGATGTAGAGTGGATAAAAATGGATGTAGAGTGGATAAAATGGATGAAGAGTGGATAAAATGGTTGTAGAGTGCATAAAAATGGATGTTGAGGGGATAAAATGGATGTAGAGTGGATAAAATGGATGTACATTTAATAAAAATGGATGTAGAGTGGATAAAAATGGATGTAGAGTGGATAAAATGGATGTAAAGTGGATAAAAATGGATGTCGAGTGGATAAAATGGATGTAGAGTGGAGAAAAATAGGTGTAGAGAGGATAAAATGGATGTAGAGTGGATAAAATGGATGTAGAGTTCATAAAAATGGATGTAGAGTGGATAAAAATGGATGTAGATTGGATAAAATGGATGTAGAGTTGATAAAATGGATGTAAAGTGGATAAAATGGATGTAGAGTTCATAAAAATGGATGTAGAGTGGATAAAAATGGATGTAGATTGGATAAAATGGATGTAGATTGGACAAAATGGATGTAGAGTTAATAAAAATGGATGTAGAGTGGATAAAATGGATGTATAGTGGATAAAAATGGATGTAGAGTAGATAAAATAGATGTAGAGTGGATAAAAATGGATGTAGAGTGGATAAAATGGATGTAGAGTGGATAAAATGGATGTAGAGTTCATAAAAATGGATGTAGAGTGGATAAAAATGGATGTAGATTGGATAAAATGGATGTAGAGTTGATAAAATGGATGTAAAGTGGATAAAATGGATGTAGAGTTAATAAAAATGGATGTAGAGTGGAAATAATGGATGTAGAGAGGATAAAATGGATGTAGAGTGGATATAATGGATGTAGAGAGGATAAAATGGATGTGGAGTGGATAACAATGGATGTAGAGTGGATAAAATGGATGTAGAGTGGATAAAATGGATGTAGAGAGGATAAAAGGGATGTAGAGTGGATAAAATGGATGTAGAGTTCATAAAAATGGATGTAGAGTGGATAAAAATGGATGTAGAGTGGATAAAATGGATATAGGGTAGATAAAATGGATGTAGAGTTAATAAAAATGGATGTAGAGTGGATATAATGGATGTAGAGAGGATAAAATGGATGTGGAGTGGATAACAATGGATGTAGAGTGGATAAAATGGATGTAGAGTGGATAAAATGGATGTAGAGTATATAAAATGGATGTAGAGTGGATAAAAATGGATGTCGAGTGGATAAAATGGATGTAGAGTGGATAAAAATGGATGTAGAGTGGATAAAATGGATGTAGAGTTGATAAAAATGGATGTAGAGTGGATAAAATGGATGTAGAGTATATAAATTGGATGTAGAGTATATAAAATGGATGTAGAGTATATAAAATGGATGTAGAGTGGATAAAATGGATGTAGAGTTCATAAAAATGGATGTAGAGTGGATAAAATGGATGTAGAGTTCATAAAAATGGATGTAGAGTGGATAAAAATGGATGTAGATTGGATAAAATGGATGTAGAGTTGATAAAATGGATGTAAAGTGGATAAAATGGATGTAGAGTTAATAAAAATGGATGTAGAGTGGATAAAATGGATGTAGAGTGGATAAAATGGTTGTAGAGTGGATAAAAATGGATGTAGAGTGGATAAAATGGATGTAGAGTGGATAAAATGGATGTAAAGTGGATAAAAATGGATGTCGAGTGGATAAAATGGATGTAGAGTGGATAAAAATAGATGTAGAGAGGATAAAATGGAAGTAGAGTGGATAAAAATGGATGTAGAGTGGATAAAAATGGATGTAGAGTGGATAAAATGGATGTAGAGTGGATAAAAATGGATGTAGAGAGGATAAAATGGATGTAGAGTGGATAAAATGGATGTACAGTTAATAAAAATGGATGTAGAGTGGAAATAATGGATGTAGAGAGGATAAAATGGATGTAGAGTGGATAAAATGGATGTAGAGTTCATAAAAATGGATGTAGAGTGGATAAAAATGGATGTAGAGTGGATAAAATGGATGTAAAGTGGATAAAATGGATGTAGAGTTAATAAAAATGGATGTAGAGTGGAAATAATGGATGTAGAGAGGATAAAATGGATGTAGAGTGGATAAAATGGATGTAGAGTTCATAAAAATGGATGTAGAGTGGATAAAAATGGATGTAGATTGGATAAAATGGATGTGGAGTGGATAACAATGGATGTAGAGAGGATAAAAATGTATATAGGGTAGATAAAATGGATGTAGAGTTAATAAAAATGGATGTAGAGTGGATATAATGGATGTAGAGAGGATAAAATGGATGTGGAGTGGATAACAATGGATGTAGAGTGGATAAAATGGATGTAGAGTGGATAAAATGGATGTAGAGAGGATAAAATGGATGTAGAGTGGATAAAATGGATGTAGAGTTCATAAAAATGGATGTAGAGTGGATAAAAATGGATGTAGATTGGATAAAATGGATATAGGGTAGATAAAATGAATGTAGAGTTAATAAAAATGGATGTAGAGTGGATATAATGGATGTAGAGATGATAAAATGGATGTGGAGTGGATAACAATGGATGTAGAGTGGATAAAATGGATGTAGAGTGGATAAAATGGATGTAGAGTATATAAAATGGATGTAGAGTGGATAAAAATGGATGTAGAGTGGATAAAATGGATGTAGAGTTGATAAAAATGGATGTAGAGTGGATAAAATGGATGTAGAGTAGATAAAATGGATGTAGAGTGGATAAAATGGTTGTAGAGTGGATAAAATGGATGTAGAGTGGATAAAATGGATGTAGAGTGGATAAAAATGGATGTAGAGTGGATAAAATGGATGTAGAGTGGATAAAATGGTTGTAGAGTGGATAAAAATGGATGTAGAGTGGATAAAATGGATGTAGAATGGATAAAATGGATGTAAAGTGGATAAAAATGGATGTCGAGTGGATAAAATGGATGTAGAGTGGATAAAAATAGATGTAGAGAGGATAAAATGGAAGTAGAGTGGATAAAAATGGATGTAGAGTGGATAAAAATGGATGTAGAGTGTAAAAATGGATGTAGAGTTGATAAAAATGGATGTAGAGAGGATAAAATGGATGTAGAGTGGATAAAATGGATGTACAGTTAATAAAAATGGATGTAGAGTGGAAATAATGGATGTAGAGAGGATAAAATGGATGTAGAGTGGATAAAATGGATGTAGAGTTCATAAAAATGGATGTAGAGTGGATAAAATGGATGAAGAGTGGATAAAATGGTTGTAGAGTGCATAAAAATGGATGTTGAGGGGATAAAATGGATGTAGAGTGGATAAAATGGATGTACATTTAATAAAAATGGATGTAGAGTGGATAAAAATGGATGTAGAGTGGATAAAATGGATGTAAAGTGGATAAAAATGGATGTCGAGTGGATAAAATGGATGTAGAGTGGAGAAAAATAGATGTAGAGAGGATAAAATGGATGTAGAGTGGATAAAATGGATGTAGAGTTCATAAAAATGGATGTAGAGTGGATAAAAATGGATGTAGATTGGATAAAATGGATGTAGAGTTGATAAAATGGATGTAAAGTGGATAAAATGGATGAAGAGTTAATAAAAATGGATGTAGAGTGGAAATAATGGATGTAGAGAGGATAAAATGGATGTAGAGTGGATAAAAATGGATGTAGAGTGGATAAAAATGGATGTAGAGTGGATAAAATGGATGTAGAGTGGATAAAAATGGATGTAGAGAGGATAAAATGGATGTAGAGTGGATAAAATGGATGTACAGTTAATAAAAATGGATGTAGAGTGGAAATAATGGATGTAGAGAGGATAAAATGGATGTAGAGTGGATAAAATGGATGTAGAGTTCATAAAAATGGATGTAGAGTGGATAAAAATGGATGTAGATTGGATAAAATGGATGTAGAGTTGATAAAATGGATGTAAAGTGGATAAAATGGATGTAGAGTTAATAAAAATGGATGTAGAGTGGAAATAATGGATGTAGAGAGGATAAAATGGATGTAGAGCGGATAAAATGGATGTAGAGTTCATAAAAATGGATGTAGAGTGGATAAAAATGGATGTAGATTGGATAAAATGGATGTAGAGTTAATAAAAGTGGATGTAGAGTGGATAAAATGGATGTAGAGTTGATAAAAATGGATGTAGAGTGGATAAAATGGATGTATAGTGGATAAAAATGGATGTAGAGTAGATAAAATAGATGTAGAGTGGATAAAAATGGATGTAGAGTGGATAAAATGGATGTCGAGTGGATAAAATGGATGTAGAGTGGATAAAAATAGATGTAGAGTGGATAAAAATGGATGTAGAGTGGATAAAATGGATGTAGAGTGCATAAAAATGGATGTTGAGTGGATAAAATGGATGTAGAGTGGATAAAATGTATGTACATTTAATAAAAATGGATGTAGAGTGGATAAAAATGGATGTAGAGTGGATAAAAATGGATGTAGATTGGATAAAATGGATGTAGAGTTAATAAAAGTGGATGTAGAGTGGATAAAATGGATGTAGAGTTGATAAAAATGGATGTAGAGTGGATAAAAATGGATGTAGATTGGATAAAATGGATGTAGAGTGGATAAAATGGATGTAGAGTATATAAATTGGATGTAGAGTATATAAAATGGATGTAGAGTGGATAAAAATGGATGTCGAGTGGATAAAATGGATGTAGAGTGGATAAAAATGGATGTAGAGTGGATAAAAATGGATGTAGAGTGGATAAAATGGATGTAGAGTGCATAAAAATGGATGTTGAGTGGATAAAATGGATGTAGAGTTGATAAAAATGGATGTAGAGTGGATAAAAATGGATGTAGATTGGATAAAATGGATGTAGAGTGGATAAAAATGGATGTAGATTATATAAATTGGATGTAGAGTATATAAAATGGATGTAGAGTGGATAAAAATGGATGTCGAGTGGATAAAATGGATGTAGAGTGGATAAAAATGGATGTAGATTGGACAAAATGGATGTAGAGTTAATAAAAATGGATGTAGAGTGGATAAAATGGATGTATAGTGGATAAAAATGGATGTAGAGTAGATAAAATAGATGTAGAGTGGATAAAAATGGATGTAGAGTGGATAAAATGGATGTCGAGTGGATAAAATGGATGTAGAGTGGATAAAAATAGATGTAGAGTGGATAAAAATGGATGTAGAGTGGATAAAATGGATGTAGAGTGCATAAAAATGGATGTTGAGTGGATAAAATGGATGTAGAGTGGATAAAATGTATGTACATTTAATAAAAATGGATGTAGAGTGGATAAAAATGGATGTAGAGTGGATAAAAATGGATGTAGATTGGATAAAATGGATGTAGAGTTAATAAAAGTGGATGTAGAGTGGATAAAATGGATGTAGAGTTGATAAAAATGGATGTAGAGTGGATAAAAATGGATGTAGATTGGATAAAATGGATGTAGAGTGGATAAAATGGATGTAGAGTATATAAATTGGATGTAGAGTATATAAAATGGATGTAGAGTGGATAAAAATGGATGTCGAGTGGATAAAATGGATGTAGAGTGGATAAAAATGGATGTAGATTGGATAAAATGGATGTAGAGTGGATGAAAATGGATGTAGAGTATATAAATTGGATGTAGAGTATATAAAATGGATGTAGAGTGGATAAAATGGATGTAGAGTGGATAAAATGGATGTAGAGTTGATAAAATGGATGTAAAGTGGATAAAATGGATGTAGAGTTAATAAAAATGGATGTAGAGTGGAAATAATGGATGTAGAGAGGATAAAATGGATGTAGAGTGGATAAAATGGATGTAGAGTTCATAAAAATGGATGTAGAGTGGATAAAAATGGATGTAGATTGGATAAAATGGATGTGGAGTGGATAACAATGGATGTAGAGAGGATAAAAATGTATATAGGGTAGATAAAATGGATGTAGAGTTAATAAAAATGGATGTAGAGTGGATATAATGGATGTAGAGAGGATAAAATGGATGTGGAGTGGATAACAATGGATGTAGAGTGGATAAAATGGATGTAGAGTGGATAAAATGGATGTAGAGAGGATAAAATGGATGTAGAGTGGATAAAATGGATGTAGAGTATATAAAATGGATGTAGAGTGGATAAAAATGGATGTCGAGTGGATAAAATGGATGTAGAGTGGATAAAAATGGATGTAGAGTGGATAAAATGGATGTAGAGTTGATAAAAATGGATGTAGAGTGGATAAAATGGATGTAGAGTAGATAAAATGGATGTAGAGTGGATAAAATGGTTGTAGAGTGGATAAAATGGATGTAGAGTAGATAAAATGGATGTAGAGTGGATAAAAATGGATGTAGAGTGGATAAAATGGATGTAGAGTGGATAAAATGGTTGTAGAGTGGATAAAAATGGATGTAGAGTTAATAAAAATGGATGTAGAGTGGAAATAATGGATGTAGAGAGGATAAAATGGATGTAGAGTGGATAAAATGGATGTAGAGTGGATAAAAATGGATGTAGATTGGATAAAATGGATGTGGAGTGGATAACAATGGATGTAGAGAGGATAAAAATGTATATAGGGTAGATAAAATGGATGTAGAGTTAATAAAAATGGATGTAGAGTGGATATAATGGATGTAGAGAGGATAAAATGGATGTGGAGTGGATAACAATGGATGTAGAGTGGATAAAATGGATGTAGAGTGGATAAAATGGATGTAGAGAGGATAAAATGGATGTAGAGTGGATAAAATGGATGTAGAGTTCATAAAAATGGATGTAGAGTGGATAAAAATGGATGTAGATTGGATAAAATGGATGTAGAGTGGATGAAAATGGATGTAGAGTATATAAATTGGATGTAGAGTATATAAAATGGATGTAGAGTGGATAAAATGGATGTAGAGTGGATAAAATGGATGTAGAGTTGATAAAATGGATGTAAAGTGGATAAAATGGATGTAGAGTTAATAAAAATGGATGTAGAGTGGAAATAATGGATGTAGAGAGGATAAAATGGATGTAGAGTGGATAAAATGGATGTAGAGTTCATAAAAATGGATGTAGAGTGGATAAAAATGGATGTAGATTGGATAAAATGGATGTGGAGTGGATAACAATGGATGTAGAGAGGATAAAAATGTATATAGGGTAGATAAAATGGATGTAGAGTTAATAAAAATGGATGTAGAGTGGATATAATGGATGTAGAGAGGATAAAATGGATGTGGAGTGGATAACAATGGATGTAGAGTGGATAAAATGGATGTAGAGTGGATAAAACGGATGTAGAGTGGATAAAAATGGATGTAGAGTGGATACAATGGTTGTAGAGTGGATAAAAATGGATATAGGGTAGATAAAATGGATGTAGAGTGGATATAATGGATGTAGAGAGGATAAAATGGATGTGGAGTGGATAAAATGGATGAAGAGTGGATAAAATGGTTGTAGAGTGGATAAAATGGATGTAGAGTAGATAAAAATGGATGTAGAGTGGATAAAATGGATGTAGAGTGGATAAAAATGGATGTAGAGTGGATAAAATGGATGTAGAGTGCATAAAAATGGATGTTGAGTGGATAAAATGGATGTAGAGTTGATAAAAATGGATGTAGAGTGGATAAAAATGGATGTAGATTGGATAAAATGGATGTAGAGTGGATAAAAATGGATGTAGATTATATAAATTGGATGTAGAGTATATAAAATGGATGTAGAGTGGATAAAAATGGATGTCGAGTGGATAAAATGGATGTAGAGTGGATAAAAATGGATGTAGATTGGACAAAATGGATGTAGAGTTAATAAAAATGGATGTAGAGTGGATAAAATGGATGTATAGTGGATAAAAATGGATGTAGAGTAGATAAAATAGATGTAGAGTGGATAAAAATGGATGTAGAGTGGATAAAATGGATGTCGAGTGGATAAAATGGATGTAGAGTGGATAAAAATAGATGTAGAGTGGATAAAAATGGATGTAGAGTGGATAAAATGGATGTAAAGTGGATAAAATGGATGTAGAGTTAATAAAAATGGATGTAGAGTGGAAATAATGGATGTAGAGAGGATAAAATGGATGTAGAGTGGATAAAATGGATGTAGAGTTCATAAAAATGGATGTAGAGTGGATAAAAATGGATGTAGATTGGATAAAATGGATGTGGAGTGGATAACAATGGATGTAGAGAGGATAAAAATGTATATAGGGTAGATAAAATGGATGTAGAGTTAATAAAAATGGATGTAGAGTGGATATAATGGATGTAGAGAGGATAAAATGGATGTGGAGTGGATAACAATGGATGTAGAGTGGATAAAATGGATGTAGAGTGGATAAAATGGTTGTAGAGTGGATAAAAATGGATGTAGAGTTAATAAAAATGGATGTAGAGTGGAAATAATGGATGTAGAGAGGATAAAATGGATGTGGAGTGGATAAAATGGATGAAGAGTGGATAAAATGGTTGTAGAGTGGATAAAATGGATGTAGAGTAGATAAAAATGGATGTAGAGTGGATAAAATGGATGTAGAGTGGATAAAAATGGATGTAGAGTGGATAAAATGGATGTAGAGTGCATAAAAATGGATGTTGAGTGGATAAAATGGATGTAGAGTTGATAAAAATGGATGTAGAGTGGATAAAAATGGATGTAGATTGGATAAAATGGATGTAGAGTGGATAAAAATGGATGTAGATTATATAAATTGGATGTAGAGTATATAAAATGGATGTAGAGTGGATAAAAATGGATGTCGAGTGGATAAAATGGATGTAGAGTGGATAAAAATGGATGTAGATTGGACAAAATGGATGTAGAGTTAATAAAAATGGATGTAGAGTGGATAAAATGGATGTATAGTGGATAAAAATGGATGTAGAGTAGATAAAATAGATGTAGAGTGGATAAAAATGGATGTAGAGTGGATAAAATGGATGTCGAGTGGATAAAATGGATGTAGAGTGGATAAAAATAGATGTAGAGTGGATAAAAATGGATGTAGAGTGGATAAAATGGATGTAAAGTGGATAAAATGGATGTAGAGTTAATAAAAATGGATGTAGAGTGGAAATAATGGATGTAGAGAGGATAAAATGGATGTAGAGTGGATAAAATGGATGTAGAGTTCATAAAAATGGATGTAGAGTGGATAAAAATGGATGTAGATTGGATAAAATGGATGTGGAGTGGATAACAATGGATGTAGAGAGGATAAAAATGTATATAGGGTAGATAAAATGGATGTAGAGTTAATAAAAATGGATGTAGAGTGGATATAATGGATGTAGAGAGGATAAAATGGATGTGGAGTGGATAACAATGGATGTAGAGTGGATAAAATGGATGTAGAGTGGATAAAATGGTTGTAGAGTGGATAAAAATGGATGTAGAGTTGATAAAAATGGATGTAGAGTGGATAAAATGGTTGTAGAGTGGATAAAATGGATGTAGAGTAGATAAAATGGATGTAGAGTGGATAAAAATGGATGTAGAGTGGATAAAATGGATGTAGAGTGGATAAAATGGTTGTAGAGTGGATAAAAATGGATGTAGAGTTAATAAAAATGGATGTAGAGTGGAAATAATGGATGTAGAGAGGATAAAATGGATGTAGAGTGGATAAAATGGATGTAGAGTGGATAAAAATGGATGTAGATTGGATAAAATGGATGTGGAGTGGATAACAATGGATGTAGAGAGGATAAAAATGTATATAGGGTAGATAAAATGGATGTAGAGTTAATAAAAATGGATGTAGAGTGGATATAATGGATGTAGAGAGGATAAAATGGATGTGGAGTGGATAACAATGGATGTAGAGTGGATAAAATGGATGTAGAGTGGATAAAATGGATGTAGAGAGGATAAAATGGATGTAGAGTGGATAAAATGGATGTAGAGTTCATAAAAATGGATGTAGAGTGGATAAAAATGGATGTAGATTGGATAAAATGGATGTAGAGTGGATGAAAATGGATGTAGAGTATATAAATTGGATGTAGAGTATATAAAATGGATGTAGAGTGGATAAAATGGATGTAGAGTGGATAAAATGGATGTAGAGTTGATAAAATGGATGTAAAGTGGATAAAATGGATGTAGAGTTAATAAAAATGGATGTAGAGTGGAAATAATGGATGTAGAGAGGATAAAATGGATGTAGAGTGGATAAAATGGATGTAGAGTTCATAAAAATGGATGTAGAGTGGATAAAAATGGATGTAGATTGGATAAAATGGATGTGGAGTGGATAACAATGGATGTAGAGAGGATAAAAATGTATATAGGGTAGATAAAATGGATGTAGAGTTAATAAAAATGGATGTAGAGTGGATATAATGGATGTAGAGAGGATAAAATGGATGTGGAGTGGATAACAATGGATGTAGAGTGGATAAAATGGATGTAGAGTGGATAAAACGGATGTAGAGTGGATAAAAATGGATGTAGAGTGGATACAATGGTTGTAGAGTGGATAAAAATGGATATAGGGTAGATAAAATGGATGTAGAGTGGATATAATGGATGTAGAGAGGATAAAATGGATGTGGAGTGGATAAAATGGATGAAGAGTGGATAAAATGGTTGTAGAGTGGATAAAATGGATGTAGAGTAGATAAAAATGGATGTAGAGTGGATAAAATGGATGTAGAGTGGATAAAAATGGATGTAGAGTGGATAAAATGGATGTAGAGTGCATAAAAATGGATGTTGAGTGGATAAAATGGATGTAGAGTTGATAAAAATGGATGTAGAGTGGATAAAAATGGATGTAGATTGGATAAAATGGATGTAGAGTGGATAAAAATGGATGTAGATTATATAAATTGGATGTAGAGTATATAAAATGGATGTAGAGTGGATAAAAATGGATGTCGAGTGGATAAAATGGATGTAGAGTGGATAAAAATGGATGTAGATTGGACAAAATGGATGTAGAGTTAATAAAAATGGATGTAGAGTGGATAAAATGGATGTATAGTGGATAAAAATGGATGTAGAGTAGATAAAATAGATGTAGAGTGGATAAAAATGGATGTAGAGTGGATAAAATGGATGTCGAGTGGATAAAATGGATGTAGAGTGGATAAAAATAGATGTAGAGTGGATAAAAATGGATGTAGAGTGGATAAAATGGATGTAAAGTGGATAAAATGGATGTAGAGTTAATAAAAATGGATGTAGAGTGGAAATAATGGATGTAGAGAGGATAAAATGGATGTAGAGTGGATAAAATGGATGTAGAGTTCATAAAAATGGATGTAGAGTGGATAAAAATGGATGTAGATTGGATAAAATGGATGTGGAGTGGATAACAATGGATGTAGAGAGGATAAAAATGTATATAGGGTAGATAAAATGGATGTAGAGTTAATAAAAATGGATGTAGAGTGGATATAATGGATGTAGAGAGGATAAAATGGATGTGGAGTGGATAACAATGGATGTAGAGTGGATAAAATGGATGTAGAGTGGATAAAATGGTTGTAGAGTGGATAAAAATGGATGTAGAGTTGATAAAAATGGATGTAGAGTGGATAAAATGGTTGTAGAGTGGATAAAATGGATGTAGAGTAGATAAAATGGATGTAGAGTGGATAAAAATGGATGTAGAGTGGATAAAATGGATGTAGAGTGGATAAAATGGTTGTAGAGTGGATAAAAATGGATGTAGAGTTAATAAAAATGAATGTAGAGTGGAAATAATGGATGTAGAGAGGATAAAATGGATGTAGAGTGGATAAAATGGATGTAGAGTGGATAAAAATGGATGTAGATTGGATAAAATGGATGTGGAGTGGATAACAATGGATGTAGAGAGGATAAAAATGTATATAGGGTAGATAAAATGGATGTAGAGTTAATAAAAATGGATGTAGAGTGGATATAATGGATGTAGAGAGGATAAAATGGATGTGGAGTGGATAACAATGGATGTAGAGTGGATAAAATGGATGTAGAGTGGATAAAATGGATGTAGAGAGGATAAAATGGATGTAGAGTGGATAAAATGGATGTAGAGTTCATAAAAATGGATGTAGAGTAGATAAAAATGGATGTAGATTGGATAAAATGGATGTAGAGTGGATGAAAATGGATGTAGAGTATATAAATTGGATGTAGAGTATATAAAATGGATGTAGAGTGGATAAAATGGATGTAGAGTGGATAAAATGGATGTAGAGTTGATAAAATGGATGTAAAGTGGATAAAATGGATGTAGAGTTAATAAAAATGGATGTAGAGTGGAAATAATGGATGTAGAGAGGATAAAATGGATGTAGAGTGGATAAAATGGATGTAGAGTTCATAAAAATGGATGTAGAGTGGATAAAAATGGATGTAGATTGGATAAAATGGATGTGGAGTGGATAACAATGGATGTAGAGAGGATAAAAATGTATATAGGGTAGATAAAATGGATGTAGAGTTAATAAAAATGGATGTAGAGTGGATATAATGGATGTAGAGAGGATAAAATGGATGTGGAGTGGATAACAATGGATGTAGAGTGGATAAAATGGATGTAGAGTGGATAAAACGGATGTAGAGTGGATAAAAATGGATGTAGAGTGGATACAATGGTTGTAGAGTGGATAAAAATGGATATAGGGTAGATAAAATGGATGTAGAGTGGATATAATGGATGTAGAGAGGATAAAATGGATGTGGAGTGGATAAAATGGATGAAGAGTGGATAAAATGGTTGTAGAGTGGATAAAATGGATGTAGAGTAGATAAAAATGGATGTAGAGTGGATAAAATGGATGTAGAGTGGATAAAAATGGATGTAGAGTGGATAAAATGGATGTAGAGTGCATAAAAATGGATGTTGAGTGGATAAAATGGATGTAGAGTTGATAAAAATGGATGTAGAGTGGATAAAAATGGATGTAGATTGGATAAAATGGATGTAGAGTGGATAAAAATGGATGTAGATTATATAAATTGGATGTAGAGTATATAAAATGGATGTAGAGTGGATAAAAATGGATGTCGAGTGGATAAAATGGATGTAGAGTGGATAAAAATGGATGTAGATTGGACAAAATGGATGTAGAGTTAATAAAAATGGATGTAGAGTGGATAAAATGGATGTATAGTGGATAAAAATGGATGTAGAGTAGATAAAATAGATGTAGAGTGGATAAAAATGGATGTAGAGTGGATAAAATGGATGTCGAGTGGATAAAATGGATGTAGAGTGGATAAAAATAGATGTAGAGTGGATAAAAATGGATGTAGAGTGGATAAAATGGATGTAAAGTGGATAAAATGGATGTAGAGTTAATAAAAATGGATGTAGAGTGGAAATAATGGATGTAGAGAGGATAAAATGGATGTAGAGTGGATAAAATGGATGTAGAGTTCATAAAAATGGATGTAGAGTGGATAAAAATGGATGTAGATTGGATAAAATGGATGTGGAGTGGATAACAATGGATGTAGAGAGGATAAAAATGTATATAGGGTAGATAAAATGGATGTAGAGTTAATAAAAATGGATGTAGAGTGGATATAATGGATGTAGAGAGGATAAAATGGATGTGGAGTGGATAACAATGGATGTAGAGTGGATAAAATGGATGTAGAGTGGATAAAATGGATGTAGAGAGGATAAAATGGATGTAGAGTGGATAAAATGGATGTAGAGTATATAAAATGGATGTAGAGTGGATAAAAATGGATGTCGAGTGGATAAAATGGATGTAGAGCGGATAAAATGGATGTAGAGTTCATAAAAATGGATGTAGAGTGGATAAAAATGGATGTAGATTGGATAAAATGGATGTAGAGTTAATAAAAGTGGATGTAGAGTGGATAAAATGGATGTAGAGTTGATAAAAATGGATGTAGAGTGGATAAAATGGATGTATAGTGGATAAAAATGGATGTAGAGTAGATAAAATAGATGTAGAGTGGATAAAAATGGATGTAGAGTGGATAAAATGGATGTCGAGTGGATAAAATGGATGTAGAGTGGATAAAAATAGATGTAGAGTGGATAAAAATGGATGTAGAGTGGATAAAATGGATGTAGAGTGCATAAAAATGGATGTTGAGTGGATAAAATGGATGTAGAGTGGATAAAATGTATGTACATTTAATAAAAATGGATGTAGAGTGGATAAAAATGGATGTAGAGTGGATAAAAATGGATGTAGATTGGATAAAATGGATGTAGAGTTAATAAAAGTGGATGTAGAGTGGATAAAATGGATGTAGAGTTGATAAAAATGGATGTAGAGTGGATAAAAATGGATGTAGATTGGATAAAATGGATGTAGAGTGGATAAAATGGATGTAGAGTATATAAATTGGATGTAGAGTATATAAAATGGATGTAGAGTGGATAAAAATGGATGTCGAGTGGATAAAATGGATGTAGAGTGGATAAAAATGGATGTAGATTGGATAAAATGGATGTAGAGTGGATGAAAATGGATGTAGAGTATATAAATTGGATGTAGAGTATATAAAATGGATGTAGAGTGGATAAAATGGATGTAGAGTGGATAAAATGGATGTAGAGTTGATAAAATGGATGTAAAGTGGATAAAATGGATGTAGAGTTAATAAAAATGGATGTAGAGTGGAAATAATGGATGTAGAGAGGATAAAATGGATGTAGAGTGGATAAAATGGATGTAGAGTTCATAAAAATGGATGTAGAGTGGATAAAAATGGATGTAGATTGGATAAAATGGATGTGGAGTGGATAACAATGGATGTAGAGAGGATAAAAATGTATATAGGGTAGATAAAATGGATGTAGAGTTAATAAAAATGGATGTAGAGTGGATATAATGGATGTAGAGAGGATAAAATGGATGTGGAGTGGATAACAATGGATGTAGAGTGGATAAAATGGATGTAGAGTGGATAAAATGGATGTAGAGAGGATAAAATGGATGTAGAGTGGATAAAATGGATGTAGAGTATATAAAATGGATGTAGAGTGGATAAAAATGGATGTCGAGTGGATAAAATGGATGTAGAGTGGATAAAAATGGATGTAGAGTGGATAAAATGGATGTGGAGTTGATAAAAATGGATGTAGAGTGGATAAAATGGATGTAGAGTAGATAAAATGGATGTAGAGTGGATAAAATGGTTGTAGAGTGGATAAAATGGATGTAGAGTAGATAAAATGGATGTAGAGTGGATAAAAATGGATGTAGAGTGGATAAAATGGATGTAGAGTGGATAAAATGGTTGTAGAGTGGATAAAAATGGATGTAGAGTTAATAAAAATGGATGTAGAGTGGAAATAATGGATGTAGAGAGGATAAAATGGATGTAGAGTGGATAAAATGGATGTAGAGTGGATAAAAATGGATGTAGATTGGATAAAATGGATGTGGAGTGGATAACAATGGATGTAGAGAGGATAAAAATGGATATAGGGTAGATAAAATGGATGTAGAGTGGATATAATGGATGTAGAGAGGATAAAATGGATGTGGAGTGGATAAAATGGATGAAGAGTGGATAAAATGGTTGTAGAGTGGATAAAATGGATGTAGAGTAGATAAAAATGGATGTAGAGTGGATAAAATGGATGTAGAGTGGATAAAAATGGATGTAGAGTGGATAAAATGGATGTAGAGTGCATAAAAATGGATGTTGAGTGGATAAAATGGATGTAGAGTTGATAAAAATGGATGTAGAGTGGATAAAAATGGATGTAGATTGGATAAAATGGATGTAGAGTGGATAAAAATGGATGTAGATTATATAAATTGGATGTAGAGTATATAAAATGGATGTAGAGTGGATAAAAATGGATGTCGAGTGGATAAAATGGATGTAGAGTGGATAAAAATGGATGTAGATTGGACAAAATGGATGTAGAGTTAATAAAAATGGATGTAGAGTGGATAAAAATGGATGTAGAGTGGATAAAATGGATGTAGAGTGCATAAAAATGGATGTTGAGTGGATAAAATGGATGTAGAGTTGATAAAAATGGATGTAGAGTGGATAAAAATGGATGTAGATTGGATAAAATGGATGTAGAGTGGATAAAAATGGATGTAGATTATATAAATTGGATGTAGAGTATATAAAATGGATGTAGAGTGGATAAAAATGGATGTAGAGTGGATAAAATGGATGTCGAGTGGATAAAATGGATGTAGAGTGGATAAAAATAGATGTAGAGTGGATAAAAATGGATGTAGAGTGGATAAAATGGATGTAGAGTGCATAAAAATGGATGTTGAGTGGATAAAATGGATGTAGAGTGGATAAAATGTATGTACATTTAATAAAAATGGATGTAGAGTGGATAAAAATGGATGTAGAGTGGATAAAAATGGATGTAGATTGGATAAAATGGATGTAGAGTTAATAAAAGTGGATGTAGAGTGGATAAAATGGATGTAGAGTTGATAAAAATGGATGTAGAGTGGATAAAAATGGATGTAGATTGGATAAAATGGATGTAGAGTGGATAAAATGGATGTAGAGTATATAAATTGGATGTAGAGTATATAAAATGGATGTAGAGTGGATAAAAATGGATGTCGAGTGGATAAAATGGATGTAGAGTGGATAAAAATGGATGTAGATTGGATAAAATGGATGTAGAGTGGATGAAAATGGATGTAGAGTATATAAATTGGATGTAGAGTATATAAAATGGATGTAGAGTGGATAAAATGGATGTAGAGTGGATAAAATGGATGTAGAGTTGATAAAATGGATGTAAAGTGGATAAAATGGATGTAGAGTTAATAAAAATGGATGTAGAGTGGAAATAATGGATGTAGAGAGGATAAAATGGATGTAGAGTGGATAAAATGGATGTAGAGTTCATAAAAATGGATGTAGAGTGGATAAAAATGGATGTAGATTGGATAAAATGGATGTGGAGTGGATAACAATGGATGTAGAGGGATAAAAATGTATATAGGGTAGATAAAATGGATGTAGAGTTAATAAAAATGGATGTAGAGTGGATATAATGGATGTAGAGAGGATAAAATGGATGTGGAGTGGATAACAATGGATGTAGAGTGGATAAAATGGATGTAGAGTGGATAAAATGGATGTAGAGAGGATAAAATGGATGTAGAGTGGATAAAATGGATGTAGAGTATATAAAATGGATGTAGAGTGGATAAAAATGGATGTCGAGTGGATAAAATGGATGTAGAGTGGATAAAAATGGATGTAGAGTGGATAAAATGGATGTAGAGTTGATAAAAATGGATGTAGAGTGGATAAAATGGATGTAGAGTAGATAAAATGGATGTAGAGTGGATAAAATGGTTGTAGAGTGGATAAAATGGATGTAGAGTAGATAAAATGGATGTAGAGTGGATAAAAATGGATGTAGAGTGGATAAAATGGATGTAGAGTGGATAAAATGGTTGTAGAGTGGATAAAAATGGATGTAGAGTTAATAAAAATGGATGTAGAGTGGAAATAATGGATGTAGAGAGGATAAAATGGATGTAGAGTGGATAAAATGGATGTAGAGTGGATAAAAATGGATGTAGATTGGATAAAATGGATGTGGAGTGGATAACAATGGATGTAGAGAGGATAAAAATGTATATAGGGTAGATAAAATGGATGTAGAGTTAATAAAAATGGATGTAGAGTGGATATAATGGATGTAGAGAGGATAAAATGGATGTGGAGTGGATAACAATGGATGTAGAGTGGATAAAATGGATGTAGAGTGGATAAAATGGATGTAGAGAGGATAAAATGGATGTAGAGTGGATAAAATGGATGTAGAGTTCATAAAAATGGATGTAGAGTGGATAAAAATGGATGTAGATTGGATAAAATGGATGTAGAGTGGATGAAAATGGATGTAGAGTATATAAATTGGATGTAGAGTATATAAAATGGATGTAGAGTGGATAAAATGGATGTAGAGTGGATAAAATGGATGTAGAGTTGATAAAATGGATGTAAAGTGGATAAAATGGATGTAGAGTAAATAAAAATGGATGTAGAGTGGAAATAATGGATGTAGAGAGGATAAAATGGATGTAGAGTGGATAAAATGGATGTAGAGTTCATAAAAATGGATGTAGAGTGGATAAAAATGGATGTAGATTGGATAAAATGGATGTGGAGTGGATAACAATGGATGTAGAGAGGATAAAAATGTATATAGGGTAGATAAAATGGATGTAGAGTTAATAAAAATGGATGTAGAGTGGATATAATGGATGTAGAGAGGATAAAATGGATGTGGAGTGGATAACAATGGATGTAGAGTGGATAAAATGGATGTAGAGTGGATAAAACGGATGTAGAGTGGATAAAAATGGATGTAGAGTGGATACAATGGTTGTAGAGTGGATAAAAATGGATATAGGGTAGATAAAATGGATGTAGAGTGGATATAATGGATGTAGAGAGGATAAAATGGATGTGGAGTGGATAAAATGGATGAAGAGTGGATAAAATGGTTGTAGAGTGGATAAAATGGATGTAGAGTAGATAAAAATGGATGTAGAGTGGATAAAATGGATGTAGAGTGGATAAAAATGGATGTAGAGTGGATAAAATGGATGTAGAGTGCATAAAAATGGATGTTGAGTGGATAAAATGGATGTAGAGTTGATAAAAATGGATGTAGAGTGGATAAAAATGGATGTAGATTGGATAAAATGGATGTAGAGTGGATAAAAATGGATGTAGATTATATAAATTGGATGTAGAGTATATAAAATGGATGTAGAGTGGATAAAAATGGATGTCGAGTGGATAAAATGGATGTAGAGTGGATAAAAATGGATGTAGATTGGACAAAATGGATGTAGAGTTAATAAAAATGGATGTAGAGTGGATAAAATGGATGTATAGTGGATAAAAATGGATGTAGAGTAGATAAAATAGATGTAGAGTGGATAAAAATGGATGTAGAGTGGATAAAATGGATGTCGAGTGGATAAAATGGATGTAGAGTGGATAAAAATAGATGTAGAGTGGATAAAAATGGATGTAGAGTGGATAAAATGGATGTAGAGTGCATAAAAATGGATGTTGAGTGGATAAAATGGATGTAGAGTGGATAAAATGTATGTACATTTAATAAAAATGGATGTAGAGTGGATAAAAATGGATGTAGAGTGGATAAAAATGGATGTAGATTGGATAAAATGGATGTAGAGTTAATAAAAGTGGATGTAGAGTGGATAAAATGGATGTAGAGTTGATAAAAATGGATGTAGAGTGGATAAAAATGGATGTAGATTGGATAAAATGGATGTAGAGTGGATAAAATGGATGTAGAGTATATAAATTGGATGTAGAGTAAATAAAATGGATGTAGAGTGGATAAAAATGGATGTCGAGTGGATAAAATGGATGTAGAGTGGATAAAAATGGATGTAGATTGGATAAAATGGATGTAGAGTGGATGAAAATGGATGTAGAGTATATAAATTGGATGTAGAGTATATAAAATGGATGTAGAGTGGATAAAATGGATGTAGAGTGGATAAAATGGATGTAGAGTTGATAAAATGGATGTAAAGTGGATAAAATGGATGTAGAGTTAATAAAAATGGATGTAGAGTGGAAATAATGGATGTAGAGAGGATAAAATGGATGTAGAGTGGATAAAATGGATGTAGAGTTCATAAAAATGGATGTAGAGTGGATAAAAATGGATGTAGATTGGATAAAATGGATGTGGAGTGGATAACAATGGATGTAGAGAGGATAAAAATGTATATAGGGTAGATAAAATGGATGTAGAGTTAATAAAAATGGATGTAGAGTGGATATAATGGATGTAGAGAGGATAAAATGGATGTGGAGTGGATAACAATGGATGTAGAGTTGATAAAAATGGATGTAGAGTGGATAAAACGGATGTAGAGTGGATAAAAATGGATGTAGAGTGGATACAATGGTTGTAGAGTGGATAAAAATGGATATAGGGTAGATAAAATGGATGTAGAGTGGATATAATGGATGTAGAGAGGATAAAATGGATGTGGAGTGAATAAAATGGATGAAGAGTGGATAAAATGGTTGTAGAGTGGATAAAATGGATGTAGAGTAGATAAAAATGGATGTAGAGTGGATAAAATGGATGTAGAGTGGATAAAAATGGATGTAGAGTGGATAAAATGGATGTAGAGTGCATAAAAATGGATGTTGAGTGGATAAAGTGGATGTAGAGTGGATAAAATGGATGTACATTTAATAAAAATGGATGTAGAGTGGATAAAAATGGATGTAGAGTGGATAAAAATGGATGTAGATTGGATAATATGGATGTAGAGTTAATAAAAGTGGATGTAGAGTGGATAAAATGGATGTAGAGTTGATAAAAATGGATGTAGAGTGGATAAAAATGGATGTAGATTGGATAAAATGGATGTAGAGTGGATAAAAATGGATGTAGATTATATAAATTGGATGTAGAGTATATAAAATGGATGTAGAGTGGATAAAAATGGATGTCGAGTGGATAAAATGGATGTAGAGTGGATAAAAATGGATGTAGATTGGACAAAATGGATGTAGAGTTAATAAAAATGGATGTAGAGTGGATAAAATGGATGTATAGTGGATAAAAATGGATGTAGAGTAGATAAAATAGATGTAGAGTGGATAAAAATGGATGTAGAGTTAATAAAATGGATGTCGAGTGGATAAAATGGATGTAGAGTGGATAAAAATAGATGTAGAGTGGATAAAAATGGATGTAGAGTGGATAAAATGGATGTAGAGTGCATAAAAATGGATGTTGAGTGGATAAAATGAATGTAGAGTGGATAAAATGTATGTACATTTAATAAAAATGGATGTAGAGTGGATAAAAATGGATGTAGAGTGGATAAAAATGGATGTAGAGTGGATAAAAATGGATGTAGATTGGATAAAATGGATGTAGAGTTAATAAAAGTGGATGTAGAGTGGATAAAATGGATGTAGAGTTGATAAAAATGGATGTAGAGTGGATAAAAATGGATGTAGGTTGGATAAAATGGATGTAGAGTGGATAAAATGGATGTAGAGTATATAAATTGGATGTAGAGTATATAAAATGGATGTAGAGTGGATAAAAATGGATGTCGAGTGGATAAAATGGATGTAGAGTGGATAAAAATGGATGTAGATTGGATAAAATGGATGTAGAGTGGATAAAAATGGATGTAGAGTATATAAATTGGATGTAGAGTATATAAAATGGATGTAGAGTGGATAAAAATGGATGTCGAGTGGATAAAATGGATGTAGAGTGGATACAAATGGATGTAGAGTTGATAAAATGGATGTAGAGTGGATAAAATGGATGTAGAGTTGATAAAATGGATGTAGAGTTAATAAAAATGGATGTAGAGTGGAAATAATGGATGTAGAGAGGATAAAATGGATGTAGAGTGGATAAAATGGATGTAGAGTTCATAAAAATGGATGTAGAGTGGATAAAAATGGATGTAGATTGGATAAAATGGATGTAGAGTGGATAAAAGTGGATGTAGAGTGGATAAAATGGATGTAGAGTTGATAAAAATGGATGTAGAGTGGATAAAAATGGATGTAGATTGGATAAAATGGATGTAGAGTGGATAAAATGGATGTACAGTTAATAAAAATGGATGTAGAGTGGAAATAATGGATGTAGAGAGGATAAAATGGATGTAGAGTGGATAAAATGGATGTAGAGTTCATAAAAATGGATGTAGAGTGGATAAAATGGATGAAGAGTGGATAAAATGGTTGTAGAGTGCATAAAAATGGATGTTGAGGGGATAAAATGGATGTAGAGTGGATAAAATGGATGTACATTTAATAAAAATGGATGTAGAGTGGATAAAAATGGATGTAGAGTGGACAAAATGGATGTAGAGTGGATAAAATGGATGTAGAGTTCATAAAAATGGATGTAGAGTGGATAAAAATGGATGTAGATTGGACAAAATGGATGTAGAGTTAATAAAAATGGATGTAGAGTGGATATAATGGATGTAGAGAGGATAAAATGGATGTGGAGTGGATAACAATGGATGTAGAGTGGATAAAATGGATGTAGAGTGGATAAAATGGATGAAGAGTGGATAAAATGGTTGTAGAGTGGATAAAATGGATGTACAGTAGATAAAAATGGATGTAGAGTGGATAAAATGGATGTAGAGTGGATAAAAATGGATGTAGATTGGATAAAATGGATGTAGAGTGGATAAAATGGATGTAGAGTATATAAATTGGATGTAGAGTATATAAAATGGATGTAGAGTGGATAAAAATGGATGTCGAGTGGATAAAATGGATGTAGAGTGGATAAAAATGGATGTAGATTGGATAAAATGGATGTAGAGTGGATAAAATGGATGTAGAGTTAATAAAAATGGATGTAGAGTGGAAATAATGGATGTAGAGAGGATAAAATGGATGTAGAGTTCATAAAAATGGATGTAGAGTGGATAAAAATGGATGTAGATTGGATAAAATGGATGTAGAGTTGATAAAATGGATGTAAAGTGGATAAAATGGATGTAGAGTTAATAAAAATGGATGTAGAGTGGAAATAATGGATGTAGAGAGGATAAAAATGGATATAGGGTAGATAAAATGGATGTAGAGTTAATAAAAATGGATGTAGAGTGGATATAATGGATGTAGAGAGGATAAAATGGATGTGGAGTGGATAACAATGGATGTAGAGTGGATAAAATGGATGTAGAGTGGATAAAACGGATGTAGAGTGGATAAAGTGGTTGTAGAGTGGATAAAATGGATGTAGAGTTGATAAAAATGGATGTAGAGTGGATAAAATGGATGTAGAGTGGATAAAAATGGATGTAGAGTGGATACAATGGTTGTAGAGTGGATAAAAATGGATATAGGGTAGATAAAATGGATGTAGAGTGGATATAATGGATGTAGAGAGGATAAAATGGATGTGGAGTGGATAAAATGGATGAAGAGTGGATAAAATGGTTGTAGAGTGGATAAAATGGATGTAGAGTAGATAAAAATGGATGTAGAGTGGATAAAATGGATGTAGAGTGGATAAAAATGGATGTAGAGTGGATAAAATGGATGTAGAGTGCATAAAAATGGATGTTGAGTGGATAAAGTGGATGTAGAGTGGATAAAATGGATGTACATTTAATAAAAATGGATGTAGAGTGGATAAAAATGGATGTAGAGTGGATAAAAATGGATGTAGATTGGATAAAATGGATGTAGAGTTAATAAAAGTGGATGTAGAGTGGATAAAATGGATGTAGAGTTGATAAAAATTGATGTAGAGTGGATAAAAATGGATGTAGATTGGATAAAATGGATGTAGAGTGGATAAAAATGGATGTAGATTATATAAATTGGATGTAGAGTATATAAAATGGATGTAGAGTGGATAAAATGGATGTCGAGTGGATAAAATGGATGTAGAGTTCATAAAAATGGATGTAGAGTGGATAAAAATGGATGTAGATTGGATAAAATGGATGTGGAGTGGATAACAATGGATGTAGAGAGGATAAAAATGGATATAGGGTAGATAAAATGGATGTAGAGTTAATAAAAATGGATGTAGAGTGGATATAATGGATGTAGAGAGGATAAAATGGATGTGGAGTGGATAACAATGGATGTAGAGTGGATAAAATGGATGTAGAGTGGATAAAATGGATGTAGAGAGGATAAAATGGATGTAGAGTGGATAAAATGGATGTAGAGTTCATAAAAATGGATGTAGAGTGGATAAAAATGGATGTAGATTGGATAAAATGGATGTGGAGTGGATAACAATGGATGTAGAGAGGATAAAAATGGATATAGGGTAGATAAAATGGATGTAGAGTTAATAAAAATGGATGTAGAGTGGATATAATGGATGTAGAGAGGATAAAATGGATGTGGAGTGGATAACAATGGATGTAGAGTGGATAAAATGGATGTAGAGTGGATAAAATGGATGTAGAGTATATAAAATGGATGTAGAGTGGATAAAAATGGATGTCGAGTGGATAAAATGGATGTAGAGTGGATAAAAATGGATGTAGAGTGGATAAAATGGATGTAGAGTTGATAAAAATGGATGTAGAGTGGATAAAATGGATGTAGAGTAGATAAAATGGATGTAGAGTGGATAAAATGGTTGTAGAGTGGATAAAATGGATGTAGAGTGGATAAAATGGATGTAGAGTGGATAAAAATGGATGTAGAGTGGATAAAATGGATGTAGAGTGGATAAAATGGTTGTAGAGTGGATAAAAATGGATGTAGAGTGGATAAAATGGATGTAGAATGGATAAAATGGATGTAAAGTGGATAAAAATGGATGTCGAGTGGATAAAATGGATGTAGAGTGGATAAAAATAGATGTAGAGAGGATAAAATGGAAGGAGAGTGGATAAAAATGGATGTAGAGTGGATAAAAATGGATGTAGAGTGGATAAAATGGATGTAGAGTGGATAAAAATGGATGTAGAGAGGATAAAATGGATGTAGAGTGGATAAAATGGATGTACAGTTAATAAAAATGGATGTAGAGTGGAAATAATGGATGTAGAGAGGATAAAATGGATGTAGAGTGGATAAAATGGATGTAGAGTTCATAAAAATGGATGTAGGGTGGATAAAAATGGATGTAGATTGGATAAAATGGATGTAGAGTGGATAAAATGGATGTAGAGTGGATAAAATGGATGTAGAGTTAATAAAAATGGATGTACAGTGGAAATAATGGATGTAGAGAGGATAAAATGGATGTAGAGTGGATAAAATGGATGTAGAGTTCATAAAAATGGATGTAGAGTGGATAAAAATGGATGTAGATTGGATAAAATGGATGTGGAGTGGATAACAATGGATGTAGAGAGGATAAAAATGGATATAGGGTAGATAAAATGGATGTAGAGTTAATAAAAATGGATGTAGAGTGGATATAATGGATGTAGAGAGGATAAAATGGATGTGGAGTGGATAACAATGGATGTAGAGTGGATAAAATGGATGTAGAGTGGATAAAATGGATGAAGAGTGGATAAAATGGTTGTAGAGTGCATAAAAATGGATGTTGAGTGGATAAAATGGATGTAGAGTGGTTAAAATGGATGTACATTTAATAAAAATGGATGTAGAGTGGATAAAAATGGATGTAGAGTGGATAAAATGGATGTAAAGTGGATAAAAATGGATGTCGAGTGGATAAAATGGATGTAGAGTGGATAAAATGGATGTACAGTTAATAAAAATGGATGTAGAGTGGAAATAATGGATGTAGAGAGGATAAAATGGATGTAGAGTGGATAAAATGGATGTAGAGTTCATAAAAATGGATGTAGAGTGGATAAAAATGGATGTAGATTGGATAAAATGGATGTAGAGTTGATAAAATGGATGTAGAGTGGATAAAATGGATGTACAGTTAATAAAAATGGATGTAGAGTGGAAATAATGGATGTAGAGAGGATAAAATGGATGTAGAGTGGATAAAATGGATGTAGAGTTCATAAAAATGGATGTAGAGTGGATAAAAATGGATGTAGATTGGATAAAATGGATGTAGAGTTGATAAAATGGATGTAAAGTGGATAAAATGGATGTAGAGTTAATAAAAATGGATGTAGAGTGGAAATAATGGATGTAGAGAGGATAAAATGGATGTAGAGCGGATAAAATGGATGTAGAGTTCATAAAAATGGATGTAGAGTGGATAAAAATGGATGTAGATTGGATAAAATGGATGTGGAGTGGATAACAATGGATGTAGAGAGGATAAAAATGGATATAGGGTAGATAAAATGGATGTAGAGTTAATAAAAATGGATGTAGAGTGGATATAATGGATGTAGAGAGGATAAAATGGATGTGGAGTGGATAACAATGGATGTAGAGTTGATAAAAATGGATGTAGAGTGGATAAAACGGATGTAGAGTGGATAAAAATGGATGTAGAGTGGATACAATGGTTGTAGAGTGGATAAAAATGGATATAGGGTAGATAAAATGGATGTAGAGTGGATATAATGGATGTAGAGAGGATAAAATGGATGTGGAGTGAATAAAATGGATGAAGAGTGGATAAAATGGTTGTAGAGTGGATAAAATGGATGTAGAGTAGATAAAAATGGATGTAGAGTGGATAAAATGGATGTAGAGTGGATAAAAATGGATGTAGAGTGGATAAAATGGATGTAGAGTGCATAAAAATGGATGTTGAGTGGATAAAGTGGATGTAGAGTGGATAAAATGGATGTACATTTAATAAAAATGGATGTAGAGTGGATAAAAATGGATGTAGAGTGGATAAAAATGGATGTAGATTGGATAATATGGATGTAGAGTTAATAAAAGTGGATGTAGAGTGGATAAAATGGATGTAGAGTTGATAAAAATGGATGTAGAGTGGATAAAAATGGATGTAGATTGGATAAAATGGATGTAGAGTGGATAAAAATGGATGTAGATTATATAAATTGGATGTAGAGTATATAAAATGGATGTAGAGTGGATAAAAATGGATGTCGAGTGGATAAAATGGATGTAGAGTGGATAAAAATGGATGTAGATTGGACAAAATGGATGTAGAGTTAATAAAAATGGATGTAGAGTGGATAAAATGGATGTATAGTGGATAAAAATGGATGTAGAGTAGATAAAATAGATGTAGAGTGGATAAAAATGGATGTAGAGTTAATAAAATGGATGTCGAGTGGATAAAATGGATGTAGAGTGGATAAAAATAGATGTAGAGTGGATAAAAATGGATGTAGAGTGGATAAAATGGATGTAGAGTGCATAAAAATGGATGTTGAGTGGATAAAATGGATGTAGAGTGGATAAAATGTATGTACATTTAATAAAAATGGATGTAGAGTGGATAAAAATGGATGTAGAGTGGATAAAAATGGATGTAGAGTGGATAAAAATGGATGTAGATTGGATAAAATGGATGTAGAGTTAATAAAAGTGGATGTAGAGTGGATAAAATGGATGTAGAGTTGATAAAAATGGATGTAGAGTGGATAAAAATGGATGTAGGTTGGATAAAATGGATGTAGAGTGGATAAAATGGATGTAGAGTATATAAATTGGATGTAGAGTATATAAAATGGATGTAGAGTGGATAAAAATGGATGTCGAGTGGATAAAATGGATGTAGAGTGGATAAAAATGGATGTAGATTGGATAAAATGGATGTAGAGTGGATGAAAATGGATGTAGAGTATATAAATTGGATGTAGAGTATATAAAATGGATGTAGAGTGGATAAAAATGGATGTCGAGTGGATAAAATGGATGTAGAGTGGATACAAATGGATGTAGAGTAGATAAAATGGATGTAGAGTGGATAAAATGGATGTAGAGTTGATAAAATGGATGTAGAGTTAATAAAAATGGATGTAGAGTGGAAATAATGGATGTAGAGAGGATAAAATGGATGTAGAGTGGATAAAATGGATGTAGAGTTCATAAAAATGGATGTAGAGTGGATAAAAATGGATGTAGATTGGATAAAATGGATGTAGAGTGGATAAAAGTGGATGTAGAGTGGATAAAATGGATGTAGAGTTGATAAAAATGGATGTAGAGTGGATAAAAATGGATGTAGATTGGATAAAATGGATGTAGAGTGGATAAAATGGATGTACAGTTAATAAAAATGGATGTAGAGTGGAAATAATGGATGTAGAGAGGATAAAATGGATGTAGAGTGGATAAAATGGATGTAGAGTTCATAAAAATGGATGTAGAGTGGATAAAATGGATGAAGAGTGGATAAAATGGTTGTAGAGTGCATAAAAATGGATGTTGAGGGGATAAAATGGATGTAGAGTGGATAAAATGGATGTACATTTAATAAAAATGGATGTAGAGTGGATAAAAATGGATGTAGAGTGGACAAAATGGATGTAGAGTGGATAAAATGGATGTAGAGTTCATAAAAATGGATGTAGAGTGGATAAAAATGGATGTAGATTGGACAAAATGGATGTAGAGTTAATAAAAATGGATGTAGAGTGGATATAATGGATGTAGAGAGGATAAAATGGATGTGGAGTGGATAACAATGGATGTAGAGTGGATAAAATGGATGTAGAGTGGATAAAATGGATGAAGAGTGGATAAAATGGTTGTAGAGTGGATAAAATGGATGTACAGTAGATAAAAATGGATGTAGAGTGGATAAAATGGATGTAGAGTGGATAAAAATGGATGTAGATTGGATAAAATGGATGTAGAGTGGATAAAATGGATGTAGAGTATATAAATTGGATGTAGAGTATATAAAATGGATGTAGAGTGGATAAAAATGGATGTCGAGTGGATAAAATGGATGTAGAGTGGATAAAAATGGATGTAGATTGGATAAAATGGATGTAGAGTGGATAAAATGGATGTAGAGTTAATAAAAATGGATGTAGAGTGGAAATAATGGATGTAGAGAGGATAAAATGGATGTAGAGTTCATAAAAATGGATGTAGAGTGGATAAAAATGGATGTAGATTGGATAAAATGGATGTAGAGTTGATAAAATGGATGTAAAGTGGATAAAATGGATGTAGAGTTAATAAAAATGGATGTAGAGTGGAAATAATGGATGTAGAGAGGATAAAAATGGATATAGGGTAGATAAAATGGATGTAGAGTTAATAAAAATGGATGTAGAGTGGATATAATGGATGTAGAGAGGATAAAATGGATGTGGAGTGGATAACAATGGATGTAGAGTGGATAAAATGGATGTAGAGTGGATAAAACGGATGTAGAGTGGATAAAGTGGTTGTAGAGTGGATAAAATGGATGTAGAGTTGATAAAAATGGATGTAGAGTGGATAAAACGGATGTAGAGTGGATAAAAATGGATGTAGAGTGGATACAATGGTTGTAGAGTGGATAAAAATGGATATAGGGTAGATAAAATGGATGTAGAGTGGATATAATGGATGTAGAGAGGATAAAATGGATGTGGAGTGGATAAAATGGATGAAGAGTGGATAAAATGGTTGTAGAGTGGATAAAATGGATGTAGAGTAGATAAAAATGGATGTAGAGTGGATAAAATGGATGTAGAGTGGATAAAAATGGATGTAGAGTGGATAAAATGGATGTAGAGTGCATAAAAATGGATGTTGAGTGGATAAAGTGGATGTAGAGTGGATAAAATGGATGTACATTTAATAAAAATGGATGTAGAGTGGATAAAAATGGATGTAGAGTGGATAAAAATGGATGTAGATTGGATAAAATGGATGTAGAGTTAATAAAAGTGGATGTAGAGTGGATAAAATGGATGTAGAGTTGATAAAAATTGATGTAGAGTGGATAAAAATGGATGTAGATTGGATAAAATGGATGTAGAGTGGATAAAAATGGATGTAGATTATATAAATTGGATGTAGAGTATATAAAATGGATGTAGAGTGGATAAAATGGATGTCGAGTGGATAAAATGGATGTAGAGTTCATAAAAATGGATGTAGAGTGGATAAAAATGGATGTAGATTGGATAAAATGGATGTGGAGTGGATAACAATGGATGTAGAGAGGATAAAAATGGATATAGGGTAGATAAAATGGATGTAGAGTTAATAAAAATGGATGTAGAGTGGATATAATGGATGTAGAGAGGATAAAATGGATGTGGAGTGGATAACAATGGATGTAGAGTGGATAAAATGGATGTAGAGTGGATAAAATGGATGTAGAGAGGATAAAATGGATGTAGAGTGGATAAAATGGATGTAGAGTTCATAAAAATGGATGTAGAGTGGATAAAAATGGATGTAGATTGGATAAAATGGATGTGGAGTGGATAACAATGGATGTAGAGAGGATAAAAATGGATATAGGGTAGATAAAATGGATGTAGAGTTAATAAAAATGGATGTAGAGTGGATATAATGGATGTAGAGAGGATAAAATGGATGTGGAGTGGATAACAATGGATGTAGAGTGGATAAAATGGATGTAGAGTGGATAAAATGGATGTAGAGTATATAAAATGGATGTAGAGTGGATAAAAATGGATGTCGAGTGGATAAAATGGATGTAGAGTGGATAAAAATGGATGTAGAGTGGATAAAATGGATGTAGAGTTGATAAAAATGGATGTAGAGTGGATAAAATGGATGTAGAGTAGATAAAATGGATGTAGAGTGGATAAAATGGTTGTAGAGTGGATAAAATGGATGTAGAGTGGATAAAATGGATGTAGAGTGGATAAAAATGGATGTAGAGTGGATAAAATGGATGTAGAGTGGATAAAATGGTTGTAGAGTGGATAAAAATGGATGTAGAGTGGATAAAATGGATGTAGAATGGATAAAATGGATGTAAAGTGGATAAAAATGGATGTCGAGTGGATAAAATGGATGTAGAGTGGATAAAAATAGATGTAGAGAGGATAAAATGGAAGGAGAGTGGATAAAAATGGATGTAGAGTGGATAAAAATGGATGTAGAGTGGATAAAATGGATGTAGAGTGGATAAAAATGGATGTAGAGAGGATAAAATGGATGTAGAGTGGATAAAATGGATGTACAGTTAATAAAAATGGATGTAGAGTGGAAATAATGGATGTAGAGAGGATAAAATGGATGTAGAGTGGATAAAATGGATGTAGAGTTCATAAAAATGGATGTAGGGTGGATAAAAATGGATGTAGATTGGATAAAATGGATGTAGAGTGGATAAAATGGATGTAGAGTGGATAAAATGGATGTAGAGTTAATAAAAATGGATGTACAGTGGAAATAATGGATGTAGAGAGGATAAAATGGATGTAGAGTGGATAAAATGGATGTAGAGTTCATAAAAATGGATGTAGAGTGGATAAAAATGGATGTAGATTGGATAAAATGGATGTGGAGTGGATAACAATGGATGTAGAGAGGATAAAAATGGATATAGGGTAGATAAAATGGATGTAGAGTTAATAAAAATGGATGTAGAGTGGATATAATGGATGTAGAGAGGATAAAATGGATGTGGAGTGGATAACAATGGATGTAGAGTGGATAAAATGGATGTAGAGTGGATAAAATGGATGAAGAGTGGATAAAATGGTTGTAGAGTGCATAAAAATGGATGTTGAGTGGATAAAATGGATGTAGAGTGGTTAAAATGGATGTACATTTAATAAAAATGGATGTAGAGTGGATAAAAATGGATGTAGAGTGGATAAAATGGATGTAAAGTGGATAAAAATGGATGTCGAGTGGATAAAATGGATGTAGAGTGGATAAAATGGATGTACAGTTAATAAAAATGGATGTAGAGTGGAAATAATGGATGTAGAGAGGATAAAATGGATGTAGAGTGGATAAAATGGATGTAGAGTTCATAAAAATGGATGTAGAGTGGATAAAAATGGATGTAGATTGGATAAAATGGATGTAGAGTTGATAAAATGGATGTAGAGTGGATAAAATGGATGTACAGTTAATAAAAATGGATGTAGAGTGGAAATAATGGATGTAGAGAGGATAAAATGGATGTAGAGTGGATAAAATGGATGTAGAGTTCATAAAAATGGATGTAGAGTGGATAAAAATGGATGTAGATTGGATAAAATGGATGTAGAGTTGATAAAATGGATGTAAAGTGGATAAAATGGATGTAGAGTTAATAAAAATGGATGTAGAGTGGAAATAATGGATGTAGAGAGGATAAAATGGATGTAGAGCGGATAAAATGGATGTAGAGTTCATAAAAATGGATGTAGAGTGGATAAAAATGGATGTAGATTGGATAAAATGGATGTGGAGTGGATAACAATGGATGTAGAGAGGATAAAAATGGATATAGGGTAGATAAAATGGATGTAGAGTTAATAAAAATGGATGTAGAGTGGATATAATGGATGTAGAGAGGATAAAATGGATGTGGAGTGGATAACAATGGATGTAGAGTGGATAAAATGGATGTAGAGTGGATAAAACGGATGTAGAGTGGATAAAATGGTTGTAGAGTGGATAAAATGGATGTAGAGTTGATAAAAATGGATGTAGAGTGGATAAAACGGATGTAGAGTGGATAAAAATGGATGTAGAGTGGATACAATGGTTGTAGAGTGGATAAAAATGGATATAGGGTAGATAAAATGGATGTAGAGTGGATATAATGGATGTAGAGAGGATAAAATGGATGTGGAGTGGATAAAATGGATGAAGAGTGGATAAAATGGTTGTAGAGTGGATAAAATGGATGTAGAGTAGATAAAAATGGATGTAGAGTGGATAAAATGGATGTAGAGTGGATAAAAATGGATGTAGAGTGGATAAAATGGATGTAGAGTGCATAAAAATGGATGTTGAGTGGATAAAGAGGATGTAGAGTGGATAAAATGGATGTACATTTAATAAAAATGGATGTAGAGTGGATAAAAATGGATGTAGAGTGGATAAAAATGGATGTAGATTGGATAAAATGGATGTAGAGTTAATAAAAGTGGATGTAGAGTGGATAAAATGGATGTAGAGTTGATAAAAATGGATGTAGAGTGGATAAAAATGGATGTAGATTGGATAAAATGGATGTAGAGTGGATAAAAATGGATGTAGATTATATAAATTGGATGTAGAGTATATAAAATGGATGTAGAGTGGATAAAAATGGATGTCGAGTGGATAAAATGGATGTAGAGTGGATAAAAATGGATGTAGATTGGACAAAATGGATGTAAAGTTAATGAAAATGGATGTAGAGTGGATAAAATGGATGTATAGTGGATAAAAATGGATGTAGAGTAGATAAAATAGATGTAGAGTGGATAAAAATGGATGTAGAGTTAATAAAATGGATGTCGAGTGGATAAAATGGATGTAGAGTGGATAAAAATAGATGTAGAGTGGATAAAAATGGATGTAGAGTGGATAAAATGGATGTAGAGTGCATAAAAATTGATGTTGAGTGGATAAAATGGATGTAGAGTGGATAAAATGTATGTACATTTAATAAAAATGGATGTAGAGTGGATAAAAATGGATGTAGAGTGGATAAAAATGGATGTAGATTGGATAAAATGGATGTAGAGTTAATAAAAGTGGATGTAGAGTGGATAAAATGGATGTAGATTTGATAAAAATGGATGTAGAGTGGATAAAAATGGATGTAGATTGGATAAAATGGATGTAGAGTGGATAAAATGGATGTAGAGTATATAAATTGGATGTAGAGTATATAAAATGGATGTAGAGTGGATAAAAATGGATGTCGAGTGGATAAAATGGATGTAGAGTGGATAAAAATGGATGTAGATTGGATAAAATGGATGTAGAGTGGATGAAAATGGATGTAGAGTATATAAATTGGATGTAGAGTATATAAAATGGATGTAGAGTGGATAAAAATGGATGTCGAGTGGATAAAATGGATGTAGAGTGGATAAAAATGGATGTAGAGTGGATAAAATGGATGTAGAGTTGATAAAAATGGATGTAGCGCGGATAAAATGGATGTAGAGTAGATAAAATGGATGTAGAGTGGATAAAATGGATGTAGAGTTGATAAAATGGATGTAAAGTGGATAAAATGGATGTAGAGTTAATAAAAATGGATGTAGAGTGGAAATAATGGATGTAGAGAGGATAAGATGGATGTAGAGTGGATAAAATGGATGTAGAGTTCATAAAAATGGATGTAGAGTGGATAAAAATGGATGTAGATTGGATAAAATGGATGTAGAGTGGATAAAAATGGATGTAGAGTGGATAAAATGGATGTAGAGTTAATAAAAATGGATGTAGAGTGGAAATAATGGATGTAGAGAGGATAAAATGGATGTAGAGTGGATAAAATGGATGTAGAGTTCATAAAAATGGATGTAGAGCGGATAAAATGGATGTAGAGTGGATAAAAATAGATGTAGAGAGGATAAAATGGAAGTAGAGTGGATAAAAATGGATGTAGAGTGTATAAAAATGGATGTAGAGTGGATAAAATGGATGTAGAGTGGATAAAATGGATGTAGAGTGGATAAAAATGGATGTAGAGAGGATAAAATGGATGTAGAGTGGATAAAATGGATGTACAGTTAATAAAAATGGATGTAGAGTGGAAATAATGGATGTAGAGAGGATAAAATGGATGTAGAGTGGATAAAATGGATGTAGAGTTCATAAAAATGGATGTAGAGTGGATAAAAATGGATGTAGATTGGATAAAATGGATGTAGAGTGGATGAAAATGGATGTAAAGTGGATAAAATGGATGTAGAGTTAATAAAAATGGATGTAGAGTGGAAATAATGGATGTAGAGAGGATAAAATGGATGTAGAGTGGATAAAATGGATGTAGAGTTCATAAAAATGGATGTAGAGTGGATAAAAATGGATGTAGATTGGATAAAATGGATGTGGAGTGGATAACAATGGATGTAGAGAGGATAAAAATGTATATAGGGTAGATAAAATGGATGTAGAGTTAATAAAAATGGATGTAGAGTGGATATAATGGATGTAGAGAGGATAAAATGGATGTGGAGTGGATAACAATGGATGTAGAGTGGATAAAATGGATGTAGAGTGGATAAAATGGATGTAGAGAGGATAAAATGGATGTAGAGTGGATAAAATGGATGTAGAGTTCATAAAAATGGATGTAGAGTGGATAAAATGGATGTAGAGTTGATAAAAATGGGTGTAGAGTGGATAAAATGGATGTAGAGTAGATCAAATGGATGTAAAGTGGATAAAATGGATGTAGAGTTCATAAAAATGGATGTAGAGCGGATAAAATGGATGTAGAGTGGATAAAAATAGATGTAGAGAGGATAAAATGGAAGTAGAGTGTATAAAAATGGATGTAGAGTGGATAAAATGGATGTAGAGTGGATAAAATGGATGTAGAGTAGATAAAAATGGATGTAGAGTGGATAAAATGGATGTAGAGTGGATAAAAATGGATGTAGAGTGGATAAAATGGATGTAGAGTGCATAAAAATGGATGTTGAGTGGATAAAGTGGATGTAGAGTGGATAAAATGGATGTACATTTAATAAAAATGGATGTAGAGTGGATAAAAATGGATGTAGAGTGGATAAAAATGGATGTAGATTGGATAAAATGGATGTAGAGTTAATAAAAGTGGATGTAGAGTGGATAAAATGGATGTAGAGTTGATAAAAATGGATGTAGAGTGGATAAAAATGGATGTAGATTGGATAAAATGGATGTAGAGTGGATAAAAATGGATGTAGATTATATAAATTGGATGTAGAGTATATAAAATGGATGTAGAGTGGATAAAAATGGATGTCGAGTGGATAAAATGGATGTAGAGTGGATAAAAATGGATGTAGATTGGACAAAATGGATGTAAAGTTAATGAAAATGGATGTAGAGTGGATAAAATGGATGTATAGTGGATAAAAATGGATGTAGAGTAGATAAAATAGATGTAGAGTGGATAAAAATGGATGTAGAGTTAATAAAATGGATGTCGAGTGGATAAAATGGATGTAGAGTGGATAAAAATAGATGTAGAGTGGATAAAAATGGATGTAGAGTGGATAAAATGGATGTAGAGTGCATAAAAATTGATGTTGAGTGGATAAAATGGATGTAGAGTGGATAAAATGTATGTACATTTAATAAAAATGGATGTAGAGTGGATAAAAATGGATGTAGAGTGGATAAAAATGGATGTAGATTGGATAAAATGGATGTAGAGTTAATAAAAGTGGATGTAGAGTGGATAAAATGGATGTAGAGTTGATAAAAATGGATGTAGAGTGGATAAAAATGGATGTAGATTGGATAAAATGGATGTAGAGTGGATAAAATGGATGTAGAGTATATAAATTGGATGTAGAGTATATAAAATGGATGTAGAGTGGATAAAAATGGATGTCGAGTGGATAAAATGGATGTAGAGTGGATAAAAATGGATGTAGATTGGATAAAATGGATGTAGAGTGGATGAAAATGGATGTAGAGTATATAAATTGGATGTAGAGTATATAAAATGGATGTAGAGTGGATAAAAATGGATGTCGAGTGGATAAAATGGATGTAGAGTGGATAAAAATGGATGTAGAGTGGATAAAATGGATGTAGAGTTGATAAAAATGGATGTAGCGCGGATAAAATGGATGTAGAGTAGATAAAATGGATGTAGAGTGGATAAAATGGATGTAGAGTTGATAAAATGGATGTAAAGTGGATAAAATGGATGTAGAGTTAATAAAAATGGATGTAGAGTGGAAATAATGGATGTAGAGAGGATAAGATGGATGTAGAGTGGATAAAATGGATGTAGAGTTCATAAAAATGGATGTAGAGTGGATAAAAATGGATGTAGATTGGATAAAATGGATGTAGAGTGGATAAAAATGGATGTAGAGTGGATAAAATGGATGTAGAGTTAATAAAAATGGATGTAGAGTGGAAATAATGGATGTAGAGAGGATAAAATGGATGTAGAGTGGATAAAATGGATGTAGAGTTCATAAAAATGGATGTAGAGCGGATAAAATGGATGTAGAGTGGATAAAAATAGATGTAGAGAGGATAAAATGGATGTAGAGTGGATAAAAATGGATGTAGAGTGTATAAAAATGGATGTAGAGTGGATAAAATGGATGTAGAGTGGATAAAATGGATGTAGAGTGGATAAAAATGGATGTAGAGAGGATAAAATGGATGTAGAGTGGATAAAATGGATGTACAGTTAATAAAAATGGATGTAGAGTGGAAATAATGGATGTAGAGAGGATAAAATGGATGTAGAGTGGATAAAATGGATGTAGAGTTCATAAAAATGGATGTAGAGTGGATAAAAATGGATGTAGATTGGATAAAATGGATGTAGAGTGGATGAAAATGGATGTAAAGTGGATAAAATGGATGTAGAGTTAATAAAAATGGATGTAGAGTGGAAATAATGGATGTAGAGAGGATAAAATGGATGTAGAGTGGATAAAATGGATGTAGAGTTCATAAAAATGGATGTAGAGTGGATAAAAATGGATGTAGATTGGATAAAATGGATGTGGAGTGGATAACAATGGATGTAGAGAGGATAAAAATGTATATAGGGTAGATAAAATGGATGTAGAGTTAATAAAAATGGATGTAGAGTGGATATAATGGATGTAGAGAGGATAAAATGGATGTGGAGTGGATAACAATGGATGTAGAGTGGATAAAATGGATGTAGAGTGGATAAAATGGATGTAGAGAGGATAAAATGGATGTAGAGTGGATAAAATGGATGTAGAGTTCATAAAAATGGATGTAGAGTGGATAAAATGGATGTAGAGTTGATAAAAATGGGTGTAGAGTGGATAAAATGGATGTAGAGTAGATCAAATGGATGTAAAGTGGATAAAATGGATGTAGAGTTAATAAAAATGGATGTAGAGTGGATATAATGGATGTAGAGAGGATAAAAATGTATATAGGGTAGATAAAATGGATGTAGAGTTAATAAAAATGGATGTAGAGTGGATATAATGGATGTAGAGAGGATAAAATGGATGTAGAGTTGATAAAATGGATGTAAAGTGGATAAAATGGATGTAGAGTTAATAAAAATGGATGTAGAGTGGATATAATGGATGTAGAGAGGATAAAAATTTATATAGGGTAGATAAAATGGATGTAGAGTTAATAAAAATGGATGTAGAGTGGATATAATGGATGTAGAGAGGATAAAATGGATGTGGAGTGGATAACAATGGATGTAGAGTGGATAAAATGGATGTAGAGTGGATAAAATGGATGTAGAGAGGATAAAATGGATGTAGAGTGGATAAAATGGATGTAGAGTTCATAAAAATGGATGTAGAGTGGATAAAAATGGATGTAGATTGGATATAATGGATGTGGAGTGGATAACAATGGATGTAGAGAGGATAAAAATGTATATAGGGTAGATAAAATGGATGTAGAGTTAATAAAAATGGATGTAGAGTGGATATAATGGATGTAGAGAGGATAAAATGGATGTGGAGTGGATAACAATGGATGTAGAGTGGATAAAATGGATGTAGAGTGGATAAAATGGATGTAGAGAGGATAAAATGGATGTAGAGTGGATAAAATGGATGTAGAGTTCATAAAAATGGATGTAGAGTGGATAAAAATGGATGTAGATTGGATAAAATGGATATAGGGTAGATAAAATGGATGTAGAGTTAATAAAAATGGATGTAGAGTGGATATAATGGATGTAGAGAGGATAAAATGGATGTGGAGTGGATAACAATGGATGTAGAGTGGATAAAATGGATGTAGAGTGGATAAAATGGATGTAGAGTATATAAAATGGATGTAGAGTGGATAAAAATGGATGTCGAGTGGATAAAATGGATGTAGAGTGGATAAAAATGGATGTAGAGTGGATAAAATGGATGTAGAGTTGATAAAAATGGATGTAAGGTGGATAAAATGGATGTAGAGTAGATAAAATGGATGTAGAGTGGATAAAATGGTTGTAGAGTGGATAAAATGGATGTAGAGTGGATAAAATGGATGTAGAATGGATAAAATGGATGTAAAGTGGATAAAAATGGATGTCGAGTGGATAAAATGGATGTAGATTGGATAAAATGGATGTGGAGTGGATAACAATGGATGTAGAGAGGACAAAATGGATATAGGGTAGATAAAATGGATGTAGAGTTAATAAAAATGGATGTAGAGTGGATATAATGGATGTAGAGAGGATAAAATGGATGTGGAGTGGATAACAATGGATGTAGAGTGGATAAAATGGATGTAGAGTGGATAAAATGGATGTAGAGTGGATAAAATGATTGTAGAGTGGATAAAATGGATGTAGAGTGAATAAAATGGATGTAGAGTGGATAAAAATGGATGTAGAGTGGATAAAATGGATGTAGAGTGGATAAAATGGTTGTAGAGTGGATAAAAATGGATGTAGAGTGGATAAAATGGATGTAGAATGGATAAAATGGATGTAAAGTGGATAAAAATGGATGTCGAGTGGATAAAATGGATGTAGAGTGGATAAAAATAGATGTAGAGAGGATAAAATGGAAGTAGAGTGGATAAAAATGGATGTAGAGTGGATAAAAATGGATGTAGAGTGGATAAAATGGATGTAGAGTGGATAAAAATGGATGTAGAGAGGATAAAATGGATGTAGAGTGGATAAAATGGATGTACAGTTAATAAAAATGGATGTAGAGTGGAAATAATGGATGTAGAGAGGATAAAATGGATGTAGAGTGGATAAAATGGATGTAGAGTTCATAAAAATGGATGTAGAGTGGATAAAAATGGATGTAGAGTGGATAAAATGGATGTAAAGTGCATAAAAATGGATGTTGAGGGGATAAAATGGATGTAAAGTGGATAAAATGGATGTACATTTAATAAAAATGGATGTAGAGTGGATATAATGGATGTAGAGAGGATAAAATGGATGTGGAGTGGATAACAATGGATGTAGAGTGGATAAAATGGATGTAGAGTGGATAAAATGGATGAAGAGTGGATAAAATGGTTGTAGAGTGGATAAAATGGATGTACAGTAGATAAAAATGGATGTAGAGTGGATAAAATGGATGTAGAGTGGATAAAAATGGATGTAGAGTGGATAAAATGGATGTAGAGTGCATAAAAATGGATGTAGAGTGGATAAAAATGGATGTAGATTGGATAAAATGGATGTAGAGTGGATAAAAATGGATGTAGAGTATATAAATTGGATGTAGAGTATATAAAATAAATGTAGAGTGGATAAAAATGGATGTCGAGTGGATAAAATGGATGTAGAGTGGATAAAATGGATGTAGAGTGGATAAAATGGATGTACATTTAATAAAAATGGATGTAGAGTGGATAAAATGGATGTAGAGTAGACTAAATGGATGTAGAGTGGATAAAATGGATGAAGAGTTGATAAAATGGATGTAAAGTGGATAAAATGGATGTAGAGTTAATAAAAATGGATGTAGAGTGGAAATAATGGATGTAGAGAGGATAAAATGGATGTAGAGTGGATAAAAATGGATGTAGAGTGGATAAAATGGATGTAGAGTGGATAAAAATGGATGTAGAGTGGATAAAATGGATGTAGAGTTGATAAAAATGGATGTAAGGTGGATAAAATGGATGTAGAGTAGATAAAATGGATGTAGAGTGGATAAAATGGTTGTAGAGTGGATAAAATGGATGTAGAGTGGATAAAATGGATGTAGAATGGATAAAATGGATGTAAAGTGGATAAAAATGGATGTCGAGTGGATAAAATGGATGTAGATTGGATAAAATGGATGTGGAGTGGATAACAATGGATGTAGAGAGGACAAAATGGATATAGGGTAGATAAAATGGATGTAGAGTTAATAAAAATGGATGTAGAGTGGATATAATGGATGTAGAGAGGATAAAATGGATGTGGAGTGGATAACAATGGATGTAGAGTGGATAAAATGGATGTAGAGTGGATAAAATGGATGAAGAGTGGATAAAATGGTTGTAGAGTGGATAAAATGGATGTACAGTAGATAAAAATGGATGTAGAGTGGATAAAATGGATGTAGAGTAGATAAAAATGGATGTAGAGTGGATAAAATGGATGTAGAGTGCATAAAAATGGATGTAGAGTGGATAAAAATGGATGTAGATTGGATAAAATGGATGTAGAGTGGATAAAAATGGATGTAGAGTATATAAATTGGATGTAGAGTATATAAAATAAATGTAGAGTGGATAAAAATGGATGTCGAGTGGATAAAATGGATGTAGAGTGGATAAAATGGATGTACATTTAATAAAAATGGATGTAGAGTGGATAAAATGGATGTAGAGTAGACTAAATGGATGTAGAGTGGATAAAATGGATGAAGAGTTGATAAAATGGATGTAAAGTGGATAAAATGGATGTAGAGTTAATAAAAATGGATGTAGGGTGGAAATAATGGATGTAGAGAGGATAAAATGGATGTAGAGTGGATAAAAATGGATGTAGAGTGGATAAAATGGATGTAGAGTTAATAAAAATGGATGTAGAGTGGAAATAATGGATGTAGAGAGGATAAAATGGATGTAGAGTGGATAAAATGGATGTAGAGTGGATAAAATGGATGTAGAGTGGATAAAATGATTGTAGAGTGGATAAAATGGATGTAGAGTGAATAAAATGGATGTAGAGTGGATAAAAATGGATGTAGAGTGGATAAAATGGATGTAGAGTGGATAAAATGGTTGTAGAGTGGATAAAAATGGATGTAGAGTGGATAAAATGGATGTAGAATGGATAAAATGGATGTAAAGTGGATAAAAATGGATGTCGAGTGGATAAAATGGATGTAGAGTGGATAAAAATAGATGTAGAGAGGATAAAATGGAAGTAGAGTGGATAAAAATGGATGTAGAGTGGATAAAAATGGATGTAGAGTGGATAAAATGGATGTAGAGTGGATAAAAATGGATGTAGAGAGGATAAAATGGATGTAGAGTGGATAAAATGGATGTACAGTTAATAAAAATGGATGTAGAGTGGAAATAATGGATGTAGAGAGGATAAAATGGATGTAGAGTGGATAAAATGGATGTAGAGTTCATAAAAATGGATGTAGAGTGGATAAAAATGGATGTAGAGTGGATAAAATGGATGTAAAGTGCATAAAAATGGATGTTGAGGGGATAAAATGGATGTAAAGTGGATAAAATGGATGTACATTTAATAAAAATGGATGTAGAGTGGATAAAAATGGATGTAGAGTGGATAAAATGGATGTAAAGTGGATAAAAATGGATGTCGAGTGGATAAAATGGATGTAGAGTGGAGAAAAATAGATGTAGAGAGGATAAAATGGATGTAGAGTGGATAAAATGGATGTAGAGTTCATAAAAATGGATGTAGAGTGGATATAATGGATGTAGAGAGGATAAAATGGATGTGGAGTGGATAACAATGGATGTAGAGTGGATAAAATGGATGTAGAGTGGATAAAATGGATGAAGAGTGGATAAAATGGTTGTAGAGTGGATAAAATGGATGTACAGTAGATAAAAATGGATGTAGAGTGGATAAAATGGATGTAGAGTGGATAAAAATGGATGTAGAGTGGATAAAATGGATGTAGAGTGCATAAAAATGGATGTAGAGTGGATAAAAATGGATGTAGATTGGATAAAATGGATGTAGAGTGGATAAAAATGGATGTAGAGTATATAAATTGGATGTAGAGTATATAAAATAAATGTAGAGTGGATAAAAATGGATGTCGAGTGGATAAAATGGATGTAGAGTGGATAAAATGGATGTAGAGTGGATAAAATGGATGTACATTTAATAAAAATGGATGTAGAGTGGATAAAATGGATGTAGAGTAGACTAAATGGATGTAGAGTGGATAAAATGGATGAAGAGTTGATAAAATGGATGTAAAGTGGATAAAATGGATGTAGAGTTAATAAAAATGGATGTAGAGTGGAAATAATGGATGTAGAGAGGATAAAATGGATGTAGAGTGGATAAAAATGGATGTAGAGTGGATAAAATGGATGTAGAGTTAATAAAAATGGATGTAGAGTGGAAATAATGGATGTAGAGAGGATAAAATGGATGTAGAGTGGATAAAATGGATGTAGAGTGGATAAAATGGATGTAGAGTGGATAAAATGATTGTAGAGTGGATAAAATGGATGTAGAGTGAATAAAATGGATGTAGAGTGGATAAAAATGGATGTAGAGTGGATAAAATGGATGTAGAGTGGATAAAATGGTTGTAGAGTGGATAAAAATGGATGTAGAGTGGATAAAATGGATGTAGAATGGATAAAATGGATGTAAAGTGGATAAAAATGGATGTCGAGTGGATAAAATGGATGTAGAGTGGATAAAAATAGATGTAGAGAGGATAAAATGGAAGTAGAGTGGATAAAAATGGATGTAGAGTGGATAAAAATGGATGTAGAGTGGATAAAATGGATGTAGAGTGGATAAAAATGGATGTAGAGAGGATAAAATGGATGTAGAGTGGATAAAATGGATGTACAGTTAATAAAAATATATGTAGAGTGGAAATAATGGATGTAGAGAGGATAAAATGGATGTAGAGTGGATAAAATGGATGTAGAGTTCATAAAAATGGATGTAGAGTGGATAAAAATGGATGTAGAGTGGATAAAATGGATGTAAAGTGCATAAAAATGGATGTTGAGGGGATAAAATGGATGTAAAGTGGATAAAATGGATGTACATTTAATAAAAATGGATGTAGAGTGGATAAAAATGGATGTAGAGTGGATAAAATGGATGTAAAGTGGATAAAAATGGATGTCGAGTGGATAAAATGGATGTAGAGTGGAGAAAAATAGATGTAGAGAGGATAAAATGGATGTAGAGTGGATAAAATGGATGTAGAGTTCATAAAAATGGATGTAGAGTGGATAAAAATGGATGTAGATTGGATAAAATGGATGTAGAGTTGATAAAATGGATGTAAAGTGGATAAAATGGATGAAGAGTTAATAAAAATGGATGTAGAGTGGAAATAATGGATGTAGAGAGGATAAAATGGAAGTAGAGTGGATAAAAATGGATGTAGAGTGGATAAAAATGGATGTAGAGTGGATAAAATGGATGTAGAGTGGATAAAAATGGATGTAGAGAGGATAAAATGGATGTAGAGTGGATAAAATGGATGTACAGTTAATAAAAATGGATGTAGAGTGGAAATAATGGATGTAGAGAGGATAAAATGGATGTAGAGTGGATAAAATGGATGTAGAGTTCATAAAAATGGATGTAGAGTGGATAAAAATGGATGTAGATTGGATAAAATGGATGTAGAGTTGATAAAATGGATGTAAAGTGGATAAAATGGATGTAGAGTTAATAAAAATGAATGTACAGTGGAAATAATGGATGTAGAGAGGATAAAATGGATGTAGAGTGGATAAAATGGATGTAGAGTTCATAAAAATGGATGTAGAGTGGATAAAATGGATGAAGAGTGGATAAAATGGTTGTAGAGTGCATAAAAATGGATGTTGAGGGGATAAAATGGATGTAGAGTGGATAAAATGGATGTAGAGTGGATAAAATGGATGTAGAGTGGATAAAATGGATGTAGAGTGGATAAAAATGGATGTAGAGAGGATAAAATGGATGTAGAGTGGATAAAATGGATGTACATTTAATAAAAATGGATGTAGAGTGGAAATAATGGATGTAGAGAGGATAAAATGGATGTAGAGTTCATAAAAATGGATGTAGAGAGGATAAAATGGATGTAGAGTTGATAAAATGGATGTAAAGTGGATAAAATGGATGTAGAGTTAATAAAAATGGATGTAGAGTGGAAATAATGGATGTAGAGAGGATAAAATGGATGTAGAGCGGATAAAATGGATGTAGAGTTCATAAAAATGGATGTAGAGTGGATAAAAATGGATGTAGATTGGATAAAATGGATGTAGAGTTAATAAAAGTGGATGTAGAGTGGATAAAATGGATGTAGAGTTGATAAAAATGGACGTAGAGTGGATAAAAATGGATGTAGATTGGATAAAATGGATGTAGAGTGGATAAAAATGGATGTAGATTATATAAATTGGATGTAGAGTATATAAAATGGATGTAGAGTGGATAAAAATGGATGTCGAGTGGATAAAATGGATGTAGAGTGGATAAAAATGGATGTAGATTGGTCAAAATGGATGTAGAGTTAATAAAAATGGATGTAGAGTGGATAAAATGGATGTATAGTGGATAAAAATGGATGTAGAGTAGATAAAATAGATGTAGAGTGGATAAAAATGGATGTAGAGTGGATAAAATGGATGTAGAGTGGATAAAATGGATGTAGAGTTCATAAAAATGGATGTAGAGTGGATAAAAATGGATGTAGATTGGATAAAATGGATGTAGAGTTGATAAAATGGATGTAAAGTGGATAAAATGTATGAAGAGTTAATAAAAATGGATGTAGAGTGGAAATAATGGATGTAGAGAGGATAAAATGGATGTAGAGTGGATAAAAATGGATGTAGAGTGGATAAAAATGGATGTAGAGTGGATAAAATGGATGTAGAGTGGATAAAAATGGATGTAGAGAGGATAAAATGGATGTAGAGTGGATAAAATGGATGTAGAGTTAATAAAAATGGATGTAGAGTGGAAATAATGGATGTAGAGAGGATAAAATGGATGTAGAGTGGATAAAATGGATGTAGAGTTCATAAAAATGGATGTAGAGTGGATAAAAATGGATGTAGATTGGATAAAATGGATGTAGAGTTGATAAAATGGATGTAAAGTGGATAAAATGGATGTAGAGTTAATAAAAATGGATGTAGAGTGGAAATAATGGATGTAGAGAGGATAAAATGGATGTAGAGCGGATAAAATGGATGTAGAGTTCATAAAAATGGATGTAGAGTGGATAAAAATGGATGTAGATTGGATAAAATGGATGTAGAGTTAATAAAAGTGGATGTAGAGTGGATAAAATGGATGTAGAGTTGATAAAAATGGATGTAGAGTGGATAAAAATGGATGTAGAGTGGATAAAATGGATGTAGAATGGATAAAATGGATGTAAAGTGGATAAAAATGGATGTCGAGTGGATAAAATGGATGTAGAGTGGATAAAAATAGATGTAGAGAGGATAAAGTGGAAGTAGAGTGGATAAAAATGGATGTAGAGTGGATAAAAATGGATGTAGAGTGGATAAAATGGATGTAGAGTGGATAAAAATGGATGTAGAGAGGATAAAATGGATGTAGAGTGGATAAAATGGATGTACAGTTAATAAAAATGGATGTAGAGTGGAAATAATGGATGTAGAGAGGATAAAATGGATGTAGAGTGGATAAAATGGATGTAGAGTTCATAAAAATGGATGTAGAGTGGATAAAAATGGATGTAGATTGGATAAAATGGATGTAGAGTTGATAAAATGGATGTAAAGTGGATAAAATGGATGTAGAGTTAATAAAAATGGATGTACAGTGGAAATAATGGATGTAGAGAGGATAAAATGGATGTAGAGTGGATAAAATGGATGTAGAGTTCATAAAAATGGATGTAGAGTGGATAAAATGGATGAAGAGTGGATAAAATGGTTGTAGAGTGCATAAAAATGGATGTTGAGGGGATAAAATGGATGTAGAGTGGATAAAATGGATGTACATTTAATAAAAATGGATGTAGAGTGGATAAAAATGGATGTAGAGTGGATAAAATGGATGTAAAGTGGATAAAAATGGATGTCGAGTGGATAAAATGGATGTAGAGTGGAGAAAAATAGATGTAGAGAGGATAAAATGGATGTAGGGTGGATAAAATGGATGTAGAGTTCATAAAAATGGATGTAGAGTGGATAAAAATGGATGTAGATTGGATAAAATGGATGTAGAGTTGATAAAATGGATGTAAAGTGGATAAAATGGATGAAGAGTTAATAAAAATGGATGTAGAGTGGAAATAATGGATGTAGAGAGGATAAAATGGATGTAGAGTGGATAAAATGGATGTAGAGTTCATAAAAATGGATGTAGAGTGGATAAAAATGGATGTAGATTGGATAAAATGGATGTAGAGTTGATAAAATGGATGTAAAGTGGATAAAATGGATGTAGAGTTAATAAAAATGGATGTAGAGTGGAAATAATGGATGTAGAGAGGATAAAATGGATGTAGAGCGGATAAAATGGATGTAGAGTTCATAAAAATGGATGTAGAGTGGATAAAAATGGATGTAGATTGGATAAAATGGATGTAGAGTTAATAAAAGTGGATGTAGAGTGGATAAAATGGATGTAGAGTTGATAAAAATGGATGTAGAGTGGATAAAAATGGATGTAGAGTGGATAAAATGGATGTAGAGTGGATAAAAATGGATGTAGATTGGATAAAATGGATATAGGGTAGATAAAATGGATGTAGAGTTAATAAAAATGGATGTAGAGTGGATATAATGGATGTAGAGAGGATAAAATGGATGTGGAGTGGATAACAATGGATGTAGAGTGGATAAAATGGATGTAGAGTGGATAAAATGGATGTAGAGTATATAAAATGGATGTAGAGTGGATAAAAATGGATGTCGAGTGGATAAAATGGATGTAGAGTGGATAAAAATGGATGTAGAGTGGATAAAATGGATGTAGAGTTGATAAAAATGGATGTAAGGTGGATAAAATGGATGTAGAGTAGATAAAATGGATGTAGAGTGGATAAAATGGATGTAGAGTGGATAAAATGGATGTAGAGTGGATAAAATGGATGTAGAATGGATAAAATGGATGTAAAGTGGATAAAAATGGATGTCGAGTGGATAAAATGGATGTAGATTGGATAAAATGGATGTGGAGTGGATAACAATGGATGTAGAGAGGACAAAATGGATATAGGGTAGATAAAATGGATGTAGAGTTAATAAAAATGGATGTAGAGTGGATATAATGGATGTAGAGAGGATAAAATGGATGTGGAGTGGATAACAATGGATGTAGAGTGGATAAAATGGATGTAGAGTGGATAAAATGGATGAAGAGTGGATAAAATGGTTGTAGAGTGGATAAAATGGATGTACAGTAGATAAAAATGGATGTAGAGTGGATAAAATGGATGTAGAGTGGATAAAAATGGATGTAGAGTGGATAAAATGGATGTAGAGTGCATAAAAATGGTTGTAGAGTGGATAAAAATGGATGTAGATTGGATAAAATGGATGTAGAGTGGATAAAAATGGATGTAGAGTATATAAATTGGATGTAGAGTATATAAAATAAATGTAGAGTGGATAAAAATGGATGTCGAGTGGATAAAATGGATGTAGAGTGGATAAAATGGATGTAGAGTGGATAAAATGGATGTACATTTAATAAAAATGGATGTAGAGTGGATAAAATGGATGTAGAGTAGACTAAATGGATGTAGAGTGGATAAAATGGATGAAGAGCTGATAAAATGGATGTAAAGTGGATAAAATGGATGTAGAGTTAATAAAAATGGATGTAGGGTGGAAATAATGGATGTAGAGAGGATAAAATGGATGTAGAGTGGATAAAAATGGATGTAGAGTGGATAAAATGGATGTAGAGTTAATAAAAATGGATGTAGAGTGGAAATAATGGATGTAGAGAGGATAAAATGGATGTAGAGTGGATAAAATGGATGTAGAGTGGATAAAATGGATGTAGAGTGGATAAAATGATTGTAGAGTGGATAAAATGGATGTAGAGTGAATAAAATGGATGTAGAGTGGATAAAAATGGATGTAGAGTGGATAAAATGGATGTAGAGTGGATAAAATGGTTGTAGAGTGGATAAAAATGGATGTAGAGTGGATAAAATGGATGTAGAATGGATAAAATGGATGTAAAGTGGATAAAAATGGATGTCGAGTGGATAAAATGGATGTAGAGTGGATAAAAATAGATGTAGAGAGGATAAAATGGAAGTAGAGTGGATAAAAATGGATGTAGAGTGGATAAAAATGGATGTAGAGTGGATAAAATGGATGTAGAGTGGATAAAAATGGATGTAGAGAGGATAAAATGGATGTAGAGTGGATAAAATGGATGTACAGTTAATAAAAATGGATGTAGAGTGGAAATAATGGATGTAGAGAGGATAAAATGGATGTAGAGTGGATAAAATGGATGTAGAGTTCATAAAAATGGATGTAGAGTGGATAAAAATGGATGTAGAGTGGATAAAATGGATGTAAAGTGCATAAAAATGGATGTTGAGGGGATAAAATGGATGTAAAGTGGATAAAATGGATGTACATTTAATAAAAATGGATGTAGAGTGGATAAAAATGGATGTAGAGTGGATAAAATGGATGTAAAGTGGATAAAAATGGATGTCGAGTGGATAAAATGGATGTAGAGTGGAGAAAAATAGATGTAGAGAGGATAAAATGGATGTAGAGTGGATAAAATGGATGTAGAGTGGATATAATGGATGTAGAGAGGATAAAATGGATGTGGAGTGGATAACAATGGATGTAGAGTGGATAAAATGGATGTAGAGTGGATAAAATGGATGAAGAGTGGATAAAATGGTTGTAGAGTGGATAAAATGGATGTACAGTAGATAAAAATGGATGTAGAGTGGATAAAATGGATGTAGAGTGGATAAAAATGGATGTAGAGTGGATAAAATGGATGTAGAGTGCATAAAAATGGATGTAGAGTGGATAAAAATGGATGTAGATTGGATAAAATGGATGTAGAGTGGATAAAAATGGATGTAGAGTATATAAATTGGATGTAGAGTATATAAAATAAATGTAGAGTGGATAAAAATGGATGTCGAGTGGATAAAATGGATGTAGAGTGGATAAAATGGATGTAGAGTGGATAAAATGGATGTACATTTAATAAAAATGGATGTAGAGTGGATAAAATGGATGTAGAGTAGACTAAATGGATGTAGAGTGGATAAAATGGATGAAGAGTTGATAAAATGGATGTAAAGTGGATAAAATGGATGTAGAGTTAATAAAAATGGATGTAGAGTGGAAATAATGGATGTAGAGAGGATAAAATGGATGTAGAGTGGATAAAAATGGATGTAGAGTGGATAAAATGGATGTAGAGTTAATAAAAATGGATGTAGAGTGGAAATAATGGATGTAGAGCGGATAAAATGGATGTAGAGTGGATAAAATGGATGTAGAGTGGATAAAATGGATGTAGAGTGGATAAAATGGATGTAGAGTGGATAAAATGGATGTAGAGTGGATAAAATGGATGTAGAGTGGATAAAAATGGATGTAGAGTGGATAAAATGGATGTAGAGTGGATAAAATGGTTGTAGAGTGGATAAAAATGGATGTAGAGTGGATAAAATGGATGTAGAATGGATAAAATGGATGTAAAGTGGATAAAAATGGATGTCGAGTGGATAAAATGGATGTAGAGTGGATAAAAATAGATGTAGAGAGGATAAAATGGAAGTAGAGTGGATAAAAATGGATGTAGAGTGGATAAAAATGGATGTAGAGTGGATAAAATGGATGTAGAGTGGATAAAAATGGATGTAGAGAGGATAAAATGGATGTAGAGTGGATAAAATGGATGTACAGTTAATAAAAATGGATGTAGAGTGGAAATAATGGATGTAGAGAGGATAAAATGGATGTAGAGTGGATAAAATGGATGTAGAGTTCATAAAAATGGATGTAGAGTGGATAAAAATGGATGTAGAGTGGATAAAATGGATGTAAAGTGCATAAAAATGGATGTTGAGGGGATAAAATGGATGTAAAGTGGATAAAATGGATGTACATTTAATAAAAATGGATGTAGAGTGGATAAAAATGGATGTAGAGTGGATAAAATGGATGTAAAGTGGATAAAAATGGATGTCGAGTGGATAAAATGGATGTAGAGTGGAGAAAAATAGATGTAGAGAGGATAAAATGGATGTAGAGTGGATAAAATGGATGTAGAGTTCATAAAAATGGATGTAGAGTGGATAAAAATGGATGTAGATTGGATAAAATGGATGTAGAGTGGATAAAAATGGATGTAGATTGGATAAAATGGATGTAGAGTGGATAAAAATGGATGTAGAGTATATAAATTGGATGTAGAGTATATAAAATAAATGTAGAGTGGATAAAAATGGATGTCGAGTGGATAAAATGGATGTAGAGTGGATAAAATGGATGTAGAGTGGATAAAATGGATGTACATTTAATAAAAATGGATGTAGAGTGGATAAAATGGATGTAGAGTAGACTAAATGGATGTAGAGTGGATAAAATGGATGAAGAGTTGATAAAATGGATGTAAAGTGGATAAAATGGATGTAGAGTTAATAAAAATGGATGTAGAGTGGAAATAATGGATGTAGAGAGGATAAAATGGATGTAGAGTGGATAAAAATGGATGTAGAGTGGATAAAATGGATGTAGAGTTAATAAAAATGGATGTAGAGTGGAAATAATGGATGTAGAGCGGATAAAATGGATGTAGAGTGGATAAAATGGATGTAGAGTGGATAAAATGGATGTAGAGTGGATAAAATGATTGTAGAGTGGATAAAATGGATGTAGAGTGAATAAAATGGATGTAGAGTGGATAAAAATGGATGTAGAGTGGATAAAATGGATGTAGAGTGGATAAAATGGTTGTAGAGTGGATAAAAATGGATGTAGAGTGGATAAAATGGATGTAGAATGGATAAAATGGATGTAAAGTGGATAAAAATGGATGTCGAGTGGATAAAATGGATGTAGAGTGGATAAAAATAGATGTAGAGAGGATAAAATGGAAGTAGAGTGGATAAAAATGGATGTAGAGTGGATAAAAATGGATGTAGAGTGGATAAAATGGATGTAGAGTGGATAAAAATGGATGTAGAGAGGATAAAATGGATGTAGAGTGGATAAAATGGATGTACAGTTAATAAAAATGGATGTAGAGTGGAAATAATGGATGTAGAGAGGATAAAATGGATGTAGAGTGGATAAAATGGATGTAGAGTTCATAAAAATGGATGTAGAGTGGATAAAAATGGATGTAGAGTGGATAAAATGGATGTAAAGTGCATAAAAATGGATGTTGAGGGGATAAAATGGATGTAAAGTGGATAAAATGGATGTACATTTAATAAAAATGGATGTAGAGTGGATAAAAATGGATGTAGAGTGGATAAAATGGATGTAAAGTGGATAAAAATGGATGTCGAGTGGATAAAATGGATGTAGAGTGGAGAAAAATAGATGTAGAGAGGATAAAATGGATGTAGAGTGGATAAAATGGATGTAGAGTTCATAAAAATGGATGTAGAGTGGATAAAAATGGATGTAGATTGGATAAAATGGATGTAGAGTTGATAAAATGGATGTAAAGTGGATAAAATGGATGAAGAGTTAATAAAAATGGATGTAGAGTGGAAATAATGGATGTAGAGAGGATAAAATGGAAGTAGAGTGGATAAAAATGTATGTAGAGTGGATAAAAATGGATGTAGAGTGGATAAAATGGATGTAGAGTGGATAAAAATGGATGTAGAGAGGATAAAATGGATGTAGAGTGGATAAAATGGATGTACAGTTAATAAAAATGGATGTAGAGTGGAAATAATGGATGTAGAGAGGATGAAATGGATGTAGAGTGGATAAAATGGATGTAGAGTTCATAAAAATGGATGTAGAGTGGATAAAAATGGATGTAGATTGGATAAAATGGATGTAGAGTTGATAAAATGGATGTAAAGTGGATAAAATGGATGTAGAGTTAATAAAAATGAATGTACAGTGGAAATAATGGATGTAGAGAGGATAAAATGGATGTAGAGTGGATAAAATGGATGTAGAGTTCATAAAAATGGATGTAGAGTGGATAAAATGGATGAAGAGTGGATAAAATGGTTGTAGAGTGCATAAAAATGGATGTTGAGGGGATAAAATGGATGTAGAGTGGATAAAATGGATGTAAAGTGGATAAAATGGATGTAGAGTGGATAAAATGGATGTAGAGTGGATAAAAATGGATGTAGAGAGGATAAAATGGATGTAGAGTGGATAAAATGGATGTACATTTAATAAAAATGGATGTAGAGTGGAAATAATGGATGTAGAGAGGATAAAATGGATGTAGAGTTCATAAAAATGGATGTAGAGAGGATAAAATGGATGTAGAGTTGATAAAATGGATGTAAAGTGGATAAAATGGATGTAGAGTTAATAAAAATGGATGTAGAGTGGAAATAATGGATGTAGAGTGGATAAAATGGATGTAGAGTGGATAAAATGGATGTAGAGTTCATAAAAATGGATGTAGAGTGGATAAAAATGGATGTAGATTGGATAAAATGGATGTAGAGTTAATAAAATTGGATGTAGAGTGGATAAAATGGATGTAGAGTTGATAAAAATGGATGTAGAGTGGATAAAAATGGATGTAGATTGGATAAAATGGATGTAGAGTGGATAAAAATGGATGTAGATTATATAAATTGGATGTAGAGTATATAAAATGGATGTAGAGTGGATAAAAATGGATGTCGAGTGGATAAAATGGATGTAGAGTGGATAAAAATGGATGTAGATTGGTCAAAATGGATGTAGAGTTATTAAAAATGGATGTAGAGTGGATAAAATGGATGTATAGTGGATAAAAATGGATGTAGAGTAGATAAAATAGATGTAGAGTGGATAAAAATGGATGTAGAGTGGATAAAATGGATGTAGAGTGGATAAAATGGATGTAGAGTTCATAAAAATGGATGTAGAGTGGATAAAAATGGATGTAGATTGGATAAAATGGATGTAGAGTTGATAAAATGGATGTAAAGTGGATAAAATGGATGAAGAGTTAATAAAAATGGATGTAGAGTGGAAATAATGGATGTAGAGAGGATAAAATGGATGTAGAGTGGATAAAAATGGATGTAGAGTGGATAAAAATGGATGTAGAGTGGATAAAATGGATGTAGAGTGGATAAAAATGGATGTAGAGTGGATAAAATGGATGTAGAGTGGATAAAATGGATGTACAGTTAATAAAAATGGATGTAGAGTGGAAATAATGGATGTAGAGAGGATAAAATGGATGTAGAGTGGATAAAATGGATGTAGAGTTCATAAAAATGGATGTAGAGTGGATAAAAATGGATGTAGATTGGATAAAATGGATGTAGAGTTGATAAAATGGATGTAAAGTGGATAAAATGGATGTAGAGTTAATAAAAATGGATGTAGAGTGGAAATAATGGATGTAGAGAGGATAAAATGGATGTAGAGCGGATAAAATGGATGTAGAGTTCATAAAAATGGATGTAGAGTGGATAAAAATGGATGTAGATTGGATAAAATGGATGTAGATTTAATAAAAGTGGATGTAGAGTGGATAAAATGGATGTAGAGTTGATAAAAATGGATGTAGAGTGGATAAAAATGGATGTAGAGTGGATAAAATGGATGTAGAATGGATAAAATGGATGTAAAGTGGATAAAAATGGATGTCGAGTGGATAAAATGGATGTAGAGTTGATAAAAATAGATGTAGAGAGGATAAAATGGAAGTAGAGTGGATAAAAATGGATGTAGAGTGGATAAAAATGGATGTAGAGTGGATAAAATGGATGTAGAGTGGATAAAAATGGATGTAGAGAGGATAAAATGGATGTAGAGTGGATAAAATGGATGTACAGTTAATAAAAATGGATGTAGAGTGGAAATAATGGATGTAGAGAGGATAAAATGGATGTAGAGTGGATAAAATGGATGTAGAGTTCATAAAAATGGATGTAGAGTGGATAAAAATGGATGTAGATTGGATAAAATGGATGTAGAGTTGATAAAATGGATGTAAAGTGGATAAAATGGATGTAGAGTTAATAAAAATGGATGTACAGTGGAAATAATGGATGTAGAGAGGATAAAATGGATGTAGAGTGGATAAAATGGATGTAGAGTTCATAAAAATGGATGTAGAGTGGATAAAATGGATGAAGAGTGGATAAAATGGTTGTAGAGTGCATAAAAATGGATGTTGAGGGGATAAAATGGATGTAGAGTGGATAAAATGGATGTACATTTAATAAAAATGGATGTAGAGTGGATAAAAATGGATGTAGAGTGGATAAAATGGATGTAAAGTGGATAAAAATGGATGTCGAGTGGATAAAATGGATGTAGAGTGGAGAAAAATAGATGTAGAGAGGATAAAATGGATGTAGAGTGGATAAAATGGATGTAGAGTTCATAAAAATGGATGTAGAGTGGATAAAAATGGATGTAGATTGGATAAAATGGATGTAGAGTTGATAAAATGGATGTAAAGTGGATAAAATGGATGAAGAGTTAATAAAAATGGATGTAGAGTGGAAATAATGGATGTAGAGAGGATAAAATGGATGTAGAGTGGATAAAAATGGATGTAGAGTGGATAAAAATGGATGTAGAGTGGATAAAATGGATGTAGAGTGGATAAAAATGGATGTAGAGAGGATAAAATGGATGTAGAGTGGATAAAATGGATGTACAGTTAATAAAAATGGATGTAGAGTGGAAATAATGGATGTAGAGAGGATAAAATGGATGTAGAGTTCATAAAAATGGATGTAGAGTGGATAAAAATGGATGTAGATTGGATAAAATGGATGTAGAGTTGATAAAATGGATGTAAAGTGGATAAAATGGATGTAGAGTTAATAAAAATGGATGTAGAGTGGAAATAATGGATGTAGAGAGGATAAAATGGATGTAGAGCGGATAAAATGGATGTAGAGTTCATAAAAATGGATGTAGAGTGGATAAAAATGGATGTAGATTGGATAAAATGGATGTAGAGTTAATAAAAGTGGATGTAGAGTGGATAAAATGGATGTAGAGTTGATAAAAATGGATGTAGAGTGGATAAAAATGGATGTAGATTGGATAAAATGGATGTAGAGTGGATAAAAATGGATGTAGATTATATAAATTGGATGTAGAGTATATAAAATGGATGTAGAGTGGATAAAAATGGATGTCGAGTGGATAAAATGGATGTAGAGTGGATAAAAATGGATGTAGATTGGACAAAATGGATGTAGAGTTAATAAAAATGGATGTAGAGTGGATAAAATGGATGTATAGTGGATAAAAATGGATGTAGAGTAGATAAAATAGATGTAGAGTGGATAAAAATGGATGTAGAGTGGACAAAATGGATGTAGAGTGGATAAAATGGATGTAGAGTTCATAAAAATGGATGTAGAGTGGATAAAAATGGATGTAGATTGGACAAAATGGATGTAGAGTTAATAAAAATGGATGTAGAGTGGATATAATGGATGTAGAGAGGATAAAATGGATGTGGAGTGGATAACAATGGATGTAGAGTGGATAAAATGGATGTAGAGTGGATAAAATGGATGTAGAGTGGATAAAATGGATGTAGAGTTCATAAAAATGGATGTAGAGTGGATAAAAATGGATGTAGATTGGATAAAATGGATGTAGAGTGGACAAAAATGGATGTAGAGTGGAAATAATGGATGTAGAGAGGATAAAATGGATGTAGAGTGGATAAAATGGATGTACAGTTAATAAAAATGGATGTAGAGTGGAAATAATGGATGTAGAGAGGATAAAATGGATGTAGAGTGGATAATATGGATGTAGAGTTCATAAAAATGGATGTATAGTGGATAAAAATGGATGTAGAGTGGATAAAATGGATGTAGAGTGGATAAAAATGGATGTAGAGAGGATAAAATGGATGTAGAGTGGATACAATGGATGTACAGTTAATAAAAATGGATGTAGAGTGGAAATAATGGATGTAGAGAGGATAAAATGGATGTAGAGTGGATAAAATGGATGTAGAGTTCATAAAAATGGATGTAGAGTTCATAAAAATGGATGTAGAGTGGATAAAAATGGATGTAGATTGGATAAAATGGATGTAGAGTTGATAAAATGGATGTAGGGTTAATAAAAATGGATGTAGAGTGGAAATAATGGATGTAGAGAGGATAAAATGGATGTAGAGTGGATAAAATGGATGTAGAGTGGATAAAAATGGATGTAGAGTTGATAAAAATGGATGTAGATTGGATAAAATGGATGTGGAGTGGATAACAATGGATGTAGAGAGGATATAATGGATGTAGAGAGGATAAAATGGATGTGGAGTGGATAACAATGGATGTAGAGTGGATAAAATGGATGTAGAGTGGATAAAATGGATGTAGAGTGGATAAAATGGTTGTAGAGTGGATAAAATGGATGTAGAGTTGATAAAAATGGATGTAGAGTGGATAAAACGGATGTAGAGTGGATAAAAATGGATGTAGAGTGGATACAATGGTTGTAGAGTGGATAAAAATGGATATAGGGTAGATAAAATGGATGTAGAGTTAATAAAAATGGATGTAGAGTGGATATAATGGATGTAGAGAGGATAAAATGGATGTAGAGTGGATAAAACGGATGTAGAGTGGATAAAAATGGATGTAGAGTTGATAAAATGGATGTAGAGTGGATAAAATGGATGTAGAGTTAATAAAATTGGATGTAGAGTGGATAAAATGGATGTAGAGTTGATAAAAATGGATGTAGAGTGGATAAAAATGGATGTCGGGTGGATAAAATGGATGTAGAGTGGATAAAAATGGATGTAGAGTGGATAAAATGGATGTAGAGTGCATAAAAATGGATGTAGAGTGAATAAAATGGATGTAGAGTGGATAAAATGAATGTACAGTTAATAAAAATGGATGTAGAGTGGATAAAAATGGATGTAGAGTGGATAAAATGGATGTAGAGTCGATAAAATGGATGTAGAGTGGATAAAAATGGATGTAGAGTGGATAAAATGGATGTAGAGTGCATAAAAATGGATGTTGAGTGGATAAAATGGATGTAGAGTGGATAAAATGGATGTAAAGTGGATAAAAATGGATGTAGAGTGGATAAAATGGATGTAGAGTGGATAAAAATGGATGTAGAGTGGATAAAATGGTTGTAGAGTGGATAAAATGGATGTAGAGTTGATAAAAATGGATGTAGAGTGGATAAAACGGATGTAGAGTGGATAAAAATGGATGTAGAGTGGATACAATGGATGTAGAGTGCATAAAAATGGATGTTGAGTGGATAAAATGGATGTAGAGTGGATAAAATGGATGTAAAGTGGATAAAAATGGATGTAGAGTGGATAAAATGGATGTAGAGTGGATAAAATGGATGTAGAGTGGATAAAAATGGATGTAGAGTGGATAAAATGGTTGTAGAGTGGATAAAATGGATGTAGAGTTGATAAAAATGGATGTAAAGTGGATAAAACGGATGTAGAGTGGATAAAAATGGATGTAGATTGGATAAAATGGATGTAGAGTTAATAAAAGTGGATGTAGAGTGGATAAAATGGATGTAGAGTTGATAAAAATGGATGTAGAGTGGATAAAAATGGATGTAGAGTGGATAAAATGGATGTAGAATGGATAAAATGGATGTAAAGTGGATAAAAATGGATGTCGAGTGGATAAAATGGATGTAGAGTGGATAAAAATAGATGTAGAGAGGATAAAATGGAAGTAGAGTGGATAAAAATGGATGTAGAGTGGATAAAAATGGATGTAGAGTGGATAAAATGGATGTAGAGTGGATAAAAATGGATGTAGAGAGGATAAAATGGATGTAGAGTGGATAAAATGGATGTACAGTTAATAAAAATGGATGTAGAGTGGAAATAATGGATGTAGAGAGGATAAAATGGATGTAGAGTGGATAAAATGGATGTAGAGTTCATAAAAATGGATGTAGAGTGGATAAAAATGGATGTAGATTGGATAAAATGGATGTAGAGTTGATAAAATGGATGTAAAGTGGATAAAATGGATGTAGAGTTAATAAAAATGGATGTACAGTGGAAATAATGGATGTAGAGAGGATAAAATGGATGTAGAGTGGATAAAATGGATGTAGAGTTCATAAAAATGGATGTAGAGTGGATAAAATGGATGAAGAGTGGATAAAATGGTTGTAGAGTGCATAAAAATGGATGTTGAGGGGATAAAATGGATGTAGAGTGGATAAAATGGATGTACATTTAATAAAAATGGATGTAGAGTGGATAAAAATGGATGTAGAGTGGATAAAATGGATGTAAAGTGGATAAAAATGGATGTCGAGTGGATAAAATCGATGTAGAGTGGAGAAAAATAGATGTAGAGAGGATAAAATGGATGTAGAGTGGATAAAATGGATGTAGAGTTCATAAAAATGGATGTAGAGTGGATAAAAATGGATGTAGATTGGATAAAATGGATGTAGAGTTGATAAAATGGATGTAAAGTGGATAAAATGGATGAAGAGTTAATAAAAATGGATGTAGAGTGGAAATAATGGATGTAGAGAGGATAAAATGGATGTAGAGTGGATAAAAATGGATGTAGAGTGGATAAAAATGGATGTAGAGTGGATAAAATGGATGTAGAGTGGATAAAAATGGATGTAGAGAGGATAAAATGGATGTAGAGTGGATAAAATGGATGTACAGTTAATAAAAATGGATGTAGAGTGGAAATAATGGATGTAGAGAGGATAAAATGGATGTAGAGTTCATAAAAATGGATGTAGAGTGGATAAAAATGGATGTAGATTGGATAAAATGGATGTAGAGTTGATAAAATGGATGTAAAGTGGATAAAATGGATGTAGAGTTAATAAAAATGGATGTAGAGTGGAAATAATGGATGTAGAGAGGATAAAATGGATGTAGAGTGGATAAAATGGATGTACATTTAATAAAAATGGATGTAGAGTGGATAAAAATGGATGTAGAGTGGATAAAATGGATGTAAAGTGGATAAAAATGGATGTCGAGTGGATAAAATCGATGTAGAGTGGAGAAAAATAGATGTAGAGAGGATAAAATGGATGTAGAGTGGATAAAATGGATGTAGAGTTCATAAAAATGGATGTAGAGTGGATAAAAATGGATGTAGATTGGATAAAATGGATGTAGAGTTAATAAAAGTGGATGTAGAGTGGATAAAATGGATGTAGAGTTGATAAAAATGGATGTAGAGTGGATAAAAATGGATGTAGATTGGATAAAATGGATGTAGAGAGGATAAAAATGGATGTAGATTATATAAATTGGATGTAGAGTATATAAAATGGATGTAGAGTGGATAAAAATGGATGTCGAGTGGATAAAATGGATGTAGAGTGGATAAAAATGGATGTAGTTTGGACAAAATGGATGTAGAGTTAATAAAAATGGATGTAGAGTGGATAAAATGGATGTATAGTGGATAAAAATGGATGTAGAGTAGATAAAATAGATGTAGAGTGGATAAAAATGGATGTAGAGTGGATAAAATGGATGTAGAGTGGATAAAATGGATGTAGAGTTCATAAAAATGGATGTAGAGTGGATAAAAATGGATGTAGATTGGACAAAATGGATGTAGAGTTAATAAAAATGGATGTAGAGTGGATAAAATGGATGTAGAGAGGATAAAATGGATGTGGAGTGGATAACAATGGATTTAGAGTGGATAAAATGGATGTAGAGTGGATAAAATGGATGTAGAGTGGATAAAATGGATGTAGAGTTCATAAAAATGGATGTAGAGTGGATAAAAATGGATGTAGATTGGATAAAATGGATGTAGAGTGGATAAAAATGGATGTAGAGTGGAAATAATGGATGTAGAGAGGATAAAATGGATGTAGAGTGGATAAAATGGATGTACAGTTAATAAAAATGGATGTAGAGTGGAAATAATGGATGTAGAGAGGATAAAATGGATGTAGAGTGGATAATATGGATGTAGAGTTCATAAAAATGGATGTATAGTGGATAAAAATGGATGTAGAGTGGATAAAATGGATGTAGAGTGGATAAAAATGGATGTAGAGAGGATAAAATGGATGTAGAGTGGATACAATGGATGTACAGTTAATAAAAATGGATGTAGAGTGGAAATAATGGATGTAGAGAGGATAAAATGGATGTAGAGTGGATAAAATGGATGTAGAGTTCATAAAAATGGATGTAGAGTTCATAAAAATGGATGTAGAGTGGATAAAAATGGATGTAGATTGGATAAAATGGATGTAGAGTTGATAAAATGGATGTAGGGTTAATAAAAATGGATGTAGAGTGGAAATAATGGATGTAGAGAGGATAAAATGGATGTAGAGCGGATAAAATGGATGTAGAGTTCATAAAAATGGATGTAGAGTTGATAAAAATGGATGTAGATTGGATAAAATGGATGTGGAGTGGATAACAATGGATGTAGAGAGGATATAATGGATGTAGAGAGGATAAAATGGATGTGGAGTGGATAACAATGGATGTAGAGTGGATAAAATGGATGTAGAGTGGATAAAATGGATGTAGAGTGGATAAAATGGTTGTAGAGTGGATAAAATGGATGTAGAGTTGATAAAAATGGATGTAGAGTGGATAAAATGGATGTAGAGTGGATAAAAATGGATGTAGAGTGGATACAATGGTTGTAGAGTGGATAAAAATGGATATAGGGTAGATAAAATGGATGTAGAGTTAATAAAAATGGATGTAGAGTGGATAAAATGGATGTAGAGTGCATAAAAATGGATGTTGAGTGGATAAAATGGATGTAGAGTGGATAAAATGGATGTAAAGTGGATAAAAATGGATGTAGAGTGGATAAAATGGATGTAGAGTGGATAAAATGGATGTAGAGTGGATAAAAATGGATGTAGAGTGGATAAAATGGTTGTAGAGTGGATAAAATGGATGTAGAGTTGATAAAAATGGATGTAGAGTGGATAAAACGGATGTAGAGTGGATAAAAATGGATGTAGAGTGGATACAATGGTTGTAGAGTGGATAAAAATGGATATAGGGTAGATAAAATGGATGTAGAGTTAATAAAAATGGATGTAGAGTGGATATAATGGATGTAGAGTTGATATAAATGGATGTAGAGTGGATAAAAATGGATGTAGATTGGATAAAATGGATGTAGAGTGGATAAAAATGGATGTAGAGTATATAAATTGGATGTAGAGTATATAAAATGGATGTAGAGTGGATAAAAATGGATGTCAAGTGGATAAAATGAATGTAGAGTGGATAAAAATGGATGTAGAGTGGATAAAAATGGATGTAGAGTGGATAAAATGGATGTAGAGAGGATAAAATGGATGTAGAGTGGATAAAATGGATGTACAGTTAATAAAAATGGATGTAGAGTGGAAATAATGGATGTAGAGAGGATAAAATGGATGTAGAGTGGATAAAATGGATGTAGAGTTCATAAAAATGGATGTAGAGTGGATAAAAATGGATGTAGATTGGATAAAATGGATGTAGAGTTGATAAAATGGATGTAAAGTGGATAAAATGGATGTAGAGTTAATAAAAATGGATGTACAGTGGAAATAATGGATGTAGAGAGGATAAAATGGATGTAGAGTGGATAAAATGGATGTAGAGTTCATAAAAATGGATGTAGAGTGGATAAAAATGGATGTAGATTGGATAAAATGGATGTGGAGTGGATAACAATGGATGTAGAGAGGATAAAAATGTATATAGGGTAGATAAAATGGATGTAGAGTTAATAAAAATGGATGTAGAGTGGATATAATGGATGTAGAGAGGATAAAATGGATGTGGAGTGGATAACAATGGATGTAGAGTGGATAAAATGGATGTAGAGTGGATAAAATGGATGTAGAGAGGATAAAATGGATGTAGAATGGATAAAATGGATGTAGAGTTCATAAAAATGGATGTAGAGTGGATAAAATGGATGTAGAGTTGATAAAAATGGATGTAGAGTGGATAAAATGGATGTAGAGTAGATAAAATGGATGTAAAGTGGATAAAATGGATGTAGAGTTAATAAAAATGGATGTAGAGTGGATATAATGGATGTAGAGAGGATAAAAATGTATATAGGGTAGATAAAATGGATGTAGAGTTAATAAAAATGGATGTAGAGTGGATATAATGGATGTAGAGAGGATAAAATGGATGTAGAGTTGATAAAATGGATGTAAAGTGGATAAAATGGATGTAGAGTTAATAAAAATGGATGTAGAGTGGATATAATGGATGTAGAGAGGATAAAAATTTATATAGGGTAGATAAAATGGATGTAGAGTTAATAAAAATGGATGTAGAGTGGATATAATGGATGTAGAGAGGATAAAATGGATGTGGAGTGGATAACAATGGATGTAGAGTGGATAAAATGGATGTAGAGTGGATAAAATGGATGTAGAGAGGATAAAATGGATGTAGAGTGGATAAAATGGATGTAGAGTTCATAAAAATGGATGTAGAGTGGATAAAAATGGATGTAGATTGGATAAAATGGATGTGGAGTGGATAACAATGGATGTAGAGAGGATAAAAATGGATATAGGGTAGATAAAATGGATGTAGAGTTAATAAAAATGGATGTAGAGTGGATATAATGGATGTAGAGAGGATAAAATGGATGTGGAGTGGATAACAATGGATGTAGAGTGGATAAAATGGATGTAGAGTGGATAAAATGGATGAAGAGTGGATAAAATGGTTGTAGAGTGGATAAAATGGATGTAGAGTGGATAAAAATGGATGTAGAGTGGATAAAATGGATGTAGAGTGGATAAAAATGGATGTAGAGTGGATAAAATGGATGTAAAGTGCATAAAAATGGATGTAGAGTGGATAAAAATGGATGTAGATTGGATAAAATGGATGTAGAGTGGATAAAAATGGATGTAGAGTATATAAATTGGATGTAGAGTATATAAAATAAATGTAGAGTGGATAAAAATGGATGTCGAGTGGATAAAATGGATGTAGAGTGGATAAAATGGATGTACATTTAATAAAAATGGATGTAGAGTGGATAAAATGGATGTAGAGTGGATAAAATGGATGAAGAGTTGATAAAATGGATGTAAAGTGGATAAAATGGATGTAGAGTGGAAATAATGGATGTAGAGAGGATAAAATGGATGTAGAGTGGATAAAATGGATGTAGAGTTCATAAAAATGGATGTAGAGTGGATAAAAATGGATGTAGATTGGATAAAATGGATGTAGAGTGGATAAAAATGGATGTAGAGTGGATAAAATGGATGTAGAGTTAATAAAAATGGATGTAGAGTGGAAATAATGGATGTAGAGAGGATAAAATGGATGTAGAGTGGATAAAATGGATGTAGAGTGGATAAAATGGATGTAGAGTGGATAAAATGATTGTAGAGTGGATAAAATGGATGTAGAGTGAATAAAATGGATGTAGAGTGGATAAAAATGGATGTAGAGTGGATAAAATGGATGTAGAGTGGATAAAATGGTTGTAGAGTGGATAAAAATGGATGTAGAGTGGATAAAATGGATGTAGAATGGATAAAATGGATGTAAAGTGGATAAAAATGGATGTCGAGTGGATAAAATGGATGTAGAGTGGATAAAAATAGATGTAGAGTGGATAAAATGGATGTAGAGTGGATAAAAATGGATGTAGAGTGGATAAAAATGGATGTAGAGTGGATAAAATGGATGTAGAGTGGATAAAAATGGATGTAGAGAGGATAAAATGGATGTAGAGTGGATAAAATGGATGTACAGTTAATAAAAATGGATGTAGAGTGGAAATAATGGATGTAGAGAGGATAAAATGGATGTAGAGTGGATAAAATGGATGTAGAGTTCATAAAAATGGATGTAGAGTGGATAAAAATGGATGTAGAGTGGATAAAATGGATGTAAAGTGGATAAAATGGATGTAGAGTTAATAAAAATGGATGTAGAGTGGAAATAATGGATGTAGAGAGGATAAAATGGATGTAGAGTGGATAAAATGGATGTAGAGTTCATAAAAATGGATGTAGAATGGATAAAAATGGATGTAGATTGGATAAAATGGATGTGGAGTGGATAACAATGGATGTAGAGAGGATAAAAATGTATATAGGGTAGATAAAATGGATGTAGAGTTAATAAAAATGGATGTAGAGTGGATATAATGGATGTAGAGAGGATAAAATGGATGTGGAGTGGATAACAATGGATGTAGAGTGGATAAAATGGATGTAGAGTGGATAAAATGGATGTAGAGAGGATAAAATGGATGTAGAGTGGATAAAATGGATGTAGAGTTCATAAAAATGGATGTAGAGTGGATAAAAATGGATGTAGATTGGATAAAATGGATATAGGGTAGATAAAATGGATGTAGAGTTAATAAAAATGGATGTAGAGTGGATATAATGGATGTAGAGAGGATAAAATGGATGTGGAGTGGATAACAATGGATGTAGAGTGGATAAAATGGATGTAGAGTGGATAAAATGGATGTAGAGTGGATAAAATGGATGTAGAGTATATAAAATGGATGTAGAGTGGATAAAAATGGATGTCGAGTGGATAAAATGGATGTAGAGTGGATAAAAATGGATGTAGAGTGGATAAAATGGATGTAGAGTTCATAAAAATGGATGTAGAGTGGATAAAAATGGATGTAGATTGGATAAAATGGATATAGGGTAGATAAAATGGATGTAGAGTTAATAAAAATGGATGTAGAGTGGATATAATGGATGTAGAGAGGATAAAATGGATGTGGAGTGGATAACAATGGATGTAGAGTGGATAAAATGGATGTAGAGTGGATAAAATGGATGTAGAGTGGATAAAATGGATGTAGAGTATATAAAATGGATGTAGAGTGGATAAAAATGGATGTCGAGTGGATAAAATGGATGTAGAGTGGATAAAAATGGATGTAGAGTGGATAAAATGGATGTAGAGTTGATAAAAATGGATGTAGAGTGGATAAAATGGATGTAGAGTAGATAAAATGGATGTAGAGTGGATAAAATGGTTGTAGAGTGGATAAAATGGATGTAGAGTGGATAAAATGGATGTAGAGTGGATAAAAATGGATGTAGAGTGGATAAAATGGATGTAGAGTGGATAAAATGGTTGTAGAGTGGATAAAAATGGATGTAGAGTGGATAAAAATGGATGTCGAGTGGATAAAATGGATGTAGATTGGATAAAATGGATGTGGAGTGGATAACAATGGATGTAGAGAGGATAAAAATGGATATAGGGTAGATAAAATGGATGTAGAGTTAATAAAAATGGATGTAGAGTGGATATAATGGATGTAGAGAGGATAAAATGGATGTGGAGTGGATAACAATGGATGTAGAGTGGATAAAATGGATGTAGAGTGGATAAAATGGATGAAGAGTGGATAAAATGGTTGTAGAGTGGATAAAATGGATGTACAGTAGATAAAAATGGATGTAGAGTGGATAAAATGGATGTAGAGTGGATAAAAATGGATGTAGAGTGGATAAAATGGATGTAGATTGCATAAAAATGGATGTAGAGTGGATAAAAATGGATGTAGATTGGATAAAATGGATGTAGAGTGGATAAAAATGGATGTAGAGTATATAAAATAAATGTAGAGTGGATAAAAATGGATGTCGAGTGGATAAAATGGATGTAGAGTGGATAAAATGGATGTAGAGTGGATAAAATGGATGTACATTTAATAAAAATGGATGTAGAGTGGATAAAATGGATGTAGAGTAGACTAAATGGATGTAGAGTGGATAAAATGGATGAAGAGTTGATAAAATGGATGTAAAGTGGATAAAATGGATGTAGAGTTAATAAAAATGGATGTAGAGTGGAAATAATGGATGTAGAGAGGATAAAATGGATGTAGAGTGGATAAAAATGGATGTAGAGTGGATAAAATGGATGTAGAGTTAATAAAAATGGATGTAGAGTGGAAATAATGGATGTAGAGAGGATAAAATGGATGTAGAGTGGATAAAATGGATGTAGAGTGGATAAAATGGATGTAGAGTGGATAAAATGATTGTAGAGTGGATAAAATGGATGTAGAGTGAATAAAATGGATGTAGAGTGGATAAAAATGGATGTAGAGTGGATAAAATGGATGTAGAGTGGATAAAATGGTTGTAGAGTGGATAAAAATGGATGTAGAGTGGATAAAATGGATGTAGAATGGATAAAATGGATGTAAAGTGGATAAAAATGGATGTCGAGTGGATAAAATGGATGTAGAGTGGATAAAAATAGATGTAGAGAGGATAAAATGGAAGTAGAGTGGATAAAAATGGATGTAGAGTGGATAAAAATGGATGTAGAGTGGATAAAATGGATGTAGAGTGGATAAAAATGGATGTAGAGAGGATAAAATGGATGTAGAGTGGATAAAATGGATGTACAGTTAATAAAAATGGATGTAGAGTGGAAATAATGGATGTAGAGAGGATAAAATGGATGTAGAGTGGATAAAATGGATGTAGAGTTCATAAAATGGATGTAGAGTGGATAAAAATGGATGTAGAGTGGATAAAATGGATGTAAAGTGCATAAAAATGGATGTTGAGGGGATAAAATGGATGTAAAGTGGATAAAATGGATGTACATTTAATAAAAATGGATGTAGAGTGGATAAAAATGGATGTAGAGTGGATAAAATGGATGTAAAGTGGATAAAAATGGATGTCGAGTGGATAAAATGGATGTAGAGTGGAGAAAAATAGATGTAGAGAGGATAAAATGGATGTAGAGTGGATAAAATGGATGTAGAGTTCATAAAAATGGATGTAGAGTGGATAAAAATGGATGTAGATTGGATAAAATGGATGTAGAGTTGATAAAATGGATGTAAAGTGGATAAAATGGATGAAGAGTTAATAAAAATGGATGTAGAGTGGAAATAATGGATGTAGAGAGGATAAAATGGAAGTAGAGTGGATAAAAATGGATGTAGAGTGGATAAAAATGGATGTAGAGTGGATAAAATGGATGTAGAGTGGATAAAAATGGATGTAGAGAGGATAAAATGGATGTAGAGTGGATAAAATGGATGTACAGTTAATAAAAATGGATGTAGAGTGGAAATAATGGATGTAGAGAGGATAAAATGGATGTAGAGTGGATAAAATGGATGTAGAGTTCATAAAAATGGATGTAGAGTGGATAAAAATGGATGTAGATTGGATAAAATGGATGTAGAGTTGATAAAATGGATGTAAAGTGGATAAAATGGATGTAGAGTTAATAAAAATGAATGTACAGTGGAAATAATGGATGTAGAGAGGATAAAATGGATGTAGAGTGGATAAAATGGATGTAGAGTTCATAAAAATGGATGTAGAGTGGATAAAATGGATGAAGAGTGGATAAAATGGTTGTAGAGTGCATAAAAATGGATTTTGAGGGGATAAAATGGATGTAGAGTGGATAAAATGGATGTACATTTAATAAAAATGGATGCAGAGTGGATAAAAATGGATGTAGAGTGGATAAAATGGATGTAAAGTGGATAAAAATGGATGTCGAGTGGATAAAATGGATGTAGAGTGGAGAAAAATAGATGTAGAGAGGATAAAATGGATGTAGAGTGGATAAAATGGATGTAGAGTTCATAAAAATGGATGTAGAGTGGATAAAAATGGATGTAGATTGGATAAAATGGATGTAGAGTTGATAAAATGGATGTAAAGTGGATAAAATGGATGAAGAGTTAATAAAAATGGATGTAGAATGGAAATAATAGATGTAGAGAGGATAAAATGGATGTAGAGTGGATAAAAATGGATGTAGAGTGGATAAAAATGGATGTAGAGTGGATAAAATGGATGTAGACTGGATAAAAATGGATGTAGATTGGATAAAATGGTTGTAGAGTTAATAAAAGTGGATGTAGAGTGGATAAAATGGATGTAGAGTTGATAAAAATGGATGTAGAGTGGATAAAAATGGATGTAGATTGGATAAAATGGATGTAGAGTGGATAAAAATGGATGTAGATTATATAAATTGGATGTAGAGTATATAAAATGGATGTAGAGTGGATAAAAATGGATGTCGAGTGGATAAAATGGATGTAGAGTGGATAAAAATGGATGTAGATTGGTCAAAATGGATGTAGAGTTAATAAAAATGGATGTAGAGTGGATAAAATGGATGTATAGTGGATAAAAATGGATGTAGAGTAGATAAAATAGATGTAGAGTGGATAAAAATGGATGTAGAGTGGATAAAATGGATGTAGAGTGGATAAAATGGATGTAGAGTTCATAAAAATGGATGTAGAGTGGATAAAAATGGATGTAGATTGGATAAAATGGATGTAGAGTTGATAAAATGGATGTAAAGTGGATAAAATGGATGAAGAGTTAATAAAAATGGATGTAGAGTGGAAATAATGGATGTAGAGAGGATAAAATGGATGTAGAGTGGATAAAAATGGATGTAGAGTGGATAAAAATGGATGTAGAGTGGATAAAATGGATGTAGAGTGGATAAAAATGGATGTAGAGAGGATAAAATGGATGTAGAGTGGATAAAATGGATGTACAGTTAACAAAAATGGATGTAGAGTGGAAATAATGGATGTAGAGAGGATAAAATGGATGTAGAGTGGATAAAATGGATGTAGAGTTCATAAAAATGGATGTAGAGTGGATAAAAATGGATGTAGATTGGATAAAATGGATGTAGAGTTGATAAAATGGATGTAAACTGGATAAAATGGATGTAGAGTTAATAAAAATGGATGTAGAGTGGAAATAATGGATGTAGAGAGGATAAAATGGATGTAGAGCGGATAAAATGGATGTAGAGTTCATAAAAATGGATGTAGAGTGGGTAAAAATGGATGTAGATTGGATAAAATGGATGTAGAGTTAATAAAAGTGGATGTAGAGTGGATAAAATGGATGTAGAGTTGATAAAAATGGATGTAGAGTGGATAAAAATGGATGTAGAGTGGATAAAATGGATGTAGAATGGATAAAATGGATGTAAAGTGGATAAAAATGGATGTCGAGTGGATAAAATGGATGTAGAGTGGATAAAAATAGATGTAGAGAGGATAAAATGGAAGTAGAGTGGATAAAAATGGATGTAGAGTGGATAAAAATGGATGTAGAGTGGATAAAATGGATGTAGAGTGGATAAAAATGGATGTAGAGAGGATAAAATGGATGTAGAGTGGATAAAATGGATGTACAGTTAATAAAAATGGATGTAGAGTGGAAATAATGGATGTAGAGAGGATAAAATGGATGTAGAGTGGATAAAATGGATGTAGAGTTCATAAAAATGGATGTAGAGTGGATAAAAATGGATGTAGATTGGATAAAATGGATGTAGAGTTGATAAAATGGATGTAAAGTGGATAAAATGGATGTAGAGTTAATAAAAATGGATGTACAGTGGAAATAATGGATGTAGAGAGGATAAAATGGATGTAGAGTGGATAAAATGGATGTAGAGTTCATAAAAATGGATGTAGAGTGGATAAAATGGATGAAGAGTGGATAAAATGGTTGTAGAGTGCATAAAAATGGATGTTGAGGGGATAAAATGGATGTAGAGTGGATAAAATGGATGTACATTTAATAAAAATGGATGTAGAGTGGATAAAAATGGATGTAGAGTGGATAAAATGGATGTAAAGTGGATAAAAATGGATGTCGAGTGGATAAAGTGGATGTAGAGTGGAGAAAAATAGATGTAGAGAGGATAAAATGGATGTAGAGTGGATAAAATGGATGTAGAGTTCATAAAAATGGATGTAGAGTGGATAAAAATGGATGTAGATTGGATAAAATGGATGTAGAGTTGATAAAATGGATGTAAAGTGGATAAAATGGATGAAGAGTTAATAAAAATGGATGTAGAGTGGAAATAATGGATGTAGAGAGGATAAAATGGATGTAGAGTGGATAAAAATGGATGTAGAGTGGATAAAAATGGATGTAGAGTGGATAAAATGGATGTAGAGTGGATAAAAATGGATGTAGAGAGGATAAAATGGATGTAGAGTGGATAAAATGGATGTACAGTTAATAAAAATGGATGTAGAGTGGAAATAATGGATGTAGAGTGGATAAAATGGATGTAGAGTTCATAAAAATGGATGTAGAGTGGATAAAAATGGATGTAGATTGGATAAAATGGATGTAGAGTTGATAAAATGGATGTAAAGTGGATAAAATGGATGTAGAGTTAATAAAAATGGATGTAGAGTGGAAATAATGGATGGAGAGAGGATAAAATGGATGTAGAGTGGATAAAATGGATGTAGAGTTCATAAAAATGGATGTAGAGTGGATAAAAATGGATGTAGATTGGATAAAATGGATGTAGAGTTAATAAAAGTGGATGTAGAGTGGATAAAATGGATGTAGAGTTGATAAAAATGGATGTAGAGTGGATAAAAATGGATGTAGATTGGATAAAATGGATGTAGAGTGGATAAAAATGGATGTAGATTATATAAATTGGATGTAGAGTATATAAAATGGATGTAGAGTGGATAAAAATGGATGTCGAGTGGATAAAATGGATGTAGAGTGGATAAAAATGGATGTAGATTGGTCAAAATGGATGTAGAGTTAATAAAAATGGATGTAGAGTGGATAAAATGGTTGTATAGTGGATAAAAATGGATGTAGAGTAGATAAAATAGATGTAGAGTGGATAAAAATGGATGTAGAGTGGATAAAATGGATGTAGAGTGGATAAAATGGATGTAGAGTTCATAAAAATGGATGTAGAGTGGATAAAAATGGATGTAGATTGGATAAAATGGATGTAGAGTTGATAAAATGGATGTAAAGTGGATAAAATGGATGAAGAGTTAATAAAAATGGATGTAGAGTGGAAATAATGGATGTAGAGAGGATAAAATGGATGTAGAGTGGATAAAAATGGATGTAGAGTGGATAAAAATGGATGTAGAGTGGATAAAATGGATGTAGAGTGGATAAAAATGGATGTAGAGAGGATAAAATGGATGTAGAGTGGATAAAATGGATGTACAGTTAATAAAAATGGATGTAGAGTGGAAATAATGGATGTAGAGAGGATAAAATGGATGTAGAGTGGATAAAATGGATGTAGAGTTCATAAAAATGGATGTAGAGTGGATAAAAATGGATGTAGATTGGATAAAATGGATGTAGAGTTGATAAAATGGATGTAAAGTGGATAAAATGGATGTAGAGTTAATAAAAATGGATGTAGAGTGGAAATAATGGATGTAGAGAGGATAAAAAGGATGTAGAGCGGATAAAATGGATGTAGAGTTCATAAAAATGGATGTAGAGTGGATAAAAATGGATGTAGATTGGATAAAATGGATGTAGAGTTAATAAAAGTGGATGTAGAGTGGATAAAATGGATGTAGAGTTGATAAAAATGGATGTAGAGTGGATAAAAATGGATGTAGAGTGGATAAAATGGATGTAGAATGGATAAAATGGATGTAAAGTGGATAAAAATGGATGTCGAGTGGATAAAATGGATGTAGAGTGGATAAAAATAGATGTAGAGAGGATAAAATGGAAGTAGAGTGGATAAAAATGGATGTAGAGTGGATAAAAATGGATGTAGAGTGGATAAAATGGATGTAGAGTGGATAAAAATGGATGTAGAGAGGATAAAATGGATGTAGAGTGGATAAAATGGATGTACAGTTAATAAAAATGGATGTAGAGTGGAAATAATGGATGTAGAGAGGATAAAATGGATGTAGAGTGGATAAAATGGATGTAGAGTTCATAAAAATGGATGTAGAGTGGATAAAAATGGATGTAGATTGGATAAAATGGATGTAGAGTTGATAAAATGGATGTAAAGTGGATAAAATGGATGTAGAGTTAATAAAAATGGATGTACAGTGGAAATAATGGATGTAGAGAGGATAAAATGGATGTAGAGTGGATAAAATGGATGTAGAGTTCATAAAAATGGACGTAGAGTGGATAAAATGGATGAAGAGTGGATAAAATGGTTGTAGAGTGCATAAAAATGGATGTTGAGGGGATAAAATGGATGTAGAGTGGATAAAATGGATGTACATTTAATAAAAATGGATGTAGAGTGGATAAAATGGATGTATAGTGGATAAAAATGGATGTAGAGTAGATAAAATAGATGTAGAGTGGATAAAAATGGATGTAGAGTGGATAAAATGGATGTAGAGTGGATAAAATGGATGTAGAGTTCATAAAAATGGATGTAGAGTGGATAAAAATGGATGTAGATTGGAAATAATGGATGTAGAGAGGATAAAATGGATGTAGAGTGGATAAAATGGATGTAGAGTTCATAAAAATGGATGTAGAGTGGATAAAAATGGATGTAGATTGGATAAAATGGATGTAGAGTTGATAAAATGGATGTAAAGTGGATAAAATGGATGTAGAGTTAATAAAAATGGATGTACAGTGGAAATAATGGATGTAGAGAGGATAAAATGGATGTAGAGTTGATAAAATGGATGTAAAGTGGATAAAATGGATGTAGAGTTAATAAAAATGGATGTACAGTGGAAATAATGGATGTAGAGAGGATAAAATGGATGTAGAGTGGATAAAATGGATGTAGAGTTCATAAAAATGGACGTAGAGTGGATAAAATGGATGAAGAGTGGATAAAATGGTTGTAGAGTGCATAAAAATGGATGTTGAGGGGATAAAATGGATGTAGAGTGGATAAAATGGATGTACATTTAATAAAAATGGATGTAGAGTGGATAAAATGGATGTATAGTGGATAAAAATGGATGTAGAGTAGATAAAATAGATGTAGAGTGGATAAAAATGGATGTAGAGTGGATAAAATGGATGTAAAGTGGATAAAAATGGATGTCGAGTGGATAAAATGGATGTAGAGTGGAGAAAAATAGATGTAGAGAGGATAAAATGGATGTAGAGTGGATAAAATGGATGTAGAGTTCATAAAAATGGATGTAGAGTGGATAAAAATGGATGTAGATTGGATAAAATGGATGTAGAGTTGATAAAATGGATGTAAAGTGGATAAAATGGATGAAGAGTTAATAAAAATGGATGTAGAGTGGAAATAATGGATGTAGAGAGGATAAAATGGATGTAGAGTGGATAAAAATGGATGTAGAGTGGATAAAAATGGATGTAGAGTGGATAAAATGGATGTAGAGTGGATAAAAATGGATGTAGAGAGGATAAAATGGATGTAGAGTGGATAAAATGGATGTACAGTTAATAAAAATGGATGTAGAGTGGAAATAATGGATGTAGAGAGGATAAAATGGATGTAGAGTTCATAAAAATGGATGTAGAGTGGATAAAAATGGATGTAGATTGGATAAAATGGATGTAGAGTTGATAAAATGGATGTAAAGTGGATAAAATGGATGTAGAGTTAATAAAAATGGATGTAGAGTGGAAATAATGGATGTAGAGAGGATAAAATGGATGTAGAGCGGATAAAATGGATGTAGAGTTCATAAAAATGGATGTAGAGTGGATAAAAATGGATGTAGATTGGATAAAATGGATGTAGAGTTAATAAAAGTGGATGTAGAGTGGATAAAATGGATGTAGAGTTGATAAAAATGGATGTAGAGTGGATAAAAATGGATGTAGATTGGATAAAATGGATGTAGAGTGGATAAAAATGGATGTAGATTATATAAATTGGATGTAGAGTATATAAAATGGATGTAGAGTGGATAAAAATGGATGTCGAGTGGATAAAATGGATGTAGAGTGGATAAAAATGGATGTAGATTGGACAAAATGGATGTAGAGTTAATAAAAATGGATGTAGAGTGGATAAAATGGATGTATAGTGGATAAAAATGGATGTAGAGTAGATAAAATAGATGTAGAGTGGATAAAAATGGATGTAGAGTGGATAAAATGGATGTAGAGTGGATAAAATGGATGTAGAGTTCATAAAAATGGATGTAGAGTGGATAAAAATGGATGTAGATTGGACAAAATGGATGTAGAGTTAATAAAAATGGATGTAGAGTGGATATAATGGATGTAGAGAGGATAAAATGGATGTGGAGTGGATAACAATGGATTTAGAGTGGATAAAATGGATGTAGAGTGGATAAAATGGATGTAGAGTGGATAAAATGGATGTAGAGTTCATAAAAATGGATGTAGAGTGGATAAAAATGGATGTAGATTGGATAAAATGGATGTACAGTTAATAAAAATGGATGTAGAGTGGAAATAATGGATGTAGAGAGGATAAAATGGATGTAGAGTGGATAATATGGATGTAGAGTTCATAAAAATGGATGTATAGTGGATAAAAATGGATGTAGAGTGGATAAAATGGATGTAGAGTGGATAAAAATGGATGTAGAGAGGATAAAATGGATGTAGAGTGGATACAATGGATGTACAGTTAATAAAAATGGATGTAGAGTGGAAATAATGGATGTAGAGAGGATAAAATGGATGTAGAGTGGATAAAATGGATGTAGAGTTCATAAAAATGGATGTAGAGTTCATAAAAATGGATGTAGAGTGGATAAAAATGGATGTAGATTGGATAAAATGGATGTAGAGTTGATAAAATGGATGTAGGGTTAATAAAAATGGATGTAGAGTGGAAATAATGGATGTAGAGAGGATAAAATGGATGTAGAGCGGATAAAATGGATGTAGAGTTCATAAAAATGGATGTGGAGTGGATAACAATGGATGTAGAGAGGATATAATGGATGTAGAGAGGATAAAATGGATGTGGAGTGGATAACAATGGATGTAGAGTGGATAAAATGGATGTAGAGTGGATAAAATGGATGTAGATTGGATAAAATGGTTGTAGAGTGGATAAAATGGATGTAGAGTTGATAAAAATGGATGTAGAGTGGATAAAACGGATGTAGAGTGGATAAAAATGGATGTAGAGTGGATACAATGGTTGTAGAGTGGATAAAAATGGATATAGGGTAGATAAAATGGATGTAGAGTTAATAAAAATGGATGTAGAGTGGATATAATGGATGTAGAGAGGATAAAATGGATGTAGAGTGGATAAAACGGATGTAGAGTGGATAAAAATGGATGTAGAGTTGATAAAATGGATGTAGAGTGGATAAAATGGATGTAGAGTTAATAAAATTGGATGTAGAGTGGATAAAATGGATGTAGAGTTGATAAAAATGGATGTAGAGTGGATAAAAATGGATGTCGGGTGGATAAAATGGATGTAGAGTGGATAAAAATGGATGTAGAGTGGATAAAATGGATGTAGAGTGCATAAAAATGGATGTAGAGTGAATAAAATGGATGTAGAGTGGATAAAATGAATGTACAGTTAATAAAAATGGATGTAGAGTGGATAAAAATGGATGTAGAGTGGATAAAATGGATGTAGAGTCGATAAAATGGATGTAGAGTGGATAAAAATGGATGTAGAGTGGATAAAATGGATGTAGAGTGCATAAAAATGGATGTTGAGTGGATAAAATGGATGTAGAGTGGATAAAATGGATGTAAAGTGGATAAAAATGGATGTAGAGTGGATAAAATGGATGTAGAGTGGATAAAATGGATGTAGAGTGGATAAAAATGGATGTAGAGTGGATAAAATGGTTGTAGAGTGGATAAAATGGATGTAGAGTGGATAAAATGGATGTACAGTTAATAAAAATGGATGTAGAGTGGAAATAATGGATGTAGAGAGGATAAAATGGATGTAGAGTTCATAAAAATGGATGTAGAGTGGATAAAAATGGATGTAGATTGGATAAAATGGATGTAGAGTTGATAAAATGGATGTAAAGTGGATAAAATGGATGTAGAGTTAATAAAAATGGATGTAGAGTGGAAATAATGGATGTAGAGAGGATGAAATGGATGTAGAGTGGATAAAATGGATGTAGAGTTCATAAAAATGGATGTAGAGTGGATAAAAATGGATGTAGATTGGATAAAATGGATGTAGAGTTGATAAAATGGATGTAAAGTGGATAAAATGGATGTAGAGTTAATAAAAATGAATGTACAGTGGAAATAATGGATGTAGAGAGGATAAAATGGATGTAGAGTGGATAAAATGGATGTAGAGTTCATAAAAATGGATGTAGAGTGGATAAAATGGATGAAGAGTGGATAAAATGGTTGTAGAGTGCATAAAAATGGATGTTGAGGGGATAAAATGGATGTAGAGTGGATAAAATGGATGTAAAGTGGATAAAATGGATGTAGAGTGGATAAAATGGATGTAGAGTGGATAAAAATGGATGTAGAGAGGATAAAATGGATGTAGAGTGGATAAAATGGATGTACATTTAATAAAAATGGATGTAGAGTGGAAATAATGGATGTAGAGAGGATAAAATGGATGTAGAGTTCATAAAAATGGATGTAGAGAGGATAAAATGGATGTAGAGTTGATAAAATGGATGTAAAGTGGATAAAATGGATGTAGAGTTAATAAAAATGGATGTAGAGTGGAAATAATGGATGTAGAGAGGATAAAATGGATGTAGAGCGGATAAAATGGATGTAGAGTTCATAAAAATGGATGTAGAGTGGATAAAAATGGATGTAGATTGGATAAAATGGATGTAGAGTTAATAAAAATGGATGTAGAGTGGATAAAATGGATGTAGAGTTGATAAAAATGGATGTAGAGTGGATAAAAATGGATGTAGATTGGATAAAATGGATGTAGAGTGGATAAAAATGGATGTAGATTATATAAATTGGATGTAGAGTATATAAAATGGATGTAGAGTGGATAAAAATGGATGTCGTGTGGATAAAATGGTTGTAGAGTGGATAAAAATGGATGTAGATTGGTAAAAATGGATGTAGAGTTAATAAAAATGGATGTAGAGTGGATAAAATGGATGTATAGTGGATAAAAATGGATGTAGAGTAGATAAAATAGATGTAGAGTGGATAAAAATGGATGTAGAGTGGATAAAATGGATGTAGAGTGGATAAAATGGATGTAGAGTTCATAAAAATGGATGTAGAGTGGATAAAAATGGATGTAGAGAGGATAAAATGGATGTAGAGTGGATAAAATGGATGTAAAGTGGATAAAATGGATGAAGAGTTAATAAAAATGGATGTAGAGTGGAAATAATGGATGTAGAGAGGATAAAATGGATGTAGAGTGGATAAAAATGGATGTAGAGTGGATAAAAATGGATGTAGAGTGGATAAAATGGATGTAGAGTGGATAAAAATGGATGTAGAGAGGATAAAATGGATGTAGAGTGGATAAAATGGATGTACAGTTAATAAAAATGGATGTAGAGTGGAAATAATGGATGTAGAGAGGATAAAATGGATGTAGAGTGGATAAAATGGATGTAGAGTTCATAAAAATGGATGTAGAGTGGATAAAAATGGATGTAGATTGGATAAAATGGATGTAGAGTTGATAAAATGGATGTAAAGTGGATAAAATGGATGTAGAGTTAATAAAAATGGATGTAGAGTGGAAAAAATGGATGTAGAGAGGATAAAATGGATGTAGAGCGGATAAAATGGATGTAGAGTTCATAAAAATGGATGTAGAGTGGATAAAAATGGATGTAGATTGGATAAAATGGATGTAGAGTTAATAAAAGTGGATGTAGAGTGGATAAAATGGATGTAGAGTTGATAAAAATGGATGTAGAGTGGATAAAAATGGATGTAGAGTGGATAAAATGGATGTAGAATGGATAAAATGGATGTAAAGTGGATAAAAATGGATGTCGAGTGGATAAAATGGATGTAGAGTGGATAAAAATAGATGTAGAGAGGATAAAATGGATGTAGAGTGGATAAAAATGGATGTAGAGTGGATAAAAATGGATGTAGAGTGGATAAAATGGATGTAGAGTGGATAAAAATGGATGTAGAGAGGATAAAATGGATGTAGAGTGGATAAAATGGATGTACAGTTAATAAAAATGGATGTAGAGTGGAAATAATGGATGTAGAGAGGATAAAATGGATGTAGAGTGGATAAAATGGATGTAGAGTTCATAAAAATGGATGTAGAGTGGATAAAAATGGATGTAGATTGGATAAAATGGATGTAGAGTTGATAAAATGGATGTAAAGTGGATAAAATGGATGTAGAGTTAATAAAAATGGATGTACAGTGGAAATAATGGATGTAGAGAGGATAAAATGGATGTAGAGTGGATAAAATGGATGTAGAGTTCATAAAAATGGATGTAGAGTGGATAAAATGGATGAAGAGTGGATAAAATGGTTGTAGAGTGCATAAAAATGGATGTTGAGGGGATAAAATGGATGTAGAGTGGATAAAATGGATGTACATTTAATAAAAATGGATGTAGAGTGGATAAAAATGGATGTAGAGTGGATAAAATGGATGTAAAGTGGATAAAAATGGATGTCGAGTGGATAAAATGGATGTAGAGTGGAGAAAAATAGATGTAGAGAGGATAAAATGGATGTAGAGTGGATAAAATGGATGTAGAGTTCATAAAAATGGATGTAGAGTGGATAAAAATGGATGTAGAGTGGATAAAATGGATGTAGAGTTGATAAAATGGATGTAAAGTGGATAAAATGGATGAAGAGTTAATAAAAATGGATGTAGAGTGGAAATAATGGATGTAGAGAGGATAAAATGGATGTAGAGTGGATAAAAATGGATGTAGAGTGGATAAAAATGGATGTAGAGTGGATAAAATGGATGTAGAGTGGATAAAAATGGATGTAGAGAGGATAAAATGGATGTAGAGTGGATAAAATGGATGTACAGTTAATAAAAATGGATGTAGAGTGGAAATAATGGATGTAGAGAGGATAAAATGGATGTAGAGTTCATAAAAATGGATGTAGAGTGGATAAAAATGGATGTAGATTGGATAAAATGGATGTAGAGTTGATAAAATGGATGTAAAGTGGATAAAATGGATGTAGAGTTAATAAAAATGGATGTAGAGTGGAAATAATGGATGTAGAGAGGATAAAATGGATGTAGAGCGGATAAAATGGATGTAGAGTTCATAAAAATGGATGTAGAGTGGATAAAAATGGATGTAGATTGGATAAAATGGATGTAGAGTTAATAAAAGTGGATGTAGAGTGGATAAAATGGATGTAGAGTTGATAAAAATGGATGTAGAGTGGATAAAAATGGATGTAGATTGGATAAAATGGATGTAGAGTGGATAAAAATGGATGTAGATTATATAAATTGGATGTAGAGTATATAAAATGGATGTAGAGTGGATAAAAATGGATGTCGAGTGGATAAAATGGATGTGGAGTGGATAAAAATGGATGTAGATTGGACAAAATGGATGTAGAGTTAATAAAAATGGATGTAGAGTGGATAAAATGGATGTATAGTGGATAAAAATGGATGTAGAGTAGATAAAATAGATGTAGAGTGGATAAAAATGGATGTAGAGTGGACAAAATGGATGTAGAGTGGATAAAATGGATGTAGAGTTCATAAAAATGGATGTAGAGTGGATAAAAATGGATGTAGATTGGACAAAATGGATGTAGAGTTAATAAAAATGGATGTAGAGTGGATATAATGGATGTAGAGAGGATAAAATGGATGTGGAGTGGATAACAATGGATTTAGAGTGGATAAAATGGATGTAGAGTGGATAAAATGGATGTAGAGTGGATAAAATGGATGTAGAGTTCATAAAAATGGATGTAGAGTGGATAAAAATGGATGTAGATTGGATAAAATGGATGTAGAGTGGACAAAAATGGATGTAGAGTGGAAATAATGGATGTAGAGAGGATAAAATGGATGTAGAGTGGATAAAATGGATGTACAGTTAATAAAAATGGATGTAGAGTGGAAATAATGGATGTAGAGAGGATAAAATGGATGTAGAGTGGATAATATGGATGTAGAGTTCATAAAAATGGATGTATAGTGGATAAAAATGGATGTAGAGTGGATAAAATGGATGTAGAGTGGATAAAAATGGATGTAGAGAGGATAAAATGGATGTAGAGTGGATACAATGGATGTACAGTTAATAAAAATGGATGTAGAGTGGAAATAATGGATGTAGAGAGGATAAAATGGATGTAGAGTGGATAAAATGGATGTAGAGTTCATAAAAATGGATGTAGAGTTCATAAAAATGGATGTAGAGTGGATAAAAATGGATGTAGATTGGATAAAATGGATGTAGAGTTGATAAAATGGATGTAGGGTTAATAAAAATGGATGTAGAGTGGAAATAATGGATGTAGAGAGGATAAAATGGATGTAGAGCGGATAAAATGGATGTAGAGTTCATAAAAATGGATGTAGAGTTGATAAAAATGGATGTAGATTGGATAAAATGGATGTGGAGTGGATAACAATGGATGTAGAGAGGATATAATGGATGTAGAGAGGATAAAATGGATGTGGAGTGGATAACAATGGATGTAGAGTGGATAAAATGGATGTAGAGTGGATAAAATGGATGTAGAGTGGATAAAATGGTTGTAGAGTGGATAAAATGGATGTAGAGTTGATAAAAATGGATGTAGAGTGGATAAAACGGATGTAGAGTGGATAAAAATGGATGTAGAGTGGATACAATGGTTGTAGAGTGGATAAAAATGGATATAGGGTAGATAAAATGGATGTAGAGTTAATAAAAATGGATGTAGAGTGGATAAAAATGGATGTAGAGTGGATAAAATGGATGTAGAGTGGATAAAAATGGATGTAGAGTGGATAAAATGGATGTAGAGTGCATAAAAATGGATGTAGAGTGAATAAAATGGATGTAGAGTGGATAAAATGAATGTACAGTTAATAAAAATGGATGTAGAGTGGATAAAAATGGATGTCGGGTGGATAAAATGGATGTAGAGTGGATAAAATGGATGTAGAGTGGATAAAATGGATGTAGAGAGGATAAAATGGATGTAGAGTGGATAAAACGGATGTAGAGTGGATAAAAATGGATGTAGAGTTGATAAAATGGATGTAAAGTGGATAAAATGGATGTAGAGTTAATAAAATTGGATGTAGAGTGGATAAAATGGATGTAGAGTTGATAAAAATGGATGTAGAGTGGATAAAAATGGATGTCGGGTGGATAAAATGGATGTAGAGTGGATAAAAATGGATGTAGAGTGGATAAAATGGATGTAGAGTGCATAAAAATGGATGTAGAGTGAATAAAATGGATGTAGAGTGGATAAAATGAATGTACAGTTAATAAAAATGGATGTAGAGTGGATAAAAATGGATGTAGAGTGGATAAAATGGATGTAGAGTCGATAAAATGGATGTAGAGTGGATAAAAATGGATGTAGAGTGGATAAAATGGATGTAGAGTGCATAAAAATGGATGTTGAGTGGATAAAATGGATGTAGAGTGGATAAAATGGATGTAAAGTGGATAAAAATGGATGTAGAGTGGATAAAATGGATGTAGAGTGGATAAAAATGGATGTAGAGTGGATAAAATGGTTGTAGAGTGGATAAAATGGATGTAGAGTTGATAAAAATGGATGTAGAGTGGATAAAACGGATGTAGAGTGGATAAAAATGGATGTAGAGTGGATACAATGGATGTAGAGTGCATAAAAATGGATGTTGAGTGGATAAAATGGATGTAGAGTGGATAAAATGGATGTAAAGTGGATAAAAATGGATGTAGAGTGGATAAAATGGATGTAGAGTGGATAAAATGGATGTAGAGTGGATAAAAATGGATGTAGAGTGGATAAAATGGTTGTAGAGTGGATAAAATGGATGTAGAGTTGATAAAAATGGATGTAAAGTGGATAAAACGGATGTAGAGTGGATAAAAATGGATGTAGATTGGATAAAATGGATGTAGAGTTAATAAAAGTGGATGTAGAGTGGATAAAATGGATGTAGAGTTGATAAAAATGGATGTAGAGTGGATAAAAATGGATGTAGAGTGGATAAAATGGATGTAGAATGGATAAAATGGATGTAAAGTGGATAAAAATGGATGTCGAGTGGATAAAATGGATGTAGAGTGGATAAAAATAGATGTAGAGAGGATAAAATGGAAGTAGAGTGGATAAAAATGGATGTAGAGTGGATAAAAATGGATGTAGAGTGGATAAAATGGATGTAGAGTGGATAAAAATGGATGTAGAGAGGATAAAATGGATGTAGAGTGGATAAAATGGATGTACAGTTAATAAAAATGGATGTAGAGTGGAAATAATGGATGTAGAGAGGATAAAATGGATGTAGAGTGGATAAAATGGATGGAGAGTTCATAAAAATGGATGTAGAGTGGATAAAAATGGATGTAGATTGGATAAAATGGATGTAGAGTTGATAAAATGGATGTAAAGTGGATAAAATGGATGTAGAGTTAATAAAAATGGATGTACAGTGGAAATAATGGATGTAGAGAGGATAAAATGGATGTAGAGTGGATAAAATGGATGTAGAGTTCATAAAAATGGATGTAGAGTGGATAAAATGGATGAAGAGTGGATAAAATGGTTGTAGAGTGCATAAAAATGGATGTTGAGGGGATAAAATGGATGTAGAGTGGATAAAATGGATGTACATTTAATAAAAATGGATGTAGAGTGGATAAAAATGGATGTAGAGTGGATAAAATGGATGTAAAGTGGATAAAAATGGATGTCGAGTGGATAAAATCGATGTAGAGTGGAGAAAAATAGATGTAGAGAGGATAAAATGGATGTAGAGTGGATAAAATGGATGTAGAGTTCATAAAAATGGATGTAGAGTGGATAAAAATGGATGTAGATTGGATAAAATGGATGTAGAGTTGATAAAATGGATGTAAAGTGGATAAAATGGATGAAGAGTTAATAAAAATGGATGTAGAGTGGAAATAATGGATGTAGAGAGGATAAAATGGATGTAGAGTGGATAAAAATGGATGTAGAGTGGATAAAAATGGATGTAGAGTGGATAAAATGGATGTAGAGTGGATAAAAATGGATGTAGAGAGGATAAAATGGATGTAGAGTGGATAAAATGGATGTACAGTTAATAAAAATGGATGTAGAGTGGAAATAATGGATGTAGAGAGGATAAAATGGATGTAGAGTTCATAAAAATGGATGTAGAGTGGATAAAAATGGATGTAGATTGGATAAAATGGATGTAGAGTTGATAAAATGGATGTAAAGTGGATAAAATGGATGTAGAGTTAATAAAAATGGATGTAGAGTGGAAATAATGGATGTAGAGAGGATAAAATGGATGTAGAGTGGATAAAATGGATGTACATTTAATAAAAATGGATGTAGAGTGGATAAAAATGGATGTAGAGTGGATAAAATGGATGTAAAGTGGATAAAAATGGATGTCGAGTGGATAAAATCGATGTAGAGTGGAGAAAAATAGATGTAGAGAGGATAAAATGGATGTAGAGTGGATAAAATGGATGTAGAGTTCATAAAAATGGATGTAGAGTGGATAAAAATGGATGTAGATTGGATAAAATGGATGTAGAGTTAATAAAAGTGGATGTAGAGTGGATAAAATGGATGTAGAGTTGATAAAAATGGATGTAGAGTGGATAAAAATGGATGTAGATTGGATAAAATGGATGTAGAGAGGATAAAAATGGATGTAGATTATATAAATTGGATGTAGAGTATATAAAATGGATGTAGAGTGGATAAAAATGGATGTCGAGTGGATAAAATGGATGTAGAGTGGATAAAAATGGATGTAGTTTGGACAAAATGGATGTAGAGTTAATAAAAATGGATGTAGAGTGGATAAAATGGATGTATAGTGGATAAAAATGGATGTAGAGTAGATAAAATAGATGTAGAGTGGATAAAAATGGATGTAGAGTGGATAAAATGGATGTAGAGAGGATAAAATGGATGTAGAGTGGATAAAATGGATGTACATTTAATAAAAATGGATGTAGAGTGGATAAAAATGGATGTAGAGTGGATAAAATGGATGTAAAGTGGATAAAAATGGATGTCGAGTGGATAAAATCGATGTAGAGTGGAGAAAAATAGATGTAGAGAGGATAAAATGGATGTAGAGTGGATAAAATGGATGTAGAGTTCATAAAAATGGATGTAGAGTGGATAAAAATGGATGTAGATTGGATAAAATGGATGTAGAGTTAATAAAAGTGGATGTAGAGTGGATAAAATGGATGTAGAGTTGATAAAAATGGATGTAGAGTGGATAAAAATGGATGTAGATTGGATAAAATGGATGTAGAGAGGATAAAAATGGATGTAGATTATATAAATTGGATGTAGAGTATATAAAATGGATGTAGAGTGGATAAAAATGGATGTCGAGTGGATAAAATGGATGTAGAGTGGATAAAAATGGATGTAGTTTGGACAAAATGGATGTAGAGTTAATAAAAATGGATGTAGAGTGGATAAAATGGATGTATAGTGGATAAAAATGGATGTAGAGTAGATAAAATAGATGTAGAGTGGATAAAAATGGATGTAGAGTGGATAAAATGGATGTAGAGTGGATAAAATGGATGTAGAGTTCATAAAAATGGATGTAGAGTGGATAAAAATGGATGTAGATTGGACAAAATGGATGTAGAGTTAATAAAAATGGATGTAGAGTGGATAAAATGGATGTAGAGAGGATAAAATGGATGTGGAGTGGATAACAATGGATTTAGAGTGGATAAAATGGATGTAGAGTGGATAAAATGGATGTAGAGTGGATAAAATGGATGTAGAGTTCATAAAAATGGATGTAGAGTGGATAAAAATGGATGTAGATTGGATAAAATGGATGTAGAGTGGACAAAAATGGATGTAGAGTGGAAATAATGGATGTAGAGAGGATAAAATGGATGTAGAGTGGATAAAATGGATGTACAGTTAATAAAAATGGATGTAGAGTGGAAATAATGGATGTAGAGAGGATAAAATGGATGTAGAGTGGATAATATGGATGTAGAGTTCATAAAAATGGATGTATAGTGGATAAAAATGGATGTAGAGTGGATAAAATGGATGTAGAGTGGATAAAAATGGATGTAGAGAGGATAAAATGGATGTAGAGTGGATACAATGGATGTACAGTTAATAAAAATGGATGTAGAGTGGAAATAATGGATGTAGAGAGGATAAAATGGATGTAGAGTGGATAAAATGGATGTAGAGTTCATAAAAATGGATGTAGAGTTCATAAAAATGGATGTAGAGTGGATAAAAATGGATGTAGATTGGATAAAATGGATGTAGAGTTGATAAAATGGATGTAGGGTTAATAAAAATGGATGTAGAGTGGAAATAATGGATGTAGAGAGGATAAAATGGATGTAGAGTGGATAAAATGGATGTAGAGTTCATAAAAATGGATGTAGAGTTGATAAAAATGGATGTAGATTGGATAAAATGGATGTGGAGTGGATAACAATGGATGTAGAGAGGATATAATGGATGTAGAGAGGATAAAATGGATGTGGAGTGGATAACAATGGATGTAGAGTGGATAAAATGGATGTAGAGTGGATAAAATGGATGTAGAGTGGATAAAATGGTTGTAGAGTGGATAAAATGGATGTAGAGTTGATAAAAATGGATGTAGAGTGGATAAAACGGATGTAGAGTGGATAAAAATGGATGTAGAGTGGATACAATGGTTGTAGAGTGGATAAAAATGGATATAGGGTAGATAAAATGGATGTAGAGTTAATAAAAATGGATGTAGAGTGGATAAAATGGATGTAGAGTGCATAAAAATGGATGTTGAGTGGATAAAATGGATGTAGAGTGGATAAAATGGATGTAAAGTGGATAAAAATGGATGTAGAGTGGATAAAATGGATGTAGAGTGGATAAAATGGATGTAGAGTGGATAAAAATGGATGTAGAGTGGATAAAATGGTTGTAGAGTGGATAAAATGGATGTAGAGTTGATAAAAATGGATGTAGAGTGGATAAAACGGATGTAGAGTGGATAAAAATGGATGTAGAGTGGATACAATGGTTGTAGAGTGGATAAAAATGGATATAGGGTAGATAAAATGGATGTAGAGTTAATAAAAATGGATGTAGAGTGGATATAATGGATGTAGAGTTGATATAAATGGATGTAGAGTGGATAAAAATGGATGTAGATTGGATAAAATGGATGTAGAGTGGATAAAAATGGATGTAGAGTATATAAATTGGATGTAGAGTATATAAAATGGATGTAGAGTGGATAAAAATGGATGTCAAGTGGATAAAATGAATGTAGAGTGGATAAAAATGGATGTAGAGTGGATAAAAATGGATGTAGAGTGGATAAAATGGATGTAGAGAGGATAAAATGGATGTAGAGTGGATAAAATGGATGTACAGTTAATAAAAATGGATGTAGAGTGGAAATAATGGATGTAGAGAGGATAAAATGGATGTAGAGTGGATAAAATGGATGTAGAGTTCATAAAAATGGATGTAGAGTGGATAAAAATGGATGTAGATTGGATAAAATGGATGTAGAGTTGATAAAATGGATGTAAAGTGGATAAAATGGATGTAGAGTTAATAAAAATGGATGTACAGTGGAAATAATGGATGTAGAGAGGATAAAATGGATGTAGAGTGGATAAAATGGATGTAGAGTTCATAAAAATGGATGTAGAGTGGATAAAAATGGATGTAGATTGGATAAAATGGATGTGGAGTGGATAACAATGGATGTAGAGAGGATAAAAATGTATATAGGGTAGATAAAATGGATGTAGAGTTAATAAAAATGGATGTAGAGTGGATATAATGGATGTAGAGAGGATAAAATGGATGTGGAGTGGATAACAATGGATGTAGAGTGGATAAAATGGATGTAGAGTGGATAAAATGGATGTAGAGAGGATAAAATGGATGTAGAATGGATAAAATGGATGTAGAGTTCATAAAAATGGATGTAGAGTGGATAAAATGGATGTAGAGTTGATAAAAATGGATGTAGAGTGGATAAAATGGATGTAGAGTAGATAAAATGGATGTAAAGTGGATAAAATGGATGTAGAGTTAATAAAAATGGATGTAGAGTGGATATAATGGATGTAGAGAGGATAAAAATGTATATAGGGTAGATAAAATGGATGTAGAGTTAATAAAAATGGATGTAGAGTGGATATAATGGATGTAGAGAGGATAAAATGGATGTAGAGTTGATAAAATGGATGTAAAGTGGATAAAATGGATGTAGAGTTAATAAAAATGGATGTAGAGTGGATATAATGGATGTAGAGAGGATAAAAATTTATATAGGGTAGATAAAATGGATGTAGAGTTAATAAAAATGGATGTAGAGTGGATATAATGGATGTAGAGAGGATAAAATGGATGTGGAGTGGATAACAATGGATGTAGAGTGGATAAAATGGATGTAGAGTGGATAAAATGGATGTAGAGAGGATAAAATGGATGTAGAGTGGATAAAATGGATGTAGAGTTCATAAAAATGGATGTAGAGTGGATAAAAATGGATGTAGATTGGATAAAATGGATGTGGAGTGGATAACAATGGATGTAGAGAGGATAAAAATGGATATAGGGTAGATAAAATGGATGTAGAGTTAATAAAAATGGATGTAGAGTGGATATAATGGATGTAGAGAGGATAAAATGGATGTGGAGTGGATAACAATGGATGTAGAGTGGATAAAATGGATGTAGAGTGGATAAAATGGATGAAGAGTGGATAAAATGGTTGTAGAGTGGATAAAATGGATGTAGAGTAGATAAAAATGGATGTAGAGTGGATAAAATGGATGTAGAGTGGATAAAAATGGATGTAGAGTGGATAAAATGGATGTAAAGTGCATAAAAATGGATGTAGAGTGGATAAAAATGGATGTAGATTGGATAAAATGGATGTAGAGTGGATAAAAATGGATGTAGAGTATATAAATTGGATGTAGAGTATATAAAATGGATGTAGAGTGGATAAAAATGGATGTCGAGTGGATAAAATGGATGTAGAGTGGATAAAATGGATGTACATTTAATAAAAATGGATGTAGAGTGGATAAAATGGATGTAGAGTGGATAAAATGGATGAAGAGTTGATAAAATGGATGTAAAGTGGATAAAATGGATGTAGAGTGGAAATAATGGATGTAGAGAGGATAAAATGGATGTAGAGTGGATAAAATGGATGTAGAGTTCATAAAAATGGATGTAGAGTGGATAAAAATGGATGTAGATTGGATAAAATGGATGTAGAGTGGATAAAAATGGATGTAGAGTGGATAAAATGGATGTAGAGTTAATAAAAATGGATGTAGAGTGGAAATAATGGATGTAGAGAGGATAAAATGGATGTAGAGTGGATAAAATGGATGTAGAGTGGATAAAATGGATGTAGAGTGGATAAAATGATTGTAGAGTGGATAAAATGGATGTAGAGTGAATAAAATGGATGTAGAGTGGATAAAAATGGATGTAGAGTGGATAAAATGGATGTAGAGTGGATAAAATGGTTGTAGAGTGGATAAAAATGGATGTAGAGTGGATAAAATGGATGTAGAATGGATAAAATGGATGTAAAGTGGATAAAAATGGATGTCGAGTGGATAAAATGGATGTAGAGTGGATAAAAATAGATGTAGAGAGGATAAAATGGAAGTAGAGTGGATAAAAATGGATGTAGAGTGGATAAAAATGGATGTAGAGTGGATAAAATGGATGTAGAGTGGATAAAAATGGATGTAGAGAGGATAAAATGGATGTAGAGTGGATAAAATGGATGTACAGTTAATAAAAATGGATGTAGAGTGGAAATAATGGATGTAGAGAGGATAAAATGGATGTAGAGTGGATAAAATGGATGTAGAGTTCATAAAAATGGATGTAGAGTGGATAAAAATGGATGTAGAGTGGATAAAATGGATGTAAAGTGGATAAAATGGATGTAGAGTTAATAAAAATGGATGTAGAGTGGAAATAATGGATGTAGAGAGGATAAAATGGATGTAGAGTGGATAAAATGGATGTAGAGTTCATAAAAATGGATGTAGAATGGATAAAAATGGATGTAGATTGGATAAAATGGATGTGGAGTGGATAACAATGGATGTAGAGAGGATAAAAATGTATATAGGGTAGATAAAATGGATGTAGAGTTAATAAAAATGGATGTAGAGTGGATATAATGGATGTAGAGAGGATAAAATGGATGTGGAGTGGATAACAATGGATGTAGAGTGGATAAAATGGATGTAGAGTGGATAAAATGGATGTAGAGAGGATAAAATGGATGTAGAGTGGATAAAATGGATGTAGAGTTCATAAAAATGGATGTAGAGTGGATAAAAATGGATGTAGATTGGATAAAATGGATATAGGGTAGATAAAATGGATGTAGAGTTAATAAAAATGGATGTAGAGTGGATATAATGGATGTAGAGAGGATAAAATGGATGTGGAGTGGATAACAATGGATGTAGAGTGGATAAAATGGATGTAGAGTGGATAAAATGGATGTAGAGTGGATAAAATGGATGTAGAGTATATAAAATGGATGTAGAGTGGATAAAAATGGATGTCGAGTGGATAAAATGGATGTAGAGTGGATAAAAATGGATGTAGAGTGGATAAAATGGATGTAGAGTTCATAAAAATGGATGTAGAGTGGATAAAAATGGATGTAGATTGGATAAAATGGATATAGGGTAGATAAAATGGATGTAGAGTTAATAAAAATGGATGTAGAGTGGATATAATGGATGTAGAGAGGATAAAATGGATGTGGAGTGGATAACAATGGATGTAGAGTGGATAAAATGGATGTAGAGTGGATAAAATGGATGTAGAGTGGATAAAATGGATGTAGAGTATATAAAATGGATGTAGAGTGGATAAAAATGGATGTCGAGTGGATAAAATGGATGTAGAGTGGATAAAAATGGATGTAGAGTGGATAAAATGGATGTAGAGTTGATAAAAATGGATGTAGAGTGGATAAAATGGATGTAGAGTAGATAAAATGGATGTAGAGTGGATAAAATGGTTGTAGAGTGGATAAAATGGATGTAGAGTGGATAAAATGGATGTAGAGTGGATAAAAATGGATGTAGAGTGGATAAAATGGATGTAGAGTGGATAAAATGGTTGTAGAGTGGATAAAAATGGATGTAGAGTGGATAAAAATGGATGTCGAGTGGATAAAATGGATGTAGATTGGATAAAATGGATGTGGAGTGGATAACAATGGATGTAGAGAGGATAAAAATGGATATAGGGTAGATAAAATGGATGTAGAGTTAATAAAAATGGATGTAGAGTGGATATAATGGATGTAGAGAGGATAAAATGGATGTGGAGTGGATAACAATGGATGTAGAGTGGATAAAATGGATGTAGAGTGGATAAAATGGATGAAGAGTGGATAAAATGGTTGTAGAGTGGATAAAATGGATGTACAGTAGATAAAAATGGATGTAGAGTGGATAAAATGGATGTAGAGTGGATAAAAATGGATGTAGAGTGGATAAAATGGATGTAGAGTGCATAAAAATGGATGTAGAGTGGATAAAAATGGATGTAGATTGGATAAAATGGATGTAGAGTGGATAAAAATGGATGTAGAGTATATAAAATAAATGTAGAGTGGATAAAAATGGATGTCGAGTGGATAAAATGGATGTAGAGTGGATAAAATGGATGTAGAGTGGATAAAATGGATGTACATTTAATAAAAATGGATGTAGAGTGGATAAAATGGATGTAGAGTAGACTAAATGGATGTAGAGTGGATAAAATGGATGAAGAGTTGATAAAATGGATGTAAAGTGGATAAAATGGATGTAGAGTTAATAAAAATGGATGTAGAGTGGAAATAATGGATGTAGAGAGGATAAAATGGATGTAGAGTGGATAAAAATGGATGTAGAGTGGATAAAATGGATGTAGAGTTAATAAAAATGGATGTAGAGTGGAAATAATGGATGTAGAGAGGATAAAATGGATGTAGAGTGGATAAAATGGATGTAGAGTGGATAAAATGGATGTAGAGTGGATAAAATGATTGTAGAGTGGATAAAATGGATGTAGAGTGAATAAAATGGATGTAGAGTGGATAAAAATGGATGTAGAGTGGATAAAATGGATGTAGAGTGGATAAAATGGATGTAGAGTGGATAAAAATGGATGTAGAGTGGATAAAATGGATGTAGAATGGATAAAATGGATGTAAAGTGGATAAAAATGGATGTCGAGTGGATAAAATGGATGTAGAGTGGATAAAAATAGATGTAGAGAGGATAAAATGGAAGTAGAGTGGATAAAAATGGATGTAGAGTGGATAAAAATGGATGTAGAGTGGATAAAATGGATGTAGAGTGGATAAAAATGGATGTAGAGAGGATAAAATGGATGTAGAGTGGATAAAATGGATGTACAGTTAATAAAAATGGATGTAGAGTGGAAATAATGGATGTAGAGAGGATAAAATGGATGTAGAGTGGATAAAATGGATGTAGAGTTCATAAAAATGGATGTAGAGTGGATAAAAATGGATGTAGAGTGGATAAAATGGATGTAAAGTGCATAAAAATGGATGTTGAGGGGATAAAATGGATGTAAAGTGGATAAAATGGATGTACATTTAATAAAAATGGATGTAGAGTGGATAAAAATGGATGTAGAGTGGATAAAATGGATGTAAAGTGGATAAAAATGGATGTCGAGTGGATAAAATGGATGTAGAGTGGAGAAAAATAGATGTAGAGAGGATAAAATGGATGTAGAGTGGATAAAATGGATGTAGAGTTCATAAAAATGGATGTAGAGTGGATAAAAATGGATGTAGATTGGATAAAATGGATGTAGAGTTGATAAAATGGATGTAAAGTGGATAAAATGGATGAAGAGTTAATAAAAATGGATGTAGAGTGGAAATAATGGATGTAGAGAGGATAAAATGGAAGTAGAGTGGATAAAAATGGATGTAGAGTGGATAAAAATGGATGTAGAGTGGATAAAATGGATGTAGAGTGGATAAAAATGGATGTAGAGAGGATAAAATGGATGTAGAGTGGATAAAATGGATGTACAGTTAATAAAAATGGATGTAGAGTGGAAATAATGGATGTAGAGAGGATAAAATGGATGTAGAGTGGATAAAATGGATGTAGAGTTCATAAAAATGGATGTAGAGTGGATAAAAATGGATGTAGATTGGATAAAATGGATGTAGAGTTGATAAAATGGATGTAAAGTGGATAAAATGGATGTAGAGTTAATAAAAATGAATGTACAGTGGAAATAATGGATGTAGAGAGGATAAAATGGATGTAGAGTGGATAAAATGGATGTAGAGTTCATAAAAATGGATGTAGAGTGGATAAAATGGATGAAGAGTGGATAAAATGGTTGTAGAGTGCATAAAAATGGATTTTGAGGGGATAAAATGGATGTAGAGTGGATAAAATGGATGTACATTTAATAAAAATGGATGCAGAGTGGATAAAAATGGATGTAGAGTGGATAAAATGGATGTAAAGTGGATAAAAATGGATGTCGAGTGGATAAAATGGATGTAGAGTGGAGAAAAATAGATGTAGAGAGGATAAAATGGATGTAGAGTGGATAAAATGGATGTAGAGTTCATAAAAATGGATGTAGAGTGGATAAAAATGGATGTAGATTGGATAAAATGGATGTAGAGTTGATAAAATGGATGTAAAGTGGATAAAATGGATGAAGAGTTAATAAAAATGGATGTAGAATGGAAATAATAGATGTAGAGAGGATAAAATGGATGTAGAGTGGATAAAAATGGATGTAGAGTGGATAAAAATGGATGTAGAGTGGATAAAATGGATGTAGAGTGGATAAAAATGGATGTAGATTGGATAAAATGGTTGTAGAGTTAATAAAAGTGGATGTAGAGTGGATAAAATGGATGTAGAGTTGATAAAAATGGATGTAGAGTGGATAAAAATGGATGTAGATTGGATAAAATGGATGTAGAGTGGATAAAAATGGATGTAGATTATATAAATTGGATGTAGAGTATATAAAATGGATGTAGAGTGGATAAAAATGGATGTCGAGTGGATAAAATGGATGTAGAGTGGATAAAAATGGATGTAGATTGGTCAAAATGGATGTAGAGTTAATAAAAATGGATGTAGAGTGGATAAAATGGATGTATAGTGGATAAAAATGGATGTAGAGTAGATAAAATAGATGTAGAGTGGATAAAAATGGATGTAGAGTGGATAAAATGGATGTAGAGTGGATAAAATGGATGTAGAGTTCATAAAAATGGATGTAGAGTGGATAAAAATGGATGTAGATTGGATAAAATGGATGTAGAGTTGATAAAATGGATGTAAAGTGGATAAAATGGATGAAGAGTTAATAAAAATGGATGTAGAGTGGAAATAATGGATGTAGAGAGGATAAAATGGATGTAGAGTGGATAAAAATGGATGTAGAGTGGATAAAAATGGATGTAGAGTGGATAAAATGGATGTAGAGTGGATAAAAATGGATGTAGAGAGGATAAAATGGATGTAGAGTGGATAAAATGGATGTACAGTTAACAAAAATGGATGTAGAGTGGAAATAATGGATGTAGAGAGGATAAAATGGATGTAGAGTGGATAAAATGGATGTAGAGTTCATAAAAATGGATGTAGAGTGGATAAAAATGGATGTAGATTGGATAAAATGGATGTAGAGTTGATAAAATGGATGTAAACTGGATAAAATGGATGTAGAGTTAATAAAAATGGATGTAGAGTGGAAATAATGGATGTAGAGAGGATAAAATGGATGTAGAGCGGATAAAATGGATGTAGAGTTCATAAAAATGGATGTAGAGTGGGTAAAAATGGATGTAGATTGGATAAAATGGATGTAGAGTTAATAAAAGTGGATGTAGAGTGGATAAAATGGATGTAGAGTTGATAAAAATGGATGTAGAGTGGATAAAAATGGATGTAGAGTGGATAAAATGGATGTAGAATGGATAAAATGGATGTAAAGTGGATAAAAATGGATGTCGAGTGGATAAAATGGATGTAGAGTGGATAAAAATAGATGTAGAGAGGATAAAATGGAAGTAGAGTGGATAAAAATGGATGTAGAGTGGATAAAAATGGATGTAGAGTGGATAAAATGGATGTAGAGTGGATAAAAATGGATGTAGAGTGGATAAAATGGATGTAGAGTGGATAAAATGGATGTACAGTTAATAAAAATGGATGTAGATTGGAAATAATGGATGTAGAGAGGATAAAATGGATGTAGAGTGGATAAAATGGATGTAGAGTTCATAAAAATGGATGTAGAGTGGATAAAAATGGATGTAGATTGGATAAAATGGATGTAGAGTTGATAAAATGGATGTAAAGTGGATAAAATGGATGTAGAGTTAATAAAAATGGATGTACAGTGGAAATAATGGATGTAGAGAGGATAAAATGGATGTAGAGTGGATAAAATGGATGTAGAGTTCATAAAAATGGATGTAGAGTGGATAAAATGGATGAAGAGTGGATAAAATGGTTGTAGAGTGCATAAAAATGGATGTTGAGGGGATAAAATGGATGTAGAGTGGATAAAATGGATGTACATTTAATAAAAATGGATGTAGAGTGGATAAAAATGGATGTAGAGTGGATAAAATGGATGTAAAGTGGATAAAAATGGATGTCGAGTGGATAAAGTGGATGTAGAGTGGAGAAAAATAGATGTAGAGAGGATAAAATGGATGTAGAGTGGATAAAATGGATGTAGAGTTCATAAAAATGGATGTAGAGTGGATAAAAATGGATGTAGATTGGATAAAATGGATGTAGAGTTGATAAAATGGATGTAAAGTGGATAAAATGGATGAAGAGTTAATAAAAATGGATGTAGAGTGGAAATAATGGATGTAGAGAGGATAAAATGGATGTAGAGTGGATAAAAATGGATGTAGAGTGGATAAAAATGGATGTAGAGTGGATAAAATGGATGTAGAGTGGATAAAAATGGATGTAGAGAGGATAAAATGGATGTAGAGTGGATAAAATGGATGTACAGTTAATAAAAATGGATGTAGAGTGGAAATAATGGATGTAGAGAGGATAAAATGGATGTAGAGTTCATAAAAATGGATGTAGAGTGGATAAAAATGGATGTAGAGTGGATAAAATGGATGTAGAGTTGATAAAATGGATGTAAAGTGGATAAAATGGATGTAGAGTTAATAAAAATGGATGTAGAGTGGAAATAATGGATGGAGAGAGGATAAAATGGATGTAGAGCGGATAAAATGGATGTAGAGTTCATAAAAATGGATGTAGAGTGGATAAAAATGGATGTAGATTGGATAAAATGGATGTAGAGTTAATAAAAGTGGATGTAGAGTGGATAAAATGGATGTAGAGTTGATAAAAATGGATGTAGAGTGGATAAAAATGGATGTAGATTGGATAAAATGGATGTAGAGTGGATAAAAATGGATGTAGATTATATAAATTGGATGTAGAGTATATAAAATGGATGTAGAGTGGATAAAAATGGATGTCGAGTGGATAAAATGGATGTAGAGTGGATAAAAATGGATGTAGATTGGTCAAAATGGATGTAGAGTTAATAAAAATGGATGTAGAGTGGATAAAATGGTTGTATAGTGGATAAAAATGGATGTAGAGTAGATAAAATAGATGTAGAGTGGATAAAAATGGATGTAGAGTGGATAAAATGGATGTAGAGTGGATAAAATGGATGTAGAGTTCATAAAAATGGATGTAGAGTGGATAAAAATGGATGTAGATTGGATAAAATGGATGTAGAGTTGATAAAATGGATGTAAAGTGGATAAAATGGATGAAGAGTTAATAAAAATGGATGTAGAGTGGAAATAATGGATGTAGAGAGGATAAAATGGATGTAGAGTGGATAAAAATGGATGTAGAGTGGATAAAAATGGATGTAGAGTGGATAAAATGGATGTAGAGTGGATAAAAATGGATGTAGAGAGGATAAAATGGATGTAGAGTGGATAAAATGGATGTACAGTTAATAAAAATGGATGTAGAGTGGAAATAATGGATGTAGAGATGATAAAATGGATGTAGAGTGGATAAAATGGATGTAGAGTTCATAAAAATGGATGTAGAGTGGATAAAAATGGATGTAGATTGGATAAAATGGATGTAGAGTTGATAAAATGGATGTAAAGTGGATAAAATGGATGTAGAGTTAATAAAAATGGATGTAGAGTGGAAATAATGGATGTAGAGAGGATAAAATGGATTTAGAGCGGATAAAATGGATGTAGAGTTCATAAAAATGGATGTAGAGTGGATAAAAATGGATGTAGATTGGATAAAATGGATGTAGAGTTAATAAAAGTGGATGTAGAGTGGATAAAATGGATGTAGAGTTGATAAAAATGGATGTAGAGTGGATAAAAATGGATGTAGAGTGGATAAAATGGATGTAGAATGGATAAAATGGATGTAAAGTGGATAAAAATGGATGTCGAGTGGATAAAATGGATGTAGAGTGGATAAAAATAGATGTAGAGAGGATAAAATGGAAGTAGAGTGGATAAAAATGGATGTAGAGTGGATAAAAATGGATGTAGAGTGGATAAAATGGATGTAGAGTGGATAAAAATGGATGTAGAGAGGATAAAATGGATGTAGAGTGGATAAAATGGATGTACAGTTAATAAAAATGGATGTAGAGTGGAAATAATGGATGTAGAGAGGATAAAATGGATGTAGAGTGGATAAAATGGATGTAGAGTTCATAAAAATGGATGTAGAGTGGATAAAAATGGATGTAGATTGGATAAAATGGATGTAGAGTTGATAAAATGGATGTAAAGTGGATAAAATGGATGTAGAGTTAATAAAAATGGATGTACAGTGGAAATAATGGATGTAGAGAGGATAAAATGGATGTAGAGTGGATAAAATGGATGTAGAGTTCATAAAAATGGATGTAGAGTGGATAAAATGGATGAAGAGTGGATAAAATGGTTGTAGAGTGCATAAAAATGGATGTTGAGGGGATAAAATGGATGTAGAGTGGATAAAATGGATGTACATTTAATAAAAATGGATGTAGAGTGGATAAAAATGGATGTAGAGTGGATAAAATGGATGTAAAGTGGATAAAAATGGATGTCGAGTGGATAAAATGGATGTAGAGTGGAGAAAAATAGATGTAGAGAGGATAAAATGGATGTAGAGTGGATAAAATGGATTTAGAGTTCATAAAAATGGATGTAGAGTGGATAAAAATGGATGTAGATTGGATAAAATGGATGTAGAGTTGATAAAATGGATGTAAAGTGGATAAAATGGATGAAGAGTTAATAAAAATGGATGTAGAGTGGAAATAATGGATGTAGAGAGGATAAAATGGATGTAGAGTGGATAAAAATGGATGTAGAGTGGATAAAAATGGATGTAGAGTGGATAAAATGGATGTAGAGTGGATAAAAATGGATGTAGAGAGGATAAAATGGATGTAGAGTGGATAAAATGGATGTACAGTTAATAAAAATGGATGTAGAGTGGAAATAATGGATGTAGAGAGGATAAAATGGATGTAGAGTTCATAAAAATGGATGTAGAGTGGATAAAAATGGATGTAGATTGGATAAAATGGATGTAGAGTTGATAAAATGGATGTAAAGTGGATAAAATGGATGTAGAGTTAATAAAAATGGATGTAGAGTGGAAATAATGGATGTAGAGAGGATAAAATGGATGTAGAGCGGATAAAATGGATGTAGAGTTCATAAAAATGGATGTAGAGTGGATAAAAATGGATGTAGATTGGATAAAATGGATGTAGAGTTAATAAAAGTGGATGTAGAGTGGATAAAATGGATGTAGAGTTGATAAAAATGGATGTAGAGTGGATAAAAATGGATGTAGATTGGATAAAATGGATGTAGAGTGGATAAAAATGGATGTAGATTATATAAATTGGATGTAGAGTATATAAAATGGATGTAGAGTGGATAAAAATGGATGTCGAGTGGATAAAATGGATGTAGAGTGGATAAAAATGGATGTAGATTGGACAAAATGGATGTAGAGTTAATAAAAATGGATGTAGAGTGGATAAAATGGATGTATAGTGGATAAAAATGGATGTAGAGTAGATAAAATAGATGTAGAGTGGATAAAAATGGATGTAGAGTGGATAAAATGGATGTAGAGTGGATAAAATGGATGTAGAGTTCATAAAAATGGATGTAGAGTGGATAAAAATGGATGTAGATTGGACAAAATGGATGTAGAGTTAATAAAAATGGATGTAGAGTGGATATAATGGATGTAGAGAGGATAAAATGGATGTAGAGTGGATAATATGGATGTAGAGTTCATAAAAATGGATGTATAGTGGATAAAAATGGATGTAGAGTGGATAAAATGGATGTAGAGTTCATAAAAATGGATGTAGAGTGGATAAAAATGGATGTAGATTGGATAAAATGGATGTACAGTTAATAAAAATGGATGTAGAGTGGAAATAATGGATGTAGAGAGGATAAAATGGATGTAGAGTGGATAAAATGGATGTAGAGTGGATAAAATGGATGTAGAGTGGATAAAATGGATGTAGAGTTCATAAAAATGGATGTAGAGTGGATAAAAATGGATGTAGATTGGATAAAATGGATGTACAGTTAATAAAAATGGATGTAGAGTGGAAATAATGGATGTAGAGAGGATAAAATGGATGTAGAGTGGATAATATGGATGTAGAGTTCATAAAAATGGATGTATAGTGGATAAAAATGGATGTAGAGTGGATAAAATGGATGTAGAGTGGATAAAAATGGATGTAGAGAGGATAAAATGGATGTAGAGTGGATACAATGGATGTACAGTTAATAAAAATGGATGTAGAGTGGAAATAATGGATGTAGAGAGGATAAAATGGATGTAGAGTGGATAAAATGGATGTAGAGTTCATAAAAATGGATGTAGAGTTCATAAAAATGGATGTAGAGTGGATAAAAATGGATGTAGATTGGATAAAATGGATGTAGAGTTGATAAAATGGATGTAGGGTTAATAAAAATGGATGTAGAGTGGAAATAATGGATGTAGAGAGGATAAAATGGATGTAGAGCGGATAAAATGGATGTAGAGTTCATAAAAATGGATGTAGAGTTGATAAAAATGGATGTAGATTGGATAAAATGGATGTGGAGTGGATAACAATGGATGTAGAGAGGATATAATGGATGTAGAGAGGATAAAATGGATGTGGAGTGGATAACAATGGATGTAGAGTGGATAAAATGGATGTAGAGTGGATAAAATGGATGTAGATTGGATAAAATGGTTGTAGAGTGGATAAAATGGATGTAGAGTTGATAAAAATGGATGTAGAGTGGATAAAACGGATGTAGAGTGGATAAAAATGGATGTAGAGTGGATACAATGGTTGTAGAGTGGATAAAAATGGATATAGGGTAGATAAAATGGATGTAGAGTTAATAAAAATGGATGTAGAGTGGATATAATGGATGTAGAGAGGATAAAATGGATGTAGAGTGGATAAAACGGATGTAGAGTGGATAAAAATGGATGTAGAGTTGATAAAATGGATGTAAAGTGGATAAAATGGATGTAGAGTTAATAAAATTGGATGTAGAGTGGATAAAATGGATGTAGAGTTGATAAAAATGGATGTAGAGTGGATAAAAATGGATGTCGGGTGGATAAAATGGATGTAGAGTGGATAAAAATGGATGTAGAGTGGATAAAATGGATGTAGAGTGCATAAAAATGGATGTAGAGTGAATAAAATGGATGTAGAGTGGATAAAATGAATGTACAGTTAATAAAAATGGATGTAGAGTGGATAAAAATGGATGTAGAGTGGATAAAATGGATGTAGAGTCGATAAAATGGATGTAGAGTGGATAAAAATGGATGTAGAGTGGATAAAATGGATGTAGAGTGCATAAAAATGGATGTTGAGTGGATAAAATGGATGTAGAGTGGATAAAATGGATGTAAAGTGGATAAAAATGGATGTAGAGTGGATAAAATGGATGTAGAGTGGATAAAATGGATGTAGAGTGGATAAAAATGGATGTAGAGTGGATAAAATGGTTGTAGAGTGGATAAAATGGATGTAGAGTGGATAAAATGGATGTACAGTTAATAAAAATGGATGTAGAGTGGAAATAATGGATGTAGAGAGGATAAAATGGATGTAGAGTTCATAAAAATGGATGTAGAGTGGATAAAAATGGATGTAGATTGGATAAAATGGATGTAGAGTTGATAAAATGGATGTAAAGTGGATAAAATGGATGTAGAGTTAATAAAAATGGATGTAGAGTGGAAATAATGGATGTAGAGAGGATAAAATGGATGTAGAGCGGATAAAATGGATGTAGAGTTCATAAAAATGGATGTAGAGTGGATAAAAATGGATGTAGATTGGATAAAATGGATGTAGAGTTAATAAAAGTGGATGTAGAGTGGATAAAATGGATGTAGAGTTGATAAAAATGGATGTAGAGTGGATAAAAATGGATGTAGATTGGATAAAATGGATGTAGAGTGGATAAAAATGGATGTAGATTATATAAATTGGATGTAGAGTATATAAAATGGATGTAGAGTGGATAAAAATGGATGTCGAGTGGATAAAATGGATGTAGAGTGGATAAAAATGGATGTAGATTGGACAAAATGGATGTAGAGTTAATAAAAATGGATGTAGAGTGGATAAAATGGATGTATAGTGGATAAAAATGGATGTAGAGTAGATAAAATAGATGTAGAGTGGATAAAAATGGATGTAGAGTGGATAAAATGGATGTAGAGTGGATAAAATGGATGTAGAGTTCATAAAAATGGATGTAGAGTGGATAAAAATGGATGTAGATTGGACAAAATGGATGTAGAGTTAATAAAAATGGATGTAGAGTGGATATAATGGATGTAGAGAGGATAAAATGGATGTGGAGTGGATAACAATGGATTTAGAGTGGATAAAATGGATGTAGAGTGGATAAAATGGATGTAGAGTGGATAAAATGGATGTAGAGTTCATAAAAATGGATGTAGAGTGGATAAAAATGGATGTAGATTGGATAAAATGGATGTACAGTTAATAAAAATGGATGTAGAGTGGAAATAATGGATGTAGAGAGGATAAAATGGATGTAGAGTGGATAATATGGATGTAGAGTTCATAAAAATGGATGTATAGTGGATAAAAATGGATGTAGAGTGGATAAAATGGATGTAGAGTGGATAAAAATGGATGTAGAGAGGATAAAATGGATGTAGAGTGGATACAATGGATGTACAGTTAATAAAAATGGATGTAGAGTGGAAATAATGGATGTAGAGAGGATAAAATGGATGTAGAGTGGATAAAATGGATGTAGAGTTCATAAAAATGGATGTAGAGTTCATAAAAATGGATGTAGAGTGGATAAAAATGGATGTAGATTGGATAAAATGGATGTAGAGTTGATAAAATGGATGTAGGGTTAATAAAAATGGATGTAGAGTGGAAATAATGGATGTAGAGAGGATAAAATGGATGTAGAGCGGATAAAATGGATGTAGAGTTCATAAAAATGGATGTAGAGTTGATAAAATGGATGTAGAGTGGATAAAATGGATGTGGAGTGGATAACAATGGATGTAGAGTGGATATAATGGATGTAGAGAGGATAAAATGGATGTGGAGTGGATAACAATGGATGTAGAGTGGATAAAATGGATGTAGAGTGGATAAAATGGATGTAGATTGGATAAAATGGTTGTAGAGTGGATAAAATGGATGTAGAGTTGATAAAAATGGATGTAGAGTGGATAAAACGGATGTAGAGTGGATAAAAATGGATGTAGAGTGGATACAATGGTTGTAGAGTGGATAAAAATGGATATAGGGTAGATAAAATGGATGTAGAGTTAATAAAAATGGATGTAGAGTGGATATAATGGATGTAGAGAGGATAAAATGGATGTAGAGTGGATAAAACGGATGTAGAGTGGATAAAAATGGATGTAGAGTTGATAAAATGGATGTAAAGTGGATAAAATGGATGTAGAGTTAATAAAATTGGATGTAGAGTGGATAAAATGGATGTAGAGTTGATAAAAATGGATGTAGAGTGGATAAAAATGGATGTCGGGTGGATAAAATGGATGTAGAGTGGATAAAAATGGATGTAGAGTGGATAAAATGGATGTAGAGTGCATAAAAATGGATGTAGAGTGAATAAAATGGATGTAGAGTGGATAAAATGAATGTACAGTTAATAAAAATGGATGTAGAGTGGATAAAAATGGATGTAGAGTGGATAAAATGGATGTAGAGTCGATAAAATGGATGTAGAGTGGATAAAAATGGATGTAGAGTGGATAAAATGGATGTAGAGTGCATAAAAATGGATGTTGAGTGGATAAAATGGATGTAGAGTGGATAAAATGGATGTAAAGTGGATAAAAATGGATGTAGAGTGGATAAAATGGATGTAGAGTGGATAAAATGGATGTAGAGTGGATAAAAATGGATGTAGAGTGGATAAAATGGTTGTAGAGTGGATAAAATGGATGTAGAGTTGATAAAAATGGATGTAGAGTGGATAAAACGGATGTAGAGTGGATAAAAATGGATGTAGAGTGGATACAATGGATGTAGAGTGCATAAAAATGGATGTTGAGTGGATAAAATGGATGTAGAGTGGATAAAATGGATGTAAAGTGGATAAAAATGGATGTAGAGTGGATAAAATGGTTGTAGAGTGGATAAAATGGATGTAGAGTTGATAAAAATGGATGTAGAGTGGATAAAACGGATGTAGAGTGGATAAAAATGGATGTAGATTGGATAAAATGGATGTAGAGTTAATAAAAGTGGATGTAGAGTGGATAAAATGGATGTAGAGTTGATAAAAATGGATGTAGAGTGGATAAAAATGGATGTAGAGTGGATAAAATGGATGTAGAATGGATAAAATGGATGTAAAGTGGATAAAAATGGATGTCGAGTGGATAAAATGGATGTAGAGTGGATAAAAATAGATGTAGAGAGGATAAAATGGAAGTAGAGTGGATAAAAATGGATGTAGAGTGGATAAAAATGGATGTAGAGTGGATAAAATGGATGTAGAGTGGATAAAAATGGATGTAGAGAGGATAAAATGGATGTAGAGTGGATAAAATGGATGTACAGTTAATAAAAATGGATGTAGAGTGGAAATAATGGATGTAGAGAGGATAAAATGGATGTAGAGTGGATAAAATGGATGTAGAGTTCATAAAAATGGATGTAGAGTGGATAAAAATGGATGTAGATTGGATAAAATGGATGTAGAGTTGATAAAATGGATGTAAAGTGGATAAAATGGATGTAGAGTTAATAAAAATGGATGTACAGTGGAAATAATGGATGTAGAGAGGATAAAATGGATGTAGAGTGGATAAAATGGATGTAGAGTTCATAAAAATGGATGTAGAGTGGATAAAATGGATGAAGAGTGGATAAAATGGTTGTAGAGTGCATAAAAATGGATGTTGAGGGGATAAAATGGATGTAGAGTGGATAAAATGGATGTACATTTAATAAAAATGGATGTAGAGTGGATAAAAATGGATGTAGAGTGGATAAAATGGATGTAAAGTGGATAAAAATGGATGTCGAGTGGATAAAATGGATGTAGAGTGGAGAAAAATAGATGTAGAGAGGATAAAATGGATGTAGAGTGGATAAAATGGATGTAGAGTTCATAAAAATGGATGTAGAGTGGATAAAAATGGATGTAGATTGGATAAAATGGATGTAGAGTTGATAAAATGGATGTAAAGTGGATAAAATGGATGAAGAGTTAATAAAAATGGATGTAGAGTGGAAATAATGGATGTAGAGAGGATAAAATGGATGTAGAGTGGATAAAAATGGATGTAGAGTGGATAAAATGGATGTAGAGTGGATAAAAATGGATGTAGAGAGGATAAAATGGATGTAGAGTGGATAAAATGGATGTACAGTTAATAAAAATGGATGTAGAGTGGAAATAATGGATGTAGAGAGGATAAAATGGATGTAGAGTTCATAAAAATGGATGTAGAGTGGATAAAAATGGATGTAGATTGGATAAAATGGATGTAGAGTTGATAAAATGGATGTAAAGTGGATAAAATGGATGTAGAGTTAATAAAAATGGATGTAGAGTGGAAATAATGGATGTAGAGAGGATAAAATGGATGTAGAGCGGATAAAATGGATGTAGAGTTCATAAAAATGGATGTAGAGTGGATAAAAATGGATGTAGATTGGATAAAATGGATGTAGAGTTAATAAAAGTGGATGTAGAGTGGATAAAATGGATGTAGAGTTGATAAAAATGGATGTAGAGTGGATAAAAATGGATGTAGATTGGATAAAATGGATGTAGAATGGATAAAAATGGATGTAGATTATATAAATTGGATGTAGAGTATATAAAATGGATGTAGAGTGGATAAAAATGGATGTCGAGTGGATAAAATGGATGTAGAGTGGATAAAAATGGATGTAGATTGGACAAAATGGATGTAGAGTTAATAAAAATGGATGTAGAGTGGATAAAATGGATGTATAGTGGATAAAAATGGATGTAGAGTAGATAAAATAGATGTAGAGTGGATAAAAATGGATGTAGAGTGGATAAAATGGATGTAGAGTGGATAAAATGGATGTAGAGTTCATAAAAATGGATGTAGAGTGGATAAAAATGGATGTAGATTGGATAAAATGGATGTAGAGTTAATAAAAATGGATGTAGAGTGGATATAATGGATGTAGAGAGGATAAAATGGATGTGGAGTGGATAACAATGGATTTAGAGTGGATAAAATGGATGTAGAGTGGATAAAATGGATGTAGAGTGAATAAAATGGATGTAGAGTTCATAAAAATGGATGTAGAGTGGATAAAAATGGATGTAGATTGGATAAAATGGATGTAGAGTGGATAAAAATGGATGTAGAGTGGAAATAATGGATGTAGAGAGGATAAAATGGATGTAGAGTGGATAAAATGGATGTACAGTTAATAAAAATGGATGTAGAGTGGAAATAATGGATGTAGAGAGGATAAAATGGATGTAGAGTGGATAATATGGATGTAGAGTTCATAAAAATGGATGTATAGTGGATAAAAATGGATGTAGAGTGGATAAAATGGATGTAGAGTGGTTAAAAATGGATGTAGAGAGGATAAAATGGATGTAGAGTGGATACAATGGATGTACAGTTAATAAAAATGGATGTAGAGTGGAAATAATGGATGTAGAGAGGATAAAATGGATGTAGAGTGGATAAAATGGATGTAGAGTTCATAAAAATGGATGTAGAGTTCATAAAAATGGATGTAGAGTGGATAAAAATGGATGTAGATTGGATAAAATGGATGTAGAGTTGATAAAATGGATGTAGAGTTAATAAAAATGGATGTAGAGTGGAAATAATGGATGTAGAGAGGATAAAATGGATGTAGAGCGGATAAAATGGATGTAGAGTTCATAAAAATGGATGTAGAGTTGATAAAAATGGATGTAGATTGGATAAAATGGATGTGGAGTGGATAACAATGGATGTAGAGAGGATATAACGGATGTAGAGAGGATAAAATGGATGTGGAGTGGATAACAATGGATGTAGAGTGGATAAAATGGATGTAGAATGGATAAAATGGATGTAGAGTGGATAAAATGGTTGTAGAGTGGATAAAATGGATGTAGAGTTGATAAAAATGGATGTAGAGTGGATAAAACGGATGTAGAGTGGATAAAAATGGATGTAGAGTGGATACAATGGTTGTAGAGTGGATAAAAATGGATATAGGGTAGATAAAATGGATGTAGAGTTAATAAAAATGGATGTAGAGTGGATATAATGGATGTAGAGAGGATAAAATGGATGTAGAGTGGATAAAACGGATGTAGAGTGGATAAAAATGGATGTAGAGTTGATAAAATGGATGTAAAGTGGATAAAATGGATGTAGAGTTAATAAAATTGGATGTAGAGTGGATAAAATGGATGTAGAGTTGATAAAAATGGATGTAGAGTGGATAAAAATGGATGTCGGGTGGATAAAATGGATGTAGAGTGGATAAAAATGGATGTAGAGTGGATAAAATGGATGTAGAGTGCATAAAAATGGATGTAGAGTGAATAAAATGGATGTAGAGTAGATAAAATGAATGTACAGTTAATAAAAATGGATGTAGAGTGGATAAAAATGGATGTAGAGTGGATAAAATGGATGTAGAGTCGATAAAATGGATGTAGAGTGGATAAAAATGGATGTAGAGTGGATAAAATGGATGTAGAGTGCATAAAAATGGATGTTGAGTGGATAAAATGGATGTAGAGTGGATAAAATGGATGTAGAGTGGATAAAAATGGATGTAGAGTGGATAAAATGGATGTAGAGTGGATAAAATGGATGTAGAGTGGATAAAAATGGATGTAGAGTGGATAAAATGGTTGTAGAGTGGATAAAATGGATGTAGAGTTGATAAAAATGGATGTAGAGTGGATAAAACGGATGTAGAGTGGATAAAAATGGATGTAGAGTGGATACAATGGTTGTAGAGTGGATAAAAATGGATATAGGGTAGATAAAATGGATGTAGAGTTAATAAAAATGGATGTAGAGTGGATATAATGGATGTAGAGTTGATAAAAATGGATGTAGAGTGGATAAAAATGGATGTAGATTGGATAAAATGGATGTAGAGTGGATAAAAATGGATGTAGAGTATATAAATTGGATGTAGAGTATATAAAATGGATGTAGAGTGGATAAAAATGGATGTCAAGTGGATAAAATGAATGTAGAGTGGATAAAAATGGATGTAGAGTGGATAAAAATGGATGTAGAGTGGATAAAATGGATGTAGAGAGGATAAAATGGATGTAGAGTGGATAAAATGGATGTACAGTTAATAAAAATGGATGTAGAGTGGAAATAATGGATGTAGAGAGGATAAAATGGATGTAGAGTGGATAAAATGGATGTAGAGTTCATAAAAATGGATGTAGAGTGGATAAAAATGGATGTAGATTGGATAAAATGGATGTAGAGTTGATAAAATGGATGTAAAGTGGATAAAATGGATGTAGAGTTAATAAAAATGGATGTACAGTGGAAATAATGGATGTAGAGAGGATAAAATGGATGTAGAGTGGATAAAATGGATGTAGAGTTCATAAAAATGGATGTAGAGTGGATAAAAATGGATGTAGATTGGATAAAATGGATGTGGAGTGGATAACAATGGATGTAGAGAGGATAAAAATGTATATAGGGTAGATAAAATGGATGTAGAGTTAATAAAAATGGATGTAGAGTGGATATAATGGATGTAGAGAGGATAAAATGGATGTGGAGTGGATAACAATGGATGTAGAGTGGATAAAATGGATGTAGAGTGGATAAAATGGATGTAGAGAGGATAAAATGGATGTAGAGTGGATAAAATGGGTGTAGAGTTCATAAAAATGGATGTAGAGTGGATAAAATGGATGTAGAGTTGATAAAAATGGGTGTAGAGTGGATAAAATGGATGTAGAGTAGATAAAATGGATGTAAAGTGGATAAAATGGATGTAGAGTTAATAAAAATGGATGTAGAGTGGATATAATGGATGTAGAGAGGATAAAAATGTATATAGGGTAGATAAAATGGATGTAGAGTTAATAAAAATGGATGTAGAGTGGATATAATGGATGTAGAGAGGATAAAATGGATGTAGAGTTGATAAAATGGATGTAAAGTGGATAAAATGGATGTAGAGTTAATAAAAATGGATGTAGAGTGGATATAATGGATGTAGAGAGGATAAAAATTTATATAGGGTAGATAAAATGGATGTAGAGTTAATAAAAATGGATGTAGAGTGGATATAATGGATGTAGAGAGGATAAAATGGATGTGGAGTGGATAACAATGGATGTAGAGTGGATAAAATGGATGTAGAGTGGATAAAATGGATGTAGAGAGGATAAAATGGATGTAGAGTGGATAAAATGGATGTAGAGTTCATAAAAATGGATGTAGAGTGGATAAAAATGGATGTAGATTGGATAAAATGGATGTGGAGTGGATAACAATGGATGTAGAGAGGATAAAAATGGATATAGGGTAGATAAAATGGATGTAGAGTTAATAAAAATGGATGTAGAGTGGATATAATGGATGTAGAGAGGATAAAATGGATGTGGAGTGGATAACAATGGATGTAGAGTGGATAAAATGGATGTAGAGTGGATAAAATGGATGAAGAGTGGATAAAATGGTTGTAGAGTGGATAAAATGGATGTAGAGTAGATAAAAATGGATGTAGAGTGGATAAAATGGATGTAGAGTGGATAAAAATGGATGTAGAGTGGATAAAATGGATGTAGAGTGGATAAAATGGATGTACATTTAATAAAAATGGATGTAGAGTGGATAAAATGGATGTAGAGTGGATAAAATGGATGAAGAGTTGATAAAATGGATGTAAAGTGGATAAAATGGATGTAGAGTGGAAATAATGGATGTAGAGAGGATAAAATGGATGTAGAGTGGATAAAATGGATGTAGAGTTCATAAAAATGGATGTAGAGTGGATAAAAATGGATGTAGATTGGATAAAATGGATGTAGAGTGGATAAAAATGGATGTAGAGTGGATAAAATGGATGTAGAGTTAATAAAAATGGATGTAGAGTGGAAATAATGGATGTAGAGAGGATAAAATGGATGTAGAGTGGATAAAATGGATGTAGAGTGGATAAAATGGATGTAGAGTGGATAAAATGATTGTAGAGTGGATAAAATGGATGTAGAGTGGATAAAATGGATGTAGAGTGGATAAAATGGTTGTAGAGTGGATAAAAATGGATGTAGAGTGGATAAAATGGATGTAGAATGGATAAAATGGATGTAAAGTGGATAAAAATGGATGTCGAGTGGATAAAATGGATGTAGAGTGGATAAAAATAGATGTAGAGAGGATAAAATGGAAGTAGAGTGGATAAAAATGGATGTAGAGTGGATAAAAATGGATGTAGAGTGGATAAAATGGATGTAGAGTGGATAAAAATGGATGTAGAGAGGATAAAATGGATGTAGAGTGGATAAAATGGATGTACAGTTAATAAAAATGGATGTAGAGTGGAAATAATGGATGTAGAGAGGATAAAATGGATGTAGAGTGGATAAAATGGATGTAGAGTGGATAAAAATGGATGTAGAGTGGATAAAATGGATGTAAAGTGGATAAAATGGATGTAGAGTTAATAAAAATGGATGTAGAGTGGAAATAATGGATGTAGAGAGGATAAAATGGATGTAGAGTGGATAAAATGGATGTAGAGTTCATAAAAATGGATGTAGAGTGGATAAAAATGGATGTAGATTGGATAAAATGGATGTGGAGTGGATAACAATGGATGTAGAGAGGATAAAAATGTATATAGGGTAGATAAAATGGATGTAGAGTTAATAAAAATGGATGTAGAGTGGATATAATGGATGTAGAGAGGATAAAATGGATGTGGAGTGGATAACAATGGATGTAGAGTGGATAAAATGGATGTAGAGTGGATAAAATGGATGTAGAGAGGATAAAATGGATGTAGAGTGGATAAAATGGATGTAGAGTTCATAAAAATGGATGTAGAGTGGATAAAAATGGATGTAGATTGGATAAAATGGATATAGGGTAGATAAAATGGATGTAGAGTTAATAAAAATGGATGTAGAGTGGATATAATGGATGTAGAGAGGATAAAATGGATGTGGAGTGGATAACAATGGATGTAGAGTGGATAAAATGGATGTAGAGTGGATAAAATGGATGTAGAGTATATAAAATGGATGTAGAGTGGATAAAAATGGATGTCGAGTGGATAAAATGGATGTAGAGTGGATAAAAATGGATGTAGAGTGGATAAAATGGATGTAGAGTTGATAAAAATGGATGTAGAGTGGATAAAATGGATGTAGAGTAGATAAAATGGATGTAGAGTGGATAAAATGGTTGTAGAGTGGATAAAATGGATGTAGAGTGGATAAAATGGATGTAGAGTGGATAAAAATGGATGTAGAGTGGATAAAATGGATGTAGAGTGGATAAAATGGTTGTAGAGTGGATAAAAATGGATGTAGAGTGGATAAAATGGATGTAGAATGGATAAAATGGATGTAAAGTGGATAAAAATGGATGTCGAGTGGATAAAATGGATGTAGATTGGATAAAATGGATGTGGAGTGGATAACAATGGATGTAGAGAGGATAAAAATGGATATAGGGTAGATAAAATGGATGTAGAGTTAATAAAAATGGATGTAGAGTGGATATAATGGATGTAGAGAGGATAAAATGGATGTGGAGTGGATAACAATGGATGTAGAGTGGATAAAATGGATGTAGAGTGGATAAAATGGATGAAGAGTGGATAAAATGGTTGTAGAGTGGATAAAATGGATGTACAGTAGATAAAAATGGATGTAGAGTGGATAAAATGGATGTAGAGTGGATAAAAATGGATGTAGAGTGGATAAAATGGATGTAGAGTGCATAAAAATGGATGTAGAGTGGATAAAAATGGATGTAGATTGGATAAAATGGATGTAGAGTGGATAAAAATGGATGTAGAGTATATAAATTGGATGTAGAGTATATAAAATAAATGTAGAGTGGATAAAAATGGATGTCGAGTGGATAAAATGGATGTAGAGTGGATAAAATGGATGTAGAGTGGATAAAATGGATGTACATTTAATAAAAATGGATGTAGAGTGGATAAAATGGATGTAGAGTAGACTAAATGGATGTAGAGTGGATAAAATGGATGTAGAGTTGATAAAATGGATAAAATGGATGTAGAGTTAATAAAAATGGATGTAGAGTGGAAATAATGGATGTAGAGAGGATAAAATGGATGTAGAGTGGATAAAAATGGATGTAGAGTGGATAAAATGGATGTAGAGTTAATAAAAATGGATGTAGAGTGGAAATAATGGATGTAGAGAGGATAAAATGGATGTAGAGTGGATAAAATGGATGTAGAGTGGATAAAATGGATGTAGAGTGGATAAAATGATTGTAGAGTGGATAAAATGGATGTAGAGTGAATAAAATGGATGTAGAGTGGATAAAAATGGATGTAGAGTGGATAAAATGGATGTAGAGTGGATAAAATGGTTGTAGAGTGGATAAAAATGGATGTAGAGTGGATAAAATGGATGTAGAATGGATAAAATGGATGTAAAGTGGATAAAAATGGATGTCGAGTGGATAAAATGGATGTAGAGTGGATAAAAATAGATGTAGAGAGGATAAAATGGAAGTAGAGTGGATAAAAATGGATGTAGAGTGGATAAAAATGGATGTAGAGTGGATAAAATGGATGTAGAGTGGATAAAAATGGATGTAGAGAGGATAAAATGGATGTAGAGTGGATAAAATGGATGTACAGTTAATAAAAATGGATGTAGAGTGGAAATAATGGATGTAGAGAGGATAAAATGGATGTAGAGTGGATAAAAATGGATGTAGAGTGGATAAAAATGGATGTAGAGTGGATAAAATGGATGTAGAGTGGATAAAAATGGATGCAGAGAGGATAAAATGGATGTAGAGTGGATAAAATGGATGTACAGTTAATAAAAATGGATGTAGAGTGGAAATAATGGATGTAGAGAGGATAAAATGGATGTAGAGTGGATAAAATGGATGTAGAGTTTATAAAAATGGATGTAGAGTGGATAAAAATGGATGTAGATTGGATAAAATGGATGTAGAGTTGATAAAATGGATGTAAAGTGGATAAAATGGATGTAGAGTTAATAAAAATGGATGTAGAGTGGAAATAATGGATGTAGAGAGGATAAAATGGATGTAGAGCGGATAAAATGGATGTAGAGTTCATAAAAATGGATGTAGAGTGGATAAAAATGGATGTAGATTGGATAAAATGGATGTAGAGTTAATAAAAGTGGATGTAGAGTGGATAAAATGGATGTAGAGTTGATAAAAATGGATGTAGAGTGGATAAAAATGGATGTAGAGTGGATAAAATGGATGTAGAATGGATAAAATGGATGTAAAGTGGATAAAAATGGATGTCGAGTGGATAAAATGGATGTAGAGTGGATAAAAATAGATGTAGAGAGGATAAAATGGAAGTAGAGTGGATAAAAATGGATGTAGAGTGGATAAAAATGGATGTAGAGTGGATAAAATGGATGTAGAGTGGATAAAAATGGATGTAGAGAGGATAAAATGGATGTAGAGTGGATAAAATGGATGTACAGTTAATAAAAATGGATGTAGAGTGGAAATAATGGATGTAGAGAGGATAAAATGGATGTAGAGTGGATAAAATGGATGTAGAGTTCATAAAAATGGATGTAGAGTGGATAAAAATGGATGTAGATTGGATAAAATGGATGTAGAGTTGATAAAATGGATGTAAAGTGGATAAAATGGATGTAGAGTTAATAAAAATGGATGTACAGTGGAAATAATGGATGTAGAGAGGATAAAATGGATGTAGAGTGGATAAAATGGATGTAGAGTTCATAAAAATGGATGTAGAGTGGATAAAATGGATGAAGAGTGGATAAAATGGTTGTAGAGTGCATAAAAATGGATGTTGAGGGGATAAAATGGATGTAGAGTGGATAAAATGGATGTACATTTAATAAAAATGGATGTAGAGTGGATAAAAATGGATGTAGAGTGGATAAAATGGATGTAAAGTGGATAAAAATGGATGTCGAGTGGATAAAATGGATGTAGAGTGGAGAAAAATAGATGTAGAGAGGATAAAATGGATGTAGAGTGGATAAAATGGATGTAGAGTTCATAAAAATGGATGTAGAGTGGATAAAAATGGATGTAGATTGGATAAAATGGATGTAGAGTTGATAAAATGGATGTAAAGTGGATAAAATGGATGAAGAGTTAATAAAAATGGATGTAGAGTGGAAATAATGGATGTAGAGAGGATAAAATGGATGTAGAGTGGATAAAAATGGATGTAGAGTGGATAAAAATGGATGTAGAGTGGATAAAATGGATGTAGAGTGGATAAAAATGGATGTAGAGTGGATAAAATGGATGTAGAGTGGATAAAATGGATGTACAGTTAATAAAAATGGATGTAGAGTGGAAATAATGGATGTAGAGAGGATAAAATGGATGTAGAGTTCATAAAAATGGATGTAGAGTGGATAAAAATGGATGTAGATTGGATAAAATGGATGTAGAGTTGATAAAATGGATGTAAAGTGGATAAAATGGATGTAGAGTTAATAAAAATGGATGTAGAGTGGAAATAATGGATGTAGAGAGGATAAAATGGATGTAGAGCGGATAAAATGGATGTAGAGTTCATAAAAATGGATGTAGAGTGGATAAAAATGGATGTAGATTGGATAAAATGGATGTAGAGTTAATAAAAGTGGATGTAGAGTGGATAAAATGGATGTAGAGTTGATAAAAATGGATGTAGAGTGGATAAAAATGGATGTAGATTGGATAAAATGGATGTAGAGTGGATAAAAATGGATGTAGATTATATAAATTGGATGTAGAGTATATAAAATGGATGTAGAGTGGATAAAAATGGATGTCGAGTGGATAAAATGGATGTAGAGTGGATAAAAATGGATGTAGATTGGACAAAATGGATGTATAGTTAATAAAAATGGATGTAGAGTGGATAAAATGGATGTATAGTGGATAAAAATGGATGTAGAGTAGATAAAATAGATGTAGAGTGGATAAAAATGGATGTAGAGTGGATAAAATGGATGTAGAGTGGATAAAATGGATGTAGAGTTCATAAAAATGGATGTAGAGTGGATAAAAATGGATGTAGATTGGACAAAATGGATGTAGAGTTAATAAAAATGGATGTAGAGTGGATATAATGGATGTAGAGAGGATAAAATGGATGTGGAGTGGATAACAATGGATTTAGAGTGGATAAAATGGATGTAGAGTGGATAAAATGGATGTAGAGTGGATAAAATGGATGTAGAGTTCATAAAAATGGATGTAGAGTGGATAAAAATGGATGTAGATTGGATAAAATGGATGTACAGTTAATAAAAATGGATGTAGAGTGGAAATAATGGATGTAGAGAGGATAAAATGGATGTAGAGTGGATAATATGGATGTAGAGTTCATAAAAATGGATGTATAGTGGATAAAAATGGATGTAGAGTGGATAAAATGGATGTAGAGTGGATAAAAATGTATGTAGAGAGGATAAAATGGATGTAGAGTGGATACAATGGATGTACAGTTAATAAAAATGGATGTAGAGTGGAAATAATGGATGTAGAGAGGATAAAATGGATGTAGAGTGGATAAAATGGATGTAGAGTTCATAAAAATGGATGTAGAGTTCATAAAAATGGATGTAGAGTGGATAAAAATGGATGTAGATTGGATAAAATGGATGTAGAGTTGATAAAATGGATGTAGGGTTAATAAAAATGGATGTAGAGTGGAAATAATGGATGTAGAGAGGATAAAATGGATGTAGAGCGGATAAAATGGATGTAGAGTTCATAAAAATGGATGTAGAGTTGATAAAAATGGATGTAGATTGGATAAAATGGATGTGGAGTGGATAACAATGGATGTAGAGAGGATATAATGGATGTAGAGAGGATAAAATGGATGTGGAGTGGATAACAATGGATGTAGAGTGGATAAAATGGATGTAGAGTGGATAAAATGGATGTAGATTGGATAAAATGGTTGTAGAGTGGATAAAATGGATGTAGAGTTGATAAAAATGGATGTAGAGTGGATAAAACGGATGTAGAGTGGATAAAAATGGATGTAGAGTGGATACAATGGTTGTAGAGTGGATAAAAATGGATATAGGGTAGATAAAATGGATGTAGAGTTAATAAAAATGGATGTAGAGTGGATATAATGGATGTAGAGAGGATAAAATGGATGTAGAGTGGATAAAACGGATGTAGAGTGGATAAAAATGGATGTAGAGTTGATAAAATGGATGTAAAGTGGATAAAATGGATGTAGAGTTAATAAAATTGGATGTAGAGTGGATAAAATGGATGTAGAGTTGATAAAAATGGATGTAGAGTGGATAAAAATGGATGTCGGGTGGATAAAATGGATGTAGAGTGGATAAAAATGGATGTAGAGTGGATAAAATGGATGTAGAGTGCATAAAAATGGATGTAGAGTGAATAAAATGGATGTAGAGTGGATAAAATGAATGTACAGTTAATAAAAATGGATGTAGAGTGGATAAAAATGGATGTAGAGTGGATAAAATGGATGTAGAGTCGATAAAATGGATGTAGAGTGGATAAAAATGGATGTAGAGTGGATAAAATGGACGTAGAGTGCATAAAAATGGATGTTGAGTGGATAAAATGGATGTAGAGTGGATAAAATGGATGTAAAGTGGATAAAAATGGATGTAGAGTGGATAAAATGGATGTAGAGTGGATAAAATGGATGTAGAGTGGATAAAAATGGATGTAGAGTGGATAAAATGGTTGTAGAGTGGATAAAATGGATGTAGAGTGGATAAAATGGATGTACAGTTAATAAAAATGGATGTAGAGTGGAAATAATGGATGTAGAGAGGATAAAATGGATGTAGAGTTCATAAAAATGGATGTAGAGTGGATAAAAATGGATGTAGATTGGATAAAATGGATGTAGAGTTGATAAAATGGATGTAAAGTGGATAAAATGGATGTAGAGTTAATAAAAATGGATGTAGAGTGGAAATAATGGATGTAGAGAGGATAAAATGGATGTAGAGCGGATAAAATGGATGTAGAGTTCATAAAAATGGATGTAGAGTGGATAAAAATGGATGTAGATTGGATAAAATGGATGTAGAGTTAATAAAAGTGGATGTAGAGTGGATAAAATGGATGTAGAGTTGATAAAAATGGATGTAGAGTGGATAAAAATGGATGTAGATTGGATAAAATGGATGTAGAGTGGATAAAAATGGATGTAGATTATATAAATTGGATGTAGAGTATATAAAATGGATGTAGAGTGGATAAAAATGGATGTCGAGTGGATAAAATGGATGTAGAGTGGATAAAAATGGATGTAGATTGGACAAAATGGATGTAGAGTTAATAAAAATGGATGTAGAGTGGATAAAATGGATGTATAGTGGATAAAAATGGATGTAGAGTAGATAAAATAGATGTAGAGTGGATAAAAATGGATGTAGAGTGGATAAAATGGATGTAGAGTGGATAAAATGGATGTAGAGTTCATAAAAATGGATGTAGAGTGGATAAAAATGGATGTAGATTGGACAAAATGGATGTAGAGTTAATAAAAATGGATGTAGAGTGGATATAATGGATGTAGAGAGGATAAAATGGATGTGGAGTGGATAACAATGGATTTAGAGTGGATAAAATGGATGTAGAGTGGATAAAATGGATGTAGAGTGGATAAAATGGATGTAGAGTTCATAAAAATGGATGTAGAGTGGATAAAAATGGATGTAGATTGGATAAAATGGATGTACAGTTAATAAAAATGGATGTAGAGTGGAAATAATGGATGTAGAGAGGATAAAATGGATGTAGAGTGGATAATATGGATGTAGAGTTCATAAAAATGGATGTATAGTGGATAAAAATGGATGTAGAGTGGATAAAATGGATGTAGAGTGGATAAAAATGGATGTAGAGAGGATAAAATGGATGTAGAGTGGATACAATGGATGTACAGTTAATAAAAATGGATGTAGAGTGGAAATAATGGATGTAGAGAGGATAAAATGGATGTAGAGTGGATAAAATGGATGTAGAGTTCATAAAAATGGATGTAGAGTTCATAAAAATGGATGTAGAGTGGATAAAAATGGATGTAGATTGGATAAAATGGATGTAGAGTTGATAAAATGGATGTAGAGTTAATAAAAATGGATGTAGAGTGGAAATAATGGATGTAGAGAGGATAAAATGGATGTAGAGTGGATAAAATGGATGTAGAGTTCATAAAAATGGATGTAGAGTTGATAAAAATGGATGTAGATTGGATAAAATGGATGTGGAGTGGATAACAATGGATGTAGAGAGGATATAATGGATGTAGAGAGGATAAAATGGATGTGGAGTGGATAACAATGGATGTAGAGTGGATAAAATGGATGTAGAGTGGATAAAATGGATGTAGATTGGATAAAATGGTTGTAGAGTGGATAAAATGGATGTAGAGTTGATAAAAATGGATGTAGAGTGGATAAAACGGATGTAGAGTGGATAAAAATGGATGTAGAGTGGATACAATGGTTGTAGAGTGGATAAAAATGGATATAGGGTAGATAAAATGGATGTAGAGTTAATAAAAATGGATGTAGAGTGGATATAATGGATGTAGAGAGGATAAAATGGATGTAGAGTGGATAAAACGGATGTAGAGTGGATAAAAATGGATGTAGAGTTGATAAAATGGATGTAAAGTGGATAAAATGGATGTAGAGTTAATAAAATTGGATGTAGAGTGGATAAAATGGATGTAGAGTTGATAAAAATGGATGTAGAGTGGATAAAAATGGATGTCGGGTGGATAAAATGGATGTAGAGTGGATAAAAATGGATGTAGAGTGGATAAAATGGATGTAGAGTGCATAAAAATGGATGTAGAGTGAATAAAATGGATGTAGAGTGGATAAAATGAATGTACAGTTAATAAAAATGGATGTAGAGTGGATAAAAATGGATGTAGAGTGGATAAAATGGATGTAGAGTCGATAAAATGGATGTAGAGTGGATAAAAATGGATGTAGAGTGGATAAAATGGATGTAGAGTGCATAAAAATGGATGTTGAGTGGATAAAATGGATGTAGAGTGGATAAAATGGATGTAAAGTGGATAAAAATGGATGTAGAGTGGATAAAATGGATGTAGAGTGGATAAAATGGATGTAGAGTGGATAAAAATGGATGTAGAGTGGATAAAATGGTTGTAGAGTGGATAAAATGGATGTAGAGTTGATAAAAATGGATGTAGAGTGGATAAAACGGATGTAGAGTGGATAAAAATGGATGTAGAGTGGATACAATGGATGTAGAGTGCATAAAAATGGATGTTGAGTGGATAAAATGGATGTAGAGTGGATAAAATGGATGTAGAGTGGATAAAAATGGATGTAGATTGGATAAAATGGATGTAGAGTTAATAAAAGTGGATGTAGAGTGGATAAAATGGATGTAGAGTTGATAAAAATGGATGTAGAGTGGATAAAAATGGATGTAGAGTGGATAAAATGGATGTAGAATGGATAAAATGGATGTAAAGTGGATAAAAATGGATGTCGAGTGGATAAAATGGATGTAGAGTGGATAAAAATAGATGTAGAGAGGATAAAATGGAAGTAGAGTGGATAAAAATGGATGTAGAGTGGATAAAAATGGATGTAGAGTGGATAAAATGGATGTAGAGTGGATAAAAATGGATGTAGAGAGGATAAAATGGATGTAGAGTGGATAAAATGGATGTACAGTTAATAAAAATGGATGTAGAGTGGAAATAATGGATGTAGAGAGGATAAAATGGATGTAGAGTGGATAAAATGGATGTAGAGTTCATAAAAATGGATGTAGAGTGGATAAAAATGGATGTAGATTGGATAAAATGGATGTAGAGTTGATAAAATGGATGTAAAGTGGATAAAATGGATGTAGAGTTAATAAAAATGGATGTACAGTGGAAATAATGGATGTAGAGAGGATAAAATGGATGTAGAGTGGATAAAATGGATGTAGAGTTCATAAAAATGGATGTAGAGTGGATAAAATGGATGTAGAGTGGATAAAATGGTTGTAGAGTGCATAAAAATGGATGTTGAGGGGATAAAATGGATGTAGAGTGGATAAAATGGATGTACATTTAATAAAAATGGATGTAGAGTGGATAAAAATGGATGTAGAGTGGATAAAATGGATGTAAAGTGGATAAAAATGGATGTCGAGTGGATAAAATGGATGTAGAGTGGAGAAAAATAGATGTAGAGAGGATAAAATGGATGTAGAGTGGATAAAATGGATGTAGAGTTCATAAAAATGGATGTAGAGTGGATAAAAATGGATGTAGATTGGATAAAATGGATGTAGAGTTGATAAAATGGATGTAAAGTGGATAAAATGGATGAAGAGTTAATAAAAATGGATGTAGAGTGGAAATAATGGATGTAGAGAGGATAAAATGGATGTAGAGTGGATAAAAATGGATGTAGAGTGGATAAAATGGATGTAGAGTGGATAAAAATGGATGTAGAGAGGATAAAATGGATGTAGAGTGGATAAAATGGATGTACAGTTAATAAAAATGGATGTAGAGTGGAAATAATGGATGTAGAGAGGATAAAATGGATGTAGAGTTCATAAAAATGGATGTAGAGTGGATAAAAATGGATGTAGATTGGATAAAATGGATGTAGAGTTAATAAAATGGATGTAGAGTGGATAAAATGGATGTAGAGTTAATAAAAATGGATGTAGAGTGGAAATAATGGATGTAGAGAGGATAAAATGGATGTAGAGCGGATAAAATGGATGTAGAGTTCATAAAAATGGATGTAGAGTGGATAAAAATGGATGTAGATTGGATAAAATGGATGTAGAGTTAATAAAAGTGGATGTAGAGTGGATAAAATGGATGTAGAGTTGATAAAAATGGATGTAGAGTGGATAAAAATGGATGTAGATTGGATAAAATGGATGTAGAGTGGATAAAAATGGATGTAGATTATATAAATTGGATGTAGAGTATATAAAATGGATGTAGAGTGGATAAAAATGGATGTCGAGTGGATAAAATGGATGTAGAGTGGATAAAAATGGATGTAGATTGGACAAAATGGATGTAGAGTTAATAAAAATGGATGTAGAGTGGATAAAATGGATGTATAGTGGATAAAAATGGATGTAGAGTAGATAAAATAGATGTAGAGTGGATAAAAATGGATGTAGAGTGGATAAAATGGATGTAGAGTGGATAAAATGGATGTAGAGTTCATAAAAATGGATGTAGAGTGGATAAAAATGGATGTAGATTGGACAAAATGGATGTAGAGTTAATAAAAATGGATGTAGAGTGGATATAATGGATGTAGAGAGGATAAAATGGATGTGGAGTGGATAACAATGGATGTAGAGTGGATAAAATGGATGTAGAGTGGATAAAATGGATGTAGAGTGAATAAAATGGATGTAGAGTTCATAAAAATGGATGTAGAGTGGATAAAAATGGATGTAGATTGGATAAAATGGATGTAGAGTGGACAAAAATGGATGTAGAGTGGAAATAATGGATGTAGAGAGGATAAAATGGATGTAGAGTGGATAAAATGGATGTAGAGTTAATAAAAATGGATGTAGAGTGGAAATAATGGATGTAGAGAGGATAAAATGGATGTAGAGTGGATAATATGGATGTAGAGTTCATAAAAATGGATGTATAGTGGATAAAAATGGATGTAGAGTGGATAAAATGGATGTAGAGTGGTTAAAAATGGATGTAGAGAGGATAAAATGGATGTAGAGTGGATAAAATGGATGTACAGTTAATAAAAATGGATGTAGAGTGGAAATAATGGATGTAGAGAGGATAAAATGGATGTAGAGTGGATAAAATGGATGTAGAGTTCATAAAAATGGATGTAGAGTTCATAAAAATGGATGTAGAGTGGATAAAAATGGATGTAGATTGGATAAAATGGATGTAGAGTTGATAAAATGGATGTAGGGTTAATAAAAATGGATGTAGAGTGGAAATAATGGATGTAGAGAGGATAAAATGGATGTAGAGCGGATAAAATGGATGTAGAGTTCATAAAAATGGATGTAGAGTTGATAAAAATGGATGTAGATTGGATAAAATGGATGTGGAGTGGATAACAATGGATGTAGAGAGGATATAACGGATGTAGAGAGGATAAAATGGATGTGGAGTGGATAACAATGGATGTAGAGTGGATAAAATGGATGTAGAATGGATAAAATGGATGTAGAGTGGATAAAATGGTTGTAGAGTGGATAAAATGGATGTAGAGTTGATAAAAATGGATGTAGAGTGGATAAAACGGATGTAGAGTGGATAAAAATGGATGTAGAGTGGATACAATGGTTGTAGAGTGGATAAAAATGGATATAGGGTAGATAAAATGGATGTAGAGTTAATAAAAATGGATGTAGAGTGGATATAATGGATGTAGAGAGGATAAAATGGATGTAGAGTGGATAAAACGGATGTAGAGTGGATAAAAATGGATGTAGAGTTGATAAAATGGATGTAAAGTGGATAAAATGGATGTAGAGTTAATAAAAATGGATGTAGAGTGGATAAAATGGATGTAGAGTTGATAAAAATGGATGTAGAGTGGATAAAAATGGATGTCGGGTGGATAAAATGGATGTAGAGTGGATAAAAATGGATGTAGAGTGGATAAAATGGATGTAGAGTGCATAAAAATGGATGTAGAGTGAATAAAATGGATGTAGAGTAGATAAAATGAATGTACAGTTAATAAAAATGGATGTAGAGTGGATAAAAATGGATGTAGAGTGGATAAAATGGATGTAGAGTCGATAAAATGGATGTAGAGTGGATAAAAATGGATGTAGAGTGGATAAAATGGATGTAGAGTGCATAAAAATGGATGTTGAGTGGATAAAATGGATGTAGAGTGGATAAAATGGATGTAAAGTGGATAAAAATGGATGTAGAGTGGATAAAATGGATGTAGAGTGGATAAAATGGATGTAGAGTGGATAAAAATGGATGTAGAGTGGATAAAATGGTTGTAGAGTGGATAAAATGGATGTAGAGTTGATAAAAATGGATGTAGAGTGGATAAAACGGATGTAGAGTGGATAAAAATGGATGTAGAGTGGATACAATGGTTGTAGAGTGGATAAAAATGGATATAGGGTAGATAAAATGGATGTAGAGTTAATAAAAATGGATGTAGAGTGGATATAATGGATGTAGAGTTGATAAAAATGGATGTAGAGTGGATAAAAATGGATGTAGATTGGATAAAATGGATGTAGAGTGGATAAAAATGGATGTAGAGTATATAAATTGGATGTAGAGTATATAAAATGGATGTAGAGTGGATAAAAATGGATGTCAAGTGGATAAAATGAATGTAGAGTGGATAAAAATGGATGTAGAGTGGATAAAAATGGATGTAGAGTGGATAAAATGGATGTAGAGAGGATAAAATGGATGTAGAGTGGATAAAATGGATGTACAGTTAATAAAAATGGATGTAGAGTGGAAATAATGGATGTAGAGAGGATAAAATGGATGTAGAGTGGATAAAATGGATGTAGAGTTCATAAAAATGGATGTAGAGTGGATAAAAATGGATGTAGATTGGATAAAATGGATGTAGAGTTGATAAAATGGATGTAAAGTGGATAAAATGGATGTAGAGTTAATAAAAATGGATGTACAGTGGAAATAATGGATGTAGAGAGGATAAAATGGATGTAGAGTGGATAAAATGGATGTAGAGTTCATAAAAATGGATGTAGAGTGGATAAAAATGGATGTAGATTGGATAAAATGGATGTGGAGTGGATAACAATGGATGTAGAGAGGATAAAAATGTATATAGGGTAGATAAAATGGATGTAGAGTTAATAAAAATGGATGTAGAGTGGATATAATGGATGTAGAGAGGATAAAATGGATGTGGAGTGGATAACAATGGATGTAGAGTGGATAAAATGGATGTAGAGTGGATAAAATGGATGTAGAGAGGATAAAATGGATGTAGAGTGGATAAAATGGGTGTAGAGTTCATAAAAATGGATGTAGAGTGGATAAAATGGATGTAGAGTTGATAAAAATGGGTGTAGAGTGGATAAAATGGATGTAGAGTAGATAAAATGGATGTAAAGTGGATAAAATGGATGTAGAGTTAATAAAAATGGATGTAGAGTGGATATAATGGATGTAGAGAGGATAAAAATGTATATAGGGTAGATAAAATGGATGTAGAGTTAATAAAAATGGATGTAGAGTGGATATAATGGATGTAGAGAGGATAAAATGGATGTAGAGTTGATAAAATGGATGTAAAGTGGATAAAATGGATGTAGAGTTAATAAAAATGGATGTAGAGTGGATATAATGGATGTAGAGAGGATAAAAATTTATATAGGGTAGATAAAATGGATGTAGAGTTAATAAAAATGGATGTAGAGTGGATATAATGGATGTAGAGAGGATAAAATGGATGTGGAGTGGATAACAATGGATGTAGAGTGGATAAAATGGATGTAGAGTGGATAAAATGGATGTAGAGAGGATAAAATGGATGTAGAGTGGATAAAATGGATGTAGAGTTCATAAAAATGGATGTAGAGTGGATAAAAATGGATGTAGATTGGATAAAATGGATGTGGAGTGGATAACAATGGATGTAGAGAGGATAAAAATGGATATAGGGTAGATAAAATGGATGTAGAGTTAATAAAAATGGATGTAGAGTGGATATAATGGATGTAGAGAGGATAAAATGGATGTGGAGTGGATAACAATGGATGTAGAGTGGATAAAATGGATGTAGAGTGGATAAAATGGATGAAGAGTGGATAAAATGGTTGTAGAGTGGATAAAATGGATGTAGAGTAGATAAAAATGGATGTAGAGTGGATAAAATGGATGTAGAGTGGATAAAAATGGATGTAGAGTGGATAAAATGGATGTAGAGTGCATAAAAATGGATGTAGAGTGGATAAAAATGGATGTAGATTGGATAAAATGGATGTAGAGTGGATAAAAATGGATGTAGAGTATATAAATTGGATGTAGAGTATATAAAATAAATGTAGAGTGGATAAAAATGGATGTCGAGTGGATAAAATGGATGTAGAGTGGATAAAATGGATGTACATTTAATAAAAATGGATGTAGAGTGGATAAAATGGATGTAGAGTGGATAAAATGGATGTAGAGTTGATAAAATGGATGTAAAGTGGATAAAATGGATGTAGAGTGGAAATAATGGATGTAGAGAGGATAAAATGGATGTAGAGTGGATAAAATGGATGTAGAGTTCATAAAAATGGATGTAGAGTGGATAAAAATGGATGTAGATTGGATAAAATGGATGTAGAGTGGATAAAAATGGATGTAGAGTGGATAAAATGGATGTAGAGTTAATAAAAATGGATGTAGAGTGGAAATAATGGATGTAGAGAGGATAAAATGGATGTAGAGTGGATAAAATGGATGTAGAGTGGATAAAATGGATGTAGAGTGGATAAAATGATTGTAGAGTGGATAAAATGGATGTAGAGTGGATAAAATGGATGTAGAGTGGATAAAATGGTTGTAGAGTGGATAAAAATGGATGTAGAGTGGATAAAATGGATGTAGAATGGATAAAATGGATGTAAAGTGGATAAAAATGGATGTCGAGTGGATAAAATGGATGTAGAGTGGATAAAAATAGATGTAGAGAGGATAAAATGGAAGTAGAGTGGATAAAAATGGATGTAGAGTGGATAAAAATGGATGTAGAGTGGATAAAATGGATGTAGAGTGGATAAAAATGGATGTAGAGAGGATAAAATGGATGTAGAGTGGATAAAATGGATGTACAGTTAATAAAAATGGATGTAGAGTGGAAATAATGGATGTAGAGAGGATAAAATGGATGTAGAGTGGATAAAATGGATGTAGAGTGGATAAAAATGGATGTAGAGTGGATAAAATGGATGTAAAGTGGATAAAATGGATGTAGAGTTAATAAAAATGGATGTAGAGTGGAAATAATGGATGTAGAGAGGATAAAATGGATGTAGAGTGGATAAAATGGATGTAGAGTTCATAAAAATGGATGTAGAGTGGATAAAAATGGATGTAGATTGGATAAAATGGATGTGGAGTGGATAACAATGGATGTAGAGAGGATAAAAATGTATATAGGGTAGATAAAATGGATGTAGAGTTAATAAAAATGGATGTAGAGTGGATATAATGGATGTAGAGAGGATAAAATGGATGTGGAGTGGATAACAATGGATGTAGAGTGGATAAAATGGATGTAGAGTGGATAAAATGGATGTAGAGAGGATAAAATGGATGTAGAGTGGATAAAATGGATGTAGAGTTCATAAAAATGGATGTAGAGTGGATAAAAATGGATGTAGATTGGATAAAATGGATATAGGGTAGATAAAATGGATGTAGAGTTAATAAAAATGGATGTAGAGTGGATATAATGGATGTAGAGAGGATAAAATGGATGTGGAGTGGATAACAATGGATGTAGAGTGGATAAAATGGATGTAGAGTGGATAAAATGGATGTAGAGTATATAAAATGGATGTAGAGTGGATAAAAATGGATGTCGAGTGGATAAAATGGATGTAGAGTGGATAAAAATGGATGTAGAGTGGATAAAATGGATGTAGAGTTGATAAAAATGGATGTAGAGTGGATAAAATGGATGTAGAGTAGATAAAATGGATGTAGAGTGGATAAAATGGTTGTAGAGTGGATAAAATGGATGTAGAGTGGATAAAATGGATGTAGAGTGGATAAAAATGGATGTAGAGTGGATAAAATGGATGTAGAGTGGATAAAATGGTTGTAGAGTGGATAAAAATGGATGTAGAGTGGATAAAATGGATGTAGAATGGATAAAATGGATGTAAAGTGGATAAAAATGGATGTCGAGTGGATAAAATGGATGTAGATTGGATAAAATGGATGTGGAGTGGATAACAATGGATGTAGAGAGGATAAAAATGGATATAGGGTAGATAAAATGGATGTAGAGTTAATAAAAATGGATGTAGAGTGGATATAATGGATGTAGAGAGGATAAAATGGATGTGGAGTGGATAACAATGGATGTAGAGTGGATAAAATGGATGTAGAGTGGATAAAATGGATGAAGAGTGGATAAAATGGTTGTAGAGTGGATAAAATGGATGTACAGTAGATAAAAATGGATGTAGAGTGGATAAAATGGATGTAGAGTGGATAAAAATGGATGTAGAGTGGATAAAATGGATGTAGAGTGCATAAAAATGGATGTAGAGTGGATAAAAATGGATGTAGATTGGATAAAATGGATGTAGAGTGGATAAAAATGGATGTAGAGTATATAAATTGGATGTAGAGTATATAAAATAAATGTAGAGTGGATAAAAATGGATGTCGAGTGGATAAAATGGATGTAGAGTGGATAAAATGGATGTAGAGTGGATAAAATGGATGTACATTTAATAAAAATGGATGTAGAGTGGATAAAATGGATGTAGAGTAGACTAAATGGATGTAGAGTGGATAAAATGGATGAAGAGTTGATAAAATGGATAAAATGGATGTAGAGTTAATAAAAATGGATGTAGAGTGGAAATAATGGATGTAGAGAGGATAAAATGGATGTAGAGTGGATAAAAATGGATGTAGAGTGGATAAAATGGATGTAGAGTTAATAAAAATGGATGTAGAGTGGAAATAATGGATGTAGAGAGGATAAAATGGATGTAGAGTGGATAAAATGGATGTAGAGTGGATAAAATGGATGTAGAGTGGATAAAATGGTTGTAGAGTGGATAAAATGGATGTAGAGTGAATAAAATGGATGTAGAGTGGATAAAAATGGATGTAGAGTGGATAAAATGGATGTAGAGTGGATAAAATGGATGTAGAGTGGATAAAAATGGATGTAGAGTGGATAAAATGGATGTAGAATGGATAAAATGGATGTAAAGTGGATAAAAATGGATGTCGAGTGGATAAAATGGATGTAGAGTGGATAAAAATAGATGTAGAGAGGATAAAATGGAAGTAGAGTGGATAAAAATGGATGTAGAGTGGATAAAAATGGATGTAGAGTGGATAAAATGGATGTAGAGTGGATAAAAATGGATGTAGAGAGGATAAAATGGATGTAGAGTGGATAAAATGGATGTACAGTTAATAAAAATGGATGTAGAGTGGAAATAATGGATGTAGAGAGGATAAAATGGATGTAGAGTGGATAAAATGGATGTAGAGTTCATAAAAATGGATGTAGAGTGGATAAAAATGGATGTAGAGTGGATAAAATGGATGTAAAGTGCATAAAAATGGATGTTGAGGGGATAAAATGGATGTAAAGTGGATAAAATGGATGTACATTTAATAAAAATGGATGTAGAGTGGATAAAAATGGATGTAGAGTGGATAAAATGGATGTAAAGTGGATAAAAATGGATGTCGAGTGGATAAAATGGATGTAGAGTGGAGAAAAATAGATGTAGAGAGGATAAAATGGATGTAGAGTGGATAAAATGGATGTAGAGTTCATAAAAATGGATGTAGAGTGGATAAAAATGGATGTAGATTGGATAAAATGGATGTAGAGTTGATAAAATGGATGTAAAGTGGATAAAATGGATGAAGAGTTAATAAAAATGGATGTAGAGTGGAAATAATGGATGTAGAGAGGATAAAATGGAAGTAGAGTGGATAAAAATGGATGTAGAGTGGATAAAAATGGATGTAGAGTGGATAAAATGGATGTAGAGTGGATAAAAATGGATGTAGAGAGGATAAAATGGATGTAGAGTGGATAAAATGGATCTACAGTTAATAAAAATGGATGTAGAGTGGAAATAATGGATGTAGAGAGGATAAAATGGATGTAGAGTGGATAAAATGGATGTAGAGTTCATAAAAATGGATGTAGAGTGGATAAAAATGGATGTAGATTGGATAAAATGGATGTAGAGTTGATAAAATGGATGTAAAGTGGATAAAATGGATGTAGAGTTAATAAAAATGAATGTACAGTGGAAATAATGGATGTAGAGAGGATAAAATGGATGTAGAGTGGATAAAATGGATGTAGAGTTCATAAAAATGGATGTAGAGTGGATAAAATGGATGAAGAGTGGATAAAATGGTTGTAGAGTGCATAAAAATGGATGTTGAGGGGATAAAATGGATGTAGAGTGGATAAAATGGATGTACATTTAATAAAAATGGATGCAGAGTGGATAAAAATGGATGTAGAGTGGATAAAATGGATGTAAAGTGGATAAAAATGGATGTCGAGTGGATAAAATGGATGTAGAGTGGAGAAAAATAGATGTAGAGAGGGTAAAATGGATGTAAAGTGGATAAAATGGATGTAGAGTTCATAAAAATGGATGTAGAGTGGATAAAAATGGATGTAGATTGGATAAAATGGATGTAGAGTTGATAAAATGGATGTAAAGTGGATAAAATGGATGTAGAGTTAATAAAAATGGATGTAGAGTGGAAATAATGGATGTAGAGAGGATAAAATGGATGTAGAGCGGATAAAATGGATGTAGAGTTCATAAAAATGGATGTAGAGTGGATAAAAATGGATGTAGATTGGATAAAATGGATGTAGAGTTAATAAAAGTGGATGTAGAGTGGATAAAATGGATGTAGAGTTGATAAAAATGGATGTAGAGTGGATAAAAATGGATGTAGATTGGATAAAATGGATGTAGAGTGGATAAAAATGGATGTAGATTATATAAATTGGATGTAGAGTATATAAAATGGATGTAGAGTGGATAAAAATGGATGTCGAGTGGATAAAATGGATGTAGAGTGGATAAAAATGGATGTAGATTGGTCAAAATGGATGTAGAGTTAATAAAAATGGATGTAGAGTGGATAAAATGGATGTATAGTGGATAAAAATGGATGTAGAGTAGATAAAATAGATGTAGAGTGGATAAAAATGGATGTAGAGTGGATAAAATGGATGTAGAGTGGATAAAATGGATGTAGAGTTCATAAAAATGGATGTAGAGTGGATAAAAATGGATGTAGATTGGATAAAATGGATGTAGAGTTGATAAAATGGATGTAAAGTGGATAAAATGGATGAAGAGTTAATAAAAATGGATGTAGAGTGGAAATAATGGATGTAGAGAGGATAAAATGGATGTAGAGTGGATAAAAATGGATGTAGAGTGGATAAAATGGATGAAGAGTTAATAAAAATGGATGTAGAGTGGAAATAATGGATGTAGAGAGGATAAAATGGAAGTAGAGTGGATAAAAATGGATGTAGAGTGGATAAAAATGGATGTAGAGTGGATAAAATGGATGTAGAGTGGATAAAAATGGATGTAGAGAGGATAAAATGGATGTAGAGTGGATAAAATGGATCTACAGTTAATAAAAATGGATGTAGAGTGGAAATAATGGATGTAGAGAGGATAAAATGGATGTAGAGTGGATAAAATGGATGTAGAGTGGATAAAAATGGATGTAGAGTGGATAAAATGGATGTAGAGTGGATAAAATGGTTGTAGAGTGGATAAAAATGGATGTAGAGTGGATAAAATGGATGTAGAATGGATAAAATGGATGTAAAGTGGATAAAAATGGATGTCGAGTGGATAAAATGGATGTAGATTGGATAAAATGGATGTGGAGTGGATAACAATGGATGTAGAGAGGATAAAAATGGATATAGGGTAGATAAAATGGATGTAGAGTTAATAAAAATGGATGTAGAGTGGATATAATGGATGTAGAGAGGATAAAATGGATGTGGAGTGGATAACAATGGATGTAGAGTGGATAAAATGGATGTAGAGTGGATAAAATGGATGAAGAGTGGATAAAATGGTTGTAGAGTGGATAAAATGGATGTACAGTAGATAAAAATGGATGTAGAGTGGATAAAATGGATGTAGAGTGGATAAAAATGGATGTAGAGTGGATAAAATGGATGTAGAGTGCATAAAAATGGATGTAGAGTGGATAAAAATGGATGTAGATTGGATAAAATGGATGTAGAGTGGATAAAAATGGATGTAGAGTATATAAATTGGATGTAGAGTATATAAAATAAATGTAGAGTGGATAAAAATGGATGTCGAGTGGATAAAATGGATGTAGAGTGGATAAAATGGATGTAGAGTGGATAAAATGGATGTACATTTAATAAAAATGGATGTAGAGTGGATAAAATGGATGTAGAGTAGACTAAATGGATGTAGAGTGGATAAAATGGATGTAGAGTTGATAAAATGGATAAAATGGATGTAGAGTTAATAAAAATGGATGTAGAGTGGAAATAATGGATGTAGAGAGGATAAAATGGATGTAGAGTGGATAAAAATGGATGTAGAGTGGATAAAATGGATGTAGAGTTAATAAAAATGGATGTAGAGTGGAAATAATGGATGTAGAGAGGATAAAATGGATGTAGAGTGGATAAAATGGATGTAGAGTGGATAAAATGGATGTAGAGTGGATAAAATGATTGTAGAGTGGATAAAATGGATGTAGAGTGAATAAAATGGATGTAGAGTGGATAAAAATGGATGTAGAGTGGATAAAATGGATGTAGAGTGGATAAAATGGTTGTAGAGTGGATAAAAATGGATGTAGAGTGGATAAAATGGATGTAGAATGGATAAAATGGATGTAAAGTGGATAAAAATGGATGTCGAGTGGATAAAATGGATGTAGAGTGGATAAAAATAGATGTAGAGAGGATAAAATGGAAGTAGAGTGGATAAAAATGGATGTAGAGTGGATAAAAATGGATGTCGAGTGGATAAAATGGATGTAGAGTGGATAAAAATGGATGTAGATTGGATAAAATGGATGTAGAGTTGATAAAATGGATGTAAAGTGGATAAAATGGATGAAGAGTTAATAAAAATGGATGTAGAGTGGAAATAATGGATGTAGAGAGGATAAAATGGAAGTAGTGTGGATAAAAATGGATGTAGAGTGGATAAAAATGGATGTAGAGTGGATAAAATGGATGTAGAGTGGATAAAAATGGATGTAGAGAGGATAAAATGGATGTAGAGTGGATAAAATGGATCTACAGTTAATAAAAATGGATGTAGAGTGGAAATAATGGATGTAGAGAGGATAAAATGGATGTAGAGTGGATAAAATGGATGTAGAGTTCATAAAAATGGATGTAGAGTGGATAAAAATGGATGTAGATTGGATAAAATGGATGTAGAGTTGATAAAATGGATGTAAAGTGGATAAAATGGATGTAGAGTTAATAAAAATGAATGTACAGTGGAAATAATGGATGTAGAGAGGATAAAATGGATGTAGAGTGGATAAAATGGATGTAGAGTTCATAAAAATGGATGTAGAGTGGATAAAATGGATGAAGAGTGGATAAAATGGTTGTAGAGTGCATAAAAATGGATGTTGAGGGGATAAAATGGATGTAGAGTGGATAAAATGGATGTACATTTAATAAAAATGGATGCAGAGTGGATAAAAATGGATGTAGAGTGGATAAAATGGATGTAAAGTGGATAAAAATGGATGTCGAGTGGATAAAATGGATGTAGAGTGGAGAAAAATAGATGTAGAGAGGATAAAATGGATGTAGAGTGGATAAAATGGATGTAGAGTTCATAAAAATGGATGTAGAGTGGATAAAAATGGATGTAGATTGGATAAAATGGATGTAGAGTTGATAAAATGGATGTAAAGTGGATAAAATGGATGTAGAGTTAATAAAAATGGATGTAGAGTGGAAATAATGGATGTAGAGAGGATAAAATGGATGTAGAGCGGATAAAATGGATGTAGAGTTCATAAAAATGGATGTAGAGTGGATAAAAATGGATGTAGATTGGATAAAATGGATGTAGAGTTAATAAAAGTGGATGTAGAGTGGATAAAATGGATGTAGAGTTGATAAAAATGGATGTAGAGTGGATAAAAATGGATGTAGATTGGATAAAATGGATGTAGAGTGGATAAAAATGGATGTAGATTATATAAATTGGATGTAGAGTATATAAAATGGATGTAGAGTGGATAAAAATGGATGTCGAGTGGATAAAATGGATGTAGAGTGGATAAAAATGGATGTAGATTGGTCAAAATGGATGTAGAGTTAATAAAAATGGATGTAGAGTGGATAAAATGGATGTATAGTGGATAAAAATGGATGTAGAGTAGATAAAATAGATGTAGAGTGGATAAAAATGGATGTAGAGTGGATAAAATGGATGTAGAGTGGATAAAATGGATGTAGAGTTCATAAAAATGGATGTAGAGTGGATAAAAATGGATGTAGATTGGATAAAATGGATGTAGAGTTGATAAAATGGATGTAAAGTGGATAAAATGGATGAAGAGTTAATAAAAATGGATGTAGAGTGGAAATAATGGATGTAGAGAGGATAAAATGGATGTAGAGTGGATAAAAATGGATGTAGAGTGGATAAAAATGGATGTAGAGTGGATAAAATGGATGTAGAGTGGATAAAAATGGATGTAGAGAGGATAAAATGGATGTAGAGTGGATAAAATGGATGTACAGTTAATAAAAATGGATGTAGAGTGGAAATAATGGATGTAGAGAGGATAAAATGGATGTAGAGTGGATAAAATGGATGTAGAGTTCATAAAAATGGATGTAGAGTGGATAAAAATGGATGTAGATTGGATAAAATGGATGTAGAGTTGATAAAATGGATGTAAAGTGGATAAAATGGATGTAGAGTGGAAATAATGGATGTAGAGAGGATAAAATGGATGTAGAGCGGATAAAATGGATGTAGAGTTCATAAAAATGGATGTAGAGTGGATAAAAATGGATGTAGATTGGATAAAATGGATGTAGAGTTAATAAAAGTGGATGTAGAGTGGATAAAATGGATGTAGAGTTGATAAAAATGGATGTAGAGTGGATAAAAATGGATGTAGAATGGATAAAATGGATGTAAAGTGGATAAAAATGGATGTCGAGTGGATAAAATGGATGTAGAGTGGATAAAAATAGATGTAGAGAGGATAAAATGGAAGTAGAGTGGATAAAAATGGATGTAGAGTGGATAAAAATGGATGTAGAGTGGATAAAATGGATGTAGAGTGGATAAAAATGGATGTAGAGAGGATAAAATGGATGTAGAGTGGATAAAATGGATGTACAGGTAATAAAAATGGATGTAGAGTGGAAATAATGGATGTAGAGAGGATAAAATGGATGTAGAGTGGATAAAATGGATGTAGAGTGGATAAAAATGGATGTAGAGTGGATAAAATGGATGTAGAGTGGATAAAAATGGATGTAGAGAGGATAAAATGGATGTAGAGTGGATAAAATGGATGTACAGTTAATAAAAATGGATGTAGAGTGGAAATAATGGATGTAGAGAGGATAAAATGGATGTAGAGTTCATAAAAATGGATGTAGAGTGGATAAAAATGGATGTAGATTGGATAAAATGGATGTAGAGTTGATAAAATGGATGTAAAGTGGATAAAATGGATGTAGAGTTAATAAAAATGGATGTAGAGTGGAAATAATGGATGTAGAGAGGATAAAATGGATGTAGAGCGGATAAAATGGATGTAGAGTTCATAAAAATGGATGTAGAGTGGATAAAAATGGATGTAGATTGGATAAAATGGATGTAGAGTTAATAAAAGTGGATGTAGAGTGGATAAAATGGATGTAGAGTTGATAAAAATGGATGTAGAGTGGATAAAAATGGATGTAGATTGGATAAAATGGATGTAGAGTGGATAAAAATGGATGTAGATTATATAAATTGGATGTAGAGTATATAAAATGGATGTAGAGTGGATAAAAATGGATGTCGAGTGGATAAAATGGATGTAGAGTGGATAAAAATGGATGTAGATTGGACAAAATGGATGTAGAGTTAATAAAAATGGATGTAGAGTGGATAAAATGGATGTATAGTGGATAAAAATGGATGTAGAGTAGATAAAATAGATGTAGAGTGGATAAAAATGGATGTAGAGTGGATAAAATGGATGTAGAGTGGATAAAATGGATGTAGAGTTCATAAAAATGGATGTAGAGTGGATAAAAATGGATGTAGATTGGACAAAATGGATGTAGAGTTAATAAAAATGGATGTAGAGTGGATATAATGGATGTAGAGAGGATAAAATGGATGTGGAGTGGATAACAATGTATTTAGAGTGGATAAAATGGATGTAGAGTGGATAAAATGGATGTAGAGTGGATAAAATGGATGTAGAGTTCATAAAAATGGATGTAGAGTGGATAAAAATGGATGTAGATTGGATAAAATGGATGTAGAGTGGACAAAAATGGATGTAGAGTGGAAATAATGGATGTAGAGAGGATAAAATGGATGTAGAGTGGATAAAATGGATGTACAGTTAATAAAAATGGATGTAGAGTGGAAATAATGGATGTAGAGAGGATAAAATGGATGTAGAGTGGATAATATGGATGTAGAGTTCATAAAAATGGATGTATAGTGGATAAAAATGGATGTAGAGTGGATAAAATGGATGTAGAGTGGATAAAAATGGATGTAGAGAGGATAAAATGGATGTAGAGTGGATACAATGGATGTACAGTTAATAAAAATGGATGTAGAGTGGAAATAATGGATGTAGAGAGGATAAAATGGATGTAGAGTGGATAAAATGGATGTAGAGTTCATAAAAATGGATGTAGAGTTCATAAAAATGGATGTAGAGTGGATAAAAATGGATGTAGATTGGATAAAATGGATGTAGAGTTGATAAAATGGATGTAGGGTTAATAAAAATGGATGTAGAGTGGAAATAATGGATGTAGAGAGGATAAAATGGATGTAGAGCGGATAAAATGGATGTAGAGTTCATAAAAATGGATGTAGAGTTGATAAAAATGGATGTAGATTGGATAAAATGGATGTGGACTGGATAACAATGGATGTAGAGAGGATATAATGGATGTAGAGAGGATAAAATGGATGTGGAGTGGATAACAATGGATGTAGAGTGGATAAAATGGATGTAGAGTGGATAAAATGGATGTAGAGTGGATAAAATGGTTGTAGAGTGGATAAAATGGATGTAGAGTGGATAAAACGGATGTAGAGTGGATAAAAATGGATGTAGAGTGGATACAATGGTTGTAGAGTGGATAAAAATGGATATAGGGTAGATAAAATGGATGTAGAGTTAATAAAAATGGATGTAGAGTGGATATAATGGATGTAGAGAGGATAAAATGGATGTAGAGTGGATAAAACGGATGTAGAGTGGATAAAAATGGATGTAGAGTTGATAAAATGGATGTAAAGTGGATAAAATGGATGTAGAGTTAATAAAATTGGATGTAGAGTGGATAAAATGGATGTAGAGTTGATAAAAATGGATGTAGAGTGGATAAAAATGGATGTCGGGTGGATAAAATGGATGTAGAGTGGATAAAAATAGATGTAGAGTGGATAAAATGGATGTAGAGTGCATAAAAATGGATGTAGAGTGAATAAAATGGATGTAGAGTGGATAAAATGAATGTACAGTTAATAAAAATGGATGTAGAGTGGATAAAAATGGATGTAGAGTGGATAAAATGGATGTAGAGTCGATAAAATGGATGTAGAGTGGATAAAAATGGATGTAGAGTGGATAAAATGGATGTAGAGTGCATAAAAATGGATGTTGAGTGGATAAAATGGATGTAGAGTGGATAAAATGGATGTAAAGTGGATAAAAATGGATGTAGAGTGGATAAAATGGATGTAGAGTGGATAAAATGGATGTAGAGTGGATAAAAATGGATGTAGAGTGGATAAAATGGTTGTAGAGTGGATAAAATGGATGTAGAGTTGATAAAAATGGATGTAGAGTGGATACAATGGATGTAGAGTGCATAAAAATGGATGTTGAGTGGATAAAATGGATGTAGAGTGGATAAAATGGATGTAAAGTGGATAAAAATGGATGTAGAGTGGATAAAATGGATGTAGAGTGGATAAAATGGATGTAGAGTGGATAAAAATGGATGTAGAGTGGATAAAATGGTTGTAGAGTGGATAAAATGGATGTAGAGTTGATAAAAATGGATGTAGAGTGGATAAAACGGATGTAGAGTGGATAAAAATGGATGTAGATTGGATAAAATGGATGTAGAGTTAATAAAAGTGGATGTAGAGTGGATAAAATGGATGTAGAGTTGATAAAAATGGATGTAGAGTGGATAAAAATGGATGTAGAGTGGATAAAATGGATGTAGAATGGATAAAATGGATGTAAAGTGGATAAAAATGGATGTCGAGTGGATAAAATGGATGTAGAGTGGATAAAAATAGATGTAGAGAGGATAAAATGGAAGTAGAGTGGATAAAAATGGATGTAGAGTGGATAAAAATGGATGTAGAGTGGATAAAATGGATGTAGAGTGGATAAAAATGGATGTAGAGAGGATAAAATGGATGTAGAGTGGATAAAATGGATGTACAGTTAATAAAAATGGATGTAGAGTGGAAATAATGGATGTAGAGAGGATAAAATGGATGTAGAGTGGATAAAATGGATGTAGAGTTCATAAAAATGGATGTAGAGTGGATAAAAATGGATGTAGATTGGATAAAATGGATGTAGAGTTGATAAAATGGATGTAAAGTGGATAAAATGGATGTAGAGTTAATAAAAATGGATGTACAGTGGAAATAATGGATGTAGAGAGGATAAAATGGATGTAGAGTGGATAAAATGGATGTAGAGTTCATAAAAATGGATGTAGAGTGGATAAAATGGATGAAGAGTGGATAAAATGGTTGTAGAGTGCATAAAAATGGATGTTGAGGGGATAAAATGGATGTAGAGTGGATAAAATGGATGTACATTTAATAAAAATGGATGTAGAGTGGATAAAAATGGATGTCGAGTGGATAAAATGGATGTAGAGTTGATAAAAATGGATGTAGAGTGGCTAAAATGGATGTAGAGTGGAGAAAAATAGATGTAGAGAGGATAAAATGGATGTAGAGTGGATAAAATGGATGTAGAGTTCATAAAAATGGATGTAGAGTGGATAAAAATGGATGTAGATTGGATAAAATGGCTGTAGAGTTGATAAAATGGATGTAAAGTGGATAAAATGGATGTAGAGTTAATAAAAATGGATGTAGAGTGGAAATAATGGATGTAGAGAGGATAAAATGGATGTAGAGTGGATAAAAATGGATGTAGAGTGGATAAAAATGGATGTAGAGTGGATAAAATGGATGTAGAGTGGATAAAAATGGATGTAGAGAGGATAAAATGGATGTAGAGTGGATAAAATGGATGTACAGTTAATAAAAATGGATGTAGAGTGGAAATAATGGATGTAGAGAGGATAAAATGGATGTAGAGTTCATAAAAATGGATGTAGAGTGGATAAAAATGGATGTAGATTGGATAAAATGGATGTAGAGTTGATAAAATGGATGTAAAGTGGATAAAATGGATGTAGAGTTAATAAAAATGGATGTAGAGTGGAAATAATGGATGTAGAGAGGATAAAATGGATGTAGAGCGGATAAAATGGATGTAGAGTTCATAAAAATGGATGTAGAGTGGATAAAAATGGATGTAGATTGGATAAAATGGATGTAGAGTTAATAAAAATGGATGTAGAGTGGATAAAATGGATGTAGAGTTGATAAAAATGGATGTAGAGTGGATAAAAATGGATGTAGATTGGATAAAATGGATGTAGAGTGGATAAAAATGGATGTAGATTATATAAATTGGATGTAGAGTATATAAAATGGATGTAGAGTGGATAAAAATGGATGTCGAGTGGATAAAATGGATGTAGAGTGGATAAAAATGGATGTAGATTGGACAAAATGGATGTAGAGTTAATAAAAATGGATGTAGAGTGGATAAAATGGATGTATAGTGGATAAAAATGGATGTAGAGTAGATAAAATAGATGTAGAGTGGATAAAAATGGATGTAGAGTGGATAAAATGGATGTAGAGTGGATAAAATGGATGTAGAGTTCATAAAAATGGATGTAGAGTGGATAAAAATGGATGTAGATTGGACAAAATGGATGTAGAGTTAATAAAAATGGATGTAGAGTGGATATAATGGATGTAGAGAGGATAAAATGGATGTGGAGTGGATAACAATGGATTTAGAGTGGATAAAATGGATGTAGATTGGATAAAATGGATGTAGAGTGGATAAAAATGGATGTAGATTATATAAATTGGATGTAGAGTATATAAAATGGATGTAGAGTGGATAAAAATGGATGTCGAGTGGATAAAATGGATGTAGAGTGGATAAAAATGGATGTAGATTGGACAAAATGGATGTAGAGTTAATAAAAATGGATGTAGAGTGGATAAAATGGATGTATAGTGGATAAAAATGGATGTAGAGTAGATAAAATAGATGTAGAGTGGATAAAAATGGATGTAGAGTGGATAAAATGGATGTAGAGTGGATAAAATGGATGTAGAGTTCATAAAAATGGATGTAGAGTGGATAAAAATGGATGTAGATTGGACAAAATGGATGTAGAGTTAATAAAAATGGATGTAGAGTGGATATAATGGATGTAGAGAGGATAAAATGGATGTGGAGTGGATAACAATGGATTTAGAGTGGATAAAATGGATGTAGAGTGGATAAAATGGATGTAGAGTGGATAAAATGGATGTAGAGTTCATAAAAATGGATGTAGAGTGGATAAAAATGGATGTAGATTGGATAAAATGGATGTAGAGTGGACAAAAATGGATGTAGAGTGGAAATAATGGATGTAGAGAGGATAAAATGGATGTAGAGTGGATAAAATGGATGTACAGTTAATAAAAATGGATGTAGAGTGGAAATAATGGATGTAGAGAGGATAAAATGGATGTAGAGTGGATAATATGGATGTAGAGTTCATAAAAATGGATGTAGAGTGGATAAAAATGGATGTAGAGTGGATAAAATGGATGTAGAGTGGATAAAAATGGATGTAGAGAGGATAAAATGGATGTAGAGTGGATACAATGGATGTACAGTTAATAAAAATGGATGTAGAGTGGAAATAATGGATGTAGAGAGGATAAAATGGATGTAGAGTGGATAAAATGGATGTAGAGTTCATAAAAATGGATGTAGAGTTCATAAAAATGGATGTAGAGTGGATAAAAATGGATGTAGAGTGGATAAAATGGATGTAGAGTTGATAAAATGGATGTAGGGTTAATAAAAATGGATGTAGAGTGGAAATAATGGATGTAGAGAGGATAAAATGGATGTAGAGCGGATAAAATGGATGTAGAGTTCATAAAAATGGATGTAGAGTTGATAAAAATGGATGTAGATTGGATAAAATGGATGTGGACTGGATAACAATGGATGTAGAGAGGATATAATGGATGTAGAGAGGATAAAATGGATGTGGAGTGGATAACAATGGATGTAGAGTGGATAAAATGGATGTAGAGTGGATAAAATGGATGTAGAGTGGATAAAATGGTTGTAGAGTGGATAAAATGGATGTAGAGTGGATAAAACGGATGTAGAGTGGATAAAAATGGATGTAGAGTGGATACAATGGTTGTAGAGTGGATAAAAATGGATATAGGGTAGATAAAATGGATGTAGAGTTAATAAAAATGGATGTAGAGTGGATATAATGGATGTAGAGAGGATAAAATGGATGTAGAGTGGATAAAACGGATGTAGAGTGGATAAAAATGGATGTAGAGTTGATAAAATGGATGTAAAGTGGATAAAATGGATGTAGAGTTAATAAAATTGGATGTAGAGTGGATAAAATGGATGTAGAGTTGATAAAAATGGATGTAGAGTGGATAAAAATGGATGTCGGGTGGATAAAATGGATGTAGAGTGGATAAAAATAGATGTAGAGTGGATAAAATGGATGTAGAGTGCATAAAAATGGATGTAGAGTGAATAAAATGGATGTAGAGTGGATAAAATGAATGTACAGTTAATAAAAATGGATGTAGAGTGGATAAAAATGGATGTAGAGTGGATAAAATGGATGTAGAGTGGATAAAAATGGATGTAGAGTGGATAAAAATGGATGTAGAGTGGATAAAATGGATGTAGAGTGCATAAAAATGGATGTTGAGTGGATAAAATGGATGTAGAGTGGATAAAATGGATGTAAAGTGGATAAAAATGGATGTAGAGTGGATAAAATGGATGTAGAGTGGATAAAATGGATGTAGAGTGGATAAAAATGGATGTAGAGTGGATAAAATGGTTGTAGAGTGGATAAAATGGATGTAGAGTTGATAAAAATGGATGTAGAGTGGATACAATGGATGTAGAGTGCATAAAAATGGATGTTGAGTGGATAAAATGGATGTAGAGTGGATAAAATGGATGTAAAGTGGATAAAAATGGATGTAGAGTGGATAAAATGGATGTAGAGTGGATAAAATGGATGTAGAGTGGATAAAAATGGATGTAGAGTGGATAAAATGGTTGTAGAGTGGATAAAATGGATGTAGAGTTGATAAAAATGGATGTAGAGTGGATAAAACGGATGTAGAGTGGATAAAAATGGATGTAGATTGGATAAAATGGATGTAGAGTTAATAAAAGTGGATGTAGAGTGGATAAAATGGATGTAGAGTTGATAAAAATGGATGTAGAGTGGATAAAAATGGATGTAGAGTGGATAAAATGGATGTAGAATGGATAAAATGGATGTAAAGTGGATAAAAATGGATGTCGAGTGGATAAAATGGATGTAGAGTGGATAAAAATAGATGTAGAGAGGATAAAATGGAAGTAGAGTGGATAAAAATGGATGTAGAGTGGATAAAAATGGATGTAGAGTGGATAAAATGGATGTAGAGTGGATAAAAATGGATGTAGAGAGGATAAAATGGATGTAGAGTGGATAAAATGGATGTACAGTTAATAAAAATGGATGTAGAGTGGAAATAATGGATGTAGAGAGGATAAAATGGATGTAGAGTGGATAAAATGGATGTAGAGTTCATAAAAATGGATGTAGAGTGGATAAAAATGGATGTAGATTGGATAAAATGGATGTAGAGTTGATAAAATGGATGTAAAGTGGATAAAATGGATGTAGAGTTAATAAAAATGGATGTACAGTGGAAATAATGGATGTAGAGAGGATAAAATGGATGTAGAGTGGATAAAATGGATGTAGAGTTCATAAAAATGGATGTAGAGTGGATAAAATGGATGAAGAGTGGATAAAATGGTTGTAGAGTGCATAAAAATGGATGTTGAGGGGATAAAATGGATGTAGAGTGGATAAAATGGATGTACATTTAATAAAAATGGATGTAGAGTGGATAAAAATGGATGTAGAGTGGATAAAATGGATGTAAAGTGGATAAAAATGGATGTCGAGTGGATAAAATGGATGTAGAGTGGAGAAAAATAGATGTAGAGAGGATAAAATGGATGTAGAGTGGATAAAATGGATGTAGAGTTCATAAAAATGGATGTAGAGTGGATAAAAATGGATGTAGATTGGATAAAATGGCTGTAGAGTTGATAAAATGGATGTAAAGTGGATAAAATGGATGTAGAGTTAATAAAAATGGATGTAGAGTGGAAATAATGGATGTAGAGAGGATAAAATGGATGTAGAGTGGATAAAAATGGATGTAGAGTGGATAAAAATGGATGTAGAGTGGATAAAATGGATGTAGAGTGGATAAAAATGGATGTAGAGAGGATAAAATGGATGTAGAGTGGATAAAATGGATGTACAGTTAATAAAAATGGATGTAGAGTGGAAATAATGGATGTAGAGAGGATAAAATGGATGTAGAGTTCATAAAAATGGATGTAGAGTGGATAAAAATGGATGTAGATTGGATAAAATGGATGTAGAGTTGATAAAATGGATGTAAAGTGGATAAAATGGATGTAGAGTTAATAAAAATGGATGTAGAGTGGAAATAATGGATGTAGAGAGGATAAAATGGATGTAGAGCGGATAAAATGGATGTAGAGTTCATAAAAATGGATGTAGAGTGGATAAAAATGGATGTAGATTGGATAAAATGGATGTAGAGTTAATAAAAATGGATGTAGAGTGGATAAAATGGATGTAGAGTTGATAAAAATGGATGTAGAGTGGATAAAAATGGATGTAGATTGGATAAAATGGATGTAGAGTGGATAAAAATGGATGTAGATTATATAAATTGGATGTAGAGTATATAAAATGGATGTAGAGTGGATAAAAATGGATGTCGAGTGGATAAAAAGGATGTAGAGTGGATAAAAATGGATGTAGATTGGACAAAATGGATGTAGAGTTAATAAAAATGGATGTAGAGTGGATAAAATGGATGTATAGTGGATAAAAATGGATGTAGAGTAGATAAAATAGATGTAGAGTGGATAAAAATGGATGTAGAGTGGATAAAATGGATGTAGAGTGGATAAAATGGATGTAGAGTTCATAAAAATGGATGTAGAGTGGATAAAAATGGATGTAGATTGGACAAAATGGATGTAGAGTTAATAAAAATGGATGTAGAGTGGATATAATGGATGTAGAGAGGATAAAATGGATGTGGAGTGGATAACAATGGATTTAGAGTGGATAAAATGGATGTAGAGTGGATAAAATGGATGTAGAGTGGATAAAATGGATGTAGAGTTCATAAAAATGGATGTAGAGTGGATAAAAATGGATGTAGATTGGATAAAATGGATGTAGAGTGGACAAAAATGGATGTAGAGTGGAAATAATGGATGTAGAGAGGATAAAATGGATGTAGAGTGGATAAAATGGATGTACAGTTAATAAAAATGGATGTAGAGTGGAAATAATGGATGTAGAGAGGATAAAATGGATGTAGAGTGGATAATATGGATGTAGAGTTCATAAAAATGGATGTATAGTGGATAAAAATGGATGTAGAGTGGATAAAATGGATGTAGAGTGGATAAAAATGGATGTAGAGAGGATAAAATGGATGTAGAGTGGATACAATGGATGTACAGTTAATAAAAATGGATGTAGAGTGGAAATAATGGATGTAGAGAGGATAAAATGGATGTAGAGTGGATAAAATGGATGTAGAGTTCATAAAAATGGATGTAGAGTTCATAAAAATGGATGTAGAGTGGATAAAAATGGATGTAGATTGGATAAAATGGATGTAGAGTTGATAAAATGGATGTAGGGTTAATAAAAATGGATGTAGAGTGGAAATAATGGATGTAGAGAGGATAAAATGGATGTAGAGCGGATAAAATGGATGTAGAGTTCATAAAAATGGATGTAGAGTTGATAAAAATGGATGTAGATTGGATAAAATGGATGTGGAGTGGATAACAATGGATGTAGAGAGGATATAATGGATGTAGAGAGGATAAAATGGATGTGGAGTGGACAACAATGGATGTAGAGTGGATAAAATGGATGTAGAGTTGATAAAAATGGATGTAGAGTGGATAAAACGGATGTAGAGTGGATAAAAATGGATGTAGAGTGGATACAATGGTTGTAGAGTGGATAAAAATGGATATAGGGTAGATAAAATGGATGTAGAGTTAATAAAAATGGATGTAGAGTGGATATAATGGATGTAGAGAGGATAAAATGGATGTAGAGTGGATAAAACGGATGTAGAGTGGATAAAAATGGATGTAGAGTTGATAAAATGGATGTAAAGTGGATAAAATGGATGTAGAGTTAATAAAATTGGATGTAGAGTGGATAAAATGGATGTAGAGTTGATAAAAATGGATGTAGAGTGGATAAAAATGGATGTCGGGTGGATAAAATGGATGTAGAGTGGATAAAAATGGATGTAGAGTGGATAAAATGGATGTAGAGTTGATAAAAATGGATGTAGAGTGGATAAAAATGGATGTAGAGTGGATAAAATGGATGTAGAATGGATAAAATGGATGTAAAGTGGATAAAAATGGATGTCGAGTGGATAAAATGGATGTAGAGTGGATAAAAATAGATGTAGAGAGGATAAAATGGAAGTAGAGTGGATAAAATGGATGTAAAGTGGATAAAAATGGATGTAGAGTGGATAAAATGGATGTAGAGTGGATAAAATGGATGTAGAGTGGATAAAAATGGATGTAGAGTGGATAAAATGGATGTAGAGTTGATAAAAATGGATGTAGAGTGGATACAATGGATGTAGAGTGCATAAAAATGGATGTTGAGTGGATAAAATGGATGTAGAGTGGATAAAATGGATGTAAAGTGGATAAAAATGGATGTAGAGTGGATAAAATGGATGTAGAGTGGATAAAATGGATGTAGAGTGGATAAAAATGGATGTAGAGTGGATAAAATGGTTGTAGAGTGGATAAAATGGATGTAGAGTTGATAAAAATGGATGTAGAGTGGATAAAACGGATGTAGAGTGGATAAAAATGGATGTAGATTGGATAAAATGGATGTAGAGTTAATAAAAGTGGATGTAGAGTGGATAAAATGGATGTAGAGTTGATAAAAATGGATGTAGAGTGGATAAAAATGGATGTAGAGTGGATAAAATGGATGTAGAATGGATAAAATGGATGTAAAGTGGATAAAAATGGATGTCGAGTGGATAAAATGGATGTAGAGTGGATAAAAATAGATGTAGAGAGGATAAAATGGAAGTAGAGTGGATAAAAATGGATGTAGAGTGGATAAAAATGGATGTAGAGTGGATAAAATGGATGTAGAGTGGATAAAAATGGATGTAGAGAGGATAAAATGGATGTAGAGTGGATAAAATGGATGTACAGTTAATAAAAATGGATGTAGAGTGGAAATAATGGATGTAGAGAGGATAAAATGGATGTAGAGTGGATAAAATGGATGTAGAGTTCATAAAAATGGATGTAGAGTTGATAAAAATGGATGTAGATTGGATAAAATGGATGTAGAGTTGATAAAATGGATGTAAAGTGGATAAAATGGATGTAGAGTTAATAAAAATGGATGTACAGTGGAAATAATGGATGTAGAGAGGATAAAATGGATGTAGAGTGGATAAAATGGATGTAGAGTTCATAAAAATGGATGTAGAGTGGATAAAATGGATGAAGAGTGGATAAAATGGTTGTAGAGTGCATAAAAATGGATGTTGAGGGGATAAAATGGATGTAGAGTGGATAAAATGGATGTACATTTAATAAAAATGGATGTAGAGTGGATAAAATGGATGTAGAGTGGATAAAATGGATGTAAAGTGGATAAAAATGGATGTCGAGTGGATAAAATGGATGTAGAGTGGAGAAAAATAGATGTAGAGAGGATAAAATGGATGTAGAGTGGATAAAATGGATGTAGAGTTCATAAAAATGGATGTAGAGTGGATAAAAATGGATGTAGATTGGATAAAATGGCTGTAGAGTTGATAAAATGGATGTAAAGTGGATAAAATGGATGTAGAGTTAATAAAAATGGATGTAGAGTGGAAATAATGGATGTAGAGAGGATAAAATGGATGTAGAGTGGATAAAAATGGATGTAGAGTGGATAAAAATGGATGTAGAGTGGATAAAATGGATGTAGAGTGGATAAAAATGGATGTAGAGTGGATAAAATGGATGTAGAGTGGATAAAATGGATGTACAGTTAATAAAAATGGATGTAGAGTGGAAATAATGGATGTAGAGAGGATAAAATGGATGTAGAGTTCATAAAAATGGATGTAGAGTGGATAAAAATGGATGTAGAGTGGATAAAATGGATGTAGAGTTGATAAAATGGATGTAAAGTGGATAAAATGGATGTAGAGTTAATAAAAATGGATGTAGAGTGGAAATAATGGATGTAGAGAGGATAAAATGGATGTAGAGCGGATAAAATGGATGTAGAGTTCATAAAAATGGATGTAGAGTGGATAAAAATGGATGTAGATTGGATAAAATGGATGTAGAGTTAATAAAAATGGATGTAGAGTGGATAAAATGGATGTAGAGTTGATAAAAATGGATGTAGAGTGGATAAAAATGGATGTAGATTGGATAAAATGGATGTAGAGTGGATAAAAATGGATGTAGATTATATAAATTGGATGTAGAGTATATAAAATGGATGTAGAGTGGATAAAAATGGATGTCGAGTGGATAAAAAGGATGTAGAGTGGATAAAAATGGATGTAGATTGGACAAAATGGATGTAGAGTTAATAAAAATGGATGTAGAGTGGATAAAATGGATGTATAGTGGATAAAAATGGATGTAGAGTAGATAAAATAGATGTAGAGTGGATAAAAATGGATGTAGAGTGGATAAAATGGATGTAGAGTGGATAAAATGGATGTAGAGTTCATAAAAATGGATGTAGAGTGGATAAAAATGGATGTAGATTGGATAAAATGGATGTAGAGTTAATAAAAATGGATGTAGAGTGGATATAATGGATGTAGAGAGGATAAAATGGATGTGGAGTGGATAACAATGGATTTAGAGTGGATAAAATGGATGTAGAGTGGATAAAATGGATGTAGAGTGGATAAAATGGATGTAGAGTTCATAAAAATGGATGTAGAGTGGATAAAAATGGATGTAGATTGGATAAAATGGATGTAGAGTGGACAAAAATGGATGTAGAGTGGAAATAATGGATGTAGAGAGGATAAAATGGATGTAGAGTGGATAAAATGGATGTACAGTTAATAAAAATGGATGTAGAGTGGAAATAATGGATGTAGAGAGGATAAAATGGATGTAGAGTGGATAATATGGATGTAGAGTTCATAAAAATGGATGTATAGTGGATAAAAATGGATGTAGAGTGGATAAAATGGATGTAGAGTGGATAAAAATGGATGTAGAGAGGATAAAATGGATGTAGAGTGGATACAATGGATGTACAGTTAATAAAAATGGATGTAGAGTGGAAATAATGGATGTAGAGAGGATAAAATGGATGTAGAGTGGATAAAATGGATGTAGAGTTCATAAAAATGGATGTAGAGTTCATAAAAATGGATGTAGAGTGGATAAAAATGGATGTAGATTGGATAAAATGGATGTAGAGTGGATAAAATGGATGTAGGGTTAATAAAAATGGATGTAGAGTGGAAATAATGGATGTAGAGAGGATAAAATGGATGTAGAGCGGATAAAATGGATGTAGAGTTCATAAAAATGGATGTAGAGTTGATAAAAATGGATGTAGATTGGATAAAATGGATGTGGAGTGGATAACAATGGATGTAGAGAGGATATAATGGATGTAGAGAGGATAAAATGGATGTGGAGTGGACAACAATGGATGTAGAGTGGATAAAATGGATGTAGAGTTGATAAAAATGGATGTAGAGTGGATAAAATGGATGTAGAGTGGATAAAAATGGATGTAGAGTGGATACAATGGTTGTAGAGTGGATAAAAATGGATATAGGGTAGATAAAATGGATGTAGAGTTAATAAAAATGGATGTAGAGTGGATATAATGGATGTAGAGAGGATAAAATGGATGTAGAGTGGATAAAATGGATGTAGAGTGGATAAAAATGGATGTAGAGTTGATAAAATGGATGTAAAGTGGATAAAATGGATGTAGAGTTAATAAAATTGGATGTAGAGTGGATAAAATGGATGTAGAGTTGATAAAAATGGATGTAGAGTGGATAAAAATGGATGTCGGGTGGATAAAATGGATGTAGAGTGGATAAAATGGATGTAGAGTGGATAAAATGGATGTAGAGTGCATAAAAATGGATGTAGAGTGAATAAAATGGATGTAGAGTGGATAAAATGAATGTACAGTTAATAAAAATGGATGTAGAGTGGATAAAAATGGATGTAGAGTGGATAAAATGGATGTAGAGTCGATAAAATGGATGTAGAGTGGATAAAAATGGATGTAGAGTGGATAAAATGGATGTAGAGTGCATAAAAATGGATGTTGAGTGGATAAAATGGATGTAGAGTGGATAAAATGGATGTAAAGTGGATAAAAATGGATGTAGAGTGGATAAAATGGATGTAGAGTGGATAAAATGGATGTAGAGTGGATAAAAATGGATGTAGAGTGGATAAAATGGTTGTAGAGTGGATAAAATGGATGTAGAGTTGATAAAAATGGATGTAGAGTGGATAAAACGGATGTAGAGTGGATAAAAATGGATGTAGAGTGGATACAATGGATGTAGAGTGCATAAAAATGGATGTTGAGTGGATAAAATGGATGTAGAGTGGATAGAATGGATGTAAAGTGGATAAAAATGGATGTAGAGTGGATAAAATGGATGTAGAGTGGATAAAATGGATGTAGAGTGGATAAAAATGGATGTAGAGTGGATAAAATGGTTGTAGAGTGGATAAAATGGATGTAGAGTTGATAAAAATGGATGTAGAGTGGATAAAACGGATGTAGAGTGGATAAAAATGGATGTAGAGTGGATACAATGGTTGTAGAGTGGATAAAAATGGATATAGGGTAGATAAAATGGATGTAGAGTTAATAAAAATGGATGTAGAGTGGATATAATGGATGTAGAGTTGATAAAAATGGATGTAGAGTGGATAAAAATGGATGTAGATTGGATAAAATGGATGTAGAGTGGATAAAAATGGATGTAGAGTATATAAATTGGATGTAGAGTATATAAAATGGATGTAGAGTGGATAAAAATGGATGTCAAGTGGATAAAATGAATGTAGAGTGGATAAAAATGGATGTAGAGTGGATAAAAATGGATGTAGAGTGGATAAAATGGATGTAGAGTGGATAAAAATGGATGTAGAGAGGATAAAATGGATGTAGAGTGGATAAAATGGATGTACAGTTAATAAAATTGGATGTAGAGTGGAAATAATGGATGTAGAGAGTGTTACGAGCCGGGCGAGTTTGTTTGAACGCGGTAGTAATAAATCGAACAAAGAAGATTTATTGCACGTTAATGCGTGAAAAGGTGCGATAATGAGCTTGCCGGAAAACTCTCGGCGACGTGGCCTCTGGATCGACAAGCTGTTACCGTTTTGTTTCTACTGTTATATCAATAATATCCCATGTCGGATTTTCTTGGCGACGTGGCCTCTGAGTCGATTAAGGATATTATCTAAGTGACTCTAGGATAGAACAAGTAGGGATAACGAACTAGAATCCGCAAATCTCGGCGACTAGGCCTCTGGGTCGGGTAACAATTTACGTAAACAGAACTAAATTCCCGTAACTTATATTTTGTTTCACTCCGAGCGGTATGAGTGAATAATTGTGAGACGTTACTCAGTACTTCTATTCTTATATATATTCGTGAGGAAAGGTATTATTCTAATTTCAAAATAATGTTGGAATCAAATTAGAATTTAAAAATATTCTTTGGTATATTCTAAAATCAACGAGAGTTTACAATAAAAGTCTTTGGTCAATTTACAGTACTTGTTTAGTGTTCTGTGTAATAGAATATAGAGCAATGAAATAAAATAATATAACCGTACTTAGTGAGTCGAGGTTTACCCTTGGGCAGTGACGATTTACGATCTCCTTTGTACGTTATGGTCAAAAAGCCTAAGCTTCGAGTTGACTCTAACGCCTGAGTATTACGGGGGAAATTCAAGACTGAACGAGTTTAAAACTGCCGTAAGAAAACGCGTACGCTTCTAAGGTTGAAATTATGCTTCAAAAGGAAATAATCCAATATCGCTATGTACTGTTCGAAAGTCTAACTAGGAAGAACCCACGAGGTCTTGAAAACCTCGTCTTATATAGGTCTCTCGGTGTAGGGGAGGTTGCGATAAGGGCCAAAATTTGGTAGTGGGAAGATGCTGTGGCCATACAGAGAAGGTTTAGGAAAAATGACGTAACTGTCGTAGGAATACATCGGCATAGTAAGTTAGTATAATGCACGGCTCTATGGATAGGTTAGAGAGAGAAAGGATGAGAGAGTAAGTGAGTGAGAGAGTATCGTAGGACGGGGGTCGTAGGGCACTCGAGATATCTATGTAAGAGAGGTCCGTGGCAGGCGACTTGCGACGATTTTAAGGAAAGAAGAAAACTCTAACGTTCTATGCATTTAAAATAATATTATAAAGGCGCCTTCTTGTCGCCAAGTGTAAATTCACGAACCGAAAAATTCGGTTCGACGGATGCATCCGTAACAAGAGGATAAAATGGATGTAGAGTGGATAAAATGGATGTAGAGTTCATAAAAATGGATGTAGAGTGGATAAAAATGGATGTAGATTGGATAAAATGGATGTAGAGTTGATAAAATGGATGTAAAGTGGATAAAATGGATGTAGAGTTAATAAAAATGGATGTACAGTGGAAATAATGGATGTAGAGAGGATAAAATGGATGTAGAGTGGATAAAATGGATGTAGAGTTCATAAAAATGGATGTAGAGTGGATAAAATGGATGAAGAGTGGATAAAATGGTTGTAGAGTGCATAAAAATGGATGTTGAGGGGATAAAATGGATGTAGAATGGATAAAATGGATGTACATTTAATAAAAATGGATGCAGAGTGGCTAAAAATGGATGTAGAGTGGATAAAATGGATGTAAAGTGGATAAAAATGGATGTCGAGTGGATAAAATGGATGTAGAGTGGAGAAAAATAGATGTAGAGAGGATAAAATGGATGTAGAGTGGATAAAATGGATGTAGAGTTCATAAAAATGGATGTAGAGTGGATAAAAATGGATGTAGATTGGATAAAATGGATGTAGAGTTGATAAAATGGATGTAAAGTGGATAAAATGGATGAAGAGTTAATAAAAATGGATGTAGAGTGGAAATAATGGATGTAGAGAGGATAAAATGGATGTAGAGTGGATAAAAATGGATGTAGAGTGGATAAAAATGGATGTAGAGTGGATAAAATGGATGTAGAGTGGATAAAAATGGATGTAGAGAGGATAAAATGGATGTAGAGTGGATAAAATGGATGTACAGTTAATAAAAATGGATGTAGAGTGGAAATAATGGATGTAGAGAGGATAAAATGGATGTAGAGTTCATAAAAATGGATGTAGAGTGGATAAAAATGGATGTAGACTGGATAAAATGGATGTAGAGTTGATAAAATGGATGTAAAGTGGATAAAATGGATGTAGAGTTAATAAAAATGGATGTAGAGTGGAAATAATGGATGTAGAGAGGATAAAATGGATGTAGAGTTCATAAAAATGGATGTAGAGTGGATAAAAATGGATGTAGATTGGATAAAATGGATGTAGAGTTAATAAAAGTGGATGTAGAGTGGATAAAATGGATGTAGAGTTGATAAAAATGGATGTAGAGTGGATAAAAATGGATGTAGATTGGATAAAATGGATGTAGAGTGGATAAAAATGGATGTAGATTATATAAATTGGATGTAGAGTATATAAAATGGATGTAGAGTGGATAAAAATGGATGTCGAGTGGATAAAATGGATGTAGAGTGGATAAAAATGGATGTAGATTGGTCAAAATGGATGTAGAGTTAATAAAAATGGATGTAGAGTGGATAAAATGGATGTATAGTGGATAAAAATGGATGTAGAGTAGATAAAATAGATGTAGAGTGGATAAAAATGGATGTAGAGTGGATAAAATGGATGTAGAGTGGATAAAATGGATGTAGAGTTCATAAAAATGGATGTAGAGTGGATAAAAATGGATGTAGATTGGATAAAAAGGATGTAGAGTTGATAAAATGGATGTAAAGTGGATAAAATGGATGAAGAGTTAATAAAAATGGATGTAGAGTGGAAATAATGGATGTAGAGAGGATAAAATGGATGAGAGTGGATAAAAATGGATGTAGAGTGGATAAAAATGGATGTAGAGTGGATAAAATGGATGTAGAGTGGATAAAAATGGATGTAGAGAGGATAAAATGGATGTAGAGTGGATAAAATGGATGTACAGTTAATAAAAATGGATGTAGAGTGGAAATAATGGATGTAGAGAGGATAAAATGGATGTAGAGTGGATAAAATGGATGTAGAGTTCATAAAAATGGATGTAGAGTGGATAAAAATGGATGTAGATTGGATAAAATGGATGTAGAGTTGATAAAATGGATGTAAAGTGGATAAAATGGATGTAGAGTTAATAAAAATGGATGTAGAGTGGAAATAATGGATGTAGAGAGGATAAAATGGATGTAGAGCGGATAAAATGGATGTAGAGTTCATAAAAATGGATGTAGAGTGGATAAAAATGGATGTAGATTGGATAAAATGGATGTAGAGTTAATAAAAGTGGATGTAGAGTGGATAAAATGGATGTAGAGTTGATAAAAATGGATGTAGAGTGGATAAAAATGGATGTAGAGTGGATAAAATGGATGTAGAATGGATAAAATGGATGTAGAGTTGATAAAATGGATGTAAAGTGGATAAAATGGATGAAGAGTTAATAAAAATGGATGTAGAGTGGAAATAATGGATGTAGAGAGGATAAAATGGATGTAGAGTGGATAAAAATGGATGTAGAGTGGATAAAAATGGATGTAGAGTGGATAAAATGGATGTAGAGTGGATAAAAATGGATGTAGAGAGGATAAAATGGATGTAGAGTGGATAAAATGGATGTACAGTTAATAAAAATGGATGTAGAGTGGAAATAATGGATGTAGAGAGGATAAAATGGATGTAGAGTGGATAAAAATGGATGTAGAGTGGATAAAAATGGATGTAGAGTGGATAAAATGGATGTAGAGTGGATAAAAATGGATGTAGAGAGGATAAAATGGATGTAGAGTGGATAAAATGGATGTACAGTTAATAAAAATGGATGTAGAGTGGAAATAATGGATGTAGAGAGGATAAAATGGATGTAGAGTTCATAAAAATGGATGTAGAGTGGATAAAAATGGATGTAGATTGGATAAAATGGATGTAGAGTGGATAAAAATGGATGTAGATTATATAAATTGGATGTAGAGTATATAAAATGGATGTAGAGTGGATAAAAATGGATGTCGAGTGGATAAAATGGATGTAGAGTGGATAAAAATGGATGTAGATTGGTCAAAATGGATGTAGAGTTAATAAAAATGGATGTAGAGTGGATAAAATGGATGTATAGTGGATAAAAATGGATGTAGAGTAGATAAAATAGATGTAGAGTGGATAAAAATGGATGTAGAGTGGATAAAATGGATGTAGAGTGGATAAAATGGATGTAGAGTTCATAAAAATGGATGTAGAGTGGATAAAAATGGATGTAGATTGGATAAAAAGGATGTAGAGTTGATAAAATGGATGTAAAGTGGATAAAATGGATGAAGAGTTAATAAAAATGGATGTAGAGTGGAAATAATGGATGTAGAGAGGATAAAATGGATGAGAGTGGATAAAAATGGATGTAGAGTGGATAAAAATGGATGTAGAGTGGATAAAATGGATGTAGAGTGGATAAAAATGGATGTAGAGAGGATAAAATGGATGTAGAGTGGATAAAATGGATGTACAGTTAATAAAAATGGATGTAGAGTGGAAATAATGGATGTAGAGAGGATAAAATGGATGTAGAGTGGATAAAATGGATGTAGAGTTCATAAAAATGGATGTAGAGTGGATAAAAATGGATGTAGATTGGATAAAATGGATGTAGAGTTGATAAAATGGATGTAAAGTGGATAAAATGGATGTAGAGTTAATAAAAATGGATGTAGAGTGGAAATAATGGATGTAGAGAGGATAAAATGGATGTAGAGCGGATAAAATGGATGTAGAGTTCATAAAAATGGATGTAGAGTGCATAAAAATGGATGTAGATTGGATAAAATGGATGTAGAGTTAATAAAAGTGGATGTAGAGTGGATAAAATGGATGTAGAGTTGATAAAAATGGATGTAGAGTGGATAAAAATGGATGTAGAGTGGATAAAATGGATGTAGAATGGATAAAATGGATGTAAAGTGGATAAAAATGGATGTCGAGTGGATAAAATGGATGTAGAGTGGATAAAAATAGATGTAGAGAGGATAAAATGGAAGTAGAGTGGATAAAAATGGATGTAGAGTGGATAAAAATGGATGTAGAGTGGATAAAATGGATGTAGAGTGGATAAAAATGGATGTAGAGAGGATAAAATGGATGTAGAGTGGATAAAATGGATGTACAGTTAATAAAAATGGATGTAGAGTGGAAATAATGGATGTAGAGAGGATAAAATGGATGTAGAGTGGATAAAATGGATGTAGAGTTCATAAAAATGGATGTAGAGTGGATAAAAATGGATGTAGATTGGATAAAATGGATGTAGAGTTGATAAAATGGATGTAAAGTGGATAAAATGGATGTAGAGTTAATAAAAATGGATGTACAGTGGAAATAATGGATGTAGAGAGGATAAAATGGATGTAGAGTGGATAAAATGGATGAAAGGTGGATAAAATGGTTGTAGAGTGCATAAAAATGGATGTTGAGGGGATAAAATGGATGTAGAGTGGATAAAATGGATGTACATTTAATAAAAATGGATGTAGAGTGGATAAAAATGGATGTAGAGTGGATAAAATGGATGTAAAGTGGATAAAAATCGATGTCGAGTGGATAAAATGGATGTAGAGTGGAGAAAAATAGATGTAGAGAGGATAAAATGGATGTAGAGTGGATAAAATGGATGTAGAGTTCATAAAAATGGATGTAGAGTGGATAAAAATGGATGTAGATTGGATAAAATGGATGTAGAGTTGATAAAATGGATGTAAAGTGGATAAAATGGATGAAGAGTTAATAAAAATGGATGTAGAGTGGAAATAATGGATGTAGAGAGGATAAAATGGATGTAGAGTGGATAAAAATGGATGTAGAGTGGATAAAAATGGATGTAGAGTGGATAAAATGGATGTAGAGTGGATAAAAATGGATGTAGAGAGGATAAAATGGATGTAGAGTGGATAAAATGGATGTACAGTTAATAAAAATGGATGTAGAGTGGAAATAATGGATGTAGAGAGGATAAAATGGATGTAGAGTGGATAAAATGGATGTAGAGTTCATAAAAATGGATGTAGAGTGGATAAAAATGGATGTAGATTGGATAAAATGGATGTAGAGTTGATAAAATGGATGTAAAGTGGATAAAATGGATGTAGAGTTAATAAAAATGGATGTAGAGTGGAAATAATGGATGTAGAGAGGATAAAATGGATGTAGAGCGGATAAAATGGATGTAGAGTTCATAAAAATGGATGTAGAGTGGATAAAAATGGATGTAGATTGGATAAAATGGATGTAGAGTTAATAAAAGTGGATGTAGAGTGGATAAAATGGATGTAGAGTTGATAAAAATGGATGTAGAGTGGATAAAAATGGATGTAGAGTGGATAAAATGGATGTAGAATGGATAAAATGGATGTAAAGTGGATAAAAATGGATGTCGAGTGGATAAAATGGATGTAAAGTGGATAAAAATAGATGTAGAGAGGATAAAATGGAAGTAGAGTGGATAAAAATGGATGTAGAGTGGATAAAAATGGATGTAGAGTGGATAAAATGGATGTAGAGTGGATAAAAATGGATGTAGAGAGGATAAAATGGATGTAGAGTGGATAAAATGGATGTACAGTTAATAAAAATGGATGTAGAGTGGAAATAATGGATGTAGAGAGGATAAAATGTATGTAGAGTGGATAAAATGGATGTAGAGTTCATAAAAATGGATGTAGAGTGGATAAAAATGGATGTAGATTGGATAAAATGGATGTAGAGTTGATAAAATGGATGTAAAGTGGATAAAATGGATGTAGAGTTAATAAAAATGGATGTACAGTGGAAATAATGGATGTAGAGAGGATAAAATGGATGTAGAGTGGATAAAATGGATGTAGAGTTCATAAAAATGGATGTAGAGTGGATAAAATGGATGAAGAGTGGATAAAATGGTTGTAGAGTGCATAAAAATGGATGTTGAGGGGATAAAATGGATGTAGAGTGGATAAAATGGATGTACATTTAATAAAAATGGATGTAGAGTGGATAAAAATGGATGTAGAGTGGATAAAATGGATGTAAAGTGGATAAAAATGGATGTCGATTGGATAAAATGGATGTAGAGTGGAGAAAAATAGATGTAGAGAGGATAAAATGGATGTAGAGTGGATAAAATGGATGTAGAGTTCATAAAAATGGATGTAGAGTGGATAAAAATGGATGTAGAATGGATAAAATGGATGTAGAGTTGATAAAATGGATGTAAAGTGGATAAAATGGATGAAGAGTTAATAAAAATGGATGTAGAGTGGAAATAATGGATGTAGAGAGGATAAAATGGATGTAGAGTGGATAAAAATGGATGTAGAGTGGATAAAAATGGATGTAGAGTGGATAAAATGGATGTAGAGTGGATAAAAATGGATGTAGAGAGGATAAAATGGATGTAGAGTGGATAAAATGGATGTACAGTTAATAAAAATGGATGTAGAGTGGAAATAATGGATGTAGAGAGGATAAAATGGATGTAGAGTTCATAAAAATGGATGTAGAGTGGATAAAAATGGATGTAGATTGGATAAAATGGATGTAGAGTCGATAAAATGGATGTAAAGTGGATAAAATGGATGTAGAGTTAATAAAAATGGATGTAGAGTGGAAATAATGGATGTAGAGAGGATAAAATGGATGTAGAGCGGATAAAATGGATGTAGAGTTCATAAAAATGGATGTAGAGTGGATAAAAATGGATGTAGATTGGATAAAATGGATGTAGAGTTAATAAAAGTGGATGTAGAGTGGATAAAATGGATGTAGAGTTGATAAAAATGGATGTAGAGTGGATAAAAATGGATGTAGATTGGATAAAATGGATGTAGAGTGGATAAAAATGGATGTAGATTATATAAATTGGATGTAGAGTATATAAAATGGATGTAGAGTGGATAAAAATGGATGTCGAGTGGATAAAATGGATGTAGAGTGGATAAAAATGGATGTAGATTGGACAAAATGGATGTAGAGTTAATAAAAATGGATGTAGAGTGGATAAAATGGATGTATAGTGGATAAAAATGGATGTAGAGTAGATAAAATAGATGTAGAGTGGATAAAAATGGATGTAGAGTGGATAAAATGGATGTAGAGTGGATAAAATGGATGTAGAGTTCATAAAAATGGATGTAGAGTGGATAAAAATGGATGTAGATTGGACAAAATGGATGTAGAGTTAATAAAAATGGATGTAGAGTGGATATAATGGATGTAGAGAGGATAAAATGGATGTGGAGTGGATAACAATGGATTTAGAGTGGATAAAATGGATGTAGAGCGGATAAAATGGATGTAGAGTGGATAAAATGGATGTAGAGTTCATAAAAATGGATGTAGAGTGGATAAAAATGGATGTAGATTGGATAAAATGGATGTAGAGTGGACAAAAATGGATGTAGAGTGGAAATAATGGATGTAGAGAGGATAAAATGGATGTAGAGTGGATAAAATGGATGTACAGTTAATAAAAATGGATGTAGAGTGGAAATAATGGATGTAGAGAGGATAAAATGGATGTAGAGTGGATAATATGGATGTAGAGTTCATAAAAATGGATGTATAGTGGATAAAAATGGATGTAGAGTGGATAAAATGGATGTAGAGTGGATAAAAATGGATGTAGAGAGGATAAAATGGATGTAGAGTGGATAAAATGGATGTACAGTTAATAAAAATGGATGTAGAGTGGAAATAATGGATGTAGAGAGGATAAAATGGATGTAGAGTGGATAAAATGGATGTAGAGTTCATAAAAATGGATGTAGAGTTCATAAAAATGGATGTAGAGTGGATAAAAATGGATGTAGATTGGATAAAATGGATGTAGAGTTGATAAAATGGATGTAGAGTTAATAAAAATGGATGTAGAGTGGAAATAATGGATGTAGAGAGGATAAAATGGATGTAGAGTGGATAAAATGGATGTAGAGTTCATAAAAATGGATGTAGAGTGGATAAAAATGGATGTAGATTGGATAAAATGGATGTGGAGTGGATAACAATGGATGTAGAGAGGATATAATGGATGTAGAGAGGATAAAATGGATGTGGAGTGGATAACAATGGATGTAGAGTGGATAAAATGGATGTAGAGTGGATAAAATGGATGTAGAGTGGATAAAATGGTTGTAGAGTGGATAAAATGGATGTAGAGTTGATAAAAATGGATGTAGAGTGGATAAAACGGATGTAGAGTGGATAAAAATGGATGTAGAGTGGATACAATGGTTGTAGAGTGGATAAAAATGGATATAGGGTAGATAAAATGGATGTAGAGTTAATAAAAATGGATGTAGAGTGGATATAATGGATGTAGAGAGGATAAAATGGATGTAGAGTGGATAAAACGGATGTAGAGTGGATAAAAATGGATGTAGAGTTGATAAAATGGATGTAAAGTGGATAAAATGGATGTAGAGTTAATAAAATTGGATGTAGAGTGGATAAAATGGATGTAGAGTTGATAAAAATGGATGTAGAGTGGATAAAAATGGATGTCGGGTGGATAAAATGGATGTAGAGTGGATAAAAATGGATGTAGAGTGGATAAAATGGATGTAGAGTGCATAAAAATGGATGTAGAGTGAATAAAATGGATGTAGAGTGGATAAAATGAATGTACAGTTAATAAAAATGGATGTAGAGTGGATAAAAATGGATGTAGAGTGGATAAAATGGATGTAGAGTCGATAAAATGGATGTAGAGTGGATAAAAATGGATGTAGAGTGGATAAAATGGATGTAGAGTGCATAAAAATGGATGTTGAGTGGATAAAATGGATGTAGAGTGGATAAAATGGATGTAAAGTGGATAAAAATGGATGTAGAGTGGATAAAATGGATGTAGAGTGGATAAAATGGATGTAGAGTGGATAAAAATGGATGTAGAGTGGATAAAATGGTTGTAGAGTGGATAAAATGGATGTAGAGTTGATAAAAATGGATGTAGAGTGGATAAAAATGGATGTCGGGTGGATAAAATGGATGTAGAGTGGATAAAAATGGATGTAGAGTGGATAAAATGGATGTAGAGTGCATAAAAATGGATGTAGAGTGGATAAAAATGGATGTAGATTGGATAAAATGGATGTAGAGTGGATAAAAATGGATGTAGAGTATATAAATTGGATGTAGAGTATATAAAATGGATGTAGAGTGGATAAAAATGGATTTCGAGTGGATAAAATGGATGTAGAGTGGATAAAAATGGATGTAGAGTGGATAAAATGGATGTGGAGTTGATAAAAATGGATGTAGAGTGGATAAAATGGATGTAGAGTAGATAAAATGGATGTAGAGTGGATAAAATGGATGTAGAGTTGATAAAATGGATGTAAAGTGGATAAAATGGATGTAGAGTTAATAAAATTGGATGTAGAGTGGATAAAATGGATGTAGAGTTGATAAAAATGGATGTAGAGTGGATAAAAATGGATGTCGAGTGGATAAAATGGATGTAGAGTGGATAAAAATGGATGTAGAGTGGATAAAAATGGATGTAGAGTTGATAAAATGGATGTAAAGTGGATAAAATGGATGTAGAGTTAATAAAATTGGATGTAGAGTGGATAAAATGGATGTAGAGTTGATAAAAATGGATGTAGAGTGGATAAAAATGGATGTCGAGTGGATAAAATGGATGTAGAGTGGATAAAAATGGATGTAGAGTGGATAAAATGGATGTAGAGTGCATAAAAATGGATGTAGAGTGAATAAAATGGATGTAGAGTGGATAAAATGAATGTACAGTTAATAAAAATGGATGCAGAGTGGATAAAAATGGATGTAGAGTGGATAAAATGGATGTAGAGTGGATAAAATGGATGTAGAGTGGATAAAAATGGATGTAGAGTGGATAAAATGGATGTAGAGTGCATAAAAATGGATGTAGAGTGGATAAAAATGGATGTAGAGTATATAAATTGGATGTAGAGTATATAAAATGGATGTAGAGTGGATAAAAATGGATGTCGGGTGGATAAAATGGATGTAGAGTGGATAAAAATGGATGTAGAGTGGATAAAATGGATGTAGAGTGCATAAAAATGGATGTAGAGCGGATAAAATGGATGTAGAGTTCATAAAAATGGATGTAGAGTGGATAAAAATGGATGTAGATTGGATAAAATGGATGTAGAGTTGATAAAATGGATGTAAAGTGGATAAAATGGATGTAGAGTTCATAAAAATGGATGTAGAGTGGATAAAAATGGATGTAGATTGGATAAAATGGATGTGGAGTGGATAACAATGGATGTAGAGAGGATAAAAATGTATATAGGGTAGATAAAATGGATGTAGAGTTAATAAAAATGGATGTAGAGTGGATATAATGGATGTAGAGAGGATAAAATGGATGTGGAGTGGATAACAATGGATGTAGAGTGGATAAAATGGATGTAGAGTGGATAAAATGGATGTAGAGAGGATAAAATGGATGTAGAGTGGATAAAATGGATGTAGAGTTCATAAAAATGGATGTAGAGTGGATAAAATGGATGTAGAGTGGATAAAATGGATGTAGAGTTGATAAAATGGATGTAAAGTGGATAAAATGGATGTAGAGTTAATAAAATTGGATGTAGAGTGGATAAAATGGATGTAGAGTGGATAAAAATGGATGTAGATTGGATAAAATGGATGTGGAGTGGATAACAATGGATGTAGAGAGGATATAATGGATGTAGAGAGGATAAAATGGATGTGGAGTGGATAACAATGGATGTAGAGTGGATAAAATGGATGTAGAGTGGATAAAATGGATGTAGAGTGGATAAAATGGTTGTAGAGTGGATAAAATGGATGTAGAGTTGATAAAAATGGATGTAGAGTGGATAAAACGGATGTAGAGTGGATAAAAATGGATGTAGAGTGGATACAATGGTTGTAGAGTGGATAAAAATGGATATAGGGTAGATAAAATGGATGTAGAGTTAATAAAAATGGATGTAGAGTGGATATAATGGATGTAGAGAGGATAAAATGGATGTAGAGTGGATAAAACGGATGTAGAGTGGATAAAAATGGATGTAGAGTTGATAAAATGGATGTAAAGTGGATAAAATGGATGTAGAGTTAATAAAATTGGATGTAGAGTGGATAAAATGGATGTAGAGTTGATAAAAATGGATGTAGAGTGGATAAAAATGGATGTCGGGTGGATAAAATGGATGTAGAGTGGATAAAAATGGATGTAGAGTGGATAAAATGGATGTAGGTGCATAAAAATGGATGTAGAGTGAATAAAATGGATGTAGAGTGGATAAAATGAATGTACAGTTAATAAAAATGGATGTAGAGTGGATAAAAATGGATGTAGAGTGGATAAAATGGATGTAGAGTCGATAAAATGGATGTAGAGTGGATAAAAATGGATGTAGAGTGGATAAAATGGATGTAGAGTGGATAAAAATGGATGTAGAGTATATAAATTGGATGTAGAGTATATAAAATGGATGTAGAGTTGATAAAAATGGATGTAGAGTGGATAAAAATGGATGTAGAGTATATAAATTGGATGTAGAGTATATAAAATGGATGTAGAGTGGATAAAAATGGATGTCGGGTGGATAAAATGGATGTAGAGTGGATAAAAATGGATGTAGAGTGGATAAAATGGATGTAGAGTGCATAAAAATGGATGTAGAGCGGATAAAATGGATGTAGAGTTCATAAAAATGGATGTAGAGTGGATAAAAATGGATGTAGATTGGATAAAATGGATGTAGAGTTGATAAAATGGATGTAAAGTGGATAAAATGGATGTAGAGTTCATAAAAATGGATGTAGAGTGGATAAAAATGGATGTAGATTGGATAAAATGGATGTGGAGTGGATAACAATGGATGTAGAGAGGATAAAAATGTATATAGGGTAGATAAAATGGATGTAGAGTTAATAAAAATGGATGTAGAGTGGATATAATGGATGTAGAGAGGATAAAATGGATGTGGAGTGGATAACAATGGATGTAGAGTGGATAAAATGGATGTAGAGTGGATAAAATGGATGTAGAGAGGATAAAATGGATGTAGAGTGGATAAAATGGATGTAGAGTTCATAAAAATGGATGTAGAGTGGATAAAAATGGATGTAGATTGGATAAAATGGATGTAGAGTTAATAAAATTGGATGTAGAGTGGATAAAATGGATGTAGAGTTGATAAAAATGGATGTAGAGTGGATAAAAATGGATGTCGGGTGGATAAAATGGATGTAGAGTGGATAAAAATGGATGTAGAGTGGATAAAATGGATGTAGAGTGCATAAAAATGGATGTAGAGCGGATAAAATGGATGTAGAGTTCATAAAAATGGATGTAGAGTGGATAAAAATGGATGTAGATTGGATAAAATGGATGTAGAGTGGATAAAAATGGATGTAGATTATATAAATTGGATGTAGAGTATATAAAATGGATGTAGAGTGGATAAAAATGGATGTCGAGTGGATAAAATGGATGTAGAGTGGATAAAAATGGATGTAGATTGGACAAAATGGATGTAGAGTTAATAAAAATGGATGTAGAGTGGATAAAATGGATGTATAGTGGATAAAAATGGATGTAGAGTAGATAAAATAGATGTAGAGTGGATAAAAATGGATGTAGAGTGGATAAAATGGATGTAGAGTGGATAAAATGGATGTAGAGTTCATAAAAATGGATGTAGAGTGGATAAAAATGGATGTAGATTGGATAAAATGGATGTAGAGTTGATAAAATGGATGTAAAGTGGATAAAATGGATGAAGAGTTAATAAAAATGGATGTAGAGTGGAAATAATGGATGTAGAGAGGATAAAATGGATGTAGAGTGGATAAAAATGGATGTAGAGTGGATAAAAATGGATGTAGAGTGGATAAAATGGATGTAGAGTGGATAAAAATGGATGTAGAGAGGATAAAATGGATGTAGAGTGGATAAAATGGATGTACAGTTAATAAAAATGGATGTAGAGTGGAAATAATGGATGTAGAGAGGATAAAATGGATGTAGAGTGGATAAAATGGATGTAGAGTTCATAAAAATGGATGTAGAGTGGACAAAAATGGATGTAGATTGGATAAAATGGATGTAGAGTTGATAAAATGGATGTAAAGTGGATAAAATGGATGTAGAGTTAATAAAAATGGATGTAGAGTGGAAATAATGGATGTAGAGAGGATAAAATGGATGTAGAGCGGATAAAATGGATGTAGAGTTCATAAAAATGGATGTAGAGTGGATAAAAATGGATGTAGATTGGATAAAATGGATGTAGAGTTAATAAAAATGGATGTAGAGTGGATAAAATGGATGTAGAGTTGATAAAAATGGATGTAGAGTGGACAAAAATGGATGTAGATTGGATAAAATGGATGTAGAGTGGATAAAAATGGATGTAGATTATATAAATTGGATGTAGAGTATATAAAATGGATGTAGAGTGGATAAAAATGGATGTCGAGTGGATAAAATGGATGTAGAGTGGATAAAAATGGATGTAGATTGGAAAAAATGGATGTAGAGTTAATAAAAATGGATGTAGAGTTGATAAAATGGATGTATAGTGGATAAAAATGGATGTAGAGTAGATAAAATAGATGTAGAGTGGATAAAAATGGATGTAGAGTGGATAAAATGGATGTCGAGTGGATAAAATGGATGTAGAGTGGATAAAAATAGATGTAGAGTGGATAAAAATGGATGTAGAGTGGATAAAATGGATGTAGAGTGCATAAAAATGGATGTAGAGTGGATAAAATGGATGTAGAGTGGATAAAATGTATGTACATTTAATAAAAATGGATGTAGAGTGGATAAAAATGGATGTAGAGTGGATAAAAATGGATGTAGATTGGATAAAATGGATGTAGAGTTAATAAAAGTGGATGTAGAGTGGATAAAATGGATGTAGAGTTGATAAAAATGGATGTAGAGTGGATAAAATGGATGTAGAGTGGATAAAATGGATGTAGAGTTGATAAAATGGATGTAAAGTGGATAAAATGGATGTAGAGTTAATAAAATTGGATGTAGAGTGGATAAAAATGGATGTAGATTGGACAAAATGGATGTAGAGTTAATAAAAATGGATGTAGAGTGGATATAATGGATGTAGAGAGGATAAAATGGATGTGGAGTGGATAACAATGGATGTAGAGTGGATAAAATGGATGTAGAGCGGATAAAATGGATGTAGAGTGGATAAAATGGATGTAGAGTTCATAAAAATGGATGTAGAGTGGATAAAAATGGATGTAGATTGGATAAAATGGATGTAGAGTGGACAAAAATGGATGTAGAGTGGAAATAATGGATGTAGAGAGGATAAAATGGATGTAGAGTGGATAAAATGGATGTACAGTTAATAAAAATGGATGTAGAGTGGAAATAATGGATGTAGAGAGGATAAAATGGATGTAGAGTGGATAAAATGGATGTAGAGTTCATAAAAATGGATGTATAGTGGATAAAAATGGATGTAGAGTGGATAAAATGGATGTAGAGTGGATAAAAATGGATGTAGAGAGGATAAAATGGATGTAGAGTGGATACAATGGATGTACAGTTAATAAAAATGGATGTAGAGTGGAAATAATGGATGTAGAGAGGATAAAATGGATGTAGAGTGGATAAAATGGATGTAGAGTTCATAAAAATGGATGTAGAGTTCATAAAAATGGATGTAGAGTGGATAAAAATGGATGTAGATTGGATAAAATGGATGTAGAGTTGATAAAATGGATGTAGGTTTAATAAAAATGGATGTAGAGTGGAAATAATGGATGTAGAGAGGATAAAATGGATGTAGAGCGGATAAAATGGATGTAGAGTTCATAAAAATGGATGTAGAGTGGATAAAAATGGATGTAGATTGGATAAAATGGATGTGGAGTGGATAACAATGGATGTAGAGAGGATATAATGGATGTAGAGAGGATAAAATGGATGTAGAGTGGATAACAATGGATGTAGAGTGGATAAAATGGATGTAGAGTGGATAAAATGGATGTAGAGTGGATAAAATGGATGTAGAGTGGATAAAATGGATGTAGAGTTGATAAAAATGGATGTAGAGTGGATAAAACGGATGTAGAGTGGATAAAAATGGATGTAGAGTGGATACAATGGTTGTAGAGTGGATAAAAATGGATATAGGGTAGATAAAATGGATGTAGAGTTAATAAAAATGGATGTAGAGTGGATATAATGGATGTAGAGAGGATAAAATGGATGTAGAGTGGATAAAACGGATGTAGAGTGGATAAAAATGGATGTAGAGTTGATAAAATGGATGTAAAGTGGATAAAATGGATGTAGAGTTAATAAAATTGGATGTAGAGTGGATAAAATGGATGTAGAGTTGATAAAAATGGATGTAGAGTGGATAAAAATGGATGTCGGGTGGATAAAATGGATGTAGAGTGGATAAAAATGGATGTAGAGTGGATAAAATGGATGTAGAGTGCATAAAAATGGATGTAGAGTGAATAAAATGGATGTAGAGTGGATAAAATGAATGTACAGTTAATAAAAATGGATGTAGAGTGGATAAAAATGGATGTAGAGTGGATAAAATGGATGTAGAGTCGATAAAATGGATGTAGAGTGGATAAAAATGGATGTAGAGTGGATAAAATGGATGTAGAGTGCATAAAAATGGATGTTGAGTGGATAAAATGGATGTAGAGTGGATAAAATGGATGTAAAGTGGATAAAAATGGATGTAGAGTGGATAAAATGGATGTAGAGTGGATAAAATGGATGTAGAGTGGATAAAAATGGATGTAGAGTGGATAAAATGGTTGTAGAGTGGATAAAATGGATGTAGAGTTGATAAAAATGGATGTAGAGTGGATAAAAATGGATGTCGGGTGGATAAAATGGATGTAGAGTGGATAAAAATGGATGTAGAGTGGATAAAATGGATGTAGAATGGATAAAATGGATGTAGAGTTGATAAAATGGATGTAAAGTGGATAAAATGGATGAAGAGTTAATAAAAATGGATGTAGAGTGGAAATAATGGATGTAGAGAGGATAAAATGGATGTAGAGTGGATAAAAATGGATGTAGAGTGGATAAAAATGGATGTAGAGTGGATAAAATGGATGTAGAGTGGATAAAAATGGATGTAGAGAGGATAAAATGGATGTAGAGTGGATAAAATGGATGTACAGTTAATAAAAATGGATGTAGAGTGGAAATAATGGATGTAGAGAGGATAAAATGGATGTAGAGTTCATAAAAATGGATGTAGAGTGGATAAAAATGGATGTAGATTGGATAAAATGGATGTAGAGTCGATAAAATGGATGTAAAGTGGATAAAATGGATGTAGAGTTAATAAAAATGGATGTAGAGTGGAAATAATGGATGTAGAGAGGATAAAATGGATGTAGAGCGGATAAAATGGATGTAGAGTTCATAAAAATGGATGTAGAGTGGATAAAAATGGATGTAGATTGGATAAAATGGATGTAGAGTTAATAAAAGTGGATGTAGAGTGGATAAAATGGATGTAGAGTTGATAAAAATGGATGTAGAGTGGATAAAAATGGATGTAGATTGGATAAAATGGATGTAGAGTGGATAAAAATGGATGTAGATTATATAAATTGGATGTAGAGTATATAAAATGGATGTAGAGTGGATAAAAATGGATGTCGAGTGGATAAAATGGATGTAGAGTGGATAAAAATGGATGTAGATTGGACAAAATGGATGTAGAGTTAATAAAAATGGATGTAGAGTGGATAAAATGGATGTATAGTGGATAAAAATGGATGTAGAGTAGATAAAATAGATGTAGAGTGGATAAAAATGGATGTAGAGTGGATAAAATGGATGTAGAGTGGATAAAATGGATGTAGAGTTCATAAAAATGGATGTAGAGTGGATAAAAATGGATGTAGATTGGACAAAATGGATGTAGAGTTAATAAAAATGGATGTAGAGTGGATATAATGGATGTAGAGAGGATAAAATGGATGTGGAGTGGATAACAATGGATGTAGAGTGGATAAAATGGATGTAGAGCGGATAAAATGGATGTAGAGTGGATAAAATGGATGTAGAGTTCATAAAAATGGATGTAGAGTGGATAAAAATGGATGTAGATTGGATAAAATGGATGTAGAGTGGATAAAAATGGATGTAGAGTGGAAATAATGGATGTAGAGAGGATAAAATGGATGTAGAGTGGATAAAATGGATGTACAGTTAATAAAAATGGATGTAGAGTGGAAATAATGGATGTAGAGAGGATAAAATGGATGTAGAGTGGATAATATGGATGTAGAGTTCATAAAAATGGATGTATAGTGGATAAAAATGGATGTAGAGTGGATAAAATGGATGTAGAGTGGATAAAAATGGATGTAGAGAGGATAAAATGGATGTAGAGTGGATACAATGGATGTACAGTTAATAAAAATGGATGTAGAGTGGAAATAATGGATGTAGAGAGGATAAAATGGATGTAGAGTGGATAAAATGGATGTAGAGTTCATAAAAATGGATGTAGAGTTCATAAAAATGGATGTAGAGTGGATAAAAATGGATGTAGATTGGATAAAATGGATGTAGAGTTGATAAAATGGATGTAGGGTTAATAAAAATGGATGTAGAGTGGAAATAATGGATGTAGAGAGGATAAAATGGATGTAGAGCGGATAAAATGGATGTAGAGTTCATAAAAATGGATGTAGAGTGGATAAAAATGGATGTAGATTGGATAAAATGGATGTGGAGTGGATAACAATGGATGTAGAGAGGATATAATGGATGTAGAGAGGATAAAATGGATGTGGAGTGGATAACAATGGATGTAGAGTGGATAAAATGGATGTAGAGTGTATAAAATGGATGTAGAGTGGATAAAATGGTTGTAGAGTGGATAAAATGGATGTAGAGTTGATAAAAATGGATGTAGAGTGGATAAAACGGATGTAGAGTGGATAAAAATGGATGTAGAGTGGATACAATGGTTGTAGAGTGGATAAAAATGGATATAGGGTAGATAAAATGGATGTAGAGTTAATAAAAATGGATGTAGAGTGGATATAATGGATGTAGAGAGGATAAAATGGATGTAGAGTGGATAAAACGGATGTAGAGTGGATAAAAATGGATGTAGAGTTGATAAAATGGATGTAAAGTGGATAAAATGGATGTAGAGTTAATAAAATTGGATGTAGAGTGGATAAAATGGATGTAGAGTTGATAAAAATGGATGTAGAGTGGATAAAAATGGATGTCGGGTGGATAAAATGGATGTAGAGTGGATAAAAATGGATGTAGAGTGGATAAAATGGATGTAGAGTGCATAAAAATGGATGTAGAGTGAATAAAATGGATGTAGAGTGGATAAAATGAATGTACAGTTAATAAAAATGGATGTAGAGTGGATAAAAATGGATGTAGAGTGGATAAAATGGATGTAGAGTCGATAAAATGGATGTAGAGTGGATAAAAATGGATGTAGAGTGGATAAAATGGATGTAGAGTGCATAAAAATGGATGTTGAGTGGATAAAATGGATGTAGAGTGGATAAAATGGATGTAGAGTGGATAAAAATGGATGTAGAGTGGATAAAATGGATGTAGAGTGGATAAAATGGATGTAGAGTGGATAAAAATGGATGTAGAGTGGATAAAATGGTTGTAGAGTGGATAAAATGGATGTAGAGTTGATAAAAATGGATGTAGAGTGGATAAAAATGGATGTCGGGTGGATAAAATGGATGTAGAGTGGATAAAAATGGATGTAGAGTGGATAAAATGGATGTAGAGTGCATAAAAATGGATGTAGAGTGGATAAAAATGGATGTAGATTGGATAAAATGGATGTAGAGTGGATAAAAATGGATGTAGAGTATATAAATTGGATGTAGAGTATATAAAATGGATGTAGAGTGGATAAAAATGGATTTCGAGTGGATAAAATGGATGTAGAGTGGATAAAAATGGATGTAGAGTGGATAAAATGGATGTAGAGTTGATAAAAATGGATGTAGAGTGGATAAAATGGATGTAGAGTAGATAAAATGGATGTAGAGTGGATAAAATGGATGTAGAGTTGATAAAATGGATGTAAAGTGGATAAAATGGATGTAGAGTTAATAAAATTGGATGTAGAGTGGATAAAATGGATGTAGAGTTGATAAAAATGGATGTAGAGTGGATAAAAATGGATGTCGAGTGGATAAAATGGATGTAGAGTGGATAAAAATGGATGTAGAGTGGATAAAAATGGATGTAGAGTTGATAAAATGGATGTAAAGTGGATAAAATGGATGTAGAGTTAATAAAATTGGATGTAGAGTGGATAAAATGGATGTAGAGTTGATAAAAATGGATGTAGAGTGGATAAAAATGGATGTCGAGTGGATAAAATGGATGTAGAGTGGATAAAAATGGATGTAGAGTGGATAAAATGGATGTAGAGTGCATAAAAATGGATGTAGAGTGAATAAAATGGATGTAGAGTGGATAAAATGAATGTACAGTTAATAAAAATGGATGCAGAGTGGATAAAAATGGATGTAGAGTGGATAAAATGGATGTAGAGTCGATAAAATGGATGTAGAGTGGATAAAAATGGATGTAGAGTGGATAAAATGGATGTAGAGTGCATAAAAATGGATGTAGAGTGGATAAAAATGGATGTAGAGTATATAAATTGGATGTAGAGTATATAAAATGGATGTAGAGTGGATAAAAATGGATGTCGAGTGGATAAAATGGATGTAGAGTGGATAAAAATGGATGTAGAGTGGATAAAATGGATGTAGAGTGCATAAAAATGGATGTAGAGCGGATAAAATGGATGTAGAGTTCATAAAAATGGATGTAGAGTGGATAAAAATGGATGTAGATTGGATAAAATGGATGTAGAGTTGATAAAATGGATGTAAAGTGGATAAAATGGATGTAGAGTTCATAAAAATGGATGTAGAGTGGATAAAAATGGATGTAGATTGGATAAAATGGATGTGGAGTGGATAACAATGGATGTAGAGAGGATAAAAATGTATATAGGGTAGATAAAATGGATGTAGAGTTAATAAAAATGGATGTAGAGTGGATATAATGGATGTAGAGAGGATAAAATGGATGTGGAGTGGATAACAATGGATGTAGAGTGGATAAAATGGATGTAGAGTGGATAAAATGGATGTAGAGAGGATAAAATGGATGTAGAGTGGATAAAATGGATGTAGAGTTCATAAAAATGGATGTAGAGTGGATAAAATGGATGTAGAGTGGATAAAATGGATGTAGAGTTGATAAAATGGATGTAAAGTGGATAAAATGGATGTAGAGTTAATAAAATTGGATGTAGAGTGGATAAAATGGATGTAGAGTGGATAAAAATGGATGTAGATTGGATAAAATGGATGTGGAGTGGATAACAATGGATGTAGAGAGGATATAATGGATGTAGAGAGGATAAAATGGATGTGGAGTGGATAACAATGGATGTAGAGTGGATAAAATGGATGTAGAGTGGATAAAATGGATGTAGAGTGGATAAAATGGTTGTAGAGTGGATAAAATGGATGTAGAGTTGATAAAAATGGATGTAGAGTGGATAAAACGGATGTAGAGTGGATAAAAATGGATGTAGAGTGGATACAATGGTTGTAGAGTGGATAAAAATGGATATAGGGTAGATAAAATGGATGTAGAGTTAATAAAAATGGATGTAGAGTGGATATAATGGATGTAGAGAGGATAAAATGGATGTAGAGTGGATAAAACGGATGTAGAGTGGATAAAAATGGATGTAGAGTTGATAAAATGGATGTAAAGTGGATAAAATGGATGTAGAGTTAATAAAATTGGATGTAGAGTGGATAAAATGGATGTAGAGTTGATAAAAATGGATGTAGAGTGGATAAAAATGGATGTCGGGTGGATAAAATGGATGTAGAGTGGATAAAAATGGATGTAGAGTGGATAAAATGGATGTAGGTGCATAAAAATGGATGTAGAGTGAATAAAATGGATGTAGAGTGGATAAAATGAATGTACAGTTAATAAAAATGGATGTAGAGTGGATAAAAATGGATGTAGAGTGGATAAAATGGATGTAGAGTCGATAAAATGGATGTAGAGTGGATAAAAATGGATGTAGAGTGGATAAAATGGATGTAGAGTGGATAAAAATGGATGTAGAGTATATAAATTGGATGTAGAGTATATAAAATGGATGTAGAGTTGATAAAAATGGATGTAGAGTGGATAAAAATGGATGTAGAGTATATAAATTGGATGTAGAGTATATAAAATGGATGTAGAGTGGATAAAAATGGATGTCGGGTGGATAAAATGGATGTAGAGTGGATAAAAATGGATGTAGAGTGGATAAAATGGATGTAGAGTGCATAAAAATGGATGTAGAGCGGATAAAATGGATGTAGAGTTCATAAAAATGGATGTAGAGTGGATAAAAATGGATGTAGATTGGATAAAATGGATGTAGAGTTGATAAAATGGATGTAAAGTGGATAAAATGGATGTAGAGTTCATAAAAATGGATGTAGAGTGGATAAAAATGGATGTAGATTGGATAAAATGGATGTAGAGTGGATAACAATGGATGTAGAGAGGATAAAAATGTATATAGGGTAGATAAAATGGATGTAGAGTTAATAAAAATGGATGTAGAGTGGATATAATGGATGTAGAGAGGATAAAATGGATGTGGAGTGGATAACAATGGATGTAGAGTGGATAAAATGGATGTAGAGTGGATAAAATGGATGTAGAGAGGATAAAATGGATGTAGAGTGGATAAAATGGATGTAGAGTTCATAAAAATGGATGTAGAGTGGATAAAAATGGATGTAGATTGGATAAAATGGATGTAGAGTTAATAAAATTGGATGTAGAGTGGATAAAATGGATGTAGAGTTGATAAAAATGGATGTAGAGTGGATAAAAATGGATGTCGGGTGGATAAAATGGATGTAGAGTGGATAAAAATGGATGTAGAGTGGATAAAATGGATGTAGAGTGCATAAAAATGGATGTAGAGCGGATAAAATGGATGTAGAGTTCATAAAAATGGATGTAGAGTGGATAAAAATGGATGTAGATTGGATAAAATGGATGTAGAGTGGATAAAAATGGATGTAGATTATATAAATTGGATGTAGAGTATATAAAATGGATGTAGAGTGGATAAAAATGGATGTCGAGTGGATAAAATGGATGTAGAGTGGATAAAAATGGATGTAGATTGGACAAAATGGATGTAGAGTTAATAAAAATGGATGTAGAGTGGATAAAATGGATGTATAGTGGATAAAAATGGATGTAGAGTAGATAAAATAGATGTAGAGTGGATAAAAATGGATGTAGAGTGGATAAAATGGATGTAGAGTGGATAAAATGGATGTAGAGTTCATAAAAATGGATGTAGAGTGGATAAAAATGGATGTAGATTGGATAAAATGGATGTAGAGTTGATAAAATGGATGTAAAGTGGATAAAATGGATGAAGAGTTAATAAAAATGGATGTAGAGTGGAAATAATGGATGTAGAGAGGATAAAATGGATGTAGAGTGGATAAAAATGGATGTAGAGTGGATAAAAATGGATGTAGAGTGGATAAAATGGATGTAGAGTGGATAAAAATGGATGTAGAGAGGATAAAATGGATGTAGAGTGGATAAAATGGATGTACAGTTAATAAAAATGGATGTAGAGTGGAAATAATGGATGTAGAGAGGATAAAATGGATGTAGAGTGGATAAAATGGATGTAGAGTTCATAAAAATGGATGTAGAGTGGACAAAAATGGATGTAGATTGGATAAAATGGATGTAGAGTTGATAAAATGGATGTAAAGTGGATAAAATGGATGTAGAGTTAATAAAAATGGATGTAGAGTGGAAATAATGGATGTAGAGAGGATAAAATGGATGTAGAGCGGATAAAATGGATGTAGAGTTCATAAAAATGGATGTAGAGTGGATAAAAATGGATGTAGATTGGATAAAATGGATGTAGAGTTAATAAAAATGGATGTAGAGTGGATAAAATGGATGTAGAGTTGATAAAAATGGATGTAGAGTGGACAAAAATGGATGTAGATTGGATAAAATGGATGTAGAGTGGATAAAAATGGATGTAGATTATATAAATTGGATGTAGAGTATATAAAATGGATGTAGAGTGGATAAAAATGGATGTCGAGTGGATAAAATGGATGTAGAGTGGATAAAAATGGATGTAGATTGGACAAAATGGATGTAGAGTTAATAAAAATGGATGTAGAGTGGATAAAATGGATGTATAGTGGATAAAAATGGATGTAGAGTAGATAAAATAGATGTAGAGTGGATAAAAATGGATGTAGAGTGGATAAAATGGATGTCGAGTGGATAAAATGGATGTAGAGTGGATAAAAATAGATGTAGAGTGGATAAAAATGGATGTAGAGTGGATAAAATGGATGTAGAGTGGATAAAAATGGATGTTGAGTGGATAAAATGGATGTAGAGTGGATAAAATGTATGTACATTTAATAAAAATGGATGTAGAGTGGATAAAAATGGATGTAGAGTGGATAAAAATGGATGTAGATTGGATAAAATGGATGTAGAGTTAATAAAAGTGGATGTAGAGTGGATAAAATGGATGTAGAGTTGATAAAAATGGATGTAGAGTGGATAAAATGGATGTAGAGTGGATAAAATGGATGTAGAGTTGATAAAATGGATGTAAAGTGGATAAAATGGATGTAGAGTTAATAAAATTGGATGTAGAGTGGATAAAAATGGATGTAGATTGGACAAAATGGATGTAGAGTTAATAAAAATGGATGTAGAGTGGATATAATGGATGTAGAGAGGATAAAATGGATGTGGAGTGGATAACAATGGATGTAGAGTGGATAAAATGGATGTAGAGCGGATAAAATGGATGTAGAGTGGATAAAATGGATGTAGAGTTCATAAAAATGGATGTAGAGTGGATAAAAATGGATGTAGATTGGATAAAATGGATGTAGAGTGGACAAAAATGGATGTAGAGTGGAAATAATGGATGTAGAGAGGATAAAATGGATGTAGAGTGGATAAAATGGATGTACAGTTAATAAAAATGGATGTAGAGTGGAAATAATGGATGTAGAGAGGATAAAATGGATGTAGAGTGGATAATATGGATGTAGAGTTCATAAAAATGGATGTATAGTGGATAAAAATGGATGTAGAGTGGATAAAATGGATGTAGAGTGGATAAAAATGGATGTAGAGTGGATAAAATGGATGTAGAGTGGATACAATGGATGTACAGTTAATAAAAATGGATGTAGAGTGGAAATAATGGATGTAGAGAGGATAAAATGGATGTAGAGTGGATAAAATGGATGTAGAGTTCATAAAAATGGATGTAGAGTTCATAAAAATGGATGTAGAGTGGATAAAAATGGATGTAGATTGGATAAAATGGATGTAGAGTTGATAAAATGGATGTAGGGTTAATAAAAATGGATGTAGAGTGGAAATAATGGATGTAGAGAGGATAAAATGGATGTAGAGCGGATAAAATGGATGTAGAGTTCATAAAAATGGATGTAGAGTGGATAAAAATGGATGTAGATTGGATAAAATGGATGTGGAGTGGATAACAATGGATGTAGAGAGGATATAATGGATGTAGAGAGGATAAAATGGATGTGGAGTGGATAACAATGGATGTAGAGTGGATAAAATGGATGTAGAGTGGATAAAATGGATGTAGAGTGGATAAAATGGTTGTAGAGTGGATAAAATGGATGTAGAGTTGATAAAAATGGATGTAGAGTGGATAAAATGGATGTAGAGTGGATAAAAATGGATGTAGAGTGGATACAATGGTTGTAGAGTGGATAAAAATGGATATAGGGTAGATAAAATGGATGTAGAGTTAATAAAAATGGATGTAGAGTGGATATAATGGATGTAGAGAGGATAAAATGGATGTAGAGTGGATAAAACGGATGTAGAGTGGATAAAAATGGATGTAGAGTGGATAAAATGGATGTAAAGTGGATAAAATGGATGTAGAGTTAATAAAATTGGATGTAGAGTGGATAAAATGGATGTAGAGTTGATAAAAATGGATGTAGAGTGGATAAAAATGGATGTCGGGTGGATAAAATGGATGTAGAGTGGATAAAAATGGATGTAGAGTGGATAAAATGGATGTAGAGTGCATAAAAATGGATGTAGAGTGAATAAAATGGATGTAGAGTGGATAAAATGAATGTACAGTTAATAAAAATGGATGTAGAGTGGATAAAAATGGATGTAGAGTGGATAAAATGGATGTAGAGTCGATAAAATGGATGTAGAGTGGATAAAAATGGATGTAGAGTGGATAAAATGGATGTAGAGTGCATAAAAATGGATGTTGAGTGGATAAAATGGATGTAGAGTGGATAAAATGGATGTAAAGTGGATAAAAATGGATGTAGAGTGGATAAAATGGATGTAGAGTGGATAAAATGGATGTAGAGTGGATAAAAATGGATGTAGAGTGGATAAAATGGTTGTAGAGTGGATAAAATGGATGTAGAGTTGATAAAAATGGATGTAGAGTGGATAAAAATGGATGTCGGGTGGATAAAATGGATGTAGAGTGGATAAAAATGGATGTAGAGTGGATAAAATGGATGTAGAGTGCATAAAAATGGATGTAGAGTGGATAAAAATGGATGTAGATTGGATAAAATGGATGTAGAGTGGATAAAAATGGATGTAGAGTATATAAATTGGATGTAGAGTATATAAAATGGATGTAGAGTGGATAAAAATGGATTTCGAGTGGATAAAATGGATGTAGAGTGGATAAAAATGGATGTAGAGTGGATAAAATGGATGTGGAGTTGATAAAAATGGATGTAGAGTGGATAAAATGGATGTAGAGTAGATAAAATGGATGTAGAGTGGATAAAATGGATGTAGAGTTGATAAAATGGATGTAAAGTGGATAAAATGGATGTAGAGTTAATAAAATTGGATGTAGAGTGGATAAAATGGATGTAGAGTTGATAAAAATGGATGTAGAGTGGATAAAAATGGATGTCGAGTGGATAAAATGGATGTAGAGTGGATAAAAATGGATGTAGAGTGGATAAAAATGGATGTAGAGTTGATAAAATGGATGTAAAGTGGATAAAATGGATGTAGAGTTAATAAAATTGGATGTAGAGTGGATAAAATGGATGTAGAGTTGATAAAAATGGATGTAGAGTGGATAAAAATGGATGTCGAGTGGATAAAATGGATGTAGAGTGGATAAAAATGGATGTAGAGTGGATAAAATGGATGTAGAGTGCATAAAAATGGATGTAGAGTGAATAAAATGGATGTAGAGTGGATAAAATGAATGTACAGTTAATAAAAATGGATGCAGAGTGGATAAAAATGGATGTAGAGTGGATAAAATGGATGTAGAGTCGATAAAATGGATGTAGAGTGGATAAAAATGGATGTAGAGTGGATAAAATGGATGTAGAGTGCATAAAAATGGATGTAGAGTGGATAAAAATGGATGTAGAGTATATAAATTGGATGTAGAGTATATAAAATGGATGTAGAGTGGATAAAAATGGATGTCGGGTGGATAAAATGGATGTAGAGTGGATAAAAATGGATGTAGAGTGGATAAAATGGATGTAGAGTGCATAAAAATGGATGTAGAGCGGATAAAATGGATGTAGAGTTCATAAAAATGGATGTAGAGTGGATAAAAATGGATGTAGATTGGATAAAATGGATGTAGAGTTGATAAAATGGATGTAAAGTGGATAAAATGGATGTAGAGTTCATAAAAATGGATGTAGAGTGGATAAAAATGGATGTAGATTGGATAAAATGGATGTGGAGTGGATAACAATGGATGTAGAGAGGATAAAAATGTATATAGGGTAGATAAAATGGATGTAGAGTTAATAAAAATGGATGTAGAGTGGATATAATGGATGTAGAGAGGATAAAATGGATGTGGAGTGGATAACAATGGATGTAGAGTGGATAAAATGGATGTAGAGTGGATAAAATGGATGTAGAGAGGATAAAATGGATGTAGAGTGGATAAAATGGATGTAGAGTTCATAAAAATGGATGTAGAGTGGATAAAATGGATGTAGAGTGGATAAAATGGATGTAGAGTTAATAAAATTGGATGTAGAGTGGATAAAATGGATGTAGAGTTGATAAAAATGGATGTAGAGTGGATAAAAATGGATGTCGGGTGGATAAAATGGATGTAGAGTGGATAAAAATGGATGTAGAGTGGATAAAATGGATGTAGAGTGCATAAAAATGGATGTAGAGCGGATAAAATGGATGTAGAGTTCATAAAAATGGATGTAGAGTGGATAAAAATGGATGTAGATTGGATAAAATGGATGTAGAGTGGATAAAAATGGATGTAGATTATATAAATTGGATGTAGAGTATATAAAATGGATGTAGAGTGGATAAAAATGGATGTCGAGTGGATAAAATGGATGTAGAGTGGATAAAAATGGATGTAGATTGGACAAAATGGATGTAGAGTTAATAAAAATGGATGTAGAGTGGATAAAATGGATGTATAGTGGATAAAAATGGATGTAGAGTAGATAAAATAGATGTAGAGTGGATAAAAATGGATGTAGAGTGGATAAAATGGATGTAGAGTGGATAAAATGGATGTAGAGTTCATAAAAATGGATGTAGAGTGGATAAAAATGGATGTAGATTGGATAAAATGGATGTAGAGTTGATAAAATGGATGTAAAGTGGATAAAATGGATGAAGAGTTAATAAAAATGGATGTAGAGTGGAAATAATGGATGTAGAGAGGATAAAATGGATGTAGAGTGGATAAAAATGGATGTAGAGTGGATAAAAATGGATGTAGAGTGGATAAAATGGATGTAGAGTGGATAAAAATGGATGTAGAGAGGATAAAATGGATGTAGAGTGGATAAAATGGATGTACAGTTAATAAAAATGGATGTAGAGTGGAAATAATGGATGTAGAGAGGATAAAATGGATGTAGAGTGGATAAAATGGATGTAGAGTTCATAAAAATGGATGTAGAGTGGACAAAAATGGATGTAGATTGGATAAAATGGATGTAGAGTTGATAAAATGGATGTAAAGTGGATAAAATGGATGTAGAGTTAATAAAAATGGATGTAGAGTGGAAATAATGGATGTAGAGAGGATAAAATGGATGTAGAGCGGATAAAATGGATGTAGAGTTCATAAAAATGGATGTAGAGTGGATAAAAATGGATGTAGATTGGATAAAATGGATGTAGAGTTAATAAAAATGGATGTAGAGTGGATAAAATGGATGTAGAGTTGATAAAAATGGATGTAGAGTGGACAAAAATGGATGTAGATTGGATAAAATGGATGTAGAGTGGATAAAAATGGATGTAGATTATATAAATTGGATGTAGAGTATATAAAATGGATGTAGAGTGGATAAAAATGGATGTCGAGTGGATAAAATGGATGTAGAGTGGATAAAAATGGATGTAGATTGGACAAAATGGATGTAGAGTTAATAAAAATGGATGTAGAGTGGATAAAATGGATGTATAGTGGATAAAAATGGATGTAGAGTAGATAAAATAGATGTAGAGTGGATAAAAATGGATGTAGAGTGGATAAAATGGATGTCGAGTGGATAAAATGGATGTAGAGTGGATAAAAATAGATGTAGAGTGGATAAAAATGGATGTAGAGTGGATAAAATGGATGTAGAGTGCATAAAAATGGATGTTGAGTGGATAAAATGGATGTAGAGTGGATAAAATGGATGTACATTTAATAAAAATGGATGTAGAGTGGATAAAAATGGATGTAGAGTGGATAAAAATGGATGTAGATTGGATAAAATGGATGTAGAGTTAATAAAAGTGGATGTAGAGTGGATAAAATGGATGTAGAGTTGATAAAAATGGATGTAGAGTGGATAAAATGGATGTAGAGTGGATAAAATGGATGTAGAGTTGATAAAATGGATGTAAAGTGGATAAAATGGATGTAGAGTTAATAAAATTGGATGTAGAGTGGATAAAAATGGATGTAGATTGGATAAAATGGATGTAGAGTTAATAAAAGTGGATGTAGAGTGGATAAAATGGATGTAGAGTTGATAAAAATGGATGTAGAGTGGATAAAATGGATGTAGATTGGATAAAATGGATGTAGAGTTAATAAAATTGGATGTAGAGTGGATAAAATGGATGTAGAGTTGATAAAAATGGATGTAGAGTGGATAAAAATGGATGTCGGGTGGATAAAATGGATGTAGAGTGGATAAAAATGGATGTAGACTGGATAAAATGGATGTAGAGTTAATAAAATTGGATGTAGAGTGGATAAAATGGATGTAGAGTGGATAAAATGGATGTAGAGTGGATAAAATGGATGTAGAGAGGATAAAATGGATGTAGAGTGGATAAAATGGATGTAGAGTTCATAAAAATGGATGTAGAGTGGATAAAAATGGATGTAGATTGGATAAAATGGATGTAGAGTTAATAAAATTGGATGTAGAGTGGATAAAATGGATGTAGAGTTGATAAAAATGGATGTAGAGTGGATAAAAATGGATGTCGGGTGGATAAAATGGATGTAGAGTGGATAAAAATGGATGTAGAGTGGATAAAATGGATGTAGAGTGCATAAAAATGGATGTAGAGCGGATAAAATGGATGTAGAGTTCATAAAAATGGATGTAGAGTGGATAAAATGGATGTAGAGTTGATAAAAATGGATGTAGAGTGGATAAAAATGGATGTAGATTGGATAAAATGGATGTAGAGTGGATAAAAATGGATGTAGATTATATAAATTGGATGTAGAGTATATAAAATGGATGTAGAGTGGATAAAAATGGATGTCGAGTGGATAAAATGGATGTAGAGTGGATAAAAATGGATGTAGATTGGACAAAATGGATGTAGAGTTAATAAAAATGGATGTAGAGTGGATAAAATGGATGTATAGTGGATAAAAATGGATGTAGAGTAGATAAAATAGATGTAGAGTGGATAAAAATGGATGTAGAGTGGATAAAATGGATGTAGAGTGGATAAAATGGATGTAGATTGGATAAAATGGATGTAGAGTTGATAAAATGGATGTAAAGTGGATAAAATGGATGTAGAGTTCATAAAAATGGATGTAGAGTGGATAAAAATGGATGTAGATTGGATAAAATGGATGTGGAGTGGATAACAATGGATGTAGAGAGGATAAAAATGTATATAGGGTAGATAAAATGGATGTAGAGTTAATAAAAATGGATGTAGAGTGGATATAATGGATGTAGAGAGGATAAAATGGATGTGGAGTGGATAACAATGGATGTAGAGTGGATAAAATGGATGTAGAGTGGATAAAATGGATGTAGAGAGGATAAAATGGATGTAGAGTGGATAAAATGGATGTAGAGTTCATAAAAATGGATGTAGAGTGGATAAAATGGATGTAGAGTGGATAAAATGGATGTAGAGTTGATAAAATGGATGTAAAGTGGATAAAATGGATGTAGAGTTAATAAAATTGGATGTAGAGTGGATAAAATGGATGTAGAGTGGATAAAAATGGATGTAGATTGGATAAAATGGATGTGGAGTGGATAACAATGGATGTAGAGAGGATATAATGGATGTAGAGAGGATAAAATGGATGTGGAGTGGATAACAATGGATGTAGAGTGGATAAAATGGATGTAGAGTGGATAAAATGGATGTAGAGTGGATAAAATGGTTGTAGAGTGGATAAAATGGATGTAGAGTTGATAAAAATGGATGTAGAGTGGATAAAACGGATGTAGAGTGGATAAAAATGGATGTAGAGTGGATACAATGGTTGTAGAGTGGATAAAAATGGATATAGGGTAGATAAAATGGATGTAGAGTTAATAAAAATGGATGTAGAGTGGATATAATGGATGTAGAGTGGATAAAATGGATGTAGAGAGGATAAAATGGATGTAGAGTGGATAAAAATGGATGTAGAGTTGATAAAATGGATGTAAAGTGGATAAAATGGATGTAGAGTTAATAAAATTGGATGTAGAGTGGATAAAATGGATGTAGAGTTGATAAAAATGGATGTAGAGTGGATAAAAATGGATGTCGGGTGGATAAAATGGATGTAGAGTGGATAAAAATGGATGTAGAGTGGATAAAATGGATGTAGGTGCATAAAAATGGATGTAGAGTGAATAAAATGGATGTAGAGTGGATAAAATGAATGTACAGTTAATAAAAATGGATGTAGAGTGGATAAAAATGGATGTAGAGTGGATAAAATGGATGTAGAGTCGATAAAATGGATGTAGAGTGGATAAAAATGGATGTAGAGTGGATAAAATGGATGTAGAGTGGATAAAAATGGATGTAGAGTATATAAATTGGATGTAGAGTATATAAAATGGATGTAGAGTTGATAAAAATGGATGTAGAGTGGATAAAAATGGATGTAGAGTATATAAATTGGATGTAGAGTATATAAAATGGATGTAGAGTGGATAAAAATGGATGTCGGGTGGATAAAATGGATGTAGAGTGGATAAAAATGGATGTAGAGTGGATAAAATGGATGTAGAGTGCATAAAAATGGATGTAGAGCGGATAAAATGGATGTAGAGTTCATAAAAATGGATGTAGAGTGGATAAAAATGGATGTAGATTGGATAAAATGGATGTAGAGTTGATAAAATGGATGTAAAGTGGATAAAATGGATGTAGAGTTCATAAAAATGGATGTAGAGTGGATAAAAATGGATGTAGATTGGATAAAATGGATGTGGAGTGGATAACAATGGATGTAGAGAGGATAAAAATGTATATAGGGTAGATAAAATGGATGTAGAGTTAATAAAAATGGATGTAGAGTGGATATAATGGATGTAGAGAGGATAAAATGGATGTGGAGTGGATAACAATGGATGTAGAGTGGATAAAATGGATGTAGAGTGGATAAAATGGATGTAGAGAGGATAAAATGGATGTAGAGTGGATAAAATGGATGTAGAGTTCATAAAAATGGATGTAGAGTGGATAAAAATGGATGTAGATTGGATAAAATGGATGTAGAGTTAATAAAATTGGATGTAGAGTGGATAAAATGGATGTAGAGTTGATAAAAATGGATGTAGAGTGGATAAAAATGGATGTCGGGTGGATAAAATGGATGTAGAGTGGATAAAAATGGATGTAGAGTGGATAAAATGGATGTAGAGTGCATAAAAATGGATGTAGAGCGGATAAAATGGATGTAGAGTTCATAAAAATGGATGTAGAGTGGATAAAAATGGATGTAGATTGGATAAAATGGATGTAGAGTGGATAAAAATGGATGTAGATTATATAAATTGGATGTAGAGTATATAAAATGGATGTAGAGTGGATAAAAATGGATGTCGAGTGGATAAAATGGATGTAGAGTGGATAAAAATGGATGTAGATTGGACAAAATGGATGTAGAGTTAATAAAAATGGATGTAGAGTGGATAAAATGGATGTATAGTGGATAAAAATGGATGTAGAGTAGATAAAATAGATGTAGAGTGGATAAAAATGGATGTAGAGTGGATAAAATGGATGTAGAGTGGATAAAATGGATGTAGAGTTCATAAAAATGGATGTAGAGTGGATAAAAATGGATGTAGATTGGATAAAATGGATGTAGAGTTGATAAAATGGATGTAAAGTGGATAAAATGGATGAAGAGTTAATAAAAATGGATGTAGAGTGGAAATAATGGATGTAGAGTGGATAAAATGGATGTAGAGTGGATAAAAATGGATGTAGAGTGGATAAAAATGGATGTAGAGTGGATAAAATGGATGTAGAGTGGATAAAAATGGATGTAGAGAGGATAAAATGGATGTAGAGTGGATAAAATGGATGTACAGTTAATAAAAATGGATGTAGAGTGGAAATAATGGATGTAGAGTGGATAAAATGGATGTAGAGTGGATAAAATGGATGTAGAGTTCATAAAAATGGATGTAGAGTGGACAAAAATGGATGTAGATTGGATAAAATGGATGTAGAGTTGATAAAATGGATGTAAAGTGGATAAAATGGATGTAGAGTTAATAAAAATGGATGTAGAGTGGAAATAATGGATGTAGAGAGGATAAAATGGATGTAGAGCGGATAAAATGGATGTAGAGTTCATAAAAATGGATGTAGAGTGGATAAAAATGGATGTAGATTGGATAAAATGGATGTAGAGTTAATAAAAATGGATGTAGAGTGGATAAAATGGATGTAGAGTTGATAAAAATGGATGTAGAGTGGACAAAAATGGATGTAGATTGGATAAAATGGATGTAGAGTGGATAAAAATGGATGTAGATTATATAAATTGGATGTAGAGTATATAAAATGGATGTAGAGTGGATAAAAATGGATGTCGAGTGGATAAAATGGATGTAGAGTGGATAAAAATGGATGTAGATTGGACAAAATGGATGTAGAGTTAATAAAAATGGATGTAGAGTGGATAAAATGGATGTATAGTGGATAAAAATGGATGTAGAGTAGATAAAATAGATGTAGAGTGGATAAAAATGGATGTAGAGTGGATAAAATGGATGTCGAGTGGATAAAATGGATGTAGAGTGGATAAAAATAGATGTAGAGTGGATAAAAATGGATGTAGAGTGGATAAAATGGATGTAGAGTGCATAAAAATGGATGTTGAGTGGATAAAATGGATGTAGAGTGGATAAAATGTATGTACATTTAATAAAAATGGATGTAGAGTGGATAAAAATGGATGTAGAGTGGATAAAAATGGATGTAGATTGGATAAAATGGATGTAGAGTTAATAAAAGTGGATGTAGAGTGGATAAAATGGATGTAGAGTTGATAAAAATGGATGTAGAGTGGATAAAATGGATGTAGAGTGGATAAAATGGATGTAGAGTTGATAAAATGGATGTAAAGTGGATAAAATGGATGTAGAGTTAATAAAATTGGATGTAGAGTGGATAAAAATGGATGTAGATTGGACAAAATGGATGTAGAGTTAATAAAAATGGATGTAGAGTGGATATAATGGATGTAGAGAGGATAAAATGGATGTGGAGTGGATAACAATGGATTTAGAGTGGATAAAATGGATGTAGAGCGGATAAAATGGATGTAGAGTGGATAAAATGGATGTAGAGTTCATAAAAATGGATGTAGAGTGGATAAAAATGGATGTAGATTGGATAAAATGGATGTAGAGTGGATAAAAATGGATGTAGAGTGGAAATAATGGATGTAGAGAGGATAAAATGGATGTAGAGTGGATAAAATGGATGTACAGTTAATAAAAATGGATGTAGAGTGGAAATAATGGATGTAGAGAGGATAAAATGGATGTAGAGTGGATAATATGGATGTAGAGTTCATAAAAATGGATGTATAGTGGATAAAAATGGATGTAGAGTGGATAAAATGGATGTAGAGTGGATAAAAATGGATGTAGAGAGGATAAAATGGATGTAGAGTGGATACAATGGATGTACAGTTAATAAAAATGGATGTAGAGTGGAAATAATGGATGTAGAGAGGATAAAATGGATGTAGAGTGGATAAAATGGATGTAGAGTTCATAAAAATGGATGTAGAGTTCATAAAAATGGATGTAGAGTGGATAAAAATGGATGTAGATTGGATAAAATGGATGTAGAGTTGATAAAATGGATGTAGGGTTAATAAAAATGGATGTAGAGTGGAAATAATGGATGTAGAGAGGATAAAATGGATGTAGAGTGGATAAAATGGATGTAGAGTTCATAAAAATGGATGTAGAGTGGATAAAAATGGATGTAGATTGGATAAAATGGATGTGGAGTGGATAACAATGGATGTAGAGAGGATATAATGGATGTAGAGAGGATAAAATGGATGTGGAGTGGATAACAATGGATGTAGAGTGGATAAAATGGATGTAGAGTGGATAAAATGGATGTAGAGTGGATAAAATGGATGTAGAGTGGATAAAATGGATGTAGAGTTGATAAAAATGGATGTAGAGTGGATAAAACGGATGTAGAGTGGATAAAAATGGATGTAGAGTGGATACAATGGTTGTAGAGTGGATAAAAATGGATATAGGGTAGATAAAATGGATGTAGAGTTAATAAAAATGGATGTAGAGTGGATATAATGGATGTAGAGAGGATAAAATGGATGTAGAGTGGATAAAACGGATGTAGAGTGGATAAAAATGGATGTAGAGTTGATAAAATGGATGTAAAGTGGATAAAATGGATGTAGAGTTAATAAAATTGGATGTAGAGTGGATAAAATGGATGTAGAGTTGATAAAAATGGATGTAGAGTGGATAAAAATGGATGTCGGGTGGATAAAATGGATGTAGAGTGGATAAAAATGGATGTAGAGTGGATAAAATGGATGTAGAGTGCATAAAAATGGATGTAGAGTGAATAAAATGGATGTAGAGTGGATAAAATGAATGTACAGTTAATAAAAATGGATGTAGAGTGGATAAAAATGGATGTAGAGTGGATAAAATGGATGTAGAGTCGATAAAATGGATGTAGAGTGGATAAAAATGGATGTAGAGTGGATAAAATGGATGTAGAGTGCATAAAAATGGATGTTGAGTGGATAAAATGGATGTAGAGTGGATAAAATGGATGTAAAGTGGATAAAAATGGATGTAGAGTGGATAAAATGGATGTAGAGTGGATAAAATGGATGTAGAGTGGATAAAAATGGATGTAGAGTGGATAAAATGGTTGTAGAGTGGATAAAATGGATGTAGAGTTGATAAAAATGGATGTAGAGTGGATAAAAATGGATGTCGGGTGGATAAAATGGATGTAGAGTGGATAAAAATGGATGTAGAGTGGATAAAATGGATGTAGAGTGCATAAAAATGGATGTAGAGTGGATAAAAATGGATGTAGATTGGATAAAATGGATGTAGAGTGGATAAAAATGGATGTAGAGTATATAAATTGGATGTAGAGTATATAAAATGGATGTAGAGTGGATAAAAATGGATTTCGAGTGGATAAAATGGATGTAGAGTGGATAAAAATGGATGTAGAGTGGATAAAATGGATGTGGAGTTGATAAAAATGGATGTAGAGTGGATAAAATGGATGTAGAGTAGATAAAATGGATGTAGAGTGGATAAAATGGATGTAGAGTTGATAAAATGGATGTAAAGTGGATAAAATGGATGTAGAGTTAATAAAATTGGATGTAGAGTGGATAAAATGGATGTAGAGTTGATAAAAATGGATGTAGAGTGGATAAAAATGGATGTCGAGTGGATAAAATGGATGTAGAGTGGATAAAAATGGATGTAGAGTGGATAAAAATGGATGTAGAGTTGATAAAATGGATGTAAAGTGGATAAAATGGATGTAGAGTTAATAAAATTGGATGTAGAGTGGATAAAATGGATGTAGAGTTGATAAAAATGGATGTAGAGTGGATAAAAATGGATGTCGAGTGGATAAAATGGATGTAGAGTGGATAAAAATGGATGTAGAGTGGATAAAATGGATGTAGAGTGCATAAAAATGGATGTAGAGTGAATAAAATGGATGTAGAGTGGATAAAATGAATGTACAGTTAATAAAAATGGATGCAGAGTGGATAAAAATGGATGTAGAGTGGATAAAATGGATGTAGAGTCGATAAAATGGATGTAGAGTGGATAAAAATGGATGTAGAGTGGATAAAATGGATGTAGAGTGCATAAAAATGGATGTAGAGTGGATAAAAATGGATGTAGAGTATATAAATTGGATGTAGAGTATATAAAATGGATGTAGAGTGGATAAAAATGGATGTCGGGTGGATAAAATGGATGTAGAGTGGATAAAAATGGATGTAGAGTGGATAAAATGGATGTAGAGTGCATAAAAATGGATGTAGAGCGGATAAAATGGATGTAGAGTTCATAAAAATGGATGTAGAGTGGATAAAAATGGATGTAGATTGGATAAAATGGATGTAGAGTTGATAAAATGGATGTAAAGTGGATAAAATGGATGTAGAGTTCATAAAAATGGATGTAGAGTGGATAAAAATGGATGTAGATTGGATAAAATGGATGTGGAGTGGATAACAATGGATGTAGAGAGGATAAAAATGTATATAGGGTAGATAAAATGGATGTAGAGTTAATAAAAATGGATGTAGAGTGGATATAATGGATGTAGAGAGGATAAAATGGATGTGGAGTGGATAACAATGGATGTAGAGTGGATAAAATGGATGTAGAGTGGATAAAATGGATGTAGAGAGGATAAAATGGATGTAGAGTGGATAAAATGGATGTAGAGTTCATAAAAATGGATGTAGAGTGGATAAAATGGATGTAGAGTGGATAAAATGGATGTAGAGTTGATAAAATGGATGTAAAGTGGATAAAATGGATGTAGAGTTAATAAAATTGGATGTAGAGTGGATAAAATGGATGTAGAGTGGATAAAAATGGATGTAGATTGGATAAAATGGATGTGGAGTGGATAACAATGGATGTAGAGAGGATATAATGGATGTAGAGAGGATAAAATGGATGTGGAGTGGATAACAATGGATGTAGAGTGGATAAAATGGATGTAGAGTGGATAAAATGGATGTAGAGTGGATAAAATGGTTGTAGAGTGGATAAAATGGATGTAGAGTTGATAAAAATGGATGTAGAGTGGATAAAATGGATGTAGAGTGGATAAAAATGGATGTAGAGTGGATACAATGGTTGTAGAGTGGATAAAAATGGATATAGGGTAGATAAAATGGATGTAGAGTTAATAAAAATGGATGTAGAGTGGATATAATGGATGTAGAGAGGATAAAATGGATGTAGAGTGGATAAAACGGATGTAGAGTGGATAAAAATGGATGTAGAGTTGATAAAATGGATGTAAAGTGGATAAAATGGATGTAGAGTTAATAAAATTGGATGTAGAGTGGATAAAATGGATGTAGAGTTGATAAAAATGGATGTAGAGTGGATAAAAATGGATGTCGGGTGGATAAAATGGATGTAGAGTGGATAAAAATGGATGTAGAGTGGATAAAATGGATGTAGGTGCATAAAAATGGATGTAGAGTGAATAAAATGGATGTAGAGTGGATAAAATGAATGTACAGTTAATAAAAATGGATGTAGAGTGGATAAAAATGGATGTAGAGTGGATAAAATGGATGTAGAGTCGATAAAATGGATGTAGAGTGGATAAAAATGGATGTAGAGTGGATAAAATGGATGTAGAGTGGATAAAAATGGATGTAGAGTATATAAATTGGATGTAGAGTATATAAAATGGATGTAGAGTTGATAAAAATGGATGTAGAGTGGATAAAAATGGATGTAGAGTATATAAATTGGATGTAGAGTATATAAAATGGATGTAGAGTGGATAAAAATGGATGTCGGGTGGATAAAATGGATGTAGAGTGGATAAAAATGGATGTAGAGTGGATAAAATGGATGTAGAGTGCATAAAAATGGATGTAGAGCGGATAAAATGGATGTAGAGTTCATAAAAATGGATGTAGAGTGGATAAAAATGGATGTAGATTGGATAAAATGGATGTAGAGTTGATAAAATGGATGTAAAGTGGATAAAATGGATGTAGAGTTCATAAAAATGGATGTAGAGTGGATAAAAATGGATGTAGATTGGATAAAATGGATGTGGAGTGGATAACAATGGATGTAGAGAGGATAAAAATGTATATAGGGTAGATAAAATGGATGTAGAGTTAATAAAAATGGATGTAGAGTGGATATAATGGATGTAGAGAGGATAAAATGGATGTGGAGTGGATAACAATGGATGTAGAGTGGATAAAATGGATGTAGAGTGGATAAAATGGATGTAGAGAGGATAAAATGGATGTAGAGTGGATAAAATGGATGTAGAGTTCATAAAAATGGATGTAGAGTGGATAAAAATGGATGTAGATTGGATAAAATGGATGTAGAGTTAATAAAATTGGATGTAGAGTGGATAAAATGGATGTAGAGTTGATAAAAATGGATGTAGAGTGGATAAAAATGGATGTCGGGTGGATAAAATGGATGTAGAGTGGATAAAAATGGATGTAGAGTGGATAAAATGGATGTAGAGTGCATAAAAATGGATGTAGAGCGGATAAAATGGATGTAGAGTTCATAAAAATGGATGTAGAGTGGATAAAAATGGATGTAGATTGGATAAAATGGATGTAGAGTGGATAAAAATGGATGTAGATTATATAAATTGGATGTAGAGTATATAAAATGGATGTAGAGTGGATAAAAATGGATGTCGAGTGGATAAAATGGATGTAGAGTGGATAAAAATGGATGTAGATTGGACAAAATGGATGTAGAGTTAATAAAAATGGATGTAGAGTGGATAAAATGGATGTATAGTGGATAAAAATGGATGTAGAGTAGATAAAATAGATGTAGAGTGGATAAAAATGGATGTAGAGTGGATAAAATGGATGTAGAGTGGATAAAATGGATGTAGAGTTCATAAAAATGGATGTAGAGTGGATAAAAATGGATGTAGATTGGATAAAATGGATGTAGAGTTGATAAAATGGATGTAAAGTGGATAAAATGGATGAAGAGTTAATAAAAATGGATGTAGAGTGGAAATAATGGATGTAGAGAGGATAAAATGGATGTAGAGTGGATAAAAATGGATGTAGAGTGGATAAAAATGGATGTAGAGTGGATAAAATGGATGTAGAGTGGATAAAAATGGATGTAGAGAGGATAAAATGGATGTAGAGTGGATAAAATGGATGTACAGTTAATAAAAATGGATGTAGAGTGGAAATAATGGATGTAGAGAGGATAAAATGGATGTAGAGTGGATAAAATGGATGTAGAGTTCATAAAAATGGATGTAGAGTGGACAAAAATGGATGTAGATTGGATAAAATGGATGTAGAGTTGATAAAATGGATGTAAAGTGGATAAAATGGATGTAGAGTTAATAAAAATGGATGTAGAGTGGAAATAATGGATGTAGAGAGGATAAAATGGATGTAGAGCGGATAAAATGGATGTAGAGTTCATAAAAATGGATGTAGAGTGGATAAAAATGGATGTAGATTGGATAAAATGGATGTAGAGTTAATAAAAATGGATGTAGAGTGGATAAAATGGATGTAGAGTTGATAAAAATGGATGTAGAGTGGACAAAAATGGATGTAGATTGGATAAAATGGATGTAGAGTGGATAAAAATGGATGTAGATTATATAAATTGGATGTAGAGTATATAAAATGGATGTAGAGTGGATAAAAATGGATGTCGAGTGGATAAAATGGATGTAGAGTGGATAAAAATGGATGTAGATTGGACAAAATGGATGTAGAGTTAATAAAAATGGATGTAGAGTGGATAAAATGGATGTATAGTGGATAAAAATGGATGTAGAGTAGATAAAATAGATGTAGAGTGGATAAAAATGGATGTAGAGTGGATAAAATGGATGTCGAGTGGATAAAATGGATGTAGAGTGGATAAAAATAGATGTAGAGTGGATAAAAATGGATGTAGAGTGGATAAAATGGATGTAGAGTGCATAAAAATGGATGTTGAGTGGATAAAATGGATGTAGAGTGGATAAAATGTATGTACATTTAATAAAAATGGATGTAGAGTGGATAAAAATGGATGTAGAGTGGATAAAAATGGATGTAGATTGGATAAAATGGATGTAGAGTTAATAAAAGTGGATGTAGAGTGGATAAAATGGATGTAGAGTTGATAAAAATGGATGTAGAGTGGATAAAATGGATGTAGAGTGGATAAAATGGATGTAGAGTTGATAAAATGGATGTAAAGTGGATAAAATGGATGTAGAGTTAATAAAATTGGATGTAGAGTGGATAAAAATGGATGTAGATTGGATAAAATGGATGTAGAGTTAATAAAAGTGGATGTAGAGTGGATAAAATGGATGTAGAGTTGATAAAAATGGATGTAGAGTGGATAAAATGGATGTAGATTGGATAAAATGGATGTAGAGTTAATAAAATTGGATGTAGAGTGGATAAAATGGATGTAGAGTTGATAAAAATGGATGTAGAGTGGATAAAAATGGATGTCGGGTGGATAAAATGGATGTAGAGTGGATAAAAATGGATGTAGACTGGATAAAATGGATGTAGAGTTAATAAAATTGGATGTAGAGTGGATAAAATGGATGTAGAGTGGATAAAATGGATGTAGAGTGGATAAAATGGATGTAGAGAGGATAAAATGGATGTAGAGTGGATAAAATGGATGTAGAGTTCATAAAAATGGATGTAGAGTGGATAAAAATGGATGTAGATTGGATAAAATGGATGTAGAGTTAATAAAATTGGATGTAGAGTGGATAAAATGGATGTAGAGTTGATAAAAATGGATGTAGAGTGGATAAAAATGGATGTCGGGTGGATAAAATGGATGTAGAGTGGATAAAAATGGATGTAGAGTGGATAAAATGGATGTAGAGTGCATAAAAATGGATGTAGAGCGGATAAAATGGATGTAGAGTTCATAAAAATGGATGTAGAGTGGATAAAATGGATGTAGAGTTGATAAAAATGGATGTAGAGTGGATAAAAATGGATGTAGATTGGATAAAATGGATGTAGAGTGGATAAAAATGGATGTAGATTATATAAATTGGATGTAGAGTATATAAAATGGATGTAGAGTGGATAAAAATGGATGTCGAGTGGATAAAATGGATGTAGAGTGGATAAAAATGGATGTAGATTGGACAAAATGGATGTAGAGTTAATAAAAATGGATGTAGAGTGGATAAAATGGATGTATAGTGGATAAAAATGGATGTAGAGTAGATAAAATAGATGTAGAGTGGATAAAAATGGATGTAGAGTGGATAAAATGGATGTAGAGTGGATAAAATGGATGTAGAGTTCATAAAAATGGATGTAGAGTGGATAAAAATGGATGTAGATTGGACAAAATGGATGTAGAGTTAATAAAAATGGATGTAGAGTGGATATAATGGATGTAGATTGGATAAAATGGATGTAGATTGGATAAAATGGATGTAGAGTTAATAAAAGTGGATGTAGAGTGGATAAAATGGATGTAGAGTTGATAAAAATGGATGTAGAGTGGATAAAAATGGATGTAGAGTGGATAAAATGGATGTAGAATGGATAAAATGGATGTAAAGTGGATAAAAATGGATGTCGAGTGGATAAAATGGATGTAGAGTGGATAAAAATAGATGTAGAGAGGATAAAATGGAAGTAGAGTGGATAAAAATGGATGTAGAGTGGATAAAAATGGATGTAGAGTGGATAAAATGGATGTAGAGTGGATAAAAATGGATGTAGAGAGGATAAAATGGATGTAGAGTGGATAAAATGGATGTACAGTTAATAAAAATGGATGTAGAGTGGAAATAATGGATGTAGAGAGGATAAAATGTATGTAGAGTGGTTAAAATGGATGTAGAGTTCATAAAAATGGATGTAGAGTGGATAAAAATGGATGTAGATTGGATAAAATGGATGTAGAGTTGATAAAATGGATGTAAAGTGGATAAAATGGATGTAGAGTTAATAAAAATGGATGTAGAGTGGATAAAATGGATGAAGAGTGGATAAAATGGTTGTAGAGTGCATAAAAATGGATGTTGAGGGGATAAAATGGATGTAGAGTGGATAAAATGGATGTACATTTAATAAAAATGGATGTAGAGTGGATAAAAATGGATGTAGAGTGGATAAAATGGATGTAAAGTGGATAAAAATGGATGTCGAGTGGATAAAATGGATGTAGAGTGGAGAAAAATAGATGTAGAGAGGATAAAATGGATGTAGAGTGGATAAAATGGATGTAGAGTTCATAAAAATGGATGTAGAGTGGATAAAAATGGATGTAGATTGGATAAAATGGATGTAGAGTTGATAAAATGGATGTAAAGTGGATAAAATGGATGTAGAGTTAATAAAAATGGATGTACAGTGGAAATAATGGATGTAGAGAGGATAAAATGGATGTAGAATGGATAAAATGGATGTAGAGTGGATAAAAATGGATGTAGAGTGGATAAAATGGATGAAGAGTGGATAAAATGGTTGTAGAGTGGATAAAAATGGATGTAGAGTGGATAAAATAGATGTAAAGTGGATAAAAATGGATGTCGAGTGGATAAAATGGATGTAGAGTGGAGAAAAATAGATGTAGAGAGGATAAAATGGATGTAGAGTGGATAAAATGGATGTAGAGTTCATAAAAATGGATGTAGAGTGGATAAAAATGGATGTAGATTGGATAAAATGGATGTAGAGTTGATAAAATGGATGTAAAGTGGATAAAATGGATGTAGAGTTCATAAAAATGGATGTAGAGTGGATAAAAATGGATGTAGATTGGATAAAATGGATGTAGATTGGACAAAATGGATGTAGAGTTAATAAAAATGGATGTAGAGTGGATAAAATGGATGTATAGTGGATAAAAATGGATGTAGAGTAGATAAAATAGATGTAGAGTGGATAAAAATGGATGTAGAGTGGATAAAATGGATGTAGAGTGGATAAAATGGATGTAGAGTTCATAAAAATGGATGTAGAGTGGATAAAAATGGATGTAGATTGGATAAAATGGATGTAGAGTTGATAAAATGGATGTAAAGTGGATAAAATGGATGAAGAGTTAATAAAAATGGATGTAGAGTGGAAATAATGGATGTAGAGAGGATAAAATGGATGTAGAGTGGATATAATGGATGTAGAGAGGATAAAATGGATGTGGAGTGGATAACAATGGATGTAGAGTGGATAAAATGGATGTAGAGTGGATAAAATGGATGTAGAGAGGATAAAATGGATGTAGAGTGGATAAAATGGATGTAGAGTTCATAAAAATGGATGTAGAGTGGATAAAAATGGATGTAGATTGGATAAAATGGATATAGGGTAGATAAAATGGATGTAGAGTTAATAAAAATGGATGTAGAGTGGATATAATGGATGTAGAGAGGATAAAATGGATGTGGAGTGGATAACAATGGATGTAGAGTGGATAAAATGGATGTAGAGTGGATAAAATGGATGTAGAGTATATAAAATGGATGTAGAGTGGATAAAAATGGATGTCGAGTGGATAAAATGGATGTAGAGTGGATAAAAATGGATGTAGAGTGGATAAAATGGATGTAGAGTTGATAAAAATGGATGTAGAGTGGATAAAATGGATGTAGAGTATATAAATTGGATGTAGAGTATATAAAATGGATGTAGAGTATATAAAATGGATGTAGAGTGGATAAAAATGGATGTCGAGTGGATAAAATGGATGTAGAGTGGATAAAAATGGATGTAGAGTGGATAAAATGGATGTAGAGTTGATAAAAATGGATGTAGAGTGGATAAAATGGATGTAGAGTAGATAAAATGGATGTAGAGTGGATAAAATGGATGTAGAGTTGATAAAATGGATGTAAAGTGGATAAAATGGATGTAGAGTTAATAAAAATGGATGTAGAGTGGAAATAATGGATGTAGAGAGGATAAAATGGATGTAGAGTGGATAAAATGGATGTAGAGTTCATAAAAATGGATGTAGAGTGGATAAAAATGGATGTAGATTGGATAAAATGGATGTAGAGTGGATAAAAATGGATGTAGAGTGGATAAAATGGATGTAGAGTTAATAAAAATGGATGTAGAGTGGAAATAATGGATGTAGAGAGGATAAAATGGATGTAGAGTGGATAAAATGGATGTAGAGTTCATAAAAATGGATGTAGAGTGGATAAAATGGATGTAGAGTGGATAAAAATAGATGTAGAGAGGATAAAATGGAAGTAGAGTGGATAAAAATGGATGTAGAGTGTATAAAAATGGATGTAGAGTGGATAAAATGGATGTAGAGTGGATAAAATGGATGTAGAGTGGATAAAAATGGATGTAGAGAGGATAAAATGGATGTAGAGTGGATAAAATGGATGTACAGTTAATAAAAATGGATGTAGAGTGGAAATAATGGATGTAGAGAGGATAAAATGGATGTAGAGTGGATAAAATGGATGTAGAGTTCATAAAAATGGATGTAGAGTGGATAAAAATGGATGTAGATTGGATAAAATGGATGTAGAGTTGATAAAATGGATGTAAAGTGGATAAAATGGATGTAGAGTTAATAAAAATGGATGTAGAGTGGATAAAATGGATGTAGAGTGGATAAAATGGTTGTAGAGTGGATAAAAATGGATGTAGAGTGGATAAAATGGATGTAGAATGGATAAAATGGATGTAAAGTGGATAAAAATGGATGTCGAGTGGATAAAATGGATGTAGAGTGGATAAAAATAGATGTAGAGAGGATAAAATGGAAGTAGAGTGGATAAAAATGGATGTAGAGTGGATAAAAATGGATGTAGAGTGGAAAAATGGATGTAGAGTTGATAAAAATGGATGTAGAGAGGATAAAATGGATGTAGAGTGGATAAAATGGATGTACAGTTAATAAAAATGGATGTAGAGTGGAAATAATGGATGTAGAGAGGATAAAATGGATGTAGAGTGGATAAAATGGATGTAGAGTTCATAAAAATGGATGTAGAGTGGATAAAAATGGATGTAGATTGGATAAAATGGATGTAGAGTTGATAAAATGGATGTAAAGTGGATAAAATGGATGTAGAGTTAATAAAAATGGATGTACAGTGGAAATAATGGATGTAGAGAGGATAAAATGGATGTAGAGTGGATAAAATGGATGTAGAGTTCATAAAAATGGATGTAGAGTGGATAAAATGGATGAAGAGTGGATAAAAAGGTTGTAGAGTGCATAAAAATGGATGTTGAGGGGATAAAATGGATGTAGAGTGGATAAAATGGATGTACATTTAATAAAAATGGATGTAGAGTGGATAAAAATGGATGTAGAGTGGATAAAATGGATGTAAAGTGGATAAAAATGGATGTCGAGTGGATAAAATGGATGTAGAGTGGAGAAAAATAGATGTAGAGAGGATAAAATGGATGTAGAGTGGATAAAATGGATGTAGAGTTCATAAAAATGGATGTAGAGTGGATAAAAATGGATGTAGATTGGATAAAATGGATGTAGAGTTGATAAAATGGATGTAAAGTGGATAAAATGGATGTAGAGTTAATAAAAATGGATGTAGAGTGGAAATAATGGATGTAGAGAGGATAAAATGGATGTAGAGTGGATAAAAATGGATGTAGAGTGGATAAAAATGGATGTAGAGTGGATAAAATGGATGTAGAGTGGATAAAAATGGATGTAGAGAGGATAAAATGGATGTAGAGTGGATAAAATGGATGTACAGTTAATAAAAATGGATGTAGAGTGGAAATAATGGATGTAGAGAGGATAAAATGGATGTAGAGTGGATAAAATGGATGTAGAGTGGATAAAATGGATGTAGAGTTCATAAAAATGGATGTAGAGTGGATAAAAATGGATGTAGATTGGATAAAATGGATGTAGAGTTGATAAAATGGATGTAAAGTGGATAAAATGGATGTAGAGTTAATAAAAATGGATGTACAGTGGAAATAATGGATGTAGAGAGGATAAAATGGATGTAGAATGGATAAAATGGATGTAGAGTGGATAAAAATGGATGTAGAGTGGATAAAATGGATGAAGAGTGGATAAAATGGTTGTAGAGTGCATAAAAATGGATGTTGAGGGGATAAAATGGATGTAGAGTGGATAAAATGGATGTACATTTAATGAAAATGGATGTAGAGTGGATAAAAATGGATGTAGAGTGGATAAAATGGATGTAAAGTGGATAAAAATGGATGTCGAGTGGATAAAATGGATGTAGAGTGGAGAAAAATAGATGTAGAGAGGATAAAATGGATGTAGAGTGGATAAAATGGATGTAGAGTTCATAAAAATGGATGTAGAGTGGATAAAAATGGATGTAGATTGGATAAAATGGATGTAGAGTTGATAAAATGGATGTAAAGTGGATAAAATGGATGTAGAGTTCATAAAAATGGATGTAGAGTGGATAAAAATGGATGTAGATTGGATAAAATGGATGTAGATTGGACAAAATGGATGTAGAGTTAATAAAAATGGATGTAGAGTGGATAAAATGGATGTATAGTGGATAAAAATGGATGTAGAGTAGATAAAATAGATGTAGAGTGGATAAAAATGGATGTAGAGTGGATAAAATGGATGTAGAGTGGATAAAATGGATGTAGAGTTCATAAAAATGGATGTAGAGTGGATAAAAATGGATGTAGATTGGATAAAATGGATGTAGAGTTGATAAAATGGATGTAAAGTGGATAAAATGGATGAAGAGTTAATAAAAATGGATGTAGAGTGGAAATAATGGATGTAGAGAGGATAAAATGGATGTAGAGTGGATATAATGGATGTAGAGAGGATAAAATGGATGTGGAGTGGATAACAATGGATGTAGAGTGGATAAAATGGATGTAGAGTGGATAAAATGGATGTAGAGAGGATAAAAGGGATGTAGAGTGGATAAAATGGATGTAGAGTTCATAAAAATGGATGTAGAGTGGATAAAAATGGATGTAGATTGGATAAAATGGATATAGGGTAGATAAAATGGATGTAGAGTTAATAAAAATGGATGTAGAGTGGATATAATGGATGTAGAGAGGATAAAATGGATGTGGAGTGGATAACAATGGATGTAGAGTGGATAAAATGGATGTAGAGTGGATAAAATGGATGTAGAGTATATAAAATGGATGTAGAGTGGATAAAAATGGATGTCGAGTGGATAAAATGGATGTAGAGTGGATAAAAATGGATGTAGAGTGGATAAAATGGATGTAGAGTTGATAAAAATGGATGTAGAGTGGATAAAATGGATGTGGAGTGGATAACAATGGATGTAGAGAGGATAAAAATGTATATAGGGTAGATAAAATGGATGTAGAGTTAATAAAAATGGATGTAGAGTGGATATAATGGATGTAGAGAGGATAAAATGGATGTGGAGTGGATAACAATGGATGTAGAGTGGATAAAATGGATGTAGAGTGGATAAAACGGATGTAGAGTGGATAAAAATGGATGTAGAGTGGATACAATGGTTGTAGAGTGGATAAAAATGGATATAGGGTAGATAAAATGGATGTAGAGTGGATATAATGGATGTAGAGAGGATAAAATGGATGTGGAGTGGATAAAATGGATGAAGAGTGTATAAAATGGTTGTAGAGTGGATAAAATGGATGTAGAGTAGATAAAAATGGATGTAGAGTGGATAAAATGGATGTAGAGTGGATAAAAATGGATGTAGAGTGGATAAAATGGATGTAGAGTGCATAAAAATGGATGTTGAGTGGATAAAATGGATGTAGAGTTGATAAAAATGGATGTAGAGTGGATAAAAATGGATGTAGATTGGATAAAATGGATGTAGAGTGGATAAAAATGGATGTAGATTATATAAATTGGATGTAGAGTATATAAAATGGATGTAGAGTGGATAAAAATGGATGTCGAGTGGATAAAATGGATGTAGAGTGGATAAAAATGGATGTAGATTGGACAAAATGGATGTAGAGTTAATAAAAATGGATGTAGAGTGGATAAAATGGATGTATAGTGGATAAAAATGGATGTAGAGTAGATAAAATAGATGTAGAGTGGATAAAAATGGATGTAGAGTGGATAAAATGGATGTCGAGTGGATAAAATGGATGTAGAGTGGATAAAAATAGATGTAGAGTGGATAAAAATGGATGTAGAGTGGATAAAATGGATGTAGAGTGCATAAAAATGGATGTTGAGTGGATAAAATGGATGTAGAGTGGATAAAATGTATGTACATTTAATAAAAATGGATGTAGAGTGGATAAAAATGGATGTAGAGTGGATAAAAATGGATGTAGATTGGATAAAATGGATGTAGAGTTAATAAAAGTGGATGTAGAGTGGATAAAATGGATGTAGAGTTGATAAAAATGGATGTAGAGTGGATAAAAATGGATGTAGATTGGATAAAATGGATGTAGAGTGGATAAAATGGATGTAGAGTATATAAATTGGATGTAGAGTATATAAAATGGATGTAGAGTGGATAAAAATGGATGTCGAGTGGATAAAATGGATGTAGAGTGGATAAAAATGGATGTAGATTGGATAAAATGGATGTAGAGTGGATGAAAATGGATGTAGAGTATATAAATTGGATGTAGAGTATATAAAATGGATGTAGAGTGGATAAAATGGATGTAGAGTGGATAAAATGGATGTAGAGTTGATAAAATGGATGTAGAGTGGATAAAATGGATGTAGAGTTCATAAAAATGGATGTAGAGTGGATAAAAATGGATGTAGATTGGATAAAATGGATGTAGAGTGGATGAAAATGGATGTAGAGTATATAAATTGGATGTAGAGTATATAAAATGGATGTAGAGTGGATAAAATGGATGTAGAGTGGACAAAATGGATGTAGAGTTGATAAAATGGATGTAAAGTGGATAAAATGGATGTAGAGTTAATAAAAATGGATGTAGAGTGGAAATAATGGATGTAGAGAGGATAAAATGGATGTAGAGTGGATAAAATGGATGTAGAGTTCATAAAAATGGATGTAGAGTGGATAAAAATGGATGTAGATTGGATAAAATGGATGTGGAGTGGATAACAATGGATGTAGAGAGGATAAAAATGTATATAGGGTAGATAAAATGGATGTAGAGTTAATAAAAATGGATGTAGAGTGGATATAATGGATGTAGAGAGGATAAAATGGATGTGGAGTGGATAACAATGGATGTAGAGTGGATAAAATGGATGTAGAGTGGATAAAACGGATGTAGAGTGGATAAAAATGGATGTAGAGTGGATACAATGGTTGTAGAGTGGATAAAAATGGATATAGGGTAGATAAAATGGATGTAGAGTGGATATAATGGATGTAGAGAGGATAAAATGGATGTGGAGTGGATAAAATGGATGAAGAGTGTATAAAATGGTTGTAGAGTGGATAAAATGGATGTAGAGTAGATAAAAATGGATGTAGAGTGGATAAAATGGATGTAGAGTGGATAAAAATGGATGTAGAGTGGATAAAATGGATGTAGAGTGCATAAAAATGGATGTTGAGTGGATAAAATGGATGTAGAGTTGATAAAAATGGATGTAGAGTGGATAAAAATGGATGTAGATTGGATAAAATGGATGTAGAGTGGATAAAAATGGATGTAGATTATATAAATTGGATGTAGAGTATATAAAATGGATGTAGAGTGGATAAAAATGGATGTCGAGTGGATAAAATGGATGTAGAGTGGATAAAAATGGATGTAGATTGGACAAAATGGATGTAGAGTTAATAAAAATGGATGTAGAGTGGATAAAATGGATGTATAGTGGATAAAAATGGATGTAGAGTAGATAAAATAGATGTAGAGTGGATAAAAATGGATGTAGAGTGGATAAAATGGATGTCGAGTGGATAAAATGGATGTAGAGTGGATAAAAATAGATGTAGAGTGGATAAAAATGGATGTAGAGTGGATAAAATGGATGTAGAGTGCATAAAAATGGATGTTGAGTGGATAAAATGGATGTAGAGTGGATAAAATGTATGTACATTTAATAAAAATGGATGTAGAGTGGATAAAAATGGATGTAGAGTGGATAAAAATGGATGTAGATTGGATAAAATGGATGTAGAGTTAATAAAAGTGGATGTAGAGTGGATAAAATGGATGTAGAGTTGATAAAAATGGATGTAGAGTGGATAAAAATGGATGTAGATTGGATAAAATGGATGTAGAGTGGATAAAATGGATGTAGAGTATATAAATTGGATGTAGAGTATATAAAATGGATGTAGAGTGGATAAAAATGGATGTCGAGTGGATAAAATGGATGTAGAGTGGATAAAAATGGATGTAGATTGGATAAAATGGATGTAGAGTGGATGAAAATGGATGTAGAGTATATAAATTGGATGTAGAGTATATAAAATGGATGTAGAGTGGATAAAATGGATGTAGAGTGGATAAAATGGATGTAGAGTTGATAAAATGGATGTAAAGTGGATAAAATGGATGTAGAGTTAATAAAAATGGATGTAGAGTGGAAATAATGGATGTAGAGAGGATAAAATGGATGTAGAGTGGATAAAATGGATGTAGAGTTCATAAAAATGGATGTAGAGTGGATAAAAATGGATGTAGATTGGATAAAATGGATGTGGAGTGGATAACAATGGATGTAGAGAGGATAAAAATGTATATAGGGTAGATAAAATGGATGTAGAGTTAATAAAAATGGATGTAGAGTGGATATAATGGATGTAGAGAGGATAAAATGGATGTGGAGTGGATAACAATGGATGTAGAGTTGATAAAAATGGATGTAGAGTGGATAAAACGGATGTAGAGTGGATAAAAATGGATGTAGAGTGGATACAATGGTTGTAGAGTGGATAAAAATGGATATAGGGTAGATAAAATGGATGTAGAGTGGATATAATGGATGTAGAGAGGATAAAATGGATGTGGAGTGGATAAAATGGATGAAGAGTGGATAAAATGGTTGTAGAGTGGATAAAATGGATGTAGAGTAGATAAAAATGGATGTAGAGTGGATAAAATGGATGTAGAGTGGATAAAAATGGATGTAGAGTGGATAAAATGGATGTAGAGTGCATAAAAATGGATGTTGAGTGGATAAAGTGGATGTAGAGTGGATAAAATGGATGTACATTTAATAAAAATGGATGTAGAGTGGATAAAAATGGATGTAGAGTGGATAAAAATGGATGTAGATTGGATAATATGGATGTAGAGTTAATAAAAGTGGATGTAGAGTGGATAAAATGGATGTAGAGTTGATAAAAATGGATGTAGAGTGGATAAAAATGGATGTAGATTGGATAAAATGGATGTAGAGTGGATAAAAATGGATGTAGATTATATAAATTGGATGTAGAGTATATAAAATGGATGTAGAGTGGATAAAAATGGATGTCGAGTGGATAAAATGGATGTAGAGTGGATAAAAATGGATGTAGATTGGACAAAATGGATGTAGAGTTAATAAAAATGGATGTAGAGTGGATAAAATGGATGTATAGTGGATAAAAATGGATGTAGAGTAGATAAAATAGATGTAGAGTGGATAAAAATGGATGTAGAGTTAATAAAATGGATGTCGAGTGGATAAAATGGATGTAGAGTGGATAAAAATAGATGTAGAGTGGATAAAAATGGATGTAGAGTGGATAAAATGGATGTAGAGTGCATAAAAATGGATGTTGAGTGGATAAAATGAATGTAGAGTGGATAAAATGTATGTACATTTAATAAAAATGGATGTAGAGTGGATAAAAATGGATGTAGAGTGGATAAAAATGGATGTAGATTGGATAAAATGGATGTAGAGTTAATAAAAGTGGATGTAGAGTGGATAAAATGGATGTAGAGTTGATAAAAATGGATGTAGAGTGGATAAAAATGGATGTAGGTTGGATAAAATGGATGTAGAGTGGATAAAATGGATGTAGAGTATATAAATTGGATGTAGAGTATATAAAATGGATGTAGAGTGGATAAAAATGGATGTCGAGTGGATAAAATGGATGTAGAGTGGATAAAAATGGATGTAGATTGGATAAAATGGATGTAGAGTGGATGAAAATGGATGTAGAGTATATAAATTGGATGTAGAGTATATAAAATGGATGTAGAGTGGATAAAAATGGATGTCGAGTGGATAAAATGGATGTAGAGTGGATACAAATGGATGTAGAGTAGATAAAATGGATGTAGAGTGGATAAAATGGATGTAGAGTTGATAAAATGGATGTAGAGTTAATAAAAATGGATGTAGAGTGGAAATAATGGATGTAGAGAGGATAAAATGGATGTAGAGTGGATAAAATGGATGTAGAGTTCATAAAAATGGATGTAGAGTGGATAAAAATGGATGTAGATTGGATAAAATGGATGTAGAGTGGATAAAAATGGATGTAGAGTGGATAAAATGGATGTAGAGTTGATAAAAATGGATGTAGAGTGGATAAAAATGGATGTAGATTGGATAAAATGGATGTAGAGTGGATAAAAATGGATGTAGATTATATAAATTGGATGTAGAGTATATAAAATGGATGTAGAGTGGATAAAAATGGATGTCGAGTGGATAAAATGGATGTAGAGTGGATAAAAATGGATGTAGATTGGACAAAATGGATGTAGAGTTAATAAAAATGGATGTAGAGTGGATAAAATGGATGTATAGTGGATAAAAATGGATGTAGAGTAGATAAAATAGATGTAGAGTGGATAAAAATGGATGTAGAGTTAATAAAATGGATGTCGAGTGGATAAAATGGATGTAGAGTGGATAAAAATGGATGTAGATTGGATAAAATGGATGTAGAGTTAATAAAAGTGGATGTAGAGTGGATAAAATGGATGTAGAGTTGATAAAAATGGATGTAGAGTGGATAAAAATGGATGTAGATTGGATAAAATGGATGTAGAGTGGATAAAAATGGATGTAGATTATATAAATTGGATGTAGAGTATATAAAATGGATGTAGAGTGGATAAAAATGGATGTCGAGTGGATAAAATGGATGTAGAGTGGATAAAAATGGATGTAGAGTGGATAAAAATGGATGTAGATTGGATAAAATGGATGTAGAGTTAATAAAAGTGGATGTAGAGTGGATAAAATGGATGTAGAGTTGATAAAAATGGATGTAGAGTGGATAAAAATGGATGTAGATTGGATAAAATGGATGTAGAGTGGATAAAATGGATGTAGAGTATATAAATTGGATGTAGAGTATATAAAATGGATGTAGAGTGGATAAAAATGGATGTCGAGTGGATAAAATGGATGTAGAGTGGATAAAAATGGATGTAGATTGGATAAAATGGATGTAGAGTGGATGAAAATGGATGTAGAGTATATAAATTGGATGTAGAGTATATAAAATGGATGTAGAGTGGATAAAATGGTTGTAGAGTGGATAAAATGGATGTAGAGTTGATAAAAATGGATGTAGAGTGGATAAAACGGATGTAGAGTGGATAAAAATGGATGTAGAGTGGATACAATGGTTGTAGAGTGGATAAAAATGGATATAGGGTAGATAAAATGGATGTAGAGTGGATATAATGGATGTAGAGAGGATAAAATGGATGTGGAGTGGATAAAAATGGATGTCGAGTGGATAAAATGGATGTAGAGTGGATAAAAATGGATGTAGATTGGATAAAATGGATGTAGAGTGGATGAAAATGGATGTAGAGTATATAAATTGGATGTAGAGTATATAAAATGGATGTAGAGTGGATAAAATGGATGTAGAGTGGATAAAATGGATGTAGAGTTGATAAAATGGATGTAAAGTGGATAAAATGGATGTAGAGTTAATAAAAATGGATGTAGAGTGGAAATAATGGATGTAGAGAGGATAAAATGGATGTAGAGTGGATAAAATGGATGTAGAGTTCATAAAAATGGATGTAGAGTGGATAAAAATGGATGTAGATTGGATAAAATGGATGTGGAGTGGATAACAATGGATGTAGAGAGGATAAAAATGTATATAGGGTAGATAAAATGGATGTAGAGTTAATAAAAATGGATGTAGAGTGGATATAATGGATGTAGAGAGGATAAAATGGATGTGGAGTGGATAACAATGGATGTAGAGTTGATAAAAATGGATGTAGAGTGGATAAAATGGATGTAGAGTGGATAAAAATGGATGTAGAGTGGATACAATGGATGTAGAGTGGATAAAAATGGATATAGGGTAGATAAAATGGATGTAGAGTGGATATAATGGATGTAGAGAGGATAAAATGGATGTGGAGTGGATAAAATGGATGAAGAGTGGATAAAATGGTTGTAGAGTGGATAAAATGGATGTAGAGTAGATAAAAATGGATGTAGAGTGGATAAAATGGATGTAGAGTGGATAAAAATGGATGTAGGTTGGATAAAATGGATGTAGAGTGGATAAAATGGATGTAGAGTATATAAATTGGATGTAGAGTATATAAAATGGATGTAGAGTGGATAAAAATGGATGTCGAGTGGATAAAATGGATGTAGAGTGGATAAAAATGGATGTAGATTGGATAAAATGGATGTAGAGTGGATGAAAATGGATGTAGAGTATATAAATTGGATGTAGAGTATATAAAATGGATGTAGAGTGGATAAAAATGGATGTCGAGTGGATAAAATGGATGTAGAGTGGATACAAATGGATGTAGAGTAGATAAAATGGATGTAGAGTGGATAAAATGGATGTAGAGTTGATAAAATGGATGTAGAGTTAATAAAAATGGATGTAGAGTGGAAATAATGGATGTAGAGAGGATAAAATGGATGTAGAGTGGATAAAATGGATGTAGAGTTCATAAAAATGGATGTAGAGTGGATAAAAATGGATGTAGATTGGATAAAATGGATGTAGAGTGGATAAAAGTGGATGTAGAGTGGATAAAATGGATGTAGAGTTGATAAAAATGGATGTAGAGTGGATAAAAATGGATGTAGATTGGATAAAATGGATGTAGAGTGGATAAAAATGGATGTAGATTATATAAATTGGATGTAGAGTATATAAAATGGATGTAGAGTGGATAAAAATGGATGTCGAGTGGATAAAATGGATGTAGAGTGGATAAAAATGGATGTAGATTGGACAAAATGGATGTAGAGTTAATAAAAATGGATGTAGAGTGGATAAAATGGATGTATAGTGGATAAAAATGGATGTAGAGTAGATAAAATAGATGTAGAGTGGATAAAAATGGATGTAGAGTTAATAAAATGGATGTCGAGTGGATAAAATGGATGTAGAGTGGATAAAAATGGATGTAGATTGGATAAAATGGATGTAGAGTTAATAAAAGTGGATGTAGAGTGGATAAAATGGATGTAGAGTTGATAAAAATGGATGTAGAGTGGATAAAAATGGATGTAGATTGGATAAAATGGATGTAGAGTGGATAAAAATGGATGTAGATTATATAAATTGGATGTAGAGTATATAAAATGGATGTAGAGTGGATAAAAATGGATGTCGAGTGGATAAAATGGATGTAGAGTGGATAAAAATGGATGTAGAGTGGATAAAAATGGATGTAGATTGGATAAAATGGATGTAGAGTTAATAAAAGTGGATGTAGAGTGGATAAAATGGATGTAGAGTTGATAAAAATGGATGTAGAGTGGATAAAACGGATGTAGAGTGGATAAAAATGGATGTAGAGTGGATACAATGGTTGTAGAGTGGATAAAAATGGATATAGGGTAGATAAAATGGATGTAGAGTGGATATAATGGATGTAGAGAGGATAAAATGGATGTGGAGTGGATAAAAATGGATGTCGAGTGGATAAAATGGATGTAGAGTGGATAAAAATGGATGTAGATTGGATAAAATGGATGTAGAGTGGATGAAAATGGATGTAGAGTATATAAATTGGATGTAGAGTATATAAAATGGATGTAGAGTGGATAAAATGGATGTAGAGTGGATAAAATGGATGTAGAGTTGATAAAATGGATGTAAAGTGGATAAAATGGATGTAGAGTTAATAAAAATGGATGTAGAGTGGAAATAATGGATGTAGAGAGGATAAAATGGATGTAGAGTGGATAAAATGGATGTAGAGTTCATAAAAATGGATGTAGAGTGGATAAAAATGGATGTAGATTGGATAAAATGGATGTGGAGTGGATAACAATGGATGTAGAGAGGATAAAAATGTATATAGGGTAGATAAAATGGATGTAGAGTTAATAAAAATGGATGTAGAGTGGATATAATGGATGTAGAGAGGATAAAATGGATGTGGAGTGGATAACAATGGATGTAGAGTTGATAAAAATGGATGTAGAGTGGATAAAATGGATGTAGAGTGGATAAAAATGGATGTAGAGTGGATACAATGGTTGTAGAGTGGATAAAAATGGATATAGGGTAGATAAAATGGATGTAGAGTGGATATAATGGATGTAGAGAGGATAAAATGGATGTGGAGTGGATAAAATGGATGAAGAGTGGATAAAATGGTTGTAGAGTGGATAAAATGGATGTAGAGTAGATAAAAATGGATGTAGAGTGGATAAAATGGATGTAGAGTGGATAAAAATGGATGTAGGTTGGATAAAATGGATGTAGAGTGGATAAAATGGATGTAGAGTATATAAATTGGATGTAGAGTATATAAAATGGATGTAGAGTGGATAAAAATGGATGTCGAGTGGATAAAATGGATGTAGAGTGGATAAAAATGGATGTAGATTGGATAAAATGGATGTAGAGTGGATGAAAATGGATGTAGAGTATATAAATTGGATGTAGAGTATATAAAATGGATGTAGAGTGGATAAAAATGGATGTCGAGTGGATAAAATGGATGTAGAGTGGATAAAAATGGATGTAGAGTAGATAAAATGGATGTAGAGTGGATAAAATGGATGTAGAGTTGATAAAATGGATGTAGAGTTAATAAAAATGGATGTAGAGTGGAAATAATGGATGTAGAGAGGATAAAATGGATGTAGAGTGGATAAAATGGATGTAGAGTTCATAAAAATGGATGTAGAGTGGATAAAAATGGATGTAGATTGGATAAAATGGATGTAGAGTGGATAAAAGTGGATGTAGAGTGGATAAAATGGATGTAGAGTTGATAAAAATGGATGTAGAGTGGATAAAAATGGATGTAGATTGGATAAAATGGATGTAGAGTGGATAAAAATGGATGTAGATTATATAAATTGGATGTAGAGTATATAAAATGGATGTAGAGTGGATAAAAATGGATGTCGAGTGGATAAAATGGATGTAGAGTGGATAAAAATGGATGTAGATTGGATAAAATGGATGTAGAGTTAATAAAAATGGATGTAGAGTGGATAAAATGGATGTATAGTGGATAAAAATGGATGTAGAGTAGATAAAATAGATGTAGAGTGGATAAAAATGGATGTAGAGTTAATAAAATGGATGTCGAGTGGATAAAATGGATGTAGAGTGGATAAAAATGGATGTAGATTGGATAAAATGGATGTAGAGTTAATAAAAGTGGATGTAGAGTGGATAAAATGGATGTAGAGTTGATAAAAATGGATGTAGAGTGGATAAAAATGGATGTAGATTGGATAAAATGGATGTAGAGTGGATAAAAATGGATGTAGATTATATAAATTGGATGTAGAGTATATAAAATGGATGTAGAGTGGATAAAAATGGATGTCGAGTGGATAAAATGGATGTAGAGTGGATAAAAATGGATGTAGAGTGGATAAAAATGGATGTAGATTGGATAAAATGGATGTAGAGTTAATAAAAGTGGATGTAGAGTGGATAAAATGGATGTAGAGTTGATAAAAATGGATGTAGAGTGGATAAAAATGGATGTAGATTGGATAAAATGGATGTAGAGTGGATAAAATGGATGTAGAGTATATAAATTGGATGTAGAGTATATAAAATGGATGTAGAGTGGATAAAAATGGATGTCGAGTGGATAAAATGGATGTAGAGTGGATAAAAATGGATGTAGATTGGATAAAATGGATGTAGAGTGGATGAAAATGGATGTAGAGTATATAAATTGGATGTAGAGTATATAAAATGGATGTAGAGTGGATAAAATGGTTGTAGAGTGGATAAAATGGATGTAGAGTTGATAAAAATGGATGTAGAGTGGATAAAACGGATGTAGAGTGGATAAAAATGGATGTAGAGTGGATACAATGGTTGTAGAGTGGATAAAAATGGATATAGGGTAGATAAAATGGATGTAGAGTGGATATAATGGATGTAGAGAGGATAAAATGGATGTGGAGTGGATAAAATGGATGAAGAGTGGATAAAATGGTTGTAGAGTGGATAAAATGGATGTAGAGTAGATAAAAATGGATGTAGAGTGGATAAAATGGATGTAGAGTGGATAAAAATGGATGTAGAGTGGATAAAATGGATGTAGAGTGCATAAAAATGGATGTTGAGTGGATAAAGTGGATGTAGAGTGGATAAAATGGATGTACATTTAATAAAAATGGATGTAGAGTGGATAAAAATGGATGTAGAGTGGATAAAAATGGATGTAGATTGGATAAAATGGATGTAGAGTTAATAAAAGTGGATGTAGAGTGGATAAAATGGATGTAGAGTTGATAAAAATGGATGTAAAGTTAATAAAAATGGATGTAGAGTGGATAAAATGGATGTATAGTGGATAAAAATGGATGTAGAGTAGATAAAATAGATGTAGAGTGGATAAAAATGGATGTAGAGTTAATAAAATGGATGTCGAGTGGATAAAATGGATGTAGAGTGGATAAAAATAGATGTAGAGTGGATAAAAATGGATGTAGAGTGGATAAAATGGATGTAGAGTGCATAAAAATGGATGTTGAGTGGATAAAATGGATGTAGAGTGGATAAAATGTATATACATTTAATAAAAATGGATGTAGAGTGGATAAAAATGGATGTAGAGTGGATAAAAATGGATGTAGATTGGATAAAATGGATGTAGAGTTAATAAAAGTGGATGTAGAGTGGATAAAATGGATGTAGAGTTGATAAAAATGGATGTAGAGTGGATAAAAATGGATGTAGATTGGATAAAATGGATGTAGAGTGGATAAAATGGATGTAGAGTATATAAATTGGATGTAGAGTATATAAAATGGATGTAGAGTGGATAAAAATGGATGTCGAGTGGATAAAATGGATGTAGAGTGGATAAAAATGGATGTAGATTGGATAAAATGGATGTAGAGTGGATAAAATGGATGTAGAGTATATAAATTGGATGTAGAGTATATAAAATGGATGTAGAGTGGATAAAAATGGATGTCGAGTGGATAAAATGGATGTAGAGTGGATAAAAATGGATGTAGAGTGGATAAAATGGATGTAGAGTTGATAAAAATGGATGTAGCGCGGATAAAATGGATGTAGAGTAGATAAAATGGATGTAGAGTGGATAAAATGGATGTAGAGTTGATAAAATGGATGTAAAGTGGATAAAATGGATGTAGAGTTAATAAAAATGGATGTAGAGTGGAAATAATGGATGTAGAGAGGATAAAATGGATGTAGAGTGGATAAAATGGATGTAGATTTCATAAAAATGGATGTAGAGTGGATAAAAATGGATGTAGATTGGATAAAATGGATGTAGAGTGGATAAAAATGGATGTAGAGTGGATAAAATGGATGTAGAGTTAATAAAAATGGATGTAGAGTGGAAATAATGGATGTAGAGAGGATAAAATGGATGTAGAGTGGATAAAATGGATGTAGAGTTCATAAAAATGGATGTAGAGTGGATAAAATGGATGTAGAGTGGATAAAAATAGATGTAGAGAGGATAAAATGGAAGTAGAGTGGATAAAAATGGATGTAGAGTGTATAAAAATGGATGTAGAGTGGATAAAATGGATGTAGACTGGATAAAATGGATGTAGAGTGGATAAAAATGGATGTAGAGAGGATAAAATGGATGTAGAGTGGATAAAATGGATGTACAGTTAATAAAAATGGATGTAGAGTGGAAATAATGGATGTAGAGAGGATAAAATGGATGTAGAGTGGATAAAATGGATGTAGAGTTCATAAAAAAGGATGTAGAGTGGATAAAAATGGATGTAGATTGGATAAAATGGATGTAGAGTTGATAAAATGGATGTAAAGTGGATAAAATGGATGTAGAGTTAATAAAAATGGATGTAGAGTGGAAATAATGGATGTAGAGAGGATAAAATGGATGTAGAGTGGATAAAATGGATGTAGAGTTCATAAAAATGGATGTAGAGTGGATAAAAATGGATGTAGATTGGATAAAATGGATGTGGAGTGGATAACAATGGATGTAGAGAGGATAAAAATGTATATAGGGTAGATAAAATGGATGTAGAGTTAATAAAAATGGATGTAGAGTGGATAAAATGGATGTATAGTGGATAAAAATGGATGTAGAGTAGATAAAATAGATGTAGAGTGGATAAAAATGGATGTAGAGTTAATAAAATGGATGTCGAGTGGATAAAATGGATGTAGAGTGGATAAAAATAGATGTAGAGTGGATAAAAATGGATGTAGAGTGGATAAAATGGATGTAGAGTGCATAAAAATGGATGTTGAGTGGATAAAATGGATGTAGAGTGGATAAAATGTATGTACATTTAATAAAAATGGATGTAGAGTGGATAAAAATGGATGTAGAGTGGATAAAAATGGATGTAGATTGGATAAAATGGATGTAGAGTTAATAAAAGTGGATGTAGAGTGGATAAAATGGATGTAGAGTTGATAAAAATGGATGTAGAGTGGATAAAAATGGATGTAGATTGGATAAAATGGATGTAGAGTGGATAAAATGGATGTAGAGTATATAAATTGGATGTAGAGTATATAAAATGGATGTAGAGTGGATAAAAATGGATGTCGAGTGGATAAAATGGATGTAGAGTGGATAAAAATGGATGTAGATTGGATAAAATGGATGTAGAGTGGATAAAATGGATGTAGAGTATATAAATTGGATGTAGAGTATATAAAATGGATGTAGAGTGGATAAAAATGGATGTCGAGTGGATAAAATGGATGTAGAGTGGATAAAAATGGATGTAGAGTGGATAAAATGGATGTAGAGTTGATAAAAATGGATGTAGCGCGGATAAAATGGATGTAGAGTAGATAAAATGGATGTAGAGTGGATAAAATGGATGTAGAGTTGATAAAATGGATGTAAAGTGGATAAAATGGATGTAGAGTTAATAAAAATGGATGTAGAGTGGAAATAATGGATGTAGAGAGGATAAAATGGATGTAGAGTGGATAAAATGGATGTAGATTTCATAAAAATGGATGTAGAGTGGATAAAAATGGATGTAGAGTGGATAAAATGGATGTACAGTTAATAAAAATGGATGTAGAGTGGAAATAATGGATGTAGAGAGGATAAAATGGATGTAGAGTGGATAAAATGGATGTAGAGTTCATAAAAAAGGATGTAGAGTGGATAAAAATGGATGTAGATTGGATAAAATGGATGTAGAGTTGATAAAATGGATGTAAAGTGGATAAAATGGATGTAGAGTTAATAAAAATGGATGTAGAGTGGAAATAATGGATGTAGAGAGGATAAAATGGATGTAGAGTGGATAAAATGGATGTGGAGTGGATAACAATGGATGTAGAGAGGATAAAAATGTATATAGGGTAGATAAAATGGATGTAGAGTTAATAAAAATGGATGTAGAGTGGATATAATGGATGTAGAGAGGATAAAATGGATGTGGAGTGGATAACAATGGATGTAGAGTGGATAAAATGGATGTAGAGTGGATAAAATGGATGTAGAGAGGATAAAATGGATGTAGAGTGGATAAAATGGATGTAGAGTTCATAAAAATGGATGTAGAGTGGATAAAATGGATGTAGAGTTGATAAAAATGGGTGTAGAGTGGATAAAATGGATGTAGAGTAGATAAAATGGATGTAGAGTGGATAAAATGGATGTAGAGTTGATAAAATGGATGTAAAGTGGATAAAATGGATGTAGAGTTAATAAAAATGGATGTAGAGTGGATATAATGGATGTAGAGAGGATAAAAATGTATATAGGGTAGATAAAATGGATGTAGAGTTAATAAAAATGGATGTAGAGTGGATATAATGGATGTAGAGAGGATAAAATGGATGTGGAGTGGATAACAATGGATGTAGAGTGGATAAAATGGATGTAGAGTGGATAAAATGGATGTAGAGAGGATAAAATGGATGTAGAGTGGATAAAATGGATGTAGAGTTCATAAAAATGGATGTAGAGTGGATAAAAATGGATGTAGATTGGATAAAATGGATGTGGAGTGGATAACAATGGATGTAGAGAGGATAAAAATGGATATAGGGTAGATAAAATGGATGTAGAGTTAATAAAAATGGATGTAGAGTGGATATAATGGATGTAGAGAGGATAAAATGGATGTGGAGTGGATAACAATGGATGTAGAGTGGATAAAATGGATGTAGAGTGGATAAAATGGATGAAGAGTGGATAAAATGGTTGTAGAGTGGATAAAATGGATGTACAGTAGATAAAAATGGATGTAGAGTGGATAAAATGGATGTAGAGTGGATAAAAATGGATGTAGAGTGGATAAAATGGATGTAGAGTGCATAAAAATGGATGTAGAGTGGATAAAAATGGATGTAGATTGGATAAAATGGATGTAGAGTATATAAATTGGATGTAGAGTATATAAAATAAATGTAGAGTGGATAAAAATGGATGTCGAGTGGATAAAATGGATGTAGAGTGGTTAAAATGGATGTACATTTAATAAAAATGGATGTAGAGTGGATAAAATGGATGTAGAGTAGACTAAATGGATGTAGAGTGGATAAAATGGATGAAGAGTTGATAAAATGGATGTAAAGTGGATAAAATGGATGTATAGTGGATAAAAATGGATGTAGAGTAGATAAAATAGATGTAGAGTGGATAAAAATGGATGTAGAGTTAATAAAATGGATGTCGAGTGGATAAAATGGATGTAGAGTGGATAAAAATAGATGTAGAGTGGATAAAAATGGATGTAGAGTGGATAAAATGGATGTAGAGTGCATAAAAATGGATGTTGAGTGGATAAAATGGATGTAGAGTGGATAAAATGTATGTACATTTAATAAAAATGGATGTAGAGTGGATAAAAATGGATGTAGAGTGGATAAAAATGGATGTAGATTGGATAAAATGGATGTAGAGTTAATAAAAGTGGATGTAGAGTGGATAAAATGGATGTAGAGTTGATAACAATGGATGTAGAGTGGATAAAAATGGATGTAGATTGGATAAAATGGATGTAGAGTGGATAAAATGGATGTAGAGTATATAAATTGGATGTAGAGTATATAAAATGGATGTAGAGTGGATAAAAATGGATGTCGAGTGGATAAAATGGATGTAGAGTGGATAAAAATGGATGTAGATTGGATAAAATGGATGTAGAGTGGATGAAAATGGATGTAGAGTATATAAATTGGATGTAGAGTATATAAAATGGATGTACAGTGGATAAAAATGGATGTCGAGTGGATAAAATGGATGTAGAGTGGATAAAAATGGATGTAGAGTGGATAAAATGGATGTAGAGTTGATAAAAATGGATGTAGAGCGGATAAAATGGATGTAGAGTAGATAAAATGGATGTAGAGTGGATAAAATGGATGTAGAGTTGATAAAATGGATGTAAAGTGGATAAAATGGATGTAGAGTTAATAAAAATGGATGTAGAGTGGAAATAATGGATGTAGAGAGGATAAAATGGATGTAGAGTGGATAAAATGGATGTAGAGTTCATAAAAATGGATGTAGAGTGGATAAAAATGGATGTAGATTGGATAAAATGGATGTAGAGTGGATAAAAGTGGATGTAGAGAGGATAAAATGGATGTGGAGTGGATAACAATGGATGTAGAGTGGATAAAATGGATGTAGAGTGGATAAAATGGATGAAGAGTGGATAAAATGGTTGTAGAGTGCATAAAAATGGATGTTGAGTGGATAAAATGGATGTAGAGTGGATAAAATGGATGTACATTTAATAAAAATGGATGTAGAGTGGATAAAAATGGATGTAGAGTGGATAAAATGGATGTAAAGTGGATAAAAATGGATGTCGAGTGGATAAAATGGATGTAGAGTGGAGAAAAATAGATGTAGAGAGGATAAAATGGAAGTAGAGTGGATAAAAATGGATGTAGAGTGGATAAAAATGGATGTAGAGTGGATAAAATGGATGTAGAGTGGATAAAAATGGATGTAGAGAGGATAAAATGGATGTAGAGTGGATAAAATGGATGTACAGTTAATAAAAATGGATGTAGAGTGGAAATAATGGATGTAGAGAGGATAAAATGGATGTAGAGTGGATAAAATGGATGTAGAGTTCATAAAAATGGATGTAGAGTGGATAAAAATGGATGTAGATTGGATAAAATGGATGTAGAGTTGATAAAATGGATGTAGAGTGGATAAAATGGATGTACAGTTAATAAAAATGGATGTAGAGTGGAAATAATGGATGTAGAGAGGATAAAATGGATGTAGAGTGGATAAAATGGATGTAGAGTTCATAAAAATGGATGTAGAGTGGATAAAAATGGATGTAGATTGGATAAAATGGATGTGGAGTGGATAACAATGGATGTAGAGAGGATAAAAATGGATATAGGGTAGATAAAATGGATGTAGAGTTAATAAAAATGGATGTAGAGTGGATATAATGGATGTAGAGAGGATAAAATGGATGTGGAGTGGATAACAATGGATGTAGAGTGGATAAAATGGATGTAGAGTGGATAAAATGGATGAAGAGTGGATAAAATGGTTGTAGAGTGCATAAAAATGGATGTTGAGTGGATAAAATGGATGTAGAGTGGTTAAAATGGATGTACATTTAATAAAAATGGATGTAGAGTGGATAAAAATGGATGTAGAGTGGATAAAATGGATGTAAAGTGGATAAAAATGGATGTCGAGTGGATAAAATGGATGTAGAGTGGAGAAAAATAGATGTAGAGAGGATAAAATGGAAGTAGAGTGGATAAAAATGGATGTAGAGTGGATAAAAATGGATGTAGAGTGGATAAAATGGAAGTAGAGTGGATAAAAATGGATGTAGAGAGGATAAAATGGATGTAGAGTGGATAAAATGGATGTACAGTTAATAAAAATGGATGTAGAGTGGAAATAATGGATGTAGAGAGGATAAAATGGATGTAGAGTGGATAAAATGGATGTAGAGTTCATAAAAATGGATGTAGAGTGGATAAAAATGGATGTAGATTGGATAAAATGGATGTAGAGTTGATAAAATGGATGTAGAGTGGATAAAATGGATGTACAGTTAATAAAAATGGATGTAGAGTGGAAATAATGGATGTAGAGAGGATAAAATGGATGTAGAGTGGATAAAATGGATGTAGAGTTCATAAAAATGGATGTAGAGTGGATAAAAATGGATGTAGATTGGATAAAATGGATGTAGAGTTGATAAAATGGATGTAAAGTGGATAAAATGGATGTAGAGTTAATAAAAATGGATGTAGAGTGGAAATAATGGATGTAGAGAGGATAAAATGGATGTAGAGCGGATAAAATGGATGTAGAGTTCATAAAAATGGATGTAGAGTGGATAAAAATGGATGTAGATTGGATAAAATGGATGTGGAGTGGATAACAATGGATGTAGAGAGGATAAAAATGGATATAGGGTAGATAAAATGGATGTAGAGTTAATAAAAATGGATGTAGAGTGGATATAATGGATGTAGAGAGGATAAAATGGATGTGGAGTGGATAACAATGGATGTAGAGTGGATAAAATGGATGTAGAGTGGATAAAATGGATGAAGAGTGGATAAAATGGTTGTAGAGTGCATAAAAATGGATGTTGAGTGGATAAAATGGATGTAGAGTGGTTAAAATGGATGTACATTTAATAAAAATGGATGTAGAGTGGATAAAAATGGATGTAGAGTGGATAAAATGGATGTAAAGTGGATAAAAATGGATGTCGAGTGGATAAAATGGATGTAGAGTGGAGAAAAATAGATGTAGAGAGGATAAAATGGAAGTAGAGTGGATAAAAATGGATGTAGAGTGGATAAAAATGGATGTAGAGTGGATAAAATGGAAGTAGAGTGGATAAAAATGGATGTAGAGAGGATAAAATGGATGTAGAGTGGATAAAATGGATGTACAGTTAATAAAAATGGATGTAGAGTGGAAATAATGGATGTAGAGAGGATAAAATGGATGTAGAGTGGATAAAATGGATGTAGAGTTCATAAAAATGGATGTAGAGTGGAAATAATGGATGTAGAGAGGATAAAATGGATGTAGAGCGGATAAAATGGATGTAGAGTTCATAAAAATGGATGTAGAGTGGATAAAAATGGATGTAGATTGGATAAAATGGATGTGGAGTGGATAACAATGGATGTAGATTGGATAAAATGGATGTAGAGTATATAAATTGGATGTAGAGTATATAAAATAAATGTAGAGTGGATAAAAATGGATGTAGAGTGGATAAAATGGATGTAAAGTGGATAAAAATGGATGTCGAGTGGATAAAATGGATGTAGAGTGGAGAAAAATAGATGTAGAGAGGATAAAATGGAAGTAGAGTGGATAAAAATGGATGTAGAGTGGATAAAAATGGATGTAGAGTGGATAAAATGGAAGTAGAGTGGATAAAAATGGATGTAGAGAGGATAAAATGGATGTAGAGTGGATAAAATGGATGTACAGTTAATAAAAATGGATGTAGAGTGGAAATAATGGATGTAGAGAGGATAAAATGGATGTAGAGTGGATAAAATGGATGTAGAGTTCATAAAAATGGATGTAGAGTGGATAAAAATGGATGTAGATTGGATAAAATGGATGTAGAGTTGATAAAATGGATGTAGAGTGGATAAAATGGATGTACAGTTAATAAAAATGGATGTAGAGTGGAAATAATGGATGTAGAGAGGATAAAATGGATGTAGAGTGGATAAAATGGATGTAGAGTTCATAAAAATGGATGTAGAGTGGATAAAAATGGATGTAGATTGGATAAAATGGATGTAGAGTTGATAAAATGGATGTAAAGTGGATAAAATGGATGTAGAGTTAATAAAAATGGATGTAGAGTGGAAATAATGGATGTAGAGAGGATAAAATGGATGTAGAGCGGATAAAATGGATGTAGAGTTCATAAAAATGGATGTAGAGTGGATAAAAATGGATGTAGATTGGATAAAATGGATGTGGAGTGGATAACAATGGATGTAGAGAGGATAAAAATGGATATAGGGTAGATAAAATGGATGTAGAGTTAATAAAAATGGATGTAGAGTGGATATAATGGATGTAGAGAGGATAAAATGGATGTGGAGTGGATAACAATGGATGTAGAGTGGATAAAATGGATGTAGAGTGGATAAAATGGATGAAGAGTGGATAAAATGGTTGTAGAGTGCATAAAAATGGATGTTGAGTGGATAAAATGGATGTAGAGTGGTTAAAATGGATGTACATTTAATAAAAATGGATGTAGAGTGGATAAAAATGGATGTAGAGTGGATAAAATGGATGTAAAGTGGATAAAAATGGATGTCGAGTGGATAAAATGGATGTAGAGTGGAGAAAAATAGATGTAGAGAGGATAAAATGGAAGTAGAGTGGATAAAAATGGATGTAGAGTGGATAAAAATGGATGTAGAGTGGATAAAATGGAAGTAGAGTGGATAAAAATGGATGTAGAGAGGATAAAATGGATGTAGAGTGGATAAAATGGATGTACAGTTAATAAAAATGGATGTAGAGTGGAAATAATGGATGTAGAGAGGATAAAATGGATGTAGAGTGGATAAAATGGATGTAGAGTTCATAAAAATGGATGTAGAGTGGATAAAAATGGATGTAGATTGGATAAAATGGATGTAGAGTTGATAAAATGGATGTAGAGTGGATAAAATGGATGTACAGTTAATAAAAATGGATGTAGAGTGGAAATAATGGATGTAGAGAGGATAAAATGGATGTAGAGTGGATAAAATGGATGTAGAGTTCATAAAAATGGATGTAGAGTGGATAAAAATGGATGTAGATTGGATAAAATGGATGTAGAGTTGATAAAATGGATGTAAAGTGGATAAAATGGATGTAGAGTTAATAAAAATGGATGTAGAGTGGAAATAATGGATGTAGAGAGGATAAAATGGATGTAGAGCGGATAAAATGGATGTAGAGTTCATAAAAATGGATGTAGAGTGGATAAAAATGGATGTAGATTGGATAAAATGGATGTGGAGTGGATAACAATGGATGTAGAGAGGATAAAAATGGATATAGGGTAGATAAAATGGATGTAGAGTTAATAAAAATGGATGTAGAGTGGATATAATGGATGTAGAGAGGATAAAATGGATGTGGAGTGGATAACAATGGATGTAGAGTGGATAAAATGGATGTAGAGTGGATAAAATGGATGTAGAGTGGATAAAATGGTTGTAGAGTGGATAAAATGGATGTAGAGTTGATAAAAATGGATGTAGAGTGGATAAAACGGATGTAGAGTGGATAAAAATGGATGTAGAGTGGATACAATGGTTGTAGAGTGGATAAAAATGGATATAGGGTAGATAAAATGGATGTAGAGTGGATATAATGGATGTAGAGAGGATAAAATGGATGTGGAGTGGATAAAATGGATGAAGAGTGGATAAAATGGTTGTAGAGTGGATAAAATGGATGTAGAGTAGATAAAAATGGATGTAGAGTGGATAAAATGGATGTAGAGTGGATAAAAATGGATGTAGAGTGGATAAAATGGATGTAGAGTGCATAAAAATGGATGTTGAGTGGATAAAGTGGATGTAGAGTGGATAAAATGGATGTACATTTAATAAAAATGGATGTAGAGTGGATAAAAATGGATGTAGAGTGGATAAAAATGGATGTAGATTGGATAAAATGGATGTAGAGTTAATAAAAGTGGATGTAGAGTGGATAAAATGGATGTAGAGTTGATAAAAATGGATGTAGAGTGGATAAAAATGGATGTAGATTGGATAAAATGGATGTAGAGTGGATAAAAATGGATGTAGATTATATAAATTGGATGTAGAGTATATAAAATGGATGTAGAGTGGATAAAAATGGATGTCGAGTGGATAAAATGGATGTAGAGTGGATAAAAATGGATGTAGATTGGACAAAATGGATGTAAAGTTAATAAAAATGGATGTAGAGTGGATAAAATGGATGTATAGTGGATAAAAATGGATGTAGAGTAGATAAAATAGATGTAGAGTGGATAAAAATGGATGTAGAGTTAATAAAATGGATGTCGAGTGGATAAAATGGATGTAGAGTGGATAAAAATGGATGTAGAGTGGATAAAAATGGATGTAGAGTGGATAAAATGGATGTAGAGTGCATAAAAATTGATGTTGAGTGGATAAAATGGATGTAGAGTGGATAAAATGGATGTACATTTAATAAAAATGGATGTAGAGTGGATAAAAATGGATGTAGAGTGGATAAAAATGGATGTAGATTGGATAAAATGGATGTAGAGTTAATAAAAGTGGATGTAGAGTGGATAAAATGGATGTAGAGTTGATAAAAATGGATGTAGAGTGGATAAAAATGGATGTAGATTGGATAAAATGGATGTAGAGTGGATAAAATGGATGTAGAGTATATAAATTGGATGTAGAGTATATAAAATGGATGTAGAGTGGATAAAAATGGATGTCGAGTGGATAAAATGGATGTAGAGTGGATAAAAATGGATGTAGATTGGATAAAATGGATGTAGAGTGGATGAAAATGGATGTAGAGTATATAAATTGGATGTAGAGTATATAAAATGGATGTAGAGTGGATAAAAATGGATGTCGAGTGGATAAAATGGATGTAGAGTGGATAAAAATGGATGTAGAGTGGATAAAATGGATGTAGAGTTGATAAAAATGGATGTAGCGCGGATAAAATGGATGTAGAGTAGATAAAATGGATGTAGAGTGGATAAAATGGATGTAGAGTTGATAAAATGGATGTAAAGTGGATAAAATGGATGTAGAGTTAATAAAAATGGATGTAGAGTGGAAATAATGGATGTAGAGAGGATAAGATGGATGTAGAGTGGATAAAATGGATGTAGAGTTCATAAAAATGGATGTAGAGTGGATAAAAATGGATGTAGATTGGATAAAATGGATGTAGAGTGGATAAAAATGGATGTAGAGTGGATAAAATGGATGTAGAGTTAATAAAAATGGATGTAGAGTGGAAATAATGGATGTAGAGAGGATAAAATGGATGTAGAGTGGATAAAATGGATGTAGAGTTCATAAAAATGGATGTAGAGCGGATAAAATGGATGTAGAGTGGATAAAAATAGATGTAGAGAGGATAAAATGGAAGTAGAGTGGATAAAAATGGATGTAGAGTGTATAAAAATGGATGTAGAGTGGATAAAATGGATGTAGAGTGGATAAAATGGATGTAGAGTGGATAAAAATGGATGTAGAGAGGATAAAATGGATGTAGAGTGGATAAAATGGATGTACAGTTAATAAAAATGGATGTAGAGTGGAAATAATGGATGTAGAGAGGATAAAATGGATGTAGAGTGGATAAAATGGATGTAGAGTTCATAAAAATGGATGTAGAGTGGATAAAAATGGATGTAGATTGGATAAAATGGATGTAGAGTTGATAAAATGGATGTAAAGTGGATAAAATGGATGTAGAGTTAATAAAAATGGATGTAGAGTGGAAATAATGGATGTAGAGAGGATAAAATGGATGTAGAGTGGATAAAATGGATGTAGAGTTCATAAAAATGGATGTAGAGTGGATAAAAATGGATGTAGATTGGATAAAATGGATGTGGAGTGGATAACAATGGATGTAGAGAGGATAAAAATGTATATAGGGTAGATAAAATGGATGTAGAGTTAATAAAAATGGATGTAGAGTGGATATAATGGATGTAGAGAGGATAAAATGGATGTGGAGTGGATAACAATGGATGTAGAGTGGATAAAATGGATGTAGAGTGGATAAAATGGATGTAGAGAGGATAAAATGGATGTAGAGTTGATAAAATGGATGTAAAGTGGATAAAATGGATGTAGAGTTAATAAAAATGGATGTAGAGTGGAAATAATGGATGTAGAGAGGATAAAATGGATGTAGAGCGGATAAAATGGATGTAGAGTTCATAAAAATGGATGTAGAGTGGATAAAAATGGATGTAGATTGGATAAAATGGATGTGGAGTGGATAACAATGGATGTAGAGAGGATAAAAATGGATATAGGGTAGATAAAATGGATGTAGAGTTAATAAAAATGGATGTAGAGTGGATATAATGGATGTAGAGAGGATAAAATGGATGTGGAGTGGATAACAATGGATGTAGAGTGGATAAAATGGATGTAGAGTGGATAAAACGGATGTAGAGTGGATAAAATGGTTGTAGAGTGGATAAAATGGATGTAGAGTTGATAAAAATGGATGTAGAGTGGATAAAACGGATGTAGAGTGGATAAAAATGGATGTAGAGTGGATACAATGGTTGTAGAGTGGATAAAAATGGATATAGGGTAGATAAAATGGATGTAGAGTGGATATAATGGATGTAGAGAGGATAAAATGGATGTGGAGTGGATAAAATGGATGAAGAGTGGATAAAATGGTTGTAGAGTGGATAAAATGGATGTAGAGTAGGTAAAAATGGATGTAGAGTGGATAAAATGGATGTAGAGTGGATAAAAATGGATGTAGAGTGGATAAAATGGATGTAGAGTGCATAAAAATGGATGTTGAGTGGATAAAGTGGATGTAGAGTGGATAAAATGGATGTACATTTAATAAAAATGGATGTAGAGTGGATAAAAATGGATGTAGAGTGGATAAAAATGGATGTAGATTGGATAAAATGGATGTAGAGTTAATAAAAGTGGATGTAGAGTGGATAAAATGGATGTAGAGTTGATAAAAATGGATGTAGAGTGGATAAAAATGGATGTAGATTGGATAAAATGGATGTAGAGTGGATAAAAATGGATGTAGATTATATAAATTGGATGTAGAGTATATAAAATGGATGTAGAGTGGATAAAAATGGATGTCGAGTGGATAAAATGGATGTAGAGTGGATAAAAATGGATGTAGATTGGATAAAATGGATGTAAAGTTAATAAAAATGGATGTAGAGTGGATAAAATGGATGTATAGTGGATAAAAATGGATGTAGAGTAGATAAAATAGATGTAGAGTGGATAAAAATGGATGTAGAGTTAATAAAATGGATGTAGAGTGGATAAAATGGATGTAGAGTGGATAAAAATAGATGTAGAGTGGATAAAAATGGATGTAGAGTGGATAAAATGGATGTAGAGTGCATAAAAATGGATGTTGAGTGGATAAAATGGATGTAGAGTGGATAAAAATGGATGTCGAGTGGATAAAATGGATGTAGAGTGGATAAAAATGGATGTAGATTGGATAAAATGGATGTAGAGTGGATGAAAATGGATGTAGAGTATATAAATTGGATGTAGAGTATATAAAATGGATGTAGAGTGGATAAAAATGGATGTCGAGTGGATAAAATGGATGTAGAGTGGATAAAAATGGATGTAGCGTGGATAAAATGGATGTAGAGTTGATAAAAATGGATGTAGCGCGGATAAAATGGATGTAGAGTAGATAAAATGGATGTAGAGTGGATAAAATGGATGTAGAGTTGATAAAATGGATGTAAAGTGGATAAAATGGATGTAGAGTTAATAAAAATGGATGTAGAGTGGAAATAATGGATGTAGAGAGGATAAGATGGATGTAGAGTGGATAAAATGGATGTAGAGTTCATAAAAATGGATGTAGAGTGGATAAAAATGGATGTAGATTGGATAAAATGGATGTAGAGTGGATAAAAATGGATGTAGAGTGGATAAAATGGATGTAGAGTTAATAAAAATGGATGTAGAGTGGAAATAATGGATGTAGAGAGGATAAAATGGATGTAGAGTGGATAAAATGGATGTAGAGTTCATAAAAATGGATGTAGAGCGGATAAAATGGATGTAGAGTGGATAAAAATAGATGTAGAGAGGATAAAATGGAAGTAGAGTGGATAAAAATGGATGTAGAGTGTATAAAAATGGATGTAGAGTGGATAAAATGGATGTAGAGTGGATAAAATGGATGTAGAGTGGATAAAAATGGATGTAGAGAGGATAAAATGGATGTAGAGTGGATAAAATGGATGTACAGTTAATAAAAATGGATGTAGAGTGGAAATAATGGATGTAGAGAGGATAAAATGGATGTAGAGTGGATAAAATGGATGTAGAGTTCATAAAAATGGATGTAGAGTGGATAAAAATGGATGTAGATTGGATAAAATGGATGTAGAGTTGATAAAATGGATGTAAAGTGGATAAAATGGATGTAGAGTTAATAAAAATGGATGTAGAGTGGAAATAATGGATGTAGAGAGGATAAAATGGATGTAGAGTGGATAAAATGGATGTAGAGTTCATAAAAATGGATGTAGAGTGGATAAAAATGGATGTAGATTGGATAAAATGGATGTGGAGTGGATAACAATGGATGTAGAGAGGATAAAAATGTATATAGGGTAGATAAAATGGATGTAGAGTTAATAAAAATGGATGTAGAGTGGATATAATGGATGTAGAGAGGATAAAATGGATGTGGAGTGGATAACAATGGATGTAGAGTGGATAAAATGGATGTAGAGTGGATAAAATGGATGTAGAGAGGATAAAATGGATGTAGAGTTGATAAAATGGATGTAAAGTGGATAAAATGGATGTAGAGTTAATAAAAATGGATGTAGAGTGGAAATAATGGATGTAGAGAGGATAAAATGGATGTAGAGCGGATAAAATGGATGTAGAGTTCATAAAAATGGATGTAGAGTGGATAAAAATGGATGTAGATTGGATAAAATGGATGTGGAGTGGATAACAATGGATGTAGAGAGGATAAAAATGGATATAGGGTAGATAAAATGGATGTAGAGTTAATAAAAATGGATGTAGAGTGGATATAATGGATGTAGAGAGGATAAAATGGATGTGGAGTGGATAACAATGGATGTAGAGTGGATAAAATGGATGTAGAGTGGATAAAACGGATGTAGAGTGGATAAAATGGTTGTAGAGTGGATAAAATGGATGTAGAGTTGATAAAAATGGATGTAGAGTGGATAAAACGGATGTAGAGTGGATAAAAATGGATGTAGAGTGGATACAATGGTTGTAGAGTGGATAAAAATGGATATAGGGTAGATAAAATGGATGTAGAGTGGATATAATGGATGTAGAGAGGATAAAATGGATGTGGAGTGGATAAAATGGATGAAGAGTGGATAAAATGGTTGTAGAGTGGATAAAATGGATGTAGAGTAGGTAAAAATGGATGTAGAGTGGATAAAATGGATGTAGAGTGGATAAAAATGGATGTAGAGTGGATAAAAATGGATGTAGATTGGATAAAATGGATGTAGAGTGGATAAAAATGGATGTAGATTATATAAATTGGATGTAGAGTATATAAAATGGATGTAGAGTGGATAAAAATGGATGTCGAGTGGATAAAATGGATGTAGAGTGGATAAAAATGGATGTAGATTGGACAAAATGGATGTAGAGTGGATAAAATGGATGTAGAGTGCATAAAAATGGATGTTGAGTGGATAAAATGGATGTAGAGTGGATAAAATGTATGTACATTTGATAAAAATGGATGTAGAGTGGATAAAAATGGATGTAGAGTGGATAAAAATGGATGTAGATTGGATAAAATGGATGTAGAGGTAATAAAAGTGGATGTAGAGTGGATAAAATGGATGTAGAGTTGATAAAAATGGATGTAGAGTGGATAAAAATGGATGTAGATTGGATAAAATGGATGTAGAGTGGATAAAATGGATGTAGAGTATATAAATTGGATGTAGAGTATATAAAATGGATGTAGAGTGGATAAAAATGGATGTCGAGTGGATAAAATGGATGTAGAGTGGATAAAAATGGATGTAGATTGGATAAAATGGATGTAGAGTGGATGAAAATGGATGTAGAGTATATAAATTGGATGTAGAGTATATAAAATGGATGTAGAGTGGATAAAAATGGATGTCGAGTGGATAAAATGGATGTAGAGTGGATAAAAATGGATGTAGAGTGGATAAAATGGATGTAGAGTTGATAAAAATGGATGTAGCGCGGATAAAATGGATGTAGAGTAGATAAAATGGATGTAGAGTGGATAAAATGGATGTCGAGTGGATAAAATGGATGTAGAGTGGATAAAAATAGATGTAGAGTGGATAAAAATGGATGTAGAGTGGATAAAATGGATGTAGAGTGCATAAAAATGGATGTTGAGTGGATAAAATGGATGTAGAGTGGATAAAATGTATGTACATTTGATAAAAATGGATGTAGAGTGGATAAAAATGGATGTAGAGTGGATAAAAATGGATGTAGATTGGATAAAATGGATGTAGAGGTAATAAAAGTGGATGTAGAGTGGATAAAATGGATGTAGAGTTGATAAAAATGGATGTAGAGTGGATAAAAATGGATGTAGATTGGATAAAATGGATGTAGAGTGGATAAAATGGATGTAGAGTATATAAATTGGATGTAGAGTATATAAAATGGATGTAGAGTGGATAAAAATGGATGTCGAGTGGATAAAATGGATGTAGAGTGGATAAAAATGGATGTAGATTGGATAAAATGGATGTAGAGTGGATGAAAATGGATGTAGAGTATATAAATTGGATGTAGAGTATATAAAATGGATGTAGAGTGGATAAAAATGGATGTCGAGTGGATAAAATGGATGTAGAGTGGATAAAAATGGATGTAGAGTGGATAAAATGGATGTAGAGTTGATAAAAATGGATGTAGCGCGGATAAAATGGATGTAGAGTAGATAAAATGGATGTAGAGTGGATAAAATGGATGTAGAGTTGATAAAATGGATGTAAAGTGGATAAAATGGATGTAGAGTTAATAAAAATGGATGTAGAGTGGAAATAATGGATGTAGAGAGGATAAAATGGATGTAGAGTGGATAAAATGGATGTAGAGTTCATAAAAATGGATGTAGAGTGGATAAAAATGGATGTAGATTGGATAAAATGGATGTAGAGTTGATAAAATGGATGTAAAGTGGATAAAATGGATGTAGAGTTAATAAAAATGGATGTAGAGTGGAAATAATGGATGTAGAGAGGATAAAATGGATGTAGAGTGGATAAAATGGATGTAGAGTTCATAAAAATGGATGTAGAGTGGATAAAAATGGATGTAGATTGGATAAAATGGATGTGGAGTGGATAACAATGGATGTAGAGAGGATAAAAATGTATATAGGGTAGATAAAATGGATGTAGAGTTAATAAAAATGGATGTAGAGTGGATATAATGGATGTAGAGAGGATAAAATGGATGTGGAGTGGATAACAATGGATGTAGAGTGGATAAAATGGATGTAGAGTGGATAAAATGGATGTAGAGAGGATAAAATGGATGTAGAGTTGATAAAATGGATGTAAAGTGGATAAAATGGATGTAGAGTTAATAAAAATGGATGTAGAGTGGAAATAATGGATGTAGAGAGGATAAAATGGATGTAGAGCGGATAAAATGGATGTAGAGTTCATAAAAATGGATGTAGAGTGGATAAAAATGGATGTAGATTGGATAAAATGGATGTGGAGTGGATAACAATGGATGTAGAGAGGATAAAAATGGATATAGGGTAGATAAAATGGATGTAGAGTTAATAAAAATGGATGTAGAGTGGATATAATGGATGTAGAGAGGATAAAATGGATGTGGAGTGGATAACAATGGATGTAGAGTGGATAAAATGGATGTAGAGTGGATAAAACGGATGTAGAGTGGATAAAATGGTTGTAGAGTGGATAAAATGGATGTAGAGTTGATAAAAATGGATGTAGAGTGGATAAAACGGATGTAGAGTGGATAAAAATGGATGTAGAGTGGATACAATGGTTGTAGAGTGGATAAAAATGGATATAGGGTAGATAAAATGGATGTAGAGTGGATATAATGGATGTAGAGAGGATAAAATGGATGTGGAGTGGATAAAATGGATGAAGAGTGGATAAAATGGTTGTAGAGTGGATAAAATGGATGTAGAGTAGGTAAAAATGGATGTAGAGTGGATAAAATGGATGTAGAGTGGATAAAAATGGATGTAGAGTGGATAAAATGGATGTAGAGTGCATAAAAATGGATGTTGAGTGGATAAAGTGGATGTAGAGTGGATAAAATGGATGTACATTTAATAAAAATGGATGTAGAGTGGATAAAAATGGATGTAGAGTGGATAAAAATGGATGTAGATTGGATAAAATGGATGTAGAGTTAATAAAAGTGGATGTAGAGTGGATAAAATGGATGTAGAGTTGATAAAAATGGATGTAGAGTGGATAAAAATGGATGTAGATTGGATAAAATGGATGTAGAGTGGATAAAAATGGATGTAGATTATATAAATTGGATGTAGAGTATATAAAATGGATGTAGAGTGGATAAAAATGGATGTCGAGTGGATAAAATGGATGTAGAGTGGATAAAGATGGATGTAGATTGGACAAAATGGATGTAAAGTTAATAAAAATGGATGTAGAGTGGATAAAATGGATGTATAGTGGATAAAAATGGATGTAGAGTAGATAAAATAGATGTAGAGTGGATAAAAATGGATGTAGAGTTAATAAAATGGATGTCGAGTGGATAAAATGGATGTAGAGTGGATAAAAATAGATGTAGAGTGGATAAAAATGGATGTAGAGTGGATAAAATGGATGTAGAGTGCATAAAAATGGATGTTGAGTGGATAAAATGGATGTAGAGTGGATAAAAATGGATGTCGAGTGGATAAAATGGATGTAGAGTGGATAAAAATGGATGTAGATTGGATAAAATGGATGTAGAGTGGATGAAAATGGATGTAGAGTATATAAATTGGATGTAGAGTATATAAAATGGATGTAGAGTGGATAAAAATGGATGTCGAGTGGATAAAATGGATGTAGAGTGGATAAAAATGGATGTAGCGTGGATAAAATGGATGTAGAGTTGATAAAAATGGATGTAGCGCGGATAAAATGGATGTAGAGTAGATAAAATGGATGTAGAGTGGATAAAATGGATGTAGAGTTGATAAAATGGATGTAAAGTGGATAAAATGGATGTAGAGTTAATAAAAATGGATGTAGAGTGGAAATAATGGATGTAGAGAGGATAAGATGGATGTAGAGTGGATAAAATGGATGTAGAGTTAATAAAAATGGATGTAGAGTGGAAATAATGGATGTAGAGAGGATAAAATGGATGTAGAGTGGATAAAATGGATGTAGAGTTCATAAAAATGGATGTAGAGTGGATAAAAATGGATGTAGATTGGATAAAATGGATGTAGAGTTGATAAAATGGATGTAAAGTGGATAAAATGGATGTAGAGTTAATAAAAATGGATGTAGAGTGGAAATAATGGATGTAGAGAGGATAAAATGGATGTAGAGTGGATAAAATGGATGTAGAGTTCATAAAAATGGATGTAGAGTGGATAAAAATGGATGTAGATTGGATAAAATGGATGTGGAGTGGATAACAATGGATGTAGAGAGGATAAAAATGTATATAGGGTAGATAAAATGGATGTAGAGTTAATAAAAATGGATGTAGAGTGGATATAATGGATGTAGAGAGGATAAAATGGATGTGGAGTGGATAACAATGGATGTAGAGTGGATAACATGGATGTAGAGTGGATAAAATGGATGTAGAGAGGATAAAATGGATGTAGAGTTGATAAAATGGATGTAAAGTGGATAAAATGGATGTAGAGTTAATAAAAATGGATGTAGAGTGGAAATAATGGATGTAGAGAGGATAAAATGGATGTAGAGCGGATAAAATGGATGTAGAGTTCATAAAAATGGATGTAGAGTGGATAAAAATGGATGTAGATTGGATAAAATGGATGTGGAGTGGATAACAATGGATGTAGAGAGGATAAAAATGGATATAGGGTAGATAAAATGGATGTAGAGTTAATAAAAATGGATGTAGAGTGGATATAATGGATGTAGAGAGGATAAAATGGATGTGGAGTGGATAACAATGGATGTAGAGTGGATAAAATGGATGTAGAGTGGATAAAACGGATGTAGAGTGGATAAAATGGTTGTAGAGTGGATAAAATGGATGTAGAGTTGATAAAAATGGATGTAGAGTGGATAAAACGGATGTAGAGTGGATAAAAATGGATGTAGAGTGGATACAATGGTTGTAGAGTGGATAAAAATGGATATAGGGTAGATAAAATGGATGTAGAGTGGATATAATGGATGTAGAGAGGATAAAATGGATGTGGAGTGGATAAAATGGATGTAGAGTGGATAAAATGGTTGTAGAGTGGATAAAATGGATGTAGAGTAGGTAAAAATGGATGTAGAGTGGATAAAATGGATGTAGAGTGGATAAAAATGGATGTAGAGTGGATAAAATGGATGTAGAGTGCATAAAAATGGATGTTGAGTGGATAAAGTGGATGTAGAGTGGATAAAATGGATGTACATTTAATAAAAATGGATGTAGAGTGGATAAAAATGGATGTAGAGTGGATAAAAATGGATGTAGATTGGATAAAATGGATGTAGAGTTAATAAAAGTGGATGTAGAGTGGATAAAATGGATGTAGAGTTGATAAAAATGGATGTAGAGTGGATAAAAATGGATGTAGATTGGATAAAATGGATGTAGAGTGGATAAAAATGGATGTAGATTATATAAATTGGATGTAGAGTATATAAAATGGATGTAGAGTGGATAAAAATGGATGTCGAGTGGATAAAATGGATGTAGAGTGGATAAAAATGGATGTAGATTGGACAAAATGGATGTAAAGTTAATAAAAATGGATGTAGAGTGGATAAAATGGATGTATAGTGGATAAAAATGGATGTAGAGTAGATAAAATAGATGTAGAGTGGATAAAAATGGATGTAGAGTTAATAAAATGGATGTCGAGTGGATAAAATGGATGTAGAGTGGATAAAAATAGATGTAGAGTGGATAAAAATGGATGTAGAGTGGATAAAATGGATGTAGAGTGCATAAAAATGGATGTTGAGTGGATAAAATGGATGTAGAGTGGATAAAAATGGATGTCGAGTGGATAAAATGGATGTAGAGTGGATAAAAATGGATGTAGATTGGATAAAATGGATGTAGAGTGGATGAAAATGGATGTAGAGTATATAAATTGGATGTAGAGTATATAAAATGGATGTAGAGTGGATAAAAATGGATGTAGAGTGGATAAAATGGATGTAGAGTGGATAAAAATGGATGTAGCGTGGATAAAATGGATGTAGAGTTGATAAAAATGGATGTAGCGCGGATAAAATGGATGTAGAGTGGATAAAATGGATGTAGAGTGGATAAAATGGATGTAGAGTTGATAAAATGGATGTAAAGTGGATAAAATGGATGTAGAGTTAATAAAAATGGATGTAGAGTGGAAATAATGGATGTAGAGAGGATAAGATGGATGTAGAGTGGATAAAATGGATGTAGAGTTCATAAAAATGGATGTAGAGTGGATAAAAATGGATGTAGATTGGATAAAATGGATGTAGAGTGGATAAAAATGGATGTAGAGTGGATAAAATGGATGTAGAGTTAATAAAAATGGATGTAGAGTGGAAATAATGGATGTAGAGAGGATAAAATGGATGTAGAGTGGATAAAATGGATGTAGAGTTCATAAAAATGGATGTAGAGCGGATAAAATGGATGTAGAGTGGATAAAAATAGATGTAGAGAGGATAAAATGGAAGTAGAGTGGATAAAAATGGATGTAGAGTGTATAAAAATGGATGTAGAGTGGATAAAATGGATGTAGAGTGGATAAAATGGATGTAGAGTGGATAAAAATGGATGTAGAGAGGATAAAATGGATGTAGAGTGGATAAAATGGATGTACAGTTAATAAAAATGGATGTAGAGTGGAAATAATGGATGTAGAGAGGATAAAATGGATGTAGAGTGGATAAAATGGATGTAGAGTTCATAAAAATGGATGTAGAGTGGATAAAAATGGATGTAGATTGGATAAAATGGATGTAGAGTTGATAAAATGGATGTAAAGTGGATAAAATGGATGTAGAGTTAATAAAAATGGATGTAGAGTGGAAATAATGGATGTAGAGAGGATAAAATGGATGTAGAGTGGATAAAATGGATGTAGAGTTCATAAAAATGGATGTAGAGTGGATAAAAATGGATGTAGATTGGATAAAATGGATGTGGAGTGGATAACAATGGATGTAGAGAGGATAAAAATGTATATAGGGTAGATAAAATGGATGTAGAGTTAATAAAAATGGATGTAGAGTGGATATAATGGATGTAGAGAGGATAAAATGGATGTGGAGTGGATAACAATGGATGTAGAGTGGATAAAATGGATGTAGAGTGGATAAAATGGATGTAGAGAGGATAAAATGGATGTAGAGTTGATAAAATGGATGTAAAGTGGATAAAATGGATGTAGAGTTAATAAAAATGGATGTAGAGTGGAAATAATGGATGTAGAGAGGATAAAATGGATGTAGAGCGGATAAAATGGATGTAGAGTTCATAAAAATGGATGTAGAGTGGATAAAAATGGATGTAGATTGGATAAAATGGATGTGGAGTGGATAACAATGGATGTAGAGAGGATAAAAATGGATATAGGGTAGATAAAATGGATGTAGAGTTAATAAAAATGGATGTAGAGTGGATATAATGGATGTAGAGAGGATAAAATGGATGTGGAGTGGATAACAATGGATGTAGAGTGGATAAAATGGATGTAGAGTGGATAAAACGGATGTAGAGTGGATAAAATGGTTGTAGAGTGGATAAAATGGATGTAGAGTTGATAAAAATGGATGTAGAGTGGATAAAACGGATGTAGAGTGGATAAAAATGGATGTAGAGTGGATACAATGGTTGTAGAGTGGATAAAAATGGATATAGGGTAGATAAAATGGATGTAGAGTGGATATAATGGATGTAGAGAGGATAAAATGGATGTGGAGTGGATAAAATGGATGAAGAGTGGATAAAATGGTTGTAGAGTGGATAAAATGGATGTAGAGTAGGTAAAAATGGATGTAGAGTGGATAAAATGGATGTAGAGTGGATAAAAATGGATGTAGAGTGGATAAAATGGATGTAGAGTGCATAAAAATGGATGTTGAGTGGATAAAGTGGATGTAGAGTGGATAAAATGGATGTACATTTAATAAAAATGGATGTAGAGTGGATAAAAATGGATGTAGAGTGGATAAAAATGGATGTAGATTGGATAAAATGGATGTAGAGTTAATAAAAGTGGATGTAGAGTGGATAAAATGGATGTAGAGTTGATAAAAATGGATGTAGAGTGGATAAAAATGGATGTAGATTGGATAAAATGGATGTAGAGTGGATAAAAATGGATGTAGATTATATAAATTGGATGTAGAGTATATAAAATGGATGTAGAGTGGATAAAAATGGATGTCGAGTGGATAAAATGGATGTAGAGTGGATAAAAATGGATGTAGATTGGACAAAATGGATGTAAAGTTAATAAAAATGGATGTAGAGTGGATAAAATGGATGTATAGTGGATAAAAATGGATGTAGAGTAGATAAAATAGATGTAGAGTGGATAAAAATGGATGTAGAGTTAATAAAATGGATGTCGAGTGGATAAAATGGATGTAGAGTGGATAAAAATAGATGTAGAGTGGATAAAAATGGATGTAGAGTGGATAAAATGGATGTAGAGTGCATAAAAATGGATGTTGAGTGGATAAAATGGATGTAGAGTGGATAAAATGTATGTACATTTGATAAAAATGGATGTAGAGTGGATAAAAATGGATGTAGAGTGGATAAAAATGGATGTAGATTGGATAAAATGGATGTAGAGGTAATAAAAGTGGATGTAGAGTGGATAAAATGGATGTAGAGTTGATAAAAATGGATGTAGAGTGGATAAAAATGGATGTAGATTGGATAAAATGGATGTAGAGTGGATAAAATGGATGTAGAGTATATAAATTGGATGTAGAGTATATAAAATGGATGTAGAGTGGATAAAAATGGATGTCGAGTGGATAAAATGGATGTAGAGTGGATAAAAATGGATGTAGATTGGATAAAATGGATGTAGAGTGGATGAAAATGGATGTAGAGTATATAAATTGGATGTAGAGTATATAAAATGGATGTAGAGTGGATAAAAATGGATGTCGAGTGGATAAAATGGATGTAGAGTGGATAAAAATGGATGTAGAGTGGATAAAATGGATGTAGAGTTGATAAAAATGGATGTAGCGCGGATAAAATGGATGTAGAGTAGATAAAATGGATGTAGAGTGGATAAAATGGATGTAGAGTTGATAAAATGGATGTAAAGTGGATAAAATGGATGTAGAGTTAATAAAAATGGATGTAGAGTGGAAATAATGGATGTAGAGAGGATAAAATGGATGTAGAGTGGATAAAATGGATGTAGAGTTCATAAAAATGGATGTAGAGTGGATAAAAATGGATGTAGATTGGATAAAATGGATGTAGAGTGGATAAAAATGGATGTAGAGTGGATAAAATGGATGTAGAGTTAATAAAAACGGATGTAGAGTGGAAATAATGGATGTAGAGAGGATAAAATGGATGTAGAGTGGATAAAATGGATGTAGAGTTCATAAAAATGGATGTAGAGTGGATAAAATGGATGTAGAGTGGATAAAAATAGATGTAGAGAGGATAAAATGGAAGTAGAGTGGATAAAAATGGATGTAGAGTGTATAAAAATGGATGTAGAGTGGATAAAATGGATGTAGAGTGGATAAAATGGATGTAGAGTGGATAAAAATGGATGTAGAGAGGATAAAATGGATGTAGAGTGGATAAAATGGATGTACAGTTAATAAAAATGGATGTAGAGTGGAAATAATGGATGTAGAGAGGATAAAATGGATGTAGAGTGGATAAAATGGATGTAGAGTTCATAAAAATGGATGTAGAGTGGATAAAAATGGATGTAGATTGGATAAAATGGATGTAGAGTTGATAAAATGGATGTAAAGTGGATAAAATGGATGTAGAGTTAATAAGAATGGATGTAGAGTGGAAATAATGGATGTAGAGAGGATAAAATGGATGTAGAGTGGATAAAATGGATGTAGAGTTCATAAAAATGGATGTAGAGTGGATAAAAATGGATGTAGATTGGATAAAATGGATGTGGAGTGGATAACAATGGATGTAGAGAGGATAAAAATGTATATAGGGTAGATAAAATGGATGTAGAGTGGATATAATGGATGTAGAGAGGATAAAATGGATGTGGAGTGGATAACAATGGATGTAGAGTGGATAAAATGGATGTAGAGTGGATAAAATGGATGTAGAGAGGATAAAATGGATGTAGAGTGGATAAAATGGATGTAGAGTTCATAAAAATGGATGTAGAGTGGATAAAATGGATGTAGAGTTGATAAAAATGGGTGTAGAGTGGATAAAATGGATGTAGAGTAGATAAAATGGATGTAGAGTGGATAAAATGGATGTAGAGTTGATAAAATGGATGTAAAGTGGATAAAATGGATGTAGAGTTAATAAAAATGGATGTAGAGTGGATATAATGGATGTAGAGAGGATAAAAATGTATATAGGGTAGATAAAATGGATGTAGAGTTAATAAAAATGGATGTAGAGTGGATATAATGGATGTAGAGAGGATAAAATGGATGTAGAGTGGATAAAATGGATGTAGAGTTCATAAAAATGGATGTAGAGTGGATAAAAATGGATGTAGATTGGATAAAATGGATGTGGAGTGGATAACAATGGATGTAGAGAGGATAAAAATGGATATAGGGTAGATAAAATGGATGTAGAGTTAATAAAAATGGATGTAGAGTGGATATAATGGATGTAGAGAGGATAAAATGGATGTGGAGTGGATAACAATGGATGTAGAGTGGATAAAATGGATGTAGAGTGGATAAAATGGATGAAGAGTGGATAAAATGGTTGTAGAGTGGATAAAATGGATGTAGAGTAGATAAAAATGGATGTAGAGTGGATAAAATGGATGTAGAGTGGATAAAAATGGATGTAGAGTGGATAAAATGGATGTAGAGTGCATAAAAATGGATGTAGAGTGGATAAAAATGGATGTAGATTGGATAAAATGGATGTAGAGTATATAAATTGGATGTAGAGTATATAAAATAAATGTAGAGTGGATAAAAATGGATGTCGAGTGGATAAAATGGATGTAGAGTGGATAAAATGGATGTACATTTAATAAAAATGGATGTAGAGTGGATAAAATGGATGTAGAGTAGACTAAATGGATGTAGAGTGGATAAAATGGATGAAGAGTTGATAAAATGGATGTAAAGTGGATAAAATGGATGTAGAGTTAATAAAAATGGATGTAGAGTGGAAATAATGGATGTAGAGAGGATAAAATGGATGTAGAGTGGATAAAATGGATGTAGAGTTCATATAATGGATGTAGAGTGGATAAAAATGGATGTAGATTGGATAAAATGGATGTAGAGTGGATAAAAATGGATGTAGAGTGGATAAAATGGATGTAGAGTTAATAAAAATGGATGTAGAGTGGAAATAATGGATGTAGAGAGGATAAAATGGATGTAGAGTGGATAAAATGGATGTAGAGTGGATAAAATGGATGTAGAGTGGATAAAATGATTGTAGAGTGGATAAAATGGATGTAGAGTGAATAAAATGGATGTAGAGTGGATAAAAATGGATGTAGAGTGGATAAAATGGATGTAGAGTGGATAAAATGGTTGTAGAGTGGATAAAAATGGATGTAGAGTGGATAAAATGGATGTAGAATGGATAAAAATGGATGTCGAGTGGATAAAATGGATGTAGAGTGGATAAAAATAGATGTAGAGAGGATAAAATGGATGTAGAGTGGATAAAATGGATGTACAGTTAATAAAAATGGATGTAGAGTGGAAATAATGGATGTAGAGAGGATAAAATGGATGTAGAGTGGATAAAATGGATGTAGAGTATATAAAATGGATGTAGAGTGGATAAAAATGGATGTCGAGTGGATAAAATGGATGTAGAGTGGATAAAAATGGATGTAGAGTGGATAAAATGGATGTAGAGTTGATAAAAATGGATGTAGAGTGGATAAAATGGATGTAGAGTGGATAAAATGGATGTAGAGTGGATAAAAATAGATGTAGAGAGGATAAAATGGAAGTAGAGTGGATAAAAATGGATGTAGAGTGGATAAAAATGGATGTAGAGTGGATAAAATGGACGTAGAGTGGATAAAATGGATGTAGAGTGGATAAAATGGATGTAGAGTTCATAAAAATGGATGTAGAGTGGATAAAAATGGATGTAGATTGGATAAAATGGATGTGGAGTGGATAACAATGGATGTAGAGAGGATAAAATGGATGTAGAGTGGATGAAATGGATGTAAAGTGGATAAAATGGATGTAGAGTTAATAAAAATGGATGTAGAGTGGAAATAATGGATGTAGAGAGGATAAAATGGATGTAGAGTGGATAAAATGGATGTAGAGTTCATAAAAATGGATGTAGAGTGGATAAAAATGGATGTAGATTGGATAAAATGGATGTGGAGTGGATAACAATGGATGTAGAGAGGATAAAAATGTATATAGGGTAGATAAAATGGATGTAGAGTTAATAAAAATGGATGTAGAGTGGATATAATGGATGTAGAGAGGATAAAATGGATGTGGAGTGGATAACAATGGATGTAGAGTGGATAAAATGGATGTAGAGTGGATAAAATGGATGTAGAGAGGATAAAATGGATGTAGAGTGGATAAAATGGATGTAGAGTTCATAAAAATGGATGTAGAGTGGATAAAATGGATGTAGAGTTGATAAAAATGGGTGTAGAGTGGATAAAATGGATGTAGAGTAGATAAAATGGATGTAAAGTGGATAAAATGGATGTAGAGTTAATAAAAATGGATGTAGAGTGGATATAATGGATGTAGAGAGGATAAAAATGTATATAGGGTAGATAAAATGGATGTAGAGTTAATAAAAATGGATGTAGAGTGGATATAATGGATGTAGAGAGGATAAAATGGATGTAGAGTTGATAAAATGGATGTAAAGTGGATAAAATGGATGTAGAGTTAATAAAAATGGATGTAGAGTGGATATAATGGATGTAGAGAGGATAAAAATTTATATAGGGTAGATAAAATGGATGTAGAGTTAATAAAAATGGATGTAGAGTGGATATAATGGATGTAGAGAGGATAAAATGGATGTGGAGTGGATAACAATGGATGTAGAGTGGATAAAATGGATGTAGAGTGGATAAAATGGATGTAGAGAGGATAAAATGGATGTAGAGTGGATAAAATGGATGTAGAGTTCATAAAAATGGATGTAGAGTGGATAAAAATGGATGTAGATTGGATAAAATGGATGTGGAGTGGATAACAATGGATGTAGAGAGGATAAAAATGGATATAGGGTAGATAAAATGGATGTAGAGTTAATAAAAATGGATGTAGAGTGGATATAATGGATGTAGAGAGGATAAAATGGATGTGGAGTGGATAACAATGGATGTAGAGTGGATAAAATGGATGTAGAGTGGATAAAATGGATGAAGAGTGGATAAAATGGTTGTAGAGTGGATAAAATGGATGTAGAGTAGATAAAAATGGATGTAGAGTGGATAAAATGGATGTAGAGTGGATAAAAATGGATGTAGAGTGGATAAAATGGATGTAGAGTGCATAAAAATGGATGTAGAGTGGATAAAAATGGATGTAGATTGGATAAAATGGATGTAGAGTGGATAAAAATGGATGTAGAGTATATAAATTGGATGTAGAGTATATAAAATAAATGTAGAGTGGATAAAAATGGATGTCGAGTGGATAAAATGGATGTAGAGTGGATAAAATGGATGTACATTTAATAAAAATGGATGTAGAGTGGATAAAATGGATGTAGAGTGGATAAAATGGATGAAGAGTTGATAAAATGGATGTAAAGTGGATAAAATGGATGTAGAGTGGAAATAATGGATGTAGAGAGGATAAAATGGATGTAGAGTGGATAAAATGGATGTAGAGTTCATAAAAATGGATGTAGAGTGGATAAAAATGGATGTAGATTGGATAAAATGGATGTAGAGTGGATAAAAATGGATGTAGAGTGGATAAAATGGATGTAGAGTTAATAAAAATGGATGTAGAGTGGAAATAATGGATGTAGAGAGGATAAAATGGATGTAGAGTGGATAAAATGGATGTAGAGTGGATAAAATGGATGTAGAGTGGATAAAATGATTGTAGAGTGGATAAAATGGATGTAGAGTGAATAAAATGGATGTAGAGTGGATAAAAATGGATGTAGAGTGGATAAAATGGATGTAGAGTGGATCAAATGGTTGTAGAGTGGATAAAAATGGATGTAGAGTGGATAAAATGGATGTAGAATGGATAAAATGGATGTAAAGTGGATAAAAATGGATGTCGAGTGGATAAAATGGATGTAGAGTGGATAAAAATAGATGTAGAGAGGATAAAATGGAAGTAGAGTGGATAAAAATGGATGTAGAGTGGATAAAAATGGATGTAGAGTGGATAAAATGGATGTAGAGTGGATAAAAATGGATGTAGAGAGGATAAAATGGATGTAGAGTGGATAAAATGGATGTACAGTTAATAAAAATGGATGTAGAGTGGAAATAATGGATGTAGAGAGGATAAAATGGATGTAGAGTGGATAAAATGGATGTAGAGTTCATAAAAATGGATGTAGAGTGGATAAAAATGGATGTAGAGTGGATAAAATGGATGTAAAGTGGATAAAATGGATGTAGAGTTAATAAAAATGGATGTAGAGTGGAAATAATGGATGTAGAGAGGATAAAATGGATGTAGAGTGGATAAAATGGATGTAGAGTTCATAAAAATGGATGTAGAGTGGATAAAAATGGATGTAGATTGGATAAAATGGATGTGGAGTGGATAACAATGGATGTAGAGAGGATAAAAATGTATATAGGGTAGATAAAATGGATGTAGAGTTAATAAAAATGGATGTAGAGTGGATATAATGGATGTAGAGAGGATAAAATGGATGTGGAGTGGATAACAATGGATGTAGAGTGGATAAAATGGATGTAGAGTGGATAAAATGGATGTAGAGAGGATAAAATGGATGTAGAGTGGATAAAATGGATGTAGAGTTCATAAAAATGGATGTAGAGTGGATAAAAATGGATGTAGATTGGATAAAATGGATATAGGGTAGATAAAATGGATGTAGAGTTAATAAAAATGGATGTAGAGTGGATATAATGGATGTAGAGAGGATAAAATGGATGTGGAGTGGATAACAATGGATGTAGAGTGGATAAAATGGATGTAGAGTGGATAAAATGGATGTAGAGTATATAAAATGGATGTAGAGTGGATAAAAATGGATGTCGAGTGGATAAAATGGATGTAGAGTGGATAAAAATGGATGTAGAGTGGATAAAATGGATGTAGAGTTGATAAAAATGGATGTAGAGTGGATAAAATGGATGTAGAGTAGATAAAATGGATGTAGAGTGGATAAAATGGTTGTAGAGTGGATAAAATGGATGTAGAGTGGATAAAATGGATGTAGAGTGGATAAAAATGGATGTAGAGTGGATAAAATGGATGTAGAGTGGATAAAATGGTTGTAGAGTGGATAAAAATGGATGTAGAGTGGATAAAATGGATGTAGAATGGATAAAATGGATGTAAAGTGGATAAAAATGGATGTCGAGTGGATAAAATGGATGTAGATTGGATAAAATGGATGTGGAGTGGATAACAATGGATGTAGAGAGGACAAAATGGATATAGGGTAAATAAAATGGATGTAGAGTTAATAAAAATGGATGTAGAGTGGATATAATGGATGTAGAGAGGATAAAATGGATGTGGAGTGGATAACAATGGATGTAGAGTGGATAAAATGGATGTAGAGTGGATAAAATGGATGAAGAGTGGATAAAATGGTTGTAGAGTGGATAAAATGGATGTACAGTAGATAAAAATGGATGTAGAGTGGATAAAATGGATGTAGAGTGGATAAAAATGGATGTAGAGTGGATAAAATGGATGTAGAGTGCATAAAAATGGATGTAGAGTGGATAAAAATGGATGTAGATTGGATAAAATGGATGTAGAGTGGATAAAATGGATGTAGAGTGGATAAAATGGATGTACATTTAATAAAAATGGATGTAGAGTGGATAAAATGGATGTAGAGTAGACTAAATGGATGTAGAGTGGATAAAATGGATGAAGAGTTGATAAAATGGATGTAAAGTGGATAAAATGGATGTAGAGTTAATAAAAATGGATGTAGAGTGGAAATAATGGATGTAGAGAGGATAAAATGGATGTAGAGTGGATAAAAATGGATGTAGAGTGGATAAAATGGATGTAGAGTTAATAAAAATGGATGTAGAGTGGAAATAATGGATGTAGAGAGGATAAAATGGATGTAGAGTGGATAAAATGGATGTAGAGTGGATAAAATGATTGTACAGTGGATAAAATGGATGTAGAGTGAATAAAATGGATGTAGAGTGGATAAAAATGGATGTAGAGTGGATAAAATGGATGTAGAGTGGATAAAATGGTTGTAGAGTGGATAAAAATGGATGTAGAGTGGATAAAATGGATGTAGAATGGATAAAATGGATGTAAAGTGGATAAAAATGGATGTCGAGTGGATAAAATGGATGTAGAGTGGATAAAAATAGATGTAGAGAGGATAAAATGGAAGTAGAGTGGATAAAAATGGATGTAGAGTGGATAAAAATGGATGTAGAGTGGATAAAATGGATGTAGAGTGGATAAAAATGGATGTAGAGAGGATAAAATGGATGTAGAGTGGATAAAATGGATGTACAGTTAATAAAAATGGATGTAGAGTGGAAATAATGGATGTAGAGAGGATAAAATGGATGTAGAGTGGATAAAATGGATGTAGAGTTCATAAAAATGGATGTAGAGTGGATAAAAATGGATGTAGAGTGGATAAAATGGATGTAAAGTGCATAAAAATGGATGTTGAGGGGATAAAATGGATGTAAAGTGGATAAAATGGATGTACATTTAATAAAAATGGATGTAGAGTGGATAAAAATGGATGTAGAGTGGATAAAATGGATGTAAAGTGGATAAAAATGGATGTCGAGTGGATAAAATGGATGTAGAGTGGAGAAAAATAGATGTAGAGAGGATAAAATGGATGTAGAGTGGATAAAATGGATGTAGAGTTCATAAAAATGGATGTAGAGTGGATAAAAATGGATGTAGATTGGATAAAATGGATGTAGAGTTGATAAAATGGATGTAAAGTGGATAAAATGGATGAAGAGTTAATAAAAATGGATGTAGAGTGGAAATAATGGATGTAGAGAGGATAAAATGGAAGTAGAGTGGATAAAAATGGATGTAGAGTGGATAAAAATGGATGTAGAGTGGATAAAATGGATGTAGAGTGGATAAAAATGGATGTAGAGAGGATAAAATGGATGTAGAGTGGATAAAATGGATGTACAGTTAATAAAAATGGATGTAGAGTGGAAATAATGGATGTAGAGAGGATAAAATGGATGTAGAGTGGATAAAATGGATGTAGAGTTCATAAAAATGGATGTAGAGTTGATAAAAATGGATGTAGATTGGATAAAATGGATGTAGAGTTGATAAAATGGATGTAAAGTGGATAAAATGGATGTAGAGTTAATAAAAATGAATGTACAGTGGAAATAATGGATGTAGAGAGGATAAAATGGATGTAGAGTGGATAAAATGGATGTAGAGTTCATAAAAATGGATGTAGAGTGGATAAAATGGATGAAGAGTGGATAAAATGGTTGTAGAGTGCATAAAAATGGATGTTGAGGGGATAAAATGGATGTAGAGTGGATAAAATGGATGTACATTTAATAAAAATGGATGCAGAGTGGATAAAAATGGATGTAGAGTGGATAAAATGGATGTAAAGTGGATAAAAATGGATGTCGAGTGGATAAAATGGATGTAGAGTGGAGAAAAATAGATGTAGAGAGGATAAAATGGATGTAGAGTGGATAAAATGGATGTAGAGTTCATAAAAATGGATGTAGAGTGGATAAAAATGGATGTAGATTGGATAAAATGGATGTAGAGTTGATAAAATGGATGTAAAGTGGATAAAATGGATGAAGAGTTAATAAAAATGGATGTAGAGTGGAAATAATGGATGTAGAGAGGATAAAATGGATGTAGAGTGGATAAAAATGGATGTAGAGTGGATAAAAATGGATGTAGAGTGGATAAAATGGATGTAGAGTGGATAAAAATGGATGTAGAGTGGATAAAATGGATGTAGAGTGGATAAAATGGATGTACATTTAATAAAAATGGATGTAGAGTGGAAATAATGGATGTAGAGAGGATAAAATGGATGTAGAGTTCATAAAAATGGATGTAGAGTGGATAAAAATGGATGTAGATTGGATAAAATGGATGTAGAGTTGATAAAATGGATGTAAAGTGGATAAAATGGATGTAGAGTTAATAAAAATGGATGTAGAGTGGAAATAATGGATGTAGAGAGGATAAAATGGATGTAGAGCGGATAAAATGGATGTAGAGTTCATAAAAATGGATGTAGAGTGGATAAAAATGGATGTAGATTGGATAAAATGGATGTAGAGTTAATAAAAGTGGATGTAGAGTGGATAAAATGGATGTAGAGTTGATAAAAATGGATGTAGAGTGGATAAAAATGGATGTAGATTGGATAAAATGGATGTAGAGTGGATAAAAATGGATGTAGATTATATAAATTGGATGTAGAGTATATAAAATGGATGTAGAGTGGATAAAAATGGATGTCGAGTGGATAAAATGGATGTAGAGTGGATAAAAATGGATGTAGATTGGTCAAAATGGATGTAGAGTTAATAAAAATGGATGTAGAGTGGATAAAATGGATGTATAGTGGATAAAAATGGATGTAGAGTAGATAAAATAGATGTAGAGTGGATAAAAATGGATGTAGAGTGGATAAAATGGATGTAGAGTGGATAAAATGGATGTAGAGTTCATAAAAATGGATGTAGAGTGGATAAAAATGGATGTAGATTGGATAAAATGGATGTAGAGTTGATAAAATGGATGTAAAGTGGATAAAATGGATGAAGAGTTAATAAAAATGGATGTAGAGTGGAAATAATGGATGTAGAGAGGATAAAATGGATGTAGAGTGGATAAAAATGGATGTAGAGTGGATAAAAATGGATGTAGAGTGGATAAAATGGATGTAGAGTGGATAAAAATGGATGTAGAGAGGATAAAATGGATGTAGAGTGGATAAAATGGATGTAGAGTTAATAAAAATGGATGTAGAGTGGAAATAATGGATGTAGAGAGGATAAAATGGATGTAGAGTGGATAAAATGGATGTAGAGTTCATAAAAATGGATGTAGAGTGGATAAAAATGGATGTAGATTGGATAAAATGGATGTAGAGTTGATAAAATGGATGTAAAGTGGATAAAATGGATGTAGAGTTAATAAAAATGGATGTAGAGTGGAAATAATGGATGTAGAGAGGATAAAATGGATGTAGAGCGGATAAAATGGATGTAGAGTTCATAAAAATGGATGTAGAGTGGATAAAAATGGATGTAGATTGGATAAAATGGATGTAGAGTTAATAAAAGTGGATGTAGAGTGGATAAAATGGATGTAGAGTTGATAAAAATGGATGTAGAGTGGATAAAAATGGATGTAGAGTGGATAAAATGGATGTAGAATGGATAAAATGGATGTAAAGTGGATAAAAATGGATGTCGAGTGGATAAAATGGATGTAGAGTGGATAAAAATAGATGTAGAGAGGATAAAATGGAAGTACAGTGGATAAAAATGGATGTAGAGTGGATAAAAATGGATGTAGAGTGGATAAAATGGATGTAGAGTGGATAAAAATGGATGTAGAGAGGATAAAATGGATGTAGAGTGGATAAAATGGATGTACAGTTAATAAAAATGGATGTAGAGTGGAAATAATGGATGTAGAGAGGATAAAATGGATGTAGAGTGGATAAAATGGATGTAGAGTTCATAAAAATGGATGTAGAGTGGATAAAAATGGATGTAGATTGGATAAAATGGATGTAGAGTTGATAAAATGGATGTAAAGTGGATAAAATGGATGTAGAGTTAATAAAAATGGATGTACAGTGGAAATAATGGATGTAGAGAGGATAAAATGGATGTAGAGTGGATAAAATGGATGTAGAGTTCATAAAAATGGATGTAGAGTGGATAAAATGGATGAAGAGTGGATAAAATGGTTGTAGAGTGCATAAAAATGGATGTTGAGGGGATAAAATGGATGTAGAGTGGATAAAATGGATGTACATTTAATAAAAATGGATGTAGAGTGGATAAAAATGGATGTAGAGTGGATAAAATGGATGTAAAGTGGATAAAAATGGATGTCGAGTGGATAAAATGGATGTAGAGTGGAGAAAAATAGATGTAGAGAGGATAAAATGGATGTAGAGTGGATAAAATGGATGTACATTTAATAAAAATGGATGTAGAGTGGATAAAAATGGATGTAGATTGGATAAAATGGATGTAGAGTTGATAAAATGGATGTAAAGTGGATAAAATGGATGAAGAGTTAATAAAAATGGATGTAGAGTGGAAATAATGGATGTAGAGAGGATAAAATGGATGTAGAGTGGATAAAAATGGATGTAGAGTGGATAAAAATGGATGTAGAGTGGATAAAATGGATGTAGAGTGGATAAAAATGGATGTAGAGAGGATAAAATGGATGTAGAGTGGATAAAATGGATGTACAGTTAATAAAAATGGATGTAGAGTGGAAATAATGGATGTAGAGAGGATAAAATGGATGTAGAGTTCATAAAAATGGATGTAGAGTGGATAAAAATGGATGTAGATTGGATAAAATGGATGTAGAGTTGATAAAATGGATGTAAAGTGGATAAAATGGATGTAGAGTTAATAAAAATGGATGTAGAGTGGAAATAATGGATGTAGAGAGGATAAAATGGATGTAGAGCGGATAAAATGGATGTAGAGTTCATAAAAATGGATGTAGAGTGGATAAAAATGGATGTAGATTGGATAAAATGGATGTAGAGTTAATAAAAGTGGATGTAGAGTGGATAAAATGGATGTAGAGTTGATAAAAATGGATGTAGAGTGGATAAAAATGGATGTAGATTGGATAAAATGGATGTAGAGTGGATAAAAATGGATGTAGATTATATAAATTGGATGTAGAGTATATAAAATGGATGTAGAGTGGATAAAAATGGATGTCGAGTGGATAAAATGGATGTAGAGTGGATAAAAATGGATGTAGATTGGACAAAATGGATGTAGAGTTAATAAAAATGGATGTAGAGTGGATAAAATGGATGTATAGTGGATAAAAATGGATCTAGAGTAGATAAAATAGATGTAGAGTGGATAAAAATGGATGTAGAGTGGACAAAATGGATGTAGAGTGGATAAAATGGATGTAGAGTTCATAAAAATGGATGTAGAGTGGATAAAAATGGATGTAGATTGGACAAAATGGATGTAGAGTTAATAAAAATGGATGTAGAGTGGATATAATGGATGTAGAGAGGATAAAATGGATGTGGAGTGGATAACAATGGATTTAGAGTGGATAAAATGGATGTAGAGTGGATAAAATGGATGTAGAGTGGATAAAATGGATGTAGAGTTCATAAAAATGGATGTAGAGTGGATAAAAATGGATGTAGATTGGATAAAATGGATGTAGAGTGGATAAAAATGGATGTAGAGTGGAAATAATGGATGTAGAGAGGATAAAATGGATGTAGAGTGGATAAAATGGATGTACAGTTAATAAAAATGGATGTAGAGTGGAAATAATGGATGTAGAGAGGATAAAATGGATGTAGAGTGGATAATATGGATGTAGAGTTCATAAAAATGGATGTATAGTGGATAAAAATGGATGTAGAGTGGATAAAATGGATGTAGAGTGGATAAAAATGGATGTAGAGAGGATAAAATGGATGTAGAGTGGATACAATGGATGTACAGTTAATAAAAATGGATGTAGAGTGGAAATAATGGATGTAGAGAGGATAAAATGGATGTAGAGTGGATAAAATGGATGTAGAGTTCATAAAAATGGATGTAGAGTTCATAAAAATGGATGTAGAGTGGATAAAAATGGATGTAGATTGGATAAAATGGATGTAGAGTTGATAAAATGGATGTAGGGTTAATAAAAATGGATGTAGAGTGGAAATAATGGATGTAGAGAGGATAAAATGGATGTAGAGCGGATAAAATGGATGTAGAGTTCATAAAAATGGATGTAGAGTTGATAAAAATGGATGTAGATTGGATAAAATGGATGTGGAGTGGATAACAATGGATGTAGAGAGGATATAATGGATGTAGAGAGGATAAAATGGATGTGGAGTGGATAACAATGGATGTAGAGTGGATAAAATGGATGTAGAGTGGATAAAATGGATGTAGAGTGGATAAAATGGTTGTAGAGTGGATAAAATGGATGTAGAGTTGATAAAAATGGATGTAGAGTGGATAAAACGGATGTAGAGTGGATAAAAATGGATGTAGAGTGGATACAATGGTTGTAGAGTGGATAAAAATGGATATAGGGTAGATAAAATGGATGTAGAGTTAATAAAAATGGATGTAGAGTGGATATAATGGATGTAGAGAGGATAAAATGGATGTAGAGTGGATAAAACGGATGTAGAGTGGATAAAAATGGATGTAGAGTTGATAAAATGGATGTAAAGTGGATAAAATGGATGTAGAGTTAATAAAATTGGATGTAGAGTGGATAAAATGGATGTAGAGTTGATAAAAATGGATGTAGAGTGGATAAAAATGGATGTCGGGTGGATAAAATGGATGTAGAGTGGATAAAAATGGATGTAGAGTGGATAAAATGGATGTAGAGTGCATAAAAATGGATGTAGAGTGAATAAAATGGATGTAGAGTGGATAAAATGAATGTACAGTTAATAAAAATGGATGTAGAGTGGATAAAAATGGATGTAGAGTGGATAAAATGGATGTAGAGTGGATAAAATGGATGTAGAGTGGATAAAAATGGATGTAGAGTGGATAAAATGGATGTAGAGTGCATAAAAATGGATGTTGAGTGGATAAAATGGATGTAGAGTGGATAAAATGGATGTAAAGTGGATAAAAATGGATGTAGAGTGGATAAAATGGATGTAGAGTGGATAAAATGGATGTAGAGTGGATAAAAATGGATGTAGAGTGGATAAAATGGTTGTAGAGTGGATAAAATGGATGTAGAGTTGATAAAAATGGATGTAGATTGGATAAAACGGATGTAGAGTGGATAAAAATGGATGTAGAGTGGATACAATGGATGTAGAGTGCATAAAAATGGATGTTGAGTGGATAAAATGGATGTAGAGTGGATAAAATGGATGTAAAGTGGATAAAAATGGATGTAGAGTGGATAAAATGGATGTAGAGTGGATAAAATGGATGTAGAGTGGATAAAAATGGATGTAGAGTGGATAAAATGGTTGTAGAGTGGATAAAATGGATGTAGAGTTGATAAAAATGGATGTAGAGTGGATAAAACGGATGTAGAGTGGATAAAAATGGATGTAGATTGGATAAAATGGATGTAGAGTTAATAAAAGTGAATGTAGAGTGGATAAAATGGATGTAGAGTTGATAAAAATGGATGTAGAGTGGATAAAAATGGATGTAGAGTGGATAAAATGGATGTAGAATGGATAAAATGGATGTAAAGTAGATAAAAATGGATGTCGAGTGGATAAAATGGATGTAGAGTGGATAAAAATAGATGTAGAGAGGATAAAATGGAAGTAGAGTGGATAAAAATGGATGTAGAGTGGATAAAAATGGATGTAGAGTGGATAAAATGGATGTAGAGTGGATAAAAATGGATGTAGAGAGGATAAAATGGATGTAGAGTGGATAAAATGGATGTACAGTTAATAAAAATGGATGTAGAGTGGAAATAATGGATGTAGAGAGGATAAAATGGATGTAGAGTGGATAAAATGGATGTAGAGTTCATAAAAATGGATGTAGAGTGGATAAAAATGGATGTAGATTGGATAAAATGGATGTAGAGTTGATAAAATGGATGTAAAGTGGATAAAATGGATGTAGAGTTAATAAAAATGGATGTACAGTGGAAATAATGGATGTAGAGAGGATAAAATGGATGTAGAGTGGATAAAATGGATGTACAGTTAATAAAAATGGATGTAGAGTGGAAATAATGGATGTAGAGAGGATAAAATGGATGTAGAGTGGATAAAATGGATGTAGAGTTCATAAAAATGGATGTAGAGTGGATAAAAATGGATGTAGATTGGATAAAATGGATGTAGAGTTGATAAAATGGATGTAAAGTGGATAAAATGGATGTAGAGTTAATAAAAATGGATGTACAGTGGAAATAATGGATGTAGAGAGGATAAAATGGATGTAGAGTGGATAAAATGGATGTAGAGTTCATAAAAATGGATGTAGAGTGGATAAAATGGATGAAGAGTGGATAAAATGGTTGTAGAGTGCATAAAAATGGATGTTGAGGGGATAAAATGGATGTAGAGTGGATAAAATGGATGTACATTTAATAAAAATGGATGTAGAGTGGATAAAAATGGATGTAGAGTGGATAAAATGGATGTAAAGTGGATAAAAATGGATGTCGAGTGGATAAAATGGATGTAGAGTGGAGAAAAATAGATGTAGAGAGGATAAAATGGATGTAGAGTGGATAAAATGGATGTAGAGTTCATAAAAATGGATGTAGAGTGGATAAAAATGGATGTAGATTGGATAAAATGGATGTAGAGTTGATAAAATGGATGTAAAGTGGATAAAATGGATGAAGAGTTAATAAAAATGGATGTAGAGTGGAAATAATGGATGTAGAGAGGATAAAATGGATGTAGAGTGGATAAAATGGATGTAGAGTGGATAAAAATGGATGTAGAGTGGATAAAATGGATGTAGAGTGGATAAAAATGGATGTAGAGAGGATAAAATGGATGTAGAGTGGATAAAATGGATGTACAGTTAATAAAAATGGATGTAGAGTGGAAATAATGGATGTAGAGAGGATAAAATGGATGTAGAGTTCATAAAAATGGATGTAGAGTGGATAAAAATGGATGTAGATTGGATAAAATGGATGTAGAGTTGATAAAATGGATGTAGAGTGGATAAAATGGATGTAGAGTTAATAAAAATGGATGTAGAGTGGAAATAATGGATGTAGAGAGGATAAAATGGATGTAGAGCGGATAAAATGGATGTAGAGTTTATAAAAATGGATGTAGAGTGGATAAAAATGGATGTAGATTGGATAAAATGGATGTAGAGTTAATAAAAGTGGATGTAGAGTGGATAAAATGGATGTAGAGTTGATAAAAATGGATGTAGAGTGGATAAAAATGGATGTAGATTGGATAAAATGGATGTAGAGAGGATAAAAATGGATGTAGATTATATAAATTGGATGTAGAGTATATAAAATGGATGTAGAGTGGATAAAAATGGATGTCGAGTGGATAAAATGGATGTAGAGTGGATAAAAATGGATGTAGATTGGACAAAATGGATGTAGAGTTAATAAAAATGGATGTAGAGTGGATAAAATGGATGTATAGTGGATAAAAATGGATGTAGAGTAGATAAAATAGATGTAGAGTGGATAAAAATGGATGTAGAGTGGATAAAATGGATGTAGAGTGGATAAAATGGATGTAGAGTTCATAAAAATGGATGTAGAGTGGATAAAAATGGATGTAGATTGGACAAAATGGATGTAGAGTTAATAAAAATGGATGTAGAGTGGATATAATGGATGTAGAGAGGATAAAATGGATGTGGAGTGGATAACAATGGATTTAGAGTGGATAAAATGGATGTAGAGTGGATAAAATGGATGTAGAGTGGATAAAATGGATGTAGAGTGGATAAAAATGGATGTAGAGAGGATAAAATGGATGTAGAGTGGATACAATGGATGTACAGTTAATAAAAATGGATGTAGAGTGGAAATAATGGATGTAGAGAGGATAAAATGGATGTAGAGTGGATAAAATGGATGTAGAGTTCATAAAAATGGATGTAGAGTTCATAAAAATGGATGTAGAGTGGATAAAAATGGATGTAGATTGGATAAAATGGATGTAGAGTGGACAAAAATGGATGTAGAGTGGAAATAATGGATGTAGAGAGGATAAAATGGATGTAGAGTGGATAAAATGGATGTACAGTTAATAAAAATGGATGTAGAGTGGAAATAATGGATGTAGAGAGGATAAAATGGATGTAGAGTGGATAATATGGATGTAGAGTTCATAAAAATGGATGTATAGTGGATAAAAATGGATGTAGAGTGGATAAAATGGATGTAGAGTGGATAAAAATGGATGTAGAGAGGATAAAATGGATGTAGAGTGGATAAAATGGATGTACAGTTAATAAAAATGGATGTAGAGTGGAAATAATGGATGTAGAGAGGATAAAATGGATGTAGAGTGGATAAAATGGATGTAGAGTTCATAAAAATGGATGTAGAGTTCATAAAAATGGATGTAGAGTGGATAAAAATGGATGTAGATTGGATAAAATGGATGTAGAGTTGATAAAATGGATGTAGGGTTAATAAAAATGGATGTAGAGTGGAAATAATGGATGTAGAGAGGATAAAATGGATGTAGAGCGGATAAAATGGATGTAGAGTTCATAAAAATGGATGTAGAGTTGATAAAAATGGATGTAGATTGGATAAAATGGATGTGGAGTGGATAACAATGGATGTAGAGAGGATATAATGGATGTAGAGAGGATAAAATGGATGTGGAGTGGATAACAATGGATGTAGAGTGGATAAAATGGATGTAGAGTGGATAAAATGGATGTAGAGTGGATAAAATGGTTGTAGAGTGGATAAAATGGATGTAGAGTTGATAAAAATGGATGTAGAGTGGATAAAACGGATGTAGAGTGGATAAAAATGGATGTAGAGTGGATAAAATGGATGTAGAGTGGATAAAAATGGATATAGGGTAGATAAAATGGATGTAGAGTTAATAAAAATGGATGTAGAGTGGATATAATGGATGTAGAGAGGATAAAATGGATGTAGAGTGGATAAAACGGATGTAGAGTGGATAAAAATGGATGTAGAGTTGATAAAATGGATGTAAAGTGGATAAAATGGATGTAGAGTTAATAAAATTGGATGTAGAGTGGATAAAATGGATGTAGAGTTGATAAAAATGGATGTAGAGTGGATAAAAATGGATGTCGGGTGGATAAAATGGATGTAGAGTGGATAAAAATGGATGTAGAGTGGATAAAATGGATGTAGAGTTCATAAAAATGGATGTAGAGTGGATAAAATGGATGAAGAGTGGATAAAATGGTTGTAGAGTGCATAAAAATGGATGTTGAGGGGATAAAATGGATGTAGAGTGGATAAAATGGATGTACATTTAATAAAAATGGATGTAGAGTGGATAAAAATGGATGTAGAGTGGATAAAATGGATGTAAAGTGGATAAAAATGGATGTCGAGTGGATAAAATGGATGTAGAGTGGAGAAAAATAGATGTAGAGAGGATAAAATGGATGTAGAGTGGATAAAATGGATGTAGAGTTCATAAAAATGGATGTAGAGTGGATAAAAATGGATGTAGATTGGATAAAATGGATGTAGAGTTGATAAAATGGATGTAAAGTGGATAAAATGGATGAAGAGTTAATAAAAATGGATGTAGAGTGGAAATAATGGATGTAGAGAGGATAAAATGGATGTAGAGTGGATAAAAATGGATGTAGAGTGGATAAAAATGGATGTAGAGTGGATAAAATGGATGTAGAGTGGATAAAAATGGATGTAGAGAGGATAAAATGGATGTAGAGTGGATAAAATGGATGTACAGTTAATAAAAATGGATGTAGAGTGGAAATAATGGATGTAGAGAGGATAAAATGGATGTAGAGTTCATAAAAATGGATGTAGAGTGGATAAAAATGGATGTAGATTGGATAAAATGGATGTAGAGTTGATAAAATGGATGTAAAGTGGATAAAATGGATGTAGAGTTAATAAAAATGGATGTAGAGTGGAAATAATGGATGTAGAGAGGATAAAATGGATGTAGAGCGGATAAAATGGATGTAGAGTTTATAAAAATGGATGTAGAGTGGATAAAAATGGATGTAGATTGGATAAAATGGATGTAGAGTTAATAAAAGTGGATGTAGAGTGGATAAAATGGATGTAGAGTTGATAAAAATGGATGTAGAGTGGATAAAAATGGATGTAGATTGGATAAAATGGATGTAGAGAGGATAAAAATGGATGTAGATTATATAAATTGGATGTAGAGTATATAAAATGGATGTAGAGTGGATAAAAATGGATGTCGAGTGGATAAAATGGATGTAGAGTGGATAAAAATGGATGTAGAGTGGATAAAATGGATGTAGAGTGGATAAAATGGATGTAGAGTTCATAAAAATGGATGTAGAGTGGATAAAAATGGATGTAGATTGGACAAAATGGATGTAGAGTTAATAAAAATGGATGTAGAGTGGATATAATGGATGTAGAGAGGATAAAATGGATGTGGAGTGGATAACAATGGATTTAGAGTGGATAAAATGGATGTAGAGTGGATAAAATGGATGTAGAGTGGATAAAATGGATGTAGAGTGGATAAAAATGGATGTAGAGAGGATAAAATGGATGTAGAGTGGATAAAACGGATGTAGAGTGGATAAAAATGGATGTAGAGTTGATAAAATGGATGTAAAGTGGATAAAATGGATGTAGAGTTAATAAAATTGGATGTAGAGTGGATAAAATGGATGTAGAGTTGATAAAATGGATGTAGAGTGGATAAAAATGGATGTCGGGTGGATAAAATGGATGTAGAGTGGATAAAAATGGATGTAGAGTGGATAAAATGGATGTAGAGTTCATAAAAATGGATGTAGAGTGGATAAAATGGATGAAGAGTGGATAAAATGGTTGTAGAGTGCATAAAAATGGATGTTGAGGGGATAAAATGGATGTAGAGTGGATAAAATGGATGTACATTTAATAAAAATGGATGTAGAGTGGATAAAAATGGATGTAGAGTGGATAAAATGGATGTAAAGTGGATAAAAATGGATGTCGAGTGGATAAAATGGATGTAGAGTGGAGAAAAATAGATGTAGAGAGGATAAAATGGATGTAGAGTGGATAAAATGGATGTAGAGTTCATAAAAATGGATGTAGAGTGGATAAAAATGGATGTAGATTGGATAAAATGGATGTAGAGTTGATAAAATGGATGTAAAGTGGATAAAATGGATGAAGAGTTAATAAAAATGGATGTAGAGTGGAAATAATGGATGTAGAGAGGATAAAATGGATGTAGAGTGGATAAAAATGGATGTAGAGTGGATAAAAATGGATGTAGAGTGGATAAAATGGATGTAGAGTGGATAAAAATGGATGTAGAGAGGATAAAATGGATGTAGAGTGGATAAAATGGATGTACAGTTAATAAAAATGGATGTAGAGTGGAAATAATGGATGTAGAGAGGATAAAATGGATGTAGAGTTCATAAAAATGGATGTAGAGTGGATAAAAATGGATGTAGATTGGATAAAATGGATGTAGAGTTGATAAAATGGATGTAAAGTGGATAAAATGGATGTAGAGTTAATAAAAATGGATGTAGAGTGGAAATAATGGATGTAGAGAGGATAAAATGGATGTAGAGCGGATAAAATGGATGTAGAGTTTATAAAAATGGATGTAGAGTGGATAAAAATGGATGTAGATTGGATAAAATGGATGTAGAGTTAATAAAAGTGGATGTAGAGTGGATAAAATGGATGTAGAGTTGATAAAAATGGATGTAGAGTGGATAAAAATGGATGTAGATTGGATAAAATGGATGTAGAGAGGATAAAAATGGATGTAGATTATATAAATTGGATGTAGAGTATATAAAATGGATGTAGAGTGGATAAAAATGGATGTCGAGTGGATAAAATGGATGTAGAGTGGATAAAAATGGATGTAGATTGGACAAAATGGATGTAGAGTTAATAAAAATGGATGTAGAGTGGATAAAATGGATGTATAGTGGATAAAAATGGATGTAGAGTAGATAAAATAGATGTAGAGTGGATAAAAATGGATGTAGAGTGGATAAAATGGATGTAGAGTGGATAAAATGGATGTAGAGTTCATAAAAATGGATGTAGAGTGGATAAAAATGGATGTAGATTGGACAAAATGGATGTAGAGTTAATAAAAATGGATGTAGAGTGGATATAATGGATGTAGAGAGGATAAAATGGATGTGGAGTGGATAACAATGGATTTAGAGTGGATAAAATGGATGTAGAGTGGATAAAATGGATGTAGAGTGGATAAAATGGATGTAGAGTGGATAAAAATGGATGTAGAGAGGATAAAATGGATGTAGAGTGGATACAATGGATGTACAGTTAATAAAAATGGATGTAGAGTGGAAATAATGGATGTAGAGAGGATAAAATGGATGTAGAGTGGATAAAATGGATGTAGAGTTCATAAAAATGGATGTAGAGTTCATAAAAATGGATGTAGAGTGGATAAAAATGGATGTAGATTGGATAAAATGGATGTAGAGTTCATAAAAATGGATGTAGAGTGGATAAAAATGGATGTAGATTGGATAAAATGGATGTAGAGTGGACAAAAATGGATGTAGAGTGGAAATAATGGATGTAGAGAGGATAAAATGGATGTAGAGTGGATAAAATGGATGTACAGTTAATAAAAATGGATGTAGAGTGGAAATAATGGATGTAGAGAGGATAAAATGGATGTAGAGTGGATAATATGGATGTAGAGTTCATAAAAATGGATGTATAGTGGATAAAAATGGATGTAGAGTGGATAAAATGGATGTAGAGTGGATAAAAATGGATGTAGAGAGGATAAAATGGATGTAGAGTGGATACAATGGATGTACAGTTAATAAAAATGGATGTAGAGTGGAAATAATGGATGTAGAGAGGATAAAATGGATGTAGAGTGGATAAAATGGATGTAGAGTTCATAAAAATGGATGTAGAGTTCATAAAAATGGATGTAGAGTGGATAAAAATGGATGTAGATTGGATAAAATGGATGTAGAGTTGATAAAATGGATGTAGGGTTAATAAAAATGGATGTAGAGTGGAAATAATGGATGTAGAGAGGATAAAATGGATGTAGAGTGGATAAAATGGATGTAGAGTTCATAAAAATGGATGTAGAGTTGATAAAAATGGATGTAGATTGGATAAAATGGATGTGGAGTGGATAACAATGGATGTAGAGAGGATATAATGGATGTAGAGAGGATAAAATGGATGTGGAGTGGATAACAATGGATGTAGAGTGGATAAAATGGATGTAGAGTGGATAAAATGGATGTAGAGTGGATAAAATGGTTGTAGAGTGGATAAAATGGATGTAGAGTTGATAAAAATGGATGTAGAGTGGATAAAACGGATGTAGAGTGGATAAAAATGGATGTAGAGTGGATACAATGGTTGTAGAGTGGATAAAAATGGATATAGGGTAGATAAAATGGATGTAGAGTTAATAAAAATGGATGTAGAGTGGATATAATGGATGTAGAGAGGATAAAATGGATGTAGAGTGGATAAAACGGATGTAGAGTGGATAAAAATGGATGTAGAGTTGATAAAATGGATGTAAAGTGGATAAAATGGATGTAGAGTTAATAAAATTGGATGTAGAGTGGATAAAATGGATGTAGAGTTGATAAAAATGGATGTAGAGTGGATAAAAATGGATGTCGGGTGGATAAAATGGATGTAGAGTGGATAAAAATGGATGTAGAGTGGATAAAATGGATGTAGAGTGCATAAAAATGGATGTAGAGTGAATAAAATGAATGTAGAGTGGATAAAATGAATGTACAGTTAATAAAAATGGATGTAGAGTGGATAAAAATGGATGTAGAGTGGATAAAATGGATGTAGAGTCGATAAAATGGATGTAGAGTGGATAAAAATGGATGTAGAGTGGATAAAATGGATGTAGAGTGCATAAAAATGGATGTTGAGTGGATAAAATGGATGTAGAGTGGATAAAATGGATGTAAAGTGGATAAAAATGGATGTAGAGTGGATAAAATGGATGTAGAGTGGATAAAATGGATGTAGAGTGGATAAAAATGGATGTAGAGTGGATAAAATGGTTGTAGAGTGGATAAAATGGATGTAGAGTTGATAAAAATGGATGTAGAGTGGATAAAACGGATGTAGAGTGGATAAAAATGGATGTAGAGTGGATACAATGGTTGTAGAGTGGATAAAAATGGATATAGGGTAGATAAAATGGATGTAGAGTTAATAAAAATGGATGTAGAGTGGATATAATGGATGTAGAGTTGATAAAAATGGATGTAGAGTGGATAAAAATGGATGTAGATTGGATAAAATGGATGTAGAGTGGATAAAAATGGATGTAGATTGGATAAAATGGATGTAGAGTTGATAAAATGGATGTAGGGTTAATAAAAATGGATGTAGAGTGGAAATAATGGATGTAGAGAGGATAAAATGGATGTAGAGCGGATAAAATGGATGTAGAGTTCATAAAAATGGATGTAGAGTTGATAAAAATGGATGTAGATTGGATAAAATGGATGTGGAGTGGATAACAATGGATGTAGAGAGGATATAATGGATGTAGAGAGGATAAAATGGATGTGGAGTGGATAACAATGGATGTAGAGTGGATAAAATGGATGTAGAGTGGATAAAATGGATGTAGAGTGGATAAAATGGTTGTAGAGTGGATAAAATGGATGTAGAGTTGATAAAAATGGATGTAGAGTGGATAAAACGGATGTAGAGTGGATAAAAATGGATGTAGAGTGGATACAATGGTTGTAGAGTGGATAAAAATGGATATAGGGTAGATAAAATGGATGTAGAGTTAATAAAAATGGATGTAGAGTGGATATAATGGATTTAGAGAGGATAAAATGGATGTAGAGTGGATAAAACGGATGTAGAGTGGATAAAAATGGATGTAGAGTTGATAAAATGGATGTAAAGTGGATAAAATGGATGTAGAGTTAATAAAATTGGATGTAGAGTGGATAAAATGGATGTAGAGTTGATAAAAATGGATGTAGAGTGGATAAAAATGGATGTCGGGTGGATAAAATGGATGTAGAGTGGATAAAAATGGATGTAGAGTGGATAAAATGGATGTAGAGTGCATAAAAATGGATGTAGAGTGAATAAAATGAATGTAGAGTGGATAAAATGAATGTACAGTTAATAAAAATGGATGTAGAGTGGATAAAAATGGATGTAGAGTGGATAAAATGGATGTAGAGTCGATAAAATGGATGTAGAGTGGATAAAAATGGATGTAGAGTGGATAAAATGGATGTAGAGTGCATAAAAATGGATGTTGAGTGGATAAAATGGATGTAGAGTGGATAAAATGGATGTAAAGTGGATAAAAATGGATGTAGAGTGGATAAAATGGATGTAGAGTGGATAAAATGGATGTAGAGTGGATAAAAATGGATGTAGAGTGGATAAAATGGTTGTAGAGTGGATAAAATGGATGTAGAGTTGATAAAAATGGATGTAGAGTGGATAAAACGGATGTAGAGTGGATAAAAATGGATGTAGAGTGGATACAATGGTTGTAGAGTGGATAAAAATGGATATAGGGTAGATAAAATGGATGTAGAGTTAATAAAAATGGATGTAGAGTGGATATAATGGATGTAGAGTTGATAAAAATGGATGTAGAGTGGATAAAAATGGATGTAGATTGGATAAAATGGATGTAGAGTGGATAAAAATGGATGTAGAGTATATAAATTGGATGTAGAGTATATAAAATGGATGTAGAGTGGATAAAAATGGATGTCAAGTGGATAAAATGAATGTAGAGTGGATAAAAATGGATGTAGAGTGGATAAAAATGGATGTAGAGTGGATAAAATGGATGTAGAGAGGATAAAATGGATGTAGATTGGATAAAATGGATGTACAGTTAATAAAAATGGATGTAGAGTGGAAATAATGGATGTAGAGAGGATAAAATGGATGTAGAGTTCATAAAAATGGATGTAGAGTGGATAAAAATGGATGTAGATTGGATAAAATGGATGTAGAGTTGATAAAATGGATGTAAAGTGGATAAAATGGATGTAGAGTTAATAAAAATGGATGTAGAGTGGAAATAATGGATGTAGAGAGGATAAAATGGATGTAGAGCGGATAAAATGGATGTAGAGTTTATAAAAATGGATGTAGAGTGGATAAAAATGGATGTAGATTGGATAAAATGGATGTAGAGTTAATAAAAGTGGATGTAGAGTGGATAAAATGGATGTAGAGTTGATAAAAATGGATGTAGAGTGGATAAAAATGGATGTAGATTGGATAAAATGGATGTAGAGAGGATAAAAATGGATGTAGATTATATAAATTGGATGTAGAGTATATAAAATGGATGTAGAGTGGATAAAAATGGATGTCGAGTGGATAAAATGGATGTAGAGTGGATAAAAATGGATGTAGATTGGACAAAATGGATGTAGAGTTAATAAAAATGGATGTAGAGTGGATAAAATGGATGTATAGTGGATAAAAATGGATGTAGAGTAGATAAAATAGATGTAGAGTGGATAAAAATGGATGTAGAGTGGATAAAATGGATGTAGAGTGGATAAAATGGATGTAGAGTTCATAAAAATGGATGTAGAGTGGATAAAAATGGATGTAGATTGGACAAAATGGATGTAGAGTTAATAAAAATGGATGTAGAGTGGATATAATGGATGTAGAGAGGATAAAATGGATGTGGAGTGGATAACAATGGATTTAGAGTGGATAAAATGGATGTAGAGTGGATAAAATGGATGTAGAGTGGATAAAATGGATGTAGAGTGGATAAAAATGGATGTAGAGAGGATAAAATGGATGTAGAGTGGATACAATGGATGTACAGTTAATAAAAATGGATGTAGAGTGGAAATAATGGATGTAGAGAGGATAAAATGGATGTAGAGTGGATAAAATGGATGTAGAGTTCATAAAAATGGATGTAGAGTTCATAAAAATGGATGTAGAGTGGATAAAAATGGATGTAGATTGGATAAAATGGATGTAGAGTTCATAAAAATGGATGTAGAGTGGATAAAAATGGATGTAGATTGGATAAAATGGATGTAGAGTGGATAACAATGGATGTAGAGTGGAAATAATGGATGTAGAGAGGATAAAATGGATGTAGAGTGGATAAAATGGATGTACAGTTAATAAAAATGGATGTAGAGTGGAAATAATGGATGTAGAGAGGATAAAATGGATGTAGAGTGGATAATATGGATGTAGAGTTCATAAAAATGGATGTATAGTGGATAAAAATGGATGTAGAGTGGATAAAATGGATGTAGAGTGGATAAAAATGGATGTAGAGAGGATAAAATGGATGTAGAGTGGATAAAATGGATGTACAGTTAATAAAAATGGATGTAGAGTGGAAATAATGGATGTAGAGAGGATAAAATGGATGTAGAGTGGATAAAATGGATGTAGAGTTCATAAAAATGGATGTAGAGTTCATAAAAATGGATGTAGAGTGGATAAAAATGGATGTAGATTGGATAAAATGGATGTAGAGTTGATAAAATGGATGTAGAGTTAATAAAAATGGATGTAGAGTGGAAATAATGGATGTAGAGAGGATAAAATGGATGTAGAGCGGATAAAATGGATGTAGAGTTCATAAAAATGGATGTAGAGTTGATAAAAATGGATGTAGATTGGATAAAATGGATGTGGAGTGGATAACAATGGATGTAGAGAGGATATAATGGATGTAGAGAGGATAAAATGGATGTGGAGTGGATAACAATGGATGTAGAGTGGATAAAATGGATGTAGAGTGGATAAAATGGATGTAGAGTGGATAAAATGGATGTAGAGTGGATAAAATGGATGTAGAGTTGATAAAAATGGATGTAGAGTGGATAAAACGGATGTAGAGTGGATAAAAATGGATGTAGAGTGGATACAATGGTTGTAGAGTGGATAAAAATGGATATAGGGTAGATAAAATGGATGTAGAGTTAATAAAAATGGATGTAGAGTGGATATAATGGATGTAGAGAGGATAAAATGGATGTAGAGTGGATAAAACGGATGTAGAGTGGATAAAAATGGATGTAGAGTTGATAAAATGGATGTAAAGTGGATAAAATGGATGTAGAGTTAATAAAAATGGATGTAGAGTGGATAAAATGGATGTAGAGTTGATAAAAATGGATGTAGAGTGGATAAAAATGGATGTCGGGTGGATAAAATGGATGTAGAGTGGATAAAAATGGATGTAGAGTGGATAAAATGGATGTAGAGTTCATAAAAATGGATGTAGAGTGGATAAAATGGATGAAGAGTGGATAAAATGGTTGTAGAGTGCATAAAAATGGATGTTGAGGGGATAAAATGGATGTAGAGTGGATAAAATGGATGTACATTTAATAAAAATGGATGTAGAGTGGATAAAAATGGATGTAGAGTGGATAAAATGGATGTAGAGTGGATAAAAATGGATGTCGAGTGGATAAAATGGATGTAGAGTGGAGAAAAATAGATGTAGAGAGGATAAAATGGATGTAGAGTGGATAAAATGGATGTAGAGTTCATAAAAATGGATGTAGAGTGGATAAAAATGGATGTAGATTGGATAAAATGGATGTAGAGTTGATAAAATGGATGTAAAGTGGATAAAATGGATGAAGAGTTAATAAAAATGGATGTAGAGTGGAAATAATGGATGTAGAGAGGATAAAATGGATGTAGAGTGGATAAAAATGGATGTAGAGTGGATAAAAATGGATGTAGAGTGGATAAAATGGATGTAGAGTGGATAAAAATGGATGTAGAGAGGATAAAATGGATGTAGAGTGGATAAAATGGATGTACAGTTAATAAAAATGGATGTAGAGTGGAAATAATGGATGTAGAGAGGATAAAATGGATGTAGAGTTCATAAAAATGGATGTAGAGTGGATAAAAATGGATGTAGATTGGATAAAATGGATGTAGAGTTGATAAAATGGATGTAAAGTGGATAAAATAGATGTAGAGTTAATAAAAATGGATGTAGAGTGGAAATAATGGATGTAGAGAGGATAAAATGGATGTAGAGCGGATAAAATGGATGTAGAGTTTATAAAAATGGATGTAGAGTGGATAAAAATGGATGTAGATTGGATAAAATGGATGTAGAGTTAATAAAAGTGGATGTAGAGTGGATAAAATGGATGTAGAGTTGATAAAAATGGATGTAGAGTGGATAAAAATGGATGTAGATTGGATAAAATGGATGTAGAGAGGATAAAAATGGATGTAGATTATATAAATTGGATGTAGAGTATATAAAATGGATGTAGAGTGGATAAAAATGGATGTCGAGTGGATAAAATGGATGTAGAGTGGATAAAAATGGATGTAGATTGGACAAAATGGATGTAGAGTTAATAAAAATGGATGTAGAGTGGATAAAATGGATGTATAGTGGATAAAAATGGATGTAGAGTAGATAAAATAGATGTAGAGTGGATAAAAATGGATGTAGAGTGGATAAAATGGATGTAGAGTGGATAAAATGGATGTAGAGTTCATAAAAATGGATGTAGAGTGGATAAAAATGGATGTAGATTGGACAAAATGGATGTAGAGTTAATAAAAATGGATGTAGAGTGGATATAATGGATGTAGAGAGGATAAAATGGATGTGGAGTGGATAACAATGGATTTAGAGTGGATAAAATGGATGTAGAGTGGATAAAATGGATGTAGAGTGGATAAAATGGATGTAGAGTGGATAAAAATGGATGTAGAGAGGATAAAATGGATGTAGAGTGGATACAATGGATGTACAGTTAATAAAAATGGATGTAGAGTGGAAATAATGGATGTAGAGAGGATAAAATGGATGTAGAGTGGATAAAATGGATGTAGAGTTCATAAAAATGGATGTAGAGTTCATAAAAATGGATGTAGAGTGGATAAAAATGGATGTAGATTGGATAAAATGGATGTAGAGTGGATAAAAATGGATGTAGATTGGATAAAATGGATGTAGAGTGGACAAAAATGGATGTAGAGTGGAAATAATGGATGTAGAGAGGATAAAATGGATGTAGAGTGGATAAAATGGATGTACAGTTAATAAAAATGGATGTAGAGTGGAAATAATGGATGTAGAGAGGATAAAATGGATGTAGAGTGGATAATATGGATGTAGAGTTCATAAAAATGGATGTATAGTGGATAAAAATGGATGTAGAGTGGATAAAATGGATGTAGAGTGGATAAAAATGGATGTAGAGAGGATAAAATGGATGTAGAGTGGATACAATGGATGTACAGTTAATAAAAATGGATGTAGAGTGGAAATAATGGATGTAGAGAGGATAAAATGGATGTAGAGTGGATAAAATGGATGTAGAGTTCATAAAAATGGATGTAGAGTTCATAAAAATGGATGTAGAGTGGATAAAAATGGATGTAGATTGGATAAAATGGATGTAGAGTTGATAAAATGGATGTAGGGTTAATAAAAATGGATGTAGAGTGGAAATAATGGATGTAGAGAGGATAAAATGGATGTAGAGCGGATAAAATGGATGTAGAGTTCATAAAAATGGATGTAGAGTTGATAAAAATGGATGTAGATTGGATAAAATGGATGTGGAGTGGATAACAATGGATGTAGAGAGGATATAATGGATGTAGAGAGGATAAAATGGATGTGGAGTGGATAACAATGGATGTAGAGTGGATAAAATGGATGTAGAGTGGATAAAATGGATGTAGAGTGGATAAAATGGTTGTAGAGTGGATAAAATGGATGTAGAGTTGATAAAAATGGATGTAGAGTGGATAAAACGGATGTAGAGTGGATAAAAATGGATGTAGAGTGGATACAATGGTTGTAGAGTGGATAAAAATGGATATAGGGTAGATAAAATGGATGTAGAGTTAATAAAAATGGATGTAGAGTGGATATAATGGATGTAGAGAGGATAAAATGGATGTAGAGTGGATAAAACGGATGTAGAGTGGATAAAAATGGATGTAGAGTTGATAAAATGGATGTAAAGTGGATAAAATGGATGTAGAGTTAATAAAATTGGATGTAGAGTGGATAATATGGATGTAGAGTTGATAAAAATGGATGTAGAGTGGATAAAAATGGATGTAGAGTGGATAAAATGGATGTAGAGTGGATAAAAATGGATGTAGAGTGGATAAAATGGATGTAGAGTGCATAAAAATGGATGTAGAGTGAATAAAATGAATGTAGAGTGGATAAAATGAATGTACAGTTAATAAAAATGGATGTAGAGTGGATAAAAATGGATGTAGAGTGGATAAAATGGATGTAGAGTCGATAAAATGGATGTAGAGTGGATAAAAATGGATGTAGAGTGGATAAAATGGATGTAGAGTGCATAAAAATGGATGTTGAGTGGATAAAATGGATGTAGAGTGGATAAAATGGATGTAAAGTGGATAAAAATGGATGTAGAGTGGATAAAATGGATGTAGAGTGGATAAAATGGATGTAGAGTGGATAAAAATGGATGTAGAGTGGATAAAATGGTTGTAGAGTGGATAAAATGGATGTAGAGTTGATAAAAATGGATGTAGAGTGGATAAAACGGATGTAGAGTGGATAAAAATGGATGTAGAGTGGATACAATGGTTGTAGAGTGGATAAAAATGGATATAGGGTAGATAAAATGGATGTAGAGTTAATAAAAATGGATGTAGAGTGGATATAATGGATGTAGAGTTGATAAAAATGGATGTAGAGTGGATAAAAATGGATGTAGATTGGATAAAATGGATGTAGAGTGGATAAAAATGGATGTAGATTGGATAAAATGGATGTAGAGTTGATAAAATGGATGTAGGGTTAATAAAAATGGATGTAGAGTGGAAATAATGGATGTAGAGAGGATAAAATGGATGTAGAGCGGATAAAATGGATGTAGAGTTCATAAAAATGGATGTAGAGTTGATAAAAATGGATGTAGATTGGATAAAATGGATGTGGAGTGGATAACAATGGATGTAGAGAGGATATAATGGATGTAGAGAGGATAAAATGGATGTGGAGTGGATAACAATGGATGTAGAGTGGATAAAATGGATGTAGAGTGGATAAAATGGATGTAGAGTGGATAAAATGGTTGTAGAGTGGATAAAATGGATGTAGAGTTGATAAAAATGGATGTAGAGTGGATAAAACGGATGTAGAGTGGATAAAAATGGATGTAGAGTGGATACAATGGTTGTAGAGTGGATAAAAATGGATATAGGGTAGATAAAATGGATGTAGAGTTAATAAAAATGGATGTAGAGTGGATATAATGGATTTAGAGAGGATAAAATGGATGTAGAGTGGATAAAATGGATGTAGAGTGGATAAAAATGGATGTAGAGTTGATAAAATGGATGTAAAGTGGATAAAATGGATGTAGAGTTAATAAAATTGGATGTAGAGTGGATAAAATGGATGTAGAGTTGATAAAAATGGATGTAGAGTGGATAAAAATGGATGTCGAGTGGATAAAATGGATGTAGAGTGGATAAAAATGGATGTAGAGTGGATAAAATGGATGTAGAGTGCATAAAAATGGATGTAGAGTGAATAAAATGAATGTAGAGTGGATAAAATGAATGTACAGTTAATAAAAATGGATGTAGAGTGGATAGAAATGGATGTAGAGTGGATAAAATGGATGTAGAGTCGATAAAATGGATGTAGAGTGGATAAAAATGGATGTAGAGTGGATAAAATGGATGTAGAGTGCATAAAAATGGATGTTGAGTGGATAAAATGGATGTAGAGTGGATAAAATGGATGTAAAGTGGATAAAAATGGATGTAGAGTGGATAAAATGGATGTAGAGTGGATAAAATGGATGTAGAGTGGATAAAAATGGATGTAGAGTGGATAAAATGGTTGTAGAGTGGATAAAATGGATGTAGAGTTGATAAAAATGGATGTAGAGTGGATAAAACGGATGTAGAGTGGATAAAAATGGATGTAGAGTGGATACAATGGTTGTAGAGTGGATAAAAATGGATATAGGGTAGATAAAATGGATGTAGAGTTAATAAAAATGGATGTAGAGTGGATATAATGGATGTAGAGTTGATAAAAATGGATGTAGAGTGGATAAAAATGGATGTAGATTGGATAAAATGGATGTAGAGTGGATAAAAATGGATGTAGAGTATATAAATTGGATGTAGAGTATATAAAATGGATGTAGAGTGGATAAAAATGGATGTCAAGTGGATAAAATGAATGTAGAGTGGATAAAAATGGATGTAGAGTGGATAAAAATGGATGTAGAGTGGATAAAATGGATGTAGAGAGGATAAAATGGATGTAGATTGGATAAAATGGATGTACAGTTAATAAAAATGGATGTAGAGTGGAAATAATGGATGTAGAGAGGATAAAATGGATGTAGAGTGGATAAAATGGATGTAGAGTTCATAAAAATGGATGTAGAGTGGATAAAAATGGATGTAGATTGGATAAAATGGATGTAGAGTTGATAAAACGGATGTAGAGTGGATAAAAATGGATGTAGAGTTGATAAAATGGATGTAAAGTGGATAAAATGGATGTAGAGTTAATAAAATTGGATGTAGAGTGGATAAAATGGATGTAGAGTTGATAAAAATGGATGTAAAGTGGATAAAATGGATGTAGAGTTAATAAAAATGGATGTACAGTGGAAATAATGGATGTAGAGAGGATAAAATGGATGTAGAGTGGATAAAATGGATGTAGAGTTCATAAAAATGGATGTAGAGTGGATAAAAATGGATGTAGATTGGATAAAATGGATGTGGAGTGGATAACAATGGATGTAGAGAGGATAAAAATGTATATAGGGTAGATAAAATGGATGTAGAGTTAATAAAAATGGATGTAGAGTGGATATAATGGATGTAGAGAGGATAAAATGGATGTGGAGTGGATAACAATGGATGTAGAGTGGATAAAATGGATGTAGAGTGGATAAAATGGATGTAGAGAGGATAAAATGGATGTAGAGTGGATAAAATGGATGTAGAGTTCATAAAAATGGATGTAGAGTGGATAAAATGGATGTAGAGTTGATAAAAATGGATGTAGAGTGGATAAAATGGATGTAGAGTAGATAAAATGGATGTAAAGTGGATAAAATGGATGTAGAGTTAATAAAAATGGATGTAGAGTGGATATAATGGATGTAGAGAGGATAAAAATGTATATAGGGTAGATAAAATGGATGTAGAGTTAATAAAAATGGATGTAGAGTGGATATAATGGATGTAGAGAGGATAAAATGGATGTAGAGTTGATAAAATGGATGTAAAGTGGATAAAATGGATGTAGAGTTAATAAAAATGGATGTAGAGTGGATATAATGGATGTAGAGAGGATAAAAATTTATATAGGGTAGATAAAATGGATGTAGAGTTAATAAAAATGGATGTAGAGTGGATATAATGGATGTAGAGAGGATAAAATGGATGTGGAGTGGATAACAATGGATGTAGAGTGGATAAAATGGATGTAGAGTGGATAAAATGGATGTAGAGAGGATAAAATGGATGTAGAGTGGATAAAATGGATGTAGAGTTCATAAAAATGGATGTAGAGTGGATAAAAATGGATGTAGATTGGATAAAATGGATGTGGAGTGGATAACAATGGATGTAGAGAGGATAAAAATGGATATAGGGTAGATAAAATGGATGTAGAGTTAATAAAAATGGATGTAGAGTGGATATAATGGATGTAGAGAGGATAAAATGGATGTGGAGTGGATAACAATGGATGTAGAGTGGATAAAATGGATGTAGAGTGGATAAAATGGATGAAGAGTGGATAAAATGGTTGTAGAGTGGATAAAATGGATGTAGAGTGGATAAAAATGGATGTAGAGTGGATAAAATGGATGTAGAGTGGATAAAAATGGATGTAGAGTGGATAAAATGGATGTAAAGTGCATAAAAATGGATGTAGAGTGGATAAAAATGGATGTAGATTGGATAAAATGGATGTAGAGTGGATAAAAATGGATGTAGAGTATATAAATTGGATGTAGAGTATATAAAATAAATGTAGAGTGGATAAAAATGGATGTCGAGTGGATAAAATGGATGTAGAGTGGATAAAATGGATGTACATTTAATAAAAATGGATGTAGAGTGGATAAAATGGATGTAGAGTGGATAAAATGGATGAAGAGTTGATAAAATGGATGTAAAGTGGATAAAATGGATGTAGAGTGGAAATAATGGATGTAGAGAGGATAAAATGGATGTAGAGTGGATAAAATGGATGTAGAGTTCATAAAAATGGATGTAGAGTGGATAAAAATGGATGTAGATTGGATAAAATGGATGTAGAGTGGATAAAAATGGATGTAGAGTGGATAAAATGGATGTAGAGTTAATAAAAATGGATGTAGAGTGGAAATAATGGATGTAGAGAGGATAAAATGGATGTAGAGTGGATAAAATGGATGTAGAGTGGATAAAATGGATGTAGAGTGGATAAAATGATTGTAGAGTGGATAAAATGGATGTAGAGTGAATAAAATGGATGTAGAGTGGATAAAAATGGATGTAGAGTGGATAAAATGGATGTAGAGTGGATAAAATGGTTGTAGAGTGGATAAAAATGGATGTAGAGTGGATAAAATGGATGTAGAATGGATAAAATGGATGTAAAGTGGATAAAAATGGATGTCGAGTGGATAAAATGGATGTAGAGTGGATAAAAATAGATGTAGAGAGGATAAAATGGAAGTAGAGTGGATAAAAATGGATGTAGAGTGGATAAAAATGGATGTAGAGTGGATAAAATGGATGTAGAGTGGATAAAAATGGATGTAGAGAGGATAAAATGGATGTAGAGTGGATAAAATGGATGTACAGTTAATAAAAATGGATGTAGAGTGGAAATAATGGATGTAGAGAGGATAAAATGGATGTAGAGTGGATAAAATGGATGTAGAGTTCATAAAAATGGATGTAGAGTGGATAAAAATGGATGTAGAGTGGATAAAATGGATGTAAAGTGGATAAAATGGATGTAGAGTTAATAAAAATGGATGTAGAGTGGAAATAATGGATGTAGAGAGGATAAAATGGATGTAGAGTGGATAAAATGGATGTAGAGTTCATAAAAATGGATGTAGAGTGGATAAAAATGGATGTAGATTGGATAAAATGGATGTGGAGTGGATAACAATGGATGTAGAGAGGATAAAAATGTATATAGGGTAGATAAAATGGATGTAGAGTTAATAAAAATGGATGTAGAGTGGATATAATGGATGTAGAGAGGATAAAATGGATGTGGAGTGGATAACAATGGATGTAGAGTGGATAAAATGGATGTAGAGTGGATAAAATGGATGTAGAGAGGATAAAATGGATGTAGAGTGGATAAAATGGATGTAGAGTTCATAAAAATGGATGTAGAGTGGATAAAAATGGATGTAGATTGGATAAAATGGATATAGGGTAGATAAAATGGATGTAGAGTTAATAAAAATGGATGTAGAGTGGATATAATGGATGTAGAGAGGATAAAATGGATGTGGAGTGGATAACAATGGATGTAGAGTGGATAAAATGGATGTAGAGTGGATAAAATGGATGTAGAGTATATAAAATGGATGTAGAGTGGATAAAAATGGATGTCGAGTGGATAAAATGGATGTAGAGTGGATAAAAATGGATGTAGAGTGGATAAAATGGATGTAGAGTTGATAAAAATGGATGTAGAGTGGATAAAATGGATGTAGAGTAGATAAAATGGATGTAGAGTGGATAAAATGGTTGTAGAGTGGATAAAATGGATGTAGAGTGGATAAAATGGATGTAGAGTGGATAAAAATGGATGTAGAGTGGATAAAATGGATGTAGAGTGGATAAAATGGTTGTAGAGTGGATAAAAATGGATGTAGAGTGGATAAAATGGATGTAGAATGGATAAAATGGATGTAAAGTGGATAAAAATGGATGTCGAGTGGATAAAATGGATGTAGATTGGATAAAATGGATGTGGAGTGGATAACAATGGATGTAGAGAGGATAAAAATGGATATAGGGTAGATAAAATGGATGTAGAGTTAATAAAAATGGATGTAGAGTGGATATAATGGATGTAGAGAGGATAAAATGGATGTGGAGTGGATAACAATGGATGTAGAGTGGATAAAATGGATGTAGAGTGGATAAAATGGATGAAGAGTGGATAAAATGGTTGTAGAGTGGATAAAATGGATGTACAGTAGATAAAAATGGATGTAGAGTGGATAAAATGGATGTAGAGTGGATAAAAATGGATGTAGAGTGGATAAAATGGATGTAGAGTGCATAAAAATGGATGTAGAGTGGATAAAAATGGATGTAGATTGGATAAAATGGATGTAGAGTGGATAAAAATGGATGTAGAGTATATAAAATAAATGTAGAGTGGATAAAAATGGATGTAGAGTGGATAAAATGGATGAAGAGTGGATAAAATGGTTGTAGAGTGGATAAAATGGATGTACAGTAGATAAAAATGGATGTAGAGTGGATAAAATGGATGTAGAGTGGATAAAATGGATGTACATTTAATAAAAATGGATGTAGAGTGGATAAAATGGATGTAGAGTGGATAAAATGGATGAAGAGTTGATAAAATGGATGTAAAGTGGATAAAATGGATGTAGAGTGGAAATAATGGATGTAGAGAGGATAAAATGGATGTAGAGTGGATAAAATGGATGTAGAGTTCATAAAAATGGATGTAGAGTGGATAAAAATGGATGTAGATTGGATAAAATGGATGTAGAGTGGATAAAAATGGATGTAGAGTGGATAAAATGGATGTAGAGTTAATAAAAATGGATGTAGAGTGGAAATAATGGATGTAGAGAGGATAAAATGGATGTAGAGTGGATAAAATGGATGTAGAGTGGATAAAATGGATGTAGAGTGGATAAAATGATTGTAGAGTGGATAAAATGGATGTAGAGTGAATAAAATGGATGTAGAGTGGATAAAAATGGATGTAGAGTGGATAAAATGGATGTAGAGTGGATAAAATGGTTGTAGAGTGGATAAAAATGGATGTAGAGTGGATAAAATGGATGTAGAATGGATAAAATGGATGTAAAGTGGATAAAAATGGATGTCGAGTGGATAAAATGGATGTAGAGTGGATAAAAATAGATGTAGAGAGGATAAAATGGAAGTAGAGTGGATAAAAATGGATGTAGAGTGGATAAAAATGGATGTAGAGTGGATAAAATGGATGTAGAGTGGATAAAAATGGATGTAGAGAGGATAAAATGGATGTAGAGTGGATAAAATGGATGTACAGTTAATAAAAATGGATGTAGAGTGGAAATAATGGATGTAGAGAGGATAAAATGGATGTAGAGTGGATAAAATGGATGTAGAGTTCATAAAAATGGATGTAGAGTGGATAAAAATGGATGTAGAGTGGATAAAATGGATGTAAAGTGGATAAAATGGATGTAGAGTTAATAAAAATGGATGTAGAGTGGAAATAATGGATGTAGAGAGGATAAAATGGATGTAGAGTGGATAAAATGGATGTAGAGTTCATAAAAATGGATGTAGAGTGGATAAAAATGGATGTAGAGTGGATAAAATGGATGTGGAGTGGATAACAATGGATGTAGAGAGGATAAAAATGTATATAGGGTAGATAAAATGGATGTAGAGTTAATAAAAATGGATGTAGAGTGGATATAATGGATGTAGAGAGGATAAAATGGATGTGGAGTGGATAACAATGGATGTAGAGTGGATAAAATGGATGTAGAGTGGATAAAATGGATGTAGAGAGGATAAAATGGATGTAGAGTGGATAAAATGGATGTAGAGTTCATAAAAATGGATGTAGAGTGGATAAAAATGGATGTAGATTGGATAAAATGGATATAGGGTAGATAAAATGGATGTAGAGTTAATAAAAATGGATGTAGAGTGGATATAATGGATGTAGAGAGGATAAAATGGATGTGGAGTGGATAACAATGGATGTAGAGTGGATAAAATGGATGTAGAGTGGATAAAATGGATGTAGAGTATATAAAATGGATGTAGAGTGGATAAAAATGGATGTCGAGTGGATAAAATGGATGTAGAGTGGATAAAAATGGATGTAGAGTGGATAAAATGGATGTAGAGTTGATAAAAATGGATGTAGAGTGGATAAAATGGATGTAGAGTAGATAAAATGGATGTAGAGTGGATAAAATGGTTGTAGAGTGGATAAAATGGATGTAGAGTGGATAAAATGGATGTAGAGTGGATAAAAATGGATGTAGAGTGGATAAAATGGATGTAGAGTGGATAAAATGGTTGTAGAGTGGATAAAAATGGATGTAGAGTGGATAAAATGGATGTAGAATGGATAAAATGGATGTAAAGTGGATAAAAATGGATGTCGAGTGGATAAAATGGATGTAGATTGGATAAAATGGATGTGGAGTGGATAACAATGGATGTAGAGAGGATAAAAATGGATATAGGGTAGATAAAATGGATGTAGAGTTAATAAAAATGGATGTAGAGTGGATATAATGGATGTAGAGAGGATAAAATGGATGTGGAGTGGATAACAATGGATGTAGAGTGGATAAAATGGATGTAGAGTGGACAAAATGGATGAAGAGTGGATAAAATGGTTGTAGAGTGGATAAAATGGATGTACAGTAGATAAAAATGGATGTAGAGTGGATAAAATGGATGTAGAGTGGATAAAAATGGATGTAGAGTGGATAAAATGGATGTAGAGTGCATAAAAATGGATGTAGAGTGGATAAAAATGGATGTAGATTGGATAAAATGGATGTAGAGTGGATAAAAATGGATGTAGAGTGGATAAAATGGATGAAGAGTGGATAAAATGGTTGTAGAGTGGATAAAATGGATGTACAGTAGATAAAAATGGATGTAGAGTGGATAAAATGGATGTAGAGTGGATAAAATGGATGTACATTTAATAAAAATGGATGTAGAGTGGATAAAATGGATGTAGAGTAGACTAAATGGATGTAGAGTGGATAAAATGGATGAAGAGTTGATAAAATGGATGTAAAGTGGATAAAATGGATGTAGAGTTAATAAAAATGGATGTAGAGTGGAAATAATGGATGTAGAGAGGATAAAATGGATGTAGAGTGGATAAAAATGGATGTAGAGTGGATAAAATGGATGTAGAGTGGATAAAATGGATGTAGAGTGGATAAAATGATTGTAGAGTGGATAAAATGGATGTAGAGTGAATAAAATGGATGTAGAGTGGATAAAAATGGATGTAGAGTGGATAAAATGGATGTAGAGTGGATAAAATGGTTGTAGAGTGGATAAAAATGGATGTAGAGTGGATAAAATGGATGTAGAATGGATAAAATGGATGTAAAGTGGATAAAAATGGATGTCGAGTGGATAAAATGGATGTAGAGTGGATAAAAATAGATGTAGAGAGGATAAAATGGAAGTAGAGTAGACTAAATGGATGTAGAGTGGATAAAATGGATGAAGAGTTGATAAAATGGATGTAAAGTGGATAAAATGGATGTAGAGTTAATAAAAATGGATGTAGAGTGGAAATAATGGATGTAGAGAGGATAAAATGGATGTAGAGTGGATAAAAATGGATGTAGAGTGGATAAAATGGATGTAGAGTTAATAAAAATGGATGTAGAGTGGAAATAATGGATGTAGAGAGGATAAAATGGATGTAGAGTGGATAAAATGGATGTAGAGTGGATAAAATGGATGTAGAGTGGATAAAATGATTGTAGAGTGGATAAAATGGATGTAGAGTGAATAAAATGGATGTAGAGTGGATAAAAATGGATGTAGAGTGGATAAAATGGATGTAGAGTGGATAAAATGGTTGTAGAGTGGATAAAAATGGATGTAGAGTGGATAAAATGGATGTAGAGTGGATAAAATGGATGTAGAGTGGATAAAAATGGATGTCGAGTGGATAAAATGGATGTAGAGTGGATAAAAATAGATGTAGAGAGGATAAAATGGAAGTAGAGTGGATAAAAATGGATGTAGAGTGGATAAAAATGGATGTAGAGTGGATAAAATGGATGTAGAGTGGATAAAAATGGATGTAGAGAGGATAAAATGGATGTAGAGTGGATAAAATGGATGTACAGTTAATAAAAATGGATGTAGAGTGGAAATAATGGATGTAGAGAGGATAAAATGGATGTAGAGTGGATAAAATGGATGTAGAGTTCATAAAAATGGATGTAGAGTGGATAAAAATGGATGTAGAGTGGATAAAATGGATGTAAAGTGCATAAAAATGGATGTTGAGGGGATAAAATGGATGTAAAGTGGATAAAATGGATGTACATTTAATAAAAATGGATGTAGAGTGGATAAAAATGGATGTAGAGTGGATAAAATGGATGTAAAGTGGATAAAAATGGATGTCGAGTGGATAAAATGGATGTAGAGTGGAGAAAAATAGATGTAGAGAGGATAAAATGGATGTAGAGTGGATAAAATGGATGTAGAGTTCATAAAAATGGATGTAGAGTGGATAAAAATGGATGTAGATTGGATAAAATGGATGTAGAGTTGATAAAATGGATGTAAAGTGGATAAAATGGATGAAGAGTTGATAAAAATGGATGTAGAGTGGAAATAATGGATGTAGAGAGGATAAAATGGAAGTAGAGTGGATAAAAATGGATGTAGAGTGGATAAAAATGGATGTAGAGTGGTTAAAATGGATGTAGAGTGGATAAAAATGGATGTAGAGAGGATAAAATGGATGTAGAGTGGATAAAATGGATGTACAGTTAATAAAAATGGATGTAGAGTGGAAATAATGGATGTAGAGAGGATAAAATGGATGTAGAGTGGATAAAATGGATGTAGAGTTCATAAAAATGGATGTAGAGTGGATAAAAATGGATGTAGATTGGATAAAATGGATGTAGACTTGATAAAATGGATGTAAAGTGGATAAAATGGATGTAGAGTTAATAAAAATGAATGTACAGTGGAAATAATGGATGTAGAGAGGATAAAATGGATGTAGAGTGGATAAAATGGATGTAGAGTTCATAAAAATGGATGTAGAGTGGATAAAATGGATGTAGAGTGGATAAAATGGTTGTAGAGTGCATAAAAATGGATGTTGAGGGGATAAAATGGATGTAGAGTGGATAAAATGGATGTACATTTAATAAAAATGGATGCAGAGTGGATAAAAATGGATGTAGAGTGGATAAAATGGATGTAAAGTGGATAAAAATGGATGTCGAGTGGATAAAATGGATGTAGAGTGGAGAAAAATAGATGTAGAGAGGATAAAATGGATGTAGAGTGGATAAAATGGATGTAGAGTTCATAAAAATGGATGTAGAGTGGATAAAAATGGATGTAGATTGGATAAAATGGATGTAGAGTTGATAAAATGGATGTAAAGTGGATAAAATGGATGAAGAGTTAATAAAAATGGATGTAGAGTGGAAATAATGGATGTAGAGAGGATAAAATGGATGTAGAGTGGATAAAAATGGATGTAGAGTGGATAAAAATGGATGTAGAGTGGATAAAATGGATGTAGAGTGGATAAAAATGGATGTAGAGAGGATAAAATGGATGTAGAGTGGATAAAATGGATGTACATTTAATAAAAATGGATGTAGAGTGGAAATAATGGATGTAGAGAGGATAAAATGGATGTAGAGTTCATAAAAATGGATGTAGAGTGGATAAAAATGGATGTAGATTGGATAAAATGGATGTAGAGTTGATAAAATGGATGTAAAGTGGATAAAATGGATGTAGAGTTAATAAAAATGGATGTAGAGTGGAAATAATGGATGTAGAGAGGATAAAATGGATGTAGAGCGGATAAAATGGATGTAGAGTTCATAAAAATGGATGTAGAGTGGATAAAAATGGATGTAGATTGGATAAAATGGTTGTAGAGTTAATAAAAGTGGATGTAGAGTGGATAAAATGGATGTAGAGTTGATAAAAATGGATGTAGAGTGGATAAAAATGGATGTAGATTGGATAAAATGGATGTAGAGTGGATAAAAATGGATGTAGATTATATAAATTGGATGTAGAGTATATAAAATGGATGTAGAGTGGATAAAAATGGATGTCGAGTGGATAAAATGGATGTAGAGTGGATAAAAATGGATGTAGATTGGTCAAAATGGATGTAGAGTTAATAAAAATGGATGTAGAGTGGATAAAATGGATGTATAGTGGATAAAAATGGATGTAGAGTAGATAAAATAGATGTAGAGTGGATAAAAATGGATGTAGAGTGGATAAAATGGATGTAGAGTGGATAAAATGGATGTAGAGTTCATAAAAATGGATGTAGAGTGGATAAAAATGGATGTAGATTGGATAAAATGGATGTAGAGTTGATAAAATGGATGTAAAGTGGATAAAATGGATGAAGAGTTAATAAAAATGGATGTAGAGTGGAAATAATGGATGTAGAGAGGATAAAATGGATGTAGAGTGGATAAAAATGGATGTAGAGTGGATAAAAATGGATGTAGAGTGGATAAAATGGATGTAGAGTGGATAAAAATGGATGTAGAGAGGATAAAATGGATGTAGAGTGGATAAAATGGATGTACAGTTAATAAAAATGGATGTAGAGTGGAAATAATGGATGTAGAGAGGATAAAATGGATGTAGAGTGGATAAAATGGATGTAGAGTTCATAAAAATGGATGTAGAGTGGATAAAAATGGATGTAGATTGGATAAAATGGATGTAGAGTTGATAAAATGGATGTAAAGTGGATAAAATGGATGTAGAGTTAATAAAAATGGATGTAGAGTGGAAATAATGGATGTAGAGAGGATAAAATGGATGTAGAGCGGATAAAATGGATGTAGAGTTCATAAAAATGGATGTAGAGTGGATAAAAATGGATGTAGATTGGATAAAATGGATGTAGAGTTAATAAAAGTGGATGTAGAGTGGATAAAATGGATGTAGAGTTGATAAAAATGGATGTAGAGTGGATAAAATGGATGTAGAGTGGATAAAATGGATGTAGAATGGATAAAATGGATGTAAAGTGGATAAAAATGGATGTCGAGTGGATAAAATGGATGTAGAGTGGATAAAAATAGATGTAGAGAGGATAAAATGGAAGTAGAGTGGATAAAAATGGATGTAGAGTGGATAAAAATGGATGTAGAGTGGATAAAATGGATGTAGAGTGGATAAAAATGGATGTAGAGAGGATAAAATGGATGTAGAGTGGATAAAATGGATGTACAGTTAATAAAAATGGATGTAGAGTGGAAATAATGGATGTAGAGAGGATAAAATGGATGTAGAGTGGATAAAATGGATGTAGAGTTCATAAAAATGGATGTAGAGTGGATAAAAATGGATGTAGATTGGATAAAATGGATGTAGAGTTGATAAAATGGATGTAAAGTGGATAAAATGGATGTAGAGTTAATAAAAATGGATGTACAGTGGAAATAATGGATGTAGAGAGGATAAAATGGATGTAGAGTGGATAAAATGGATGTAGAGTTCATAAAAATGGATGTAGAGTGGATAAAATGGATGAAGAGTGGATAAAATGGTTGTAGAGTGCATAAAAATGGATGTTGAGGGGATAAAATGGATGTAGAGTGGATAAAATGGATGTACATTTAATAAAAATGGATGTAGAGTGGATAAAAATGGATGTAGAGTGGATAAAATGGATGTAAAGTGGATAAAAATGGATGTCGAGTGGATAAAATGGATGTAGAGTGGAGAAAAATAGATGTAGAGAGGATAAAATGGATGTAGAGTGGATAAAATGGATGTAGAGTTCATAAAAATGGATGTAGAGTGGATAAAAATGGATGTAGATTGGATAAAATGGATGTAGAGTTGATAAAATGGATGTAAAGTGGATAAAATGGATGAAGAGTTAATAAAAATGGATGTAGAGTGGAAATAATGGATGTAGAGAGGATAAAATGGATGTAGAGTGGATAAAAATGGATGTAGAGTGGATAAAAATGGATGTAGAGTGGATAAAATGAATGTAGAGTGGATAAAAATGGATGTAGAGAGGATAAAATGGATGTAGAGTGGATAAAATGGATGTACAGTTAATAAAAATGGATGTAGAGTGGAAATAATGGATGTAGAGAGGATAAAATGGATGTAGAGTTCATAAAAATGGATGTAGAGTGGATAAAAATGGATGTAGATTGGATAAAATGGATGTAGAGTTGATAAAATGGATGTAAAGTGGATAAAATGGATGTAGAGTTAATAAAAATGGATGTAGAGTGGAAATAATGGATGTAGAGAGGATAAAATGGATGTAGAGCGGATAAAATGGATGTAGAGTTCATAAAAATGGATGTAGAGTGGATAAAAATGGATGTAGATTGGATAAAATGGATGTAGAGTTAATAAAAGTGGATGTAGAGTGGATAAAATGGATGTAGAGTTGATAAAAATGGATGTAGAGTGGATAAAAATGGATGTAGATTGGATAAAATGGATGTAGAGTGGATAAAAATGGATGTAGATTATATAAATTGGATGTAGAGTATATAAAATGGATGTAGAGTGGATAAAAATGGATGTCGAGTGGATAAAATGGATGTAGAGTGGATAAAAATGGATGTAGATTGGACAAAATGGATGTAGAGTTAATAAAAATGGATGTAGAGTGGATAAAATGGATGTATAGTGGATAAAAATGGATGTAGAGTAGATAAAATAGATGTAGAGTGGATAAAAATGGATGTAGAGTGGATAAAATGGATGTAGAGTGGATAAAATGGATGTAGAGTTCATAAAAATGGATGTAGAGTGGATAAAAATGGATGTAGATTGGACAAAATGGATGTAGAGTTAATAAAAATGGATGTAGAGTGGATATAATGGATGTAGAGAGGATAAAATGGATGTGGAGTGGATAACAATGGATTTAGAGTGGATAAAATGGATGTAGAGTGGATAAAATGGATGTAGAGTGGATAAAATGGATGTAGAGTTTATAAAAATGGATGTAGAGTGGATAAAAATGGATGTAGATTGGATAAAATGGATGTAGAGTGGACAAAAATGAATGTAGAGTGGAAATAATGGATGTAGAGAGGATAAAATGGATGTAGAGTGGATAAAATGGATGTACAGTTAATAAAAATGGATGTAGAGTGGAAATAATGGATGTAGAGAGGATAAAATGGATGTAGAGTGGATAATATGGATGTAGAGTTCATAAAAATGGATGTATAGTGGATAAAAATGGATGTAGAGTGGATAAAATGGATGTAGAGTGGATAAAAATGGATGTAGAGAGGATAAAATGGATGTAGAGTGGATACAATGGATGTACAGTTAATAAAAATGGATGTAGAGTGGAAATAATGGATGTAGAGAGGATAAAATGGATGTAGAGTGGATAAAATGGATGTAGAGTTCATAAAAATGGATGTAGAGTTCATAAAAATGGATGTAGAGTGGATAAAAATGGATGTAGATTGGATAAAATGGATGTAGAGTGGATAAAATGGATGTAGGGTTAATAAAAATGGATGTAGAGTGGAAATAATGGATGTAGAGAGGATAAAATGGATGTAGAGCGGATAAAATGGATGTAGAGTTCATAAAAATGGATGTAGAGTTGATAAAAATGGATGTAGATTGGATAAAATGGATGTGGAGTGGATAACAATGGATGTAGAGAGGATATAATGGATGTAGAGAGGATAAAATGGATGTGGAGTGGATAACAATGGATGTAGAGTGGATAAAATGGATGTAGAGTGGATAAAATGGATGTAGAGTGGATAAAATGGTTGTAGAGTGGATAAAATGGATGTAGAGTTGATAAAAATGGATGTAGAGTGGATAAAACGGATGTAGAGTGGATAAAAATGGATGTAGAGTGGATACAATGGTTGTAGAGTGGATAAAAATGGATATAGGGTAGATAAAATGGATGTAGAGTTAATAAAAATGGATGTAGAGTGGATATAATGGATGTAGAGAGGATAAAATGGATGTAGAGTGGATAAAACGGATGTAGAGTGGATAAAAATGGATGTAGAGTTGATAAAATGGATGTAAAGTGGATAAAATGGATGTAGAGTTAATAAAATTGGATGTAGAGTGGATAAAATGGATGTAGAGTTGATAAAAATGGATGTAGAGTGGATAAAAATGGATGTCGGGTGGATAAAATGGATGTAGAGTGGATAAAAATGGATGTAGAGTGGATAAAATGGATGTAGAGTGCATAAAAATGGATGTAGAGTGAATAAAATGGATGTAGAGTGGATAAAATGAATGTACAGTTAATAAAAATGGATGTAGAGTGGATAAAAATGGATGTAGAGTGGATAAAATGGATGTAGAGTCGATAAAATGGATGTAGAGTGGATAAAAATGGATGTAGAGTGGATAAAATGGATGTAGAGTGCATAAAAATGGATGTTGAGTGGATAAAATGGATGTAGAGTGGATAAAATGGATGTAAAGTGGATAAAAATGGATGTAGAGTGGATAAAATGGATGTAGAGTGGATAAAATGGATGTAGAGTGGATAAAAATGGATGTAGAGTGGATAAAATGGTTGTAGAGTGGATAAAATGGATGTAGAGTTGATAAAAATGGATGTAGAGTGGATAAAACGGATGTAGAGTGGATAAAAATGGATATAGGGTAGATAAAATGGATGTAGAGTTAATAAAAATGGATGTAGAGTGGATATAATGGATGTAGAGTTGATAAAAATGGATGTAGAGTGGATAAAAATGGATGTAGATTGGATAAAATGGATGTAGAGTGGATAAAAATGGATGTAGAGTATATAAATTGGATGTAGAGTATATAAAATGGATGTAGAGTGGATAAAAATGGATGTCAAGTGGATAAAATGAATGTAGAGTGGATAAAAATGGATGTAGAGTGGATAAAAATGGATGTAGAGTGGATAAAATGGATGTAGAGAGGATAAAATGGATGTAGAGTGGATAAAATGGATGTACAGTTAATAAAAATGGATGTAGAGTGGAAATAATGGATGTAGAGAGGATAAAATGGATGTAGAGTGGATAAAATGGATGTAGAGTTCATAAAAATGGATGTAGAGTGGATAAAAATGGATGTAGATTGGATAAAATGGATGTAGAGTTGATAAAATGGATGTAAAGTGGATAAAATGGATGTAGAGTTAATAAAAATGGATGTACAGTGGAAATAATGGATGTAGAGAGGATAAAATGGATGTAGAGTGGATAAAATGGATGTAGAGTTCATAAAAATGGATGTAGAGTGGATAAAAATGGATGTAGATTGGATAAAATGGATGTGGAGTGGATAACAATGGATGTAGAGAGGATAAAAATGTATATAGGGTAGATAAAATGGATGTAGAGTTAATAAAAATGGATGTAGAGTGGATATAATGGATGTAGAGAGGATAAAATGGATGTGGAGTGGATAACAATGGATGTAGAGTGGATAAAATGGATGTAGAGTGGATAAAATGGATGTAGAGAGGATAAAATGGATGTAGAGTGGATAAAATGGATGTAGAGTTCATAAAAATGGATGTAGAGTGGATAAAATGGATGTAGAATTGATAAAAATGGGTGTAGAGTGGATAAAATGGATGTAGAGTAGATAAAATGGATGTAAAGTGGATAAAATGGATGTAGAGTTAATAAAAATGGATGTAGAGTGGATATAATGGATGTAGAGAGGATAAAAATGTATATAGGGTAGATAAAATGGATGTAGAGTTAATAAAAATGGATGTAGAGTGGATATAATGGATGTAGAGAGGATAAAATGGATGTAGAGTTGATAAAATGGATGTAAAGTGGATAAAATGGATGTAGAGTTAATAAAAATGGATGTAGAGTGGATATAATGGATGTAGAGAGGATAAAAATTTATATAGGGTAGATAAAATGGATGTAGAGTTAATAAAAATGGATGTAGAGTGGATATAATGGATGTAGAGAGGATAAAATGGATGTGGAGTGGATAACAATGGATGTAGAGTGGATAAAATGGATGTAGAGTGGATAAAATGGATGTAGAGAGGATAAAATGGATGTAGAGTGGATAAAATGGATGTAGAGTTCATAAAAATGGATGTAGAGTGGATAAAAATGGATGTAGATTGGATAAAATGGATGTGGAGTGGATAACAATGGATGTAGAGAGGATAAAAATGGATATAGGGTAGATAAAATGGATGTAGAGTTAATAAAAATGGATGTAGAGTGGATATAATGGATGTAGAGAGGATAAAATGGATGTGGAGTGGATAACAATGGATGTAGAGTGGATAAAATGGATGTAGAGTGGATAAAATGGATGAAGAGTGGATAAAATGGTTGTAGAGTGGATAAAATGGATGTAGAGTAGATAAAAATGGATGTAGAGTGGATAAAATGGATGTAGAGTGGATAAAAATGGATGTAGAGTGGATAAAATGGATGTAGAGTGCATAAAAATGGATGTAGAGTGGATAAAAATGGATGTAGATTGGATAAAATGGATGTAGAGTGGATAAAAATGGATGTAGAGTATATAAATTGGATGTAGAGTATATAAAATAAATGTAGAGTGGATAAAAATGGATGTCGAGTGGATAAAATGGATGTAGAGTGGATAAAATGGATGTACATTTAATAAAAATGGATGTAGAGTGGATAAAATGGATGTAGAGTGGATAAAATGGATGAAGAGTTGATAAAATGGATGTAAAGTGGATAAAATGGATGTAGAGTGGAAATAATGGATGTAGAGAGGATAAAATGGATGTAGAGTGGATAAAATGGATGTAGAGTTCATAAAAATGGATGTAGAGTGGATAAAAATGGATGTAGATTGGATAAAATGGATGTGGAGTGGATAACAATGGATGTAGAGAGGATAAAAATGGATATAGGGTAGATAAAATGGATGTAGAGTTAATAAAAATGGATGTAGAGTGGATATAATGGATGTAGAGAGGATAAAATGGATGTGGAGTGGATAACAATGGATGTAGAGTGGATAAAATGGATGTAGAGTGGATAAAATGGATGAAGAGTGGATAAAATGGTTGTAGAGTGGATAAAATGGATGTAGAGTAGATAAAAATGGATGTAGAGTGGATAAAATGGATGTAGAGTGGATAAAAATGGATGTAGAGTGGATAAAATGGATGTAGAGTGCATAAAAATGGATGTAGAGTGGATAAAATGGATGTAGAATGGATAAAATGGATGTAAAGTGGATAAAAATGGATGTCGAGTGGATAAAATGGATGTAGAGTGGATAAAAATAGATGTAGAGAGGATAAAATGGAAGTAGAGTGGATAAAAATGGATGTAGAGTGGATAAAAATGGATGTAGAGTGGATAAAATGGATGTAGAGTGGATAAAAATGGATGTAGAGAGGATAAAATGGATGTAGAGTGGATAAAATGGATGTACAGTTAATAAAAATGGATGTAGAGTGGAAATAATGGATGTAGAGAGGATAAAATGGATGTAGAGTGGATAAAATGGATGTAGAGTTCATAAAAATGGATGTAGAGTGGATAAAAATGGATGTAGAGTGGATAAAATGGATGTAAAGTGGATAAAATGGATGTAGAGTTAATAAAAATGGATGTAGAGTGGAAATAATGGATGTAGAGAGGATAAAATGGATGTAGAGTGGATAAAATGGATGTAGAGTTCATAAAAATGGATGTAGAGTGGATAAAAATGGATGTAGATTGGATAAAATGGATGTGGAGTGGATAACAATGGATGTAGAGTGGATAAAAATGGATGTAGAGTGGATAAAATGGATGTAGAGTGCATAAAAATGGATGTAGAGTGAATAAAATGGATGTAGAGTGGATAAAATGAATGTACAGTTAATAAAAATGGATGTAGAGTGGATAAAAATGGATGTAGAGTGGATAAAATGGATGTAGAGTCGATAAAATGGATGTAGAGTGGATAAAAATGGATGTAGAGTGGATAAAATGGATGTAGAGTGCATAAAAATGGATGTTGAGTGGATAAAATGGATGTAGAGTGGATAAAATGGATGTAAAGTGGATAAAAATGGATGTAGAGTGGATAAAATGGATGTAGAGTGGATAAAATGGATGTAGAGTGGATAAAAATGGATGTAGAGTGGATAAAATGGTTGTAGAGTGGATAAAATGGATGTAGAGTTGATAAAAATGGATGTAGAGTGGATAAAACGGATGTAGAGTGGATAAAAATTGATATAGGGTAGATAAAATGGATGTAGAGTTAATAAAAATGGATGTAGAGTGGATATAATGGATGTAGAGTTGATAAAAATGGATGTAGAGTGGATAAAAATGGATGTAGATTGGATAAAATGGATGTAGAGTGGATAAAAATGGATGTAGAGTATATAAATTGGATGTAGAGTATATAAAATGGATGTAGAGTGGATAAAAATGGATGTCAAGTGGATAAAATGAATGTAGAGTGGATAAAAATGGATGTAGAGTGGATAAAAATGGATGTAGAGTGGATAAAATGGATGTAGAGAGGATAAAATGGATGTAGAGTGGATAAAATGGATGTACAGTTAATAAAAATGGATGTAGAGTGGAAATAATGGATGTAGAGAGGATAAAATGGATGTAGAGTGGATAAAATGGATGTAGAGTTCATAAAAATGGATGTAGAGTGGATAAAAATGGATGTAGATTGGATAAAATGGATGTAGAGTTGATAAAATGGATGTAAAGTGGATAAAATGGATGTAGAGTTAATAAAAATGGATGTACAGTGGAAATAATGGATGTAGAGAGGATAAAATGGATGTAGAGTGGATAAAATGGATGTAGAGTTCATAAAAATGGATGTAGAGTGGATAAAAATGGATGTAGATTGGATAAAATGGATGTAGAGTTGATAAAATGGATGTAGGGTTAATAAAAATGGATGTAGAGTGGAAATAATGGATGTAGAGAGGATAAAATGGATGTAGAGCGGATAAAATGGATGTAGAGTTCATAAAAATGGATGTAGAGTTGATAAAAATGGATGTAGATTGGATAAAATGGATGTGGAGTGGATAACAATGGATGTAGAGAGGATATAATGGATGTAGAGAGGATAAAATGGATGTGGAGTGGATAACAATGGATGTAGAGTGGATAAAATGGATGTAGAGTGGATAAAATGGATGTAGAGTGGATAAAATGGTTGTAGAGTGGATAAAATGGATGTAGAGTTGATAAAAATGGATGTAGAGTGGATAAAACGGATGTAGAGTGGATAAAAATGGATGTAGAGTGGATACAATGGTTGTAGAGTGGATAAAAATGGATATAGGGTAGATAAAATGGATGTAGAGTTAATAAAAATGGATGTAGAGTGGATATAATGGATGTAGAGAGGATAAAATGGATGTAGAGTGGATAAAACGGATGTAGAGTGGATAAAAATGGATGTAGAGTTGATAAAATGGATGTAAAGTGGATAAAATGGATGTAGAGTTAATAAAATTGGATGTAGAGTGGATAAAATGGATGTAGAGTTGATAAAAATGGATGTAGAGTGGATAAAAATGGATGTCGGGTGGATAAAATGGATGTAGAGTGGATAAAAATGGATGTAGAGTGGATAAAATGGATGTAGAGTGCATAAAAATGGATGTAGAGTGAATAAAATGGATGTAGAGTGGATAAAATGAATGTACAGTTAATAAAAATGGATGTAGAGTGGATAAAAATGGATGTAGAGTGGATAAAATGGATGTAGAGTCGATAAAATGGATGTAGAGTGGATAAAAATGGATGTAGAGTGGATAAAATGGATGTAGAGTGCATAAAAATGGATGTTGAGTGGATAAAATGGATGTAGAGTGGATAAAATGGATGTAAAGTGGATAAAAATGGATGTAGAGTGGATAAAATGGATGTAGAGTGGATAAAATGGATGTAGAGTGGATAAAAATGGATGTAGAGTGGATAAAATGGTTGTAGAGTGGATAAAATGGATGTAGAGTTGATAAAAATGGATGTAGAGTGGATAAAACGGATGTAGAGTGGATAAAAATGGATGTAGAGTGGATACAATGGATGTAGAGTGCATAAAAATGGATGTTGAGTGGATAAAATGGATGTAGAGTGGATAAAATGGATGTAAAGTGGATAAAAATGGATGTAGAGTGGATAAAATGGATGTAGAGTGGATAAAATGGATGTAGAGTGGATAAAAATGGATGTAGAGTGGATAAAATGGTTGTAGAGTGGATAAAATGGATGTAGAGTTGATAAAAATGGATGTAGAGTGGATAAAACGGATGTAGAGTGGATAAAAATGGATGTAGATTGGATAAAATGGATGTAGAGTTAATAAAAGTGGATGTAGAGTGGATAAAATGGATGTAGAGTTGATAAAAATGGATGTAGAGTGGATAAAAATGGATGTAGAGTGGATAAAATGGATGTAGAATGGATAAAATGGATGTAAAGTGGATAAAAATGGATGTCGAGTGGATAAAATGGATGTAGAGTGGATAAAAATAGATGTAGAGAGGATAAAATGGAAGTAGAGTGGATAAAAATGGATGTACAGTTAATAAAAATGGATGTAGAGTGGAAATAATGGATGTAGAGAGGATAAAATGGATGTAGAGTGGATAAAATGGATGTAGAGTTCATAAAAATGGATGTAGAGTGGATAAAATGGATGAAGAGTGGATAAAATGGTTGTAGAGTGCATAAAAATGGATGTTGAGGGGATAAAATGGATGTAGAGTGGATAAAATGGATGTACATTTAATAAAAATGGATGTAGAGTGGATAAAAATGGATGTAGAGTGGATAAAATGGATGTAAAGTGGATAAAAATGGATGTCGAGTGGATAAAATGGATGTAGAGTGGAGAAAAATAGATGTAGAGAGGATAAAATGGATGTAGAGTGGAGAAAATGGATGTAGAGTTAATAAAAATGGATGTAGAGTGGAAATAATGGATGTAGAGAGGATAAAATGGATGTAGAGCGGATAAAATGGATGTAGAGTTCATAAAAATGGATGTAGAGTGGATAAAAATGGATGTAGATTGGATAAAATGGATGTAGAGTTGATAAAATGGATGTAAAGTGGATAAAATGGATGTAGAGTTAATAAAAATGGATGTACAGTGGAAATAATGGATGTAGAGAGGATAAAATGGATGTAGAGTGGATAAAATGGATGTAGAGTTCATAAAAATGGATGTAGAGTGGATAAAATGGATGTAGAGAGGATAAAATGGATGTAGAGTGGATAAAATGGATGTACAGTTAATAAAAATGGATGTAGAGTGGAAATAATGGATGTAGAGAGGATAAAATGGATGTAGAGTGGATAAAATGGATGTAGAGTTCATAAAAATGGATGTAGAGTGGATAAAAATGGATGTAGATTGGATAAAATGGATGTAGAGTTGATAAAATGGATGTAAAGTGGATAAAATGGATGTAGAGTTAATAAAAATGGATGTACAGTGGAAATAATGGATGTAGAGAGGATAAAATGGATGTAGAGTGGATAAAATGGATGTAGAGTTCATAAAAATGGATGTAGAGTGGATAAAAATGGATGTAGATTGGATAAAATGGATGTAGAGTTGATAAAATGGATGTAGGGTTAATAAAAATGGATGTAGAGTGGAAATAATGGATGTAGAGAGGATAAAATGGATGTAGAGCGGATAAAATGGATGTAGAGTTCATAAAAATGGATGTAGAGTTGATAAAAATGGATGTAGATTGGATAAAATGGATGTGGAGTGGATAACAATGGATGTAGAGAGGATATAATGGATGTAGAGAGGATAAAATGGATGTGGAGTGGATAACAATGGATGTAGAGTGGATAAAATGGATGTAGAGTGGATAAAATGGATGTAGAGTGGATAAAATGGTTGTAGAGTGGATAAAATGGATGTAGAGTTGATAAAAATGGATGTAGAGTGGATAAAACGGATGTAGAGTGGATAAAAATGGATGTAGAGTGGATACAATGGTTGTAGAGTGGATAAAAATGGATATAGGGTAGATAAAATGGATGTAGAGTTAATAAAAATGGATGTAGAGTGGATATAATGGATGTAGAGAGGATAAAATGGATGTAGAGTGGATAAAACGGATGTAGAGTGGATAAAAATGGATGTAGAGTTGATAAAATGGATGTAAAGTGGATAAAATGGATGTAGAGTTAATAAAATTGGATGTAGAGTGGATAAAATGGATGTAGAGTTGATAAAAATGGATGTAGAGTGGATAAAAATGGATGTCGGGTGGATAAAATGGATGTAGAGTGGATAAAAATGGATGTAGAGTGGATAAAATGGATGTAGAGTGCATAAAAATGGATGTAGAGTGAATAAAATGGATGTAGAGTGGATAAAATGAATGTACAGTTAATAAAAATGGATGTAGAGTGGATAAAAATGGATGTAGAGTGGATAAAATGGATGTAGAGTGGATAAAATGGATGTAGAGTGGATAAAAATGGATGTAGAGTGGATAAAATGGATGTAGAGTGCATAAAAATGGATGTTGAGTGGATAAAATGGATGTAGAGTGGATAAAATGGATGTAAAGTGGATAAAAATGGATGTAGAGTGGATAAAATGGATGTAGAGTGGATAAAATGGATGTAGAGTGGATAAAAATGGATGTAGAGTGGATAAAATGGTTGTAGAGTGGATAAAATGGATGTAGAGTTGATAAAAATGGATGTAGAGTGGATAAAACGGATGTAGAGTGGATAAAAATGGATGTAGAGTGGATACAATGGATGTAGAGTGCATAAAAATGGATGTTGAGTGGATAAAATGGATGTAGAGTGGATAAAATGGATGTAAAGTGGATAAAAATGGATGTAGAGTGGATAAAATGGATGTAGAGTGGATAAAATGGATGTAGAGTGGATAAAAATGGATGTAGAGTGGATAAAATGGTTGTAGAGTGGATAAAATGGATGTAGAGTTGATAAAAATGGATGTAGAGTGGATAAAACGGATGTAGAGTGGATAAAAATGGATGTAGATTGGATAAAATGGATGTAGAGTTAATAAAAGTGGATGTAGAGTGGATAAAATGGATGTAGAGTTGATAAAAATGGATGTAGAGTGGATAAAAATGGATGTAGAGTGGATAAAATGGATGTAGAATGGATAAAATGGATGTAAAGTGGATAAAAATGGATGTCGAGTGGATAAAATGGATGTAGAGTGGATAAAAATAGATGTAGAGAGGATAAAATGGAAGTAGAGTGGATAAAAATGGATGTACAGTTAATAAAAATGGATGTAGAGTGGAAATAATGGATGTAGAGAGGATAAAATGGATGTAGAGTGGATAAAATGGATGTAGAGTTCATAAAAATGGATGTAGAGTGGATAAAATGGATGAAGAGTGGATAAAATGGTTGTAGAGTGCATAAAAATGGATGTTGAGGGGATAAAATGGATGTAGAGTGGATAAAATGGATGTACATTTAATAAAAATGGATGTAGAGTGGATAAAAATGGATGTAGAGTGGATAAAATGGATGTAAAGTGGATAAAAATGGATGTCGAGTGGATAAAATGGATGTAGAGTGGAGAAAAATAGATGTAGAGAGGATAAAATGGATGTAGAGTGGAGAAAATGGATGTAGAGTTAATAAAAATGGATGTAGAGTGGAAATAATGGATGTAGAGAGGATAAAATGGATGTAGAGCGGATAAAATGGATGTAGAGTTCATAAAAATGGATGTAGAGTGGATAAAAATGGATGTAGATTGGATAAAATGGATGTAGAGTTAATAAAAGTGGATGTAGAGTGGATAAAATGGATGTAGAGTTGATAAAAATGGATGTAGAGTGGATAAAAATGGATGTAGATTGGATAAAATGGATGTAGAGTGGATAAAAATGGATGTAGATTATATAAATTGGATGTAGAGTATATAAAATGGATGTAGAGTGGATAAAAATGGATGTCGAGTGGATAAAATGGATGTAGAGTGGATAAAAATGGATGTAGATTGGACAAAATGGATGTAGAGTTAATAAAAATGGATGTAGAGTGGATAAAATGGATGTATAGTGGATAAAAATGGATGTAGAGTAGATAAAATAGATGTAGAGTGGATAAAAATGGATGTAGAGTGGATAAAATGGATGTAGAGTGGATAAAATGGATGTAGAGTTCATAAAAATGGATGTAGAGTGGATAAAAATGGATGTAGATTGGACAAAATGGATGTAGAGTTAATAAAAATGGATGTAGAGTGGATATAATGGATGTAGAGTGGATAAAAATGGATGTAGATTATATAAATTGGATGTAGAGTATATAAAATGGATGTAGAGTGGATAAAAATGGATGTCGAGTGGATAAAATGGATGTAGAGTGGATAAAAATGGATGTAGATTGGACAAAATGGATGTAGAGTTAATAAAAATGGATGTAGAGTGGATAAAATGGATGTATAGTGGATAAAAATGGATGTAGAGTAGATAAAATAGATGTAGAGTGGATAAAAATGGATGTAGAGTGGATAAAATGGATGTAGAGTGGATAAAATGGATGTAGAGTTCATAAAAATGGATGTAGAGTTCATAAAAATGGATGTAGAGTGGATAAAAATGGATGTAGATTGGACAAAATGGATGTAGAGTTAATAAAAATGGATGTAGAGTGGATAAAATGGTTGTAGAGTGGATAAAATGGATGTAGAGTTGATAAAAATGGATGTAGAGTGGATAAAACGGATGTAGAGTGGATAAAAATGGATGTAGAGTGGATACAATGGATGTAGAGTGCATAAAAATGGATGTTGAGTGGATAAAATGGATGTAGAGTGGATAAAATGGATGTAAAGTGGATAAAAATGGATGTAGAGTGGATAAAATGGATGTAGAGTGGATAAAATGGATGTAGAGTGGATAAAAATGGATGTAGATTGGATAAAATGGATGTAGAGTTGATAAAATGGATGTAAAGTGGATAAAATGGATGTAGAGTTAATAAAAATGGATGTACAGTGGAAATAATGGATGTAGAGAGGATAAAATGGATGTAGAGTGGATAAAATGGATGAAGAGTGGATAAAATGGTTGTAGAGTGCATAAAAATGGATGTTGAGGGGATAAAATGGATGTAGAGTGGATAAAATGGATGTACATTTAATAAAAATGGATGAAGAGTGGATAAAAATGGATGTAGAGTGGATAAAATGGATGTAAAGTGGATAAAAATCGATGTCGAGTGGATAAAATGGATGTAGAGTGGAGAAAAATAGATGTAGAGAGGATAAAATGGATGTAGAGTGGATAAAATGGATGTAGAGTTCATAAAAATGGATGTAGAGTGGATAAAAATGGATGTAGATTGGATAAAATGGATGTAGAGTTGATAAAATGGATGTAAAGTGGATAAAATGGATGAAGAGTTAATAAAAATGGATGTAGAGTGGAAATAATGGATGTAGAGAGGATAAAATGGATGTAGAGTGGATAAAAATGGATGTAGAGTGGATAAAAATGGATGTAGAGTGGATAAAATGGATGTAGAGTGGATAAAAATGGATGTAGAGAGGATAAAATGGATGTAGAGTGGATAAAATGGATGTACAGTTAATAAAAATGGATGTAGAGTGGAAATAATGGATGTAGAGAGGATAAAATGGATGTAGAGTTCATAAAAATGGATGTAGAGTGGATAAAAATGGATGTAGATTGGATAAAATGGATGTAGAGTTGATAAAATGGATGTAAAGTGGATAAAATGGATGTAGAGTTAATAAAAATGGATGTAGAGTGGAAATAATGGATGTAGAGAGGATAAAATGGATGTAGAGAGGATAAAATGGATGTAGAGTTCATAAAAATGGATGTAGAGTGGATAAAAATGGATGTAGATTGGATAAAATGGATGTAGAGTTAATAAAAGTGGATGTAGAGTGGATAAAATGGATGTAGAGTTGATAAAAATGGATGTAGAGTGGATAAAAATGGATGTAGATTGGATAAAATGGATGTAGAGTGGATAAAAATGGATGTAGATTATATAAATTGGATGTAGAGTATATAAAATGGATGTAGAGTGGATAAAAATGGATGTCGAGTGGATAAAATGGATGTAGAGTGGATAAAAATGGATGTAGATTGGACAAAATGGATGTAGAGTTAATAAAAATGGATGTAGAGTGGATAAAATGGATGTATAGTGGATAAAAATGGATGTAGAGTAGATAAAATAGATGTAGAGTGGATAAAAATGGATGTAGAGTGGATAAAATGGATGTAGAGTGGATAAAATGGATGTAGAGTTCATAAAAATGGATGTAGAGTGGATAAAAATGGATGTAGATTGGACAAAATGGATGTAGAGTTAATAAAAATGGATGTAGAGTGGATATAATGGATGTAGAGAGGATAAAATGGATGTGGAGTGGATAACAATGGATTTAGAGTGGATAAAATGGATGTAGAGTGGATAAAATGGATGTAGAGTGGATAAAATGGATGTAGAGTTCATAAAAATGGATGTAGAGTGGATAAAAATGGATGTAGATTGGATAAAATGGATGTAGAGTGGACAAAAATGGATGTAGAGTGGAAATAATGGATGTAGAGAGGATAAAATGGATGTAGAGTGGATAAAATGGATGTACAGTTAATAAAAATGGATGTAGAGTGGAAATAATGGATGTAGAGAGGATAAAATGGATGTAGAGTGGATAATATGGATGTAGAGTTCATAAAAATGGATGTATAGTGGATAAAAATGGATGTAGAGTGGATAAAATGGATGTAGAGTGGATAAAAATGGATGTAGAGAGGATAAAATGGATGTAGAGTGGATAAAATGGATGTACAGTTAATAAAAATGGATGTAGAGTGGAAATAATGGATGTAGAGAGGATAAAATGGATGTAGAGTGGATAAAATGGATGTAGAGTTCATAAAAATGGATGTAGAGTTCATAAAAATGGATGTAGAGTGGATAAAAATGGATGTAGATTGGATAAAATGGATGTAGAGTTGATAAAATGGATGTAGGGTTAATAAAAATGGATGTAGAGTGGAAATAATGGATGTAGAGAGGATAAAATGGATGTAGAGCGGATAAAATGGATGTAGAGTTCATAAAAATGGATGTAGAGTTGATAAAAATGGATGTAGAGTGGATAAAAATAGATGTAGAGAGGATAAAATGGATGTAAAGTGGATAAAATGGATGAAGAGTTAATAAAAATGGATGTAAAGTGGATAAAATGGATGTAGAGTTAATAAAAATGGATGTACAGTGGAAATAATGGATGTAGAGAGGATAAAATGGATGTAGAGTGGATAAAATGGATGTAGAGTTCATAAAAATGGATGTAGAGTGGATAAAATGGATGAAGAGTGGATAAAATGGTTGTAGAGTGCATAAAAATGGATGTTGAGGGGATAAAATGGATGTAGAGTGGATAAAATGGATGTACATTTAATAAAAATGGATGTAGAGTGGATAAAAATGGATGTAGAGTGGATAAAATGGATGTAAAGTGGATAAAAATGGATGTCGAGTGGATAAAATGGATGTAGAGTGGAGAAAAATAGATGTAGAGAGGATAAAATGGATGTAGAGTGGATAAAATGGATGTAGAGTTCATAAAAATGGATGTAGAGTGGATAAAAATGGATGTAGATTGGATAAAATGGATGTAGAGTTGATAAAATGGATGTAAAGTGGATAAAATGGATGAAGAGTTAATAAAAATGGATGTAGAGTGGAAATAATGGATGTAGAGAGGATAAAATGGATGTAGAGTGGATAAAAATGGATGTAGAGTGGATAAAAATGGATGTAGAGTGGATAAAATGGATGTAGAGTGGATAAAAATGGATGTAGAGTGGATAAAAATGGATGTCGGGTGGATAAAATGGATGTAGAGTGGATAAAAATGGATGTAGAGTGGATAAAAATGGATGTAGAGTGGATAAAAATGGATGTAGAGTGGATAAAATGGATGTAGAGTTAATAAAATTGGATGTAGAGTGGAAATAATGGATGTAGAGAGGATAAAATGGATGTAGAGAGGATAAAATGGATGTAGAGTGGATAAAATGGTTGTACAGTTAATAAAAATGGATGTAGAGTGGAAATAATGGATGTAGAGAGGATAAAATGGATGTAGAGTTCATAAAAATGGATGTAGAGTGGATAAAAATGGATGTAGAGTGGATAAAATGGATGTAGAGTGGATAAAATGGATGTAGAGTTCATAAAAATGGATGTAGAGTGGATAAAAATGGATGTAGATTGGATAAAATGGATGTAGAGTTGATAAAATGGATGTAAAGTGGATAAAATGGATGAAGAGTTAATAAAAATGGATGTAGAGTGGAAATAATGGATGTAGAGAGGATAAAATGGATGTAGAGAGGATAAAATGGATGTAGAGTGGATAAAATGGTTGTACAGTTAATAAAAATGGATGTAGAGTGGAAATAATGGATGTAGAGAGGATAAAATGGATGTAGAGTTCATAAAAATGGATGTAGAGTGGATAAAAATGGATGTAGAGTGGATAAAATGGATGTAGAGTTAATAAAATTGGATGTAGAGTGGATAAAATGGATGTAGAGTGGATAAAATGGATGTAGAGTGGATAAAATGGATGTAGAGAGGATAAAATGGATGTAGAGTGGATAAAATGGATGTAGAGTTCATAAAAATGGATGTAGAGTGGATAAAAATGGATGTAGATTGGATAAAATGGATGTAGAGTTAATAAAATTGGATGTAGAGTGGATAAAATGGATGTAGAGTTGATAAAAATGGATGTAGAGTGGATAAAAATGGATGTCGGGTGGATAAAATGGATGTAGAGTGGATAAAAATGGATGTAGAGTGGATAAAATGGATGTAGAGTGCATAAAAATGGATGTAGAGCGGATAAAATGGATGTAGAGTTCATAAAAATGGATGTAGAGTGGATAAAAATGGATGTAGATTGGATAAAATGGATGTAGAGTTAATAAAAGTGGATGTAGAGTGGATAAAATGGATGTAGAGTTGATAAAAATGGATGTAGAGTGGATAAAAATGGATGTAGATTGGATAAAATGGATGTAGAGTGGATAAAAATGGATGTAGATTATATAAATTGGATGTAGAGTATATAAAATGGATGTAGAGTGGATAAAAATGGATGTCGAGTGGATAAAATGGATGTAGAGTGGATAAAAATGGATGTAGATTGGACAAAATGGATGTAGAGTTAATAAAAATGGATGTAGAGTGGATAAAATGGATGTATAGTGGATAAAAATGGATGTAGAGTAGATAAAATAGATGTAGAGTGGATAAAAATGGATGTAGAGTGGATAAAATGGATGTAGAGTGGATAAAATGGATGTAGAGTTCATAAAAATGGATGTAGAGTGGATAAAAATGGATGTAGATTGGACAAAATGGATGTAGAGTTAATAAAAATGGATGTAGAGTGGATATAATGGATGTAGATTGGATAAAATGGATGTAGATTGGATAAAATGGATGTAGAGTTAATAAAAGTGGATGTAGAGTGGATAAAATGGATGTAGAGTTGATAAAAATGGATGTAGAGTGCATAAAAATGGATGTAGAGTGGATAAAATGGATGTAGAATGGATAAAATGGATGTAAAGTGGATAAAAATGGATGTCGAGTGGATAAAATGGATGTAGAGTGGATAAAAATAGATGTAGAGAGGATAAAATGGAAGTAGAGTGGATAAAAATGGATGTAGAGTGGATAAAAATGGATGTAGAGTGGATAAAATGGATGTAGAGTGGATAAAAATGGATGTAGAGAGGATAAAATGGATGTAGAGTGGATAAAATGGATGTAGAGAGGATAAAATGTATGTAGAGTGGATAAAATGGATGTAGAGTTCATAAAAATGGATGTAGAGTGGATAAAAATGGATGTAGATTGGATAAAATGGATGTAGAGTTGATAAAATGGATGCAAAGTGGATAAAATGGATGTAGAGTTAATAAAAATGGATGTACAGTGGAAATAATGGATGTAGAGAGGATAAAATGGATGTAGAGTGGATAAAATGGATGTAGAGTTCATAAAAATGGATGTAGAGTGGATAAAATGGATGAAGAGTGGATAAAATGGATGTAGAGTTAATAAAAATGGATGTACAGTGGAAATAATGGATGTAGAGAGGATAAAATGGATGTAGAGTGGATAAAATGGATGTAGAGTTCATAAAAATGGATGTAGAGTGGATAAAATGGATGAAGAGTGGATAAAATGGTTGTAGAGTGCATAAAAATGGATGTTGAGGGGATAAAATGGATGTAGAGTGGATAAAATGGATGTACATTTAATAAAAATGGATGTAGAGTGGATAAAAATGGATGTAGAGTGGATAAAATGGATGTAAAGTGGATAAAAATGGATGTCGAGTGGATAAAATGGATGTAGAGTGGAGAAAAATAGATGTAGAGAGGATAAAATGGATGTAGAGTGGATAAAATGGATGTAGAGTTCATAAAAATGGATGTAGAGTGGATAAAAATGGATGTAGATTGGATAAAATGGATGTAGAGTTGATAAAATGGATGTAAAGTGGATAAAATGGATGAAGAGTTAATAAAAATGGATGTAGAGTGGAAATAATGGATGTAGAGAGGATAAAATGGATGTAGAGTGGATAAAAATGGATGTAGAGTGGATAAAAATGGATGTAGAGTGGATAAAATGGATGTAGAGTGGATAAAAATAGATGTAGAGAGGATAAAATGGATGTAGAGTGGATAAAATGGATGTACAGTTAATAAAAATGGATGTAGAGTGGAAATAATGGATGTAGAGAGGATAAAATGGATGTAGAGTTCATAAAAATGGATGTAGAGTGGATAAAAATGGATGTAGATTGGATAAAATGGATGTAGAGTTGATAAAATGGATGTAAAGTGGATAAAATGGATGTAGAGTTAATAAAAATGGATGTAGAGTGGAAATAATGGATGTAGAGAGGATAAAATGGATGTAGAGCGGATAAAATGGATGTAGAGTTCATAAAAATGGATGTAGAGTGGATAAAAATGGATGTAGATTGGATAAAATGGATGTAGAGTGGATAAAAATGGATGTAGATTATATAAATTGGATGTAGAGTATATAAAATGGATGTAGAGTGGATAAAAATGGATGTAGAGTTCATAAAAATGGATGTAGAGGGGATAAAAATGGATGTAGATTGGACAAAATGGATGTAGAGTTAATAAAAATGGATGTAGAGTGGATATAATGGATGTAGAGAGGATAAAATGGATGTGGAGTGGATAACAATGGATTTAGAGTGGATAAAATGGATGTAGAGTGGATAAAATGGATGTAGAGTGGATAAAATGGATGTAGAGTTCATAAAAATGGATGTAGAGTGGATAAAAATGGATGTAGATTGGATAAAATGGATGTAGAGTGGACAAAAATGGATGTAGAGTGGAAATAATGGATGTAGAGAGGATAAAATGGATGTAGAGTGGATAAAATGGATGTACAGTTAATAAAAATGGATGTAGAGTGGAAATAATGGATGTAGAGAGGATAAAATGGATGTAGAGTGGATAATATGGATGTAGAGTTCATAAAAATGGATGTATAGTGGATAAAAATGGATGTAGAGTGGATAAAATGGATGTAGAGTGGATAAAAATGGATGTAGAGTGGATAAAATGGATGTAGAGTGGATACAATGGATGTACAGTTAATAAAAATGGATGTAGAGTGGAAATAATAGATGTAGAGAGGATAAAATGGATGTAGAGTGGATAAAATGGATGTAGAGTTCATAAAAATGGATGTAGAGTTCATAAAAATGGATGTAGAGTGGATAAAAATGGATGTAGATTGGATAAAATGGATGTAGAGTTGATAAAATGGATGTAGGGTTAATAAAAATGGATGTAGAGTGGAAATAATGGATGTAGAGAGGATAAAATGGATGTAGAGCGGATAAAATGGATGTAGATTGGATAAAATGGATGTGGAGTGGATAACAATGGATGTAGAGAGGATATAATGGATGTAGAGAGGATAAAATGGATGTGGAGTGGATAACAATGGATGTAGAGTGGATAAAATGGATGTAGAGTGGATAAAATGGATGTAGAGTGGATAAAATGGTTGTAGAGTGGATAAAATGGATGTAGAGTTGATAAAAATGGATGTAGAGTGGATAAAACGGATGTAGAGTGGATAAAAATGGATGTAGAGTGGATACAATGGTTGTAGAGTGGATAAAAATGGATATAGGGTAGATAAAATGGATGTAGAGTTAATAAAAATGGATGTAGAGTGGATATAATGGATGTAGAGAGGATAAAATGGATGTAGAGTGGATAAAACGGATGTAGAGTGGATAAAAATGGATGTAGAGTTGATAAAATGGATGTAAAGTGGATAAAATGGATGTAGAGTTAATAAAATTGGATGTAGAGTGGATAAAATGGATGTAGAGTTGATAAAAATGGATGTAGAGTGGATAAAAATGGATGTCGGGTGGATAAAATGGATGTAGAGTGGATAAAAATGGATGTAGAGTGGATAAAATGGATGTAGAGTGCATAAAAATGGATGTAGAGTGAATAAAATGGATGTAGAGTGGATAAAATGAATGTACAGTTAATAAAAATGGATGTAGAGTGGATAAAAATGGATGTAGAGTGGATAAAATGGATGTAGAGTGGATAAAATGGATGTAGAGTTCATAAAAATGGATGTAGAGTGGATAAAAATGGATGTAGATTGGATAAAATGGATGTAGAGTTGATAAAATGGATGTAAAGTGGATAAAATGGATGTAGAGTTAATAAAAATGGATGTAGAGTTAATAAAAATGGATGCACAGTGGAAATAATGGATGTAGAGAGGATAAAATGGATGTAGAGTGGATAAAATGGATGTAGAGTTCATAAAAATGGATGTAGAGTGGATAAAATGGATGAAGAGTGGATAAAATGGTTGTAGAGTGCATAAAAATGGATGTTGAGGGGATAAAATGGATGTAGAGTGGATAAAATGGATGTACATTTAATAAAAATGGATGTAGAGTGGATAAAAATGGATGTAGAGTGGATAAAATGGATGTAAAGTGGATAAAAATGGATGTCGAGTGGATAAAATGGATGTAGAGTGGAGAAAAATAGATGTAGAGAGGATAAAATGGATGTAGAGTGGATAAAATGGATGTAGAGTTCATAAAAATGGATGTAGAGTGGATAAAAATGGATGTAGATTGGATAAAATGGATGTAGAGTTGATAAAATGGATGTAAAGTGGATAAAATGGATGAAGAGTTAATAAAAATGGATGTAAAGTGGAAATAATGGATGTAGAGAGGATAAAATGGATGTAGAGTGGATAAAAATGGATGTAGAGTGGATAAAAATGGATGTAGAGTGGATAAAATGGATGTAGAGTGGATAAAAATTGATGTAGAGAGGATAAAATGGATGTAGAGTGGATAAAATGGATGTACAGTTAATAAAAATGGATGTAGAGTGGAAATAATGGATGTAGAGAGGATAAAATGGATGTAGAGTTCATAAAAATGGATGTAGAGTGGATAAAAATGGATGTAGATTGGATAAAATGGATGTAGAGTTGATAAAATGGATGTAAAGTGGATAAAATGGATGTAGAGTTAATAAAAATGGATGTAGAGTGGAAATAATGGATGTAGAGAGGATAAAATGGATGTAGAGCGGATAAAATGGATGTAGAGTTCATAAAAATGGATGTAGAGTGGATAAAAATGGATGTAGATTGGATAAAATGGATGTAGAGTTAATAAAAGTGGATGTAGAGTGGATAAAATGGATGTAGAGTTGATAAAAATGGATGTAGAGTGGATAAAAATGGATGTAGATTGGATAAAATGGATGTAGAGTGGATAAAAATGGATGTAGATTATATAAATTGGATGTAGAGTATATAAAATGGATGTAGAGTGGATAAAAATGGATGTCGAGTGGATAAAATGGATGTAGAGTGGATAAAAATGGATGTAGATTGGACAAAATGGATGTAGAGTTAATAAAAATGGATGTAGAGTGGATAAAATGGATGTATAGTGGATAAAAATGGATGTAGATTGGACAAAATGGATGTAGAGTTCATAAAAATGGATGTATAGTGGATAAAAATGGATGTAGAGTGGATAAAATGGATGTAGAGTGGATAAAAATGGATGTAGAGAGGATAAAATGGATGTAGAGTGGATACAATGGATGTACAGTTAATAAAAATGGATGTAGAGTGGAAATAATGGATGTAGAGAGGATAAAATGGATGTAGAGTGGATAAAATGGATGTAGAGTTCATAAAAATGGATGTAGAGTTCATAAAAATGGATGTAGAGTGGATAAAAATGGATGTAGATTGGATAAAATGGATGTAGAGTTGATAAAATGGATGTAGGGTTAATAAAAATGGATGTAGAGTGGAAATAATGGATGTAGAGAGGATAAAATGGATGTAGAGCGGATAAAATGGATGTAGAGTTCATAAAAATGGATGTAGAGTTGATAAAAATGGATGTAGAGTGGATAAAAATAGATGTAGAGAGGATAAAATGGATGTAAAGTGGATAAAATGGATGAAGAGTTAATAAAAATGGATGTAAAGTGGATAAAATGGATGTAGAGTTAATAAAAATGGATGTACAGTGGAAATAATGGATGTAGAGAGGATAAAATGGATGTAGAGTGGATAAAATGGATGTAGAGTTCATAAAAATGGATGTAGAGTGGATAAAATGGATGAAGAGTGGATAAAATGGTTGTAGAGTGCATAAAAATGGATGTTGAGGGGATAAAATGGATGTAGAGTGGATAAAATGGATGTACATTTAATAAAAATGGATGTAGAGTGGATAAAAATGGATGTAGAGTGGATAAAATGGATGTAAAGTGGATAAAAATGGATGTCGAGTGGATAAAATGGATGTAGAGTGGAGAAAAATAGATGTAGAGAGGATAAAATGGATGTAGAGTGGATAAAATGGATGTAGAGTTCATAAAAATGGATGTAGAGTGGATAAAAATGGATGTAGATTGGATAAAATGGATGTAGAGTTGATAAAATGGATGTAAAGTGGATAAAATGGATGAAGAGTTAATAAAAATGGATGTAGAGTGGAAATAATGGATGTAGAGAGGATAAAATGGATGTAGAGTGGATAAAAATGGATGTAGAGTGGATAAAAATGGATGTAGAGTGGATAAAATGGATGTAGAGTGGATAAAAATGGATGTAGAGAGGATAAAATGGATGTAGAGTGGATAAAATGGTTGTACAGTTAATAAAAATGGATGTAGAGTGGAAATAATGGATGTAGAGAGGATAAAATGGATGTAGAGTTCATAAAAATGGATGTAGAGTGGATAAAAATGGATGTAGAGTGGATAAAATGGATGTAGAGTTAATAAAATTGGATGTAGAGTGGATAAAATGGATGTAGAGTGGATAAAATGGATGTAGAGTGGATAAAATGGATGTAGAGAGGATAAAATGGATGTAGAGTGGATAAAATGGATGTAGAGTTCATAAAAATGGATGTAGAGTGGATAAAAATGGATGTAGATTGGATAAAATGGATGTAGAGTTAATAAAATTGGATGTAGAGTGGATAAAATGGATGTAGAGTTGATAAAAATGGATGTAGAGTGGATAAAAATGGATGTCGGGTGGATAAAATGGATGTAGAGTGGATAAAAATGGATGTAGAGTGGATAAAATGGATGTAGAGTGCATAAAAATGGATGTAGAGCGGATAAAATGGATGTAGAGTTCATAAAAATGGATGTAGAGTGGATAAAAATGGATGTAGATTGGATAAAATGGATGTAGAGTTAATAAAAGTGGATGTAGAGTGGATAAAATGGATGTAGAGTTGATAAAAATGGATGTAGAGTGGATAAAAATGGATGTAGATTGGATAAAATGGATGTAGAGTGGATAAAAATGGATGTAGATTATATAAATTGGATGTAGAGTATATAAAATGGATGTAGAGTGGATAAAAATGGATGTCGAGTGGATAAAATGGATGTAGAGTGGATAAAAATGGATGTAGATTGGACAAAATGGATGTAGAGTTAATAAAAATGGATGTAGAGTGGATAAAATGGATGTATAGTGGATAAAAATGGATGTAGAGTAGATAAAATAGATGTAGAGTGGATAAAAATGGATGTAGAGTGGATAAAATGGATGTAGAGTGGATAAAATGGATGTAGAGTTCATAAAAATGGATGTAGAGTGGATAAAAATGGATGTAGATTGGACAAAATGGATGTAGAGTTAATAAAAATGGATGTAGAGTGGATATAATGGATGTAGATTGGATAAAATGGATGTAGATTGGATAAAATGGATGTAGAGTTAATAAAAGTGGATGTAGAGTGGATAAAATGGATGTAGAGTTGATAAAAATGGATGTAGAGTGCATAAAAATGGATGTAGAGTGGATAAAATGGATGTAGAATGGATAAAATGGATGTAAAGTGGATAAAAATGGATGTCGAGTGGATAAAATGGATGTAGAGTGGATAAAAATAGATGTAGAGAGGATAAAATGGAAGTAGAGTGGATAAAAATGGATGTAGAGTGGATAAAAATGGATGTAGAGTGGATAAAATGGATGTAGAGTGGATAAAAATGGATGTAGAGAGGATAAAATGGATGTAGAGTGGATAAAATGGATGTACAGTTAATAAAAATGGATGTAGAGTGGAAATAATGGATGTAGAGAGGATAAAATGTATGTAGAGTGGATAAAATGGATGTAGAGTTCATAAAAATGGATGTAGAGTGGATAAAAATGGATGTAGATTGGATAAAATGGATGTAGAGTTGATAAAATGGATGCAAAGTGGATAAAATGGATGTAGAGTTAATAAAAATGGATGTACAGTGGAAATAATGGATGTAGAGAGGATAAAATGGATGTAGAGTGGATAAAATGGATGTAGAGTTCATAAAAATGGATGTAGAGTGGATAAAATGGATGAAGAGTGGATAAAATGGATGTAGAGTTAATAAAAATGGATGTACAGTGGAAATAATGGATGTAGAGAGGATAAAATGGATGTAGAGTGGATAAAATGGATGTAGAGTTCATAAAAATGGATGTAGAGTGGATAAAATGGATGAAGAGTGGATAAAATGGTTGTAGAGTGCATAAAAATGGATGTTGAGGGGATAAAATGGATGTAGAGTGGATAAAATGGATGTACATTTAATAAAAATGGATGTAGAGTGGATAAAAATGGATGTAGAGTGGATAAAATGGATGTAGAGTGGATAAAAATGGATGTAGAGTGGATAAAATGGATGTAGAGTGGATAAAAATAGATGTAGAGAGGATAAAATGGATGTAGAGTGGATAAAATGGATGTAGAGTTCATAAAAATGGATGTAGAGTGGATAAAAATGGATGTAGATTGGATAAAATGGATGTAGAGTTGATAAAATGGATGTAAAGTGGATAAAATGGATGAAGAGTTAATAAAAATGGATGTAGAGTGGAAATAATGGATGTAGAGAGGATAAAATGGATGTAGAGTGGATAAAAATGGATGTAGAGTGGATAAAAATGGATGTAGAGTGGATAAAATGGATGTAGAGTGGATAAAAATGGATGTAGAGAGGATAAAATGGATGTAGAGTGGATAAAATGGATGTACAGTTAATAAAAATGGATGTAGAGTGGAAATAATGGATGTAGAGAGGATAAAATGGATGTAGAGTTCATAAAAATGGATGTAGAGTGGATAAAAATGGATGTAGATTGGATAAAATGGATGTAGAGTTGATAAAATGGATGTAAAGTGGATAAAATGGATGTAGAGTTAATAAAAATGGATGTAGAGTGGAAATAATGGATGTAGAGAGGATAAAATGGATGTAGAGCGGATAAAATGGATGTAGAGTTCATAAAAATGGATGTAGAGTGGATAAAAATGGATGTAGATTGGATAAAATGGATGTAGAGTGGATAAAAATGGATGTAGATTATATAAATTGGATGTAGAGTATATAAAATGGATGTAGAGTGGATAAAAATGGATGTCGAGTGGATAAAATGGATGTAGAGTGGATAAAAATGGATGTAGATTGGACAAAATGGATGTAGAGTTAATAAAAATGGATGTAGAGTGGATAAAATGGATGTATAGTGGATAAAAATGGATGTAGAGTAGATAAAATAGATGTAGAGTGGATAAAAATGGATGTAGAGTGGATAAAATGGATGTAGAGTGGATAAAATGGATGTAGAGTTCATAAAAATGGATGTAGAGGGGATAAAAATGGATGTAGATTGGACAAAATGGATGTAGAGTTAATAAAAATGGATGTAGAGTGGATATAATGGATGTAGAGAGGATAAAATGGATGTGGAGTGGATAACAATGGATTTAGAGTGGATAAAATGGATGTAGAGTGGATAAAATGGATGTAGAGTGGATAAAATGGATGTAGAGTTCATAAAAATGGATGTATAGTGGATAAAAATGGATGTAGAGTGGATAAAATGGATGTAGAGTGGATAAAAATGGATGTAGAGAGGATAAAATGGATGTAGAGTGGATACAATGGATGTACAGTTAATAAAAATGGATGTAGAGTGGAAATAATAGATGTAGAGAGGATAAAATGGATGTAGAGTGGATAAAATGGATGTAGAGTTCATAAAAATGGATGTAGAGTTCATAAAAATGGATGTAGAGTGGATAAAAATGGATGTAGATTGGATAAAATGGATGTAGAGTTGATAAAATGGATGTACATTTAATAAAAATGGATGTAGAGTGGATAAAAATGGATGTAGAGTGGATAAAATGGATGTAAAGTGGATAAAAATGGATGTCGAGTGGATAAAATGGATGTAGAGTGGAGAAAAATAGATGTAGAGAGGATAAAATGGATGTAGAGTGGATAAAATGGATGTAGAGTTCATAAAAATGGATGTAGAGTGGATAAAAATGGATGTAGATTGGATAAAATGGATGTAGAGTTGATAAAATGGATGTAAAGTGGATAAAATGGATGAAGAGTTAATAAAAATGGATGTAGAGTGGAAATAATGGATGTAGAGAGGATAAAATGGATGTAGAGTGGATAAAAATGGATGTAGAGTGGATAAAAATGGATGTAGAGTGGATAAAATGGATGTAGAGTGGATAAAAATGGATGTAGAGAGGATAAAATGGATGTAGAGTGGATAAAATGGATGTACAGTTAATAAAAATGGATGTAGAGTGGAAATAATGGATGTAGAGAGGATAAAATGGATGTAGAGTTCATAAAAATGGATGTAGAGTGGATAAAAATGGATGTAGATTGGATAAAATGGATGTAGAGTTGATAAAATGGATGTAAAGTGGATAAAATGGATGTAGAGTTAATAAAAATGGATGTAGAGTGGAAATAATGGATGTAGAGAGGATAAAATGGATGTAGAGCGGATAAAATGGATGTAGAGTTCATAAAAATGGATGTAGAGTGGATAAAAATGGATGTAGATTGGATAAAATGGATGTAGAGTGGATAAAAATGGATGTAGATTATATAAATTGGATGTAGAGTATATAAAATGGATGTAGAGTGGATAAAAATGGATGTCGAGTGGATAAAATGGATGTAGAGTGGATAAAAATGGATGTAGATTGGACAAAATGGATGTAGAGTTAATAAAAATGGATGTAGAGTGGATAAAATGGATGTATAGTGGATAAAAATGGATGTAGAGTAGATAAAATAGATGTAGAGTGGATAAAAATGGATGTAGAGTGGATAAAATGGATGTAGAGTGGATAAAATGGATGTAGAGTTCATAAAAATGGATGTAGAGGGGATAAAAATGGATGTAGATTGGACAAAATGGATGTAGAGTTAATAAAAATGGATGTAGAGTGGATATAATGGATGTAGAGAGGATAAAATGGATGTGGAGTGGATAACAATGGATTTAGAGTGGATAAAATGGATGTAGAGTGGATAAAATGGATGTAGAGTGGATAAAATGGATGTAGAGTTCATAAAAATGGATGTATAGTGGATAAAAATGGATGTAGAGTGGATAAAATGGATGTAGAGTGGATAAAAATGGATGTAGAGAGGATAAAATGGATGTAGAGTGGATACAATGGATGTACAGTTAATAAAAATGGATGTAGAGTGGAAATAATAGATGTAGAGAGGATAAAATGGATGTAGAGTGGATAAAATGGATGTAGAGTTCATAAAAATGGATGTAGAGTTCATAAAAATGGATGTAGAGTGGATAAAAATGGATGTAGATTGGATAAAATGGATGTAGAGTGGACAAAAATGGATGTAGAGTGGAAATAATGGATGTAGAGAGGATAAAATGGATGTAGAGTGGATAAAATGGATGTACAGTTAATAAAAATGGATGTAGAGTGGAAATAATGGATGTAGAGAGGATAAAATGGATGTAGAGTGGATAATATGGATGTAGAGTTCATAAAAATGGATGTATAGTGGATAAAAATGGATGTAGAGTGGATAAAATGGATGTAGAGTGGATAAAAATGGATGTAGAGAGGATAAAATGGATGTAGAGTGGATACAATGGATGTACAGTTAATAAAAATGGATGTAGAGTGGAAATAATAGATGTAGAGAGGATAAAATGGATGTAGAGTGGATAAAATGGATGTAGAGTTCATAAAAATGGATGTAGAGTTCATAAAAATGGATGTAGAGTGGATAAAAATGGATGTAGATTGGATAAAATGGATGTAGAGTTGATAAAATGGATGTAGGGTTAATAAAAATGGATGTAGAGTGGAAATAATGGATGTAGAGAGGATAAAATGGATGTAGAGCGGATAAAATGGATGTAGATTGGATAAAATGGATGTGGAGTGGATAACAATGGATGTAGAGAGGATATAATGGATGTAGAGAGGATAAAATGGATGTGGAGTGGATAACAATGGATGTAGAGTGGATAAAATGGATGTAGAGTGGATAAAATGGATGTAGAGTGGATAAAATGGTTGTAGAGTGGATAAAATGGATGTAGAGTTGATAAAAATGGATGTAGAGTGGATAAAACGGATGTAGAGTGGATAAAAATGGATGTAGAGTGGATACAATGGTTGTAGAGTGGATAAAAATGGATATAGGGTAGATAAAATGGATGTAGAGTTAATAAAAATGGATGTAGAGTGGATATAATGGATGTAGAGAGGATAAAATGGATGTAGAGTGGATAAAACGGATGTAGAGTGGATAAAAATGGATGTAGAGTTGATAAAATGGATGTAAAGTGGATAAAATGGATGTAGAGTTAATAAAATTGGATGTAGAGTGGATAAAATGGATGTAGAGTTGATAAAAATGGATGTAGAGTGGATAAAAATGGATGTCGGGTGGATAAAATGGATGTAGAGTGGATAAAAATGGATGTAGAGTGGATAAAATGGATGTAGAGTGCATAAAAATGGATGTAGAGTGAATAAAATGGATGTAGAGTGGATAAAATGAATGTACAGTTAATAAAAATGGATGTAGAGTGGATAAAAATGGATGTAGAGTGGATAAAATGGATGTAGAGTGGATAAAATGGATGTAGAGTTCATAAAAATGGATGTAGAGTGGATAAAAATGGATGTAGATTGGATAAAATGGATGTAGAGTTGATAAAATGGATGTAAAGTGGATAAAATGGATGTAGAGTTAATAAAAATGGATGTAGAGTTAATAAAAATGGATGTACAGTGGAAATAATGGATGTAGAGAGGATAAAATGGATGTAGAGTGGATAAAATGGATGTAGAGTTCATAAAAATGGATGTAGAGTGGATAAAATGGATGAAGAGTGGATAAAATGGTTGTAGAGTGCATAAAAATGGATGTTGAGGGGATAAAATGGATGTAGAGTGGATAAAATGGATGTACATTTAATAAAAATGGATGTAGAGTGGATAAAAATGGATGTAGAGTGGATAAAATGGATGTAAAGTGGATAAAAATGGATGTCGAGTGGATAAAATGGATGTAGAGTGGAGAAAACTAGATGTAGAGAGGATAAAATGGATGTAGAGTGGATAAAATGGATGTAGAGTTCATAAAAATGGATGTAGAGTGGATAAAAATGGATGTAGATTGGATAAAATGGATGTAGAGTTGATAAAATGGATGTAAAGTGGATAAAATGGATGAAGAGTTAATAAAAATGGATGTAGAGTGGAAATAATGGATGTAGAGAGGATAAAATGGATGTAGAGTGGATAAAAATGGATGTAGAGTGGATAAAAATGGATGTAGAGTGGATAAAATGGATGTAGAGTGGATAAAAATTGATGTAGAGAGGATAAAATGGATGTAGAGTGGATAAAATGGATGTACAGTTAATAAAAATGGATGTAGAGTGGAAATAATGGATGTAGAGAGGATAAAATGGATGTAGAGTTCATAAAAATGGATGTAGAGTGGATAAAAATGGATGTAGATTGGATAAAATGGATGTAGAGTTGATAAAATGGATGTAAAGTGGATAAAATGGATGTAGAGTTAATAAAAATGGATGTAGAGTGGAAATAATGGATGTAGAGAGGATAAAATGGATGTAGAGCGGATAAAATGGATGTAGAGTTCATAAAAATGGATGTAGAGTGGATAAAAATGGATGTAGATTGGATAAAATGGATGTAGAGTTAATAAAAGTGGATGTAGAGTGGATAAAATGGATGTAGAGTTGATAAAAATGGATGTAGAGTGGATAAAAATGGATGTAGATTGGATAAAATGGATGTAGAGTGGATAAAAATGGATGTAGATTATATAAATTGGATGTAGAGTATATAAAATGGATGTAGAGTGGATAAAAATGGATGTCGAGTGGATAAAATGGATGTAGAGTGGATAAAAATGGATGTAGATTGGACAAAATGGATGTAGAGTTAATAAAAATGGATGTAGAGTGGATAAAATGGATGTATAGTGGATAAAAATGGATGTAGAGTAGATAAAATAGATGTAGAGTGGATAAAAATGGATGTAGAGTGGATAAAATGGATGTAGAGTGGATAAAATGGATGTAGAGTTCATAAAAATGGATGTAGAGTGGATAAAAATGGATGTAGATTGGACAAAATGGATGTAGAGTTAATAAAAATGGATGTAGAGTGGATATAATGGATGTAGAGAGGATAAAATGGATGTGGAGTGGATAACAATGGATTTAGAGTGGATAAAATGGATGTAGAGTGGATAAAATGGATGTAGAGTGGATAAAATGGATGTAGAGTTCATAAAAATGGATGTAGAGTGGATAAAAATGGATGTAGATTGGATAAAATGGATGTAGAGTGGACAAAAATGGATGTAGAGTGGAAATAATGGATGTAGAGAGGATAAAATGGATGTAGAGTGGATAAAATGGATGTACAGTTAATAAAAATGGATGTAGAGTGGAAATAATGGATGTAGAGAGGATAAAATGGATGTAGAGTGGATAATATGGATGTAGAGTTCATAAAAATGGATGTATAGTGGATAAAAATGGATGTAGAGTGGATAAAATGGATGTAGAGTGGATAAAAATGGATGTAGAGAGGATAAAATGGATGTAGAGTGGATACAATGGATGTACAGTTAATAAAAATGGATGTAGAGTGGAAATAATGGATGTAGAGAGGATAAAATGGATGTAGAGTGGATAAAATGGATGTAGAGTTCATAAAAATGGATGTAGAGTTCATAAAAATGGATGTAGAGTGGATAAAAATGGATGTAGATTGGATAAAATGGATGTGGAGTGGATAACAATGGATGTAGAGAGGATATAATGGATGTAGAGAGGATAAAATGGATGTGGAGTGGATAACAATGGATGTAGAGTGGATAAAATGGATGTAGAGTGGATAAAATGGATGTAGAGTGGATAAAATGGTTGTAGAGTGGATAAAATGGATGTAGAGTTGATAAAAATGGATGTAGAGTGGATAAAACGGATGTAGAGTGGATAAAAATGGATGTAGAGTGGATACAATGGTTGTAGAGTGGATAAAAATGGATATAGGGTAGATAAAATGGATGTAGAGTTAATAAAAATGGATGTAGAGTGGATATAATGGATGTAGAGAGGATAAAATGGATGTAGAGTGGATAAAACGGATGTAGAGAGGATAAAATGGATGTAGAGTGGATAAAACGGATGTAGAGTGGATAAAAATGGATGTAGAGTTGATAAAATGGATGTAAAGTGGATAAAATGGATGTAGAGTGGATAAAAATGGATGTAGAGTGGATAAAATGGATGTAAAGTGGATAAAAATGGATGTCGAGTGGATAAAATGGATGTAGAGTGGAGAAAAATAGATGTAGAGAGGATAAAATGGATGTAGAGTGGATAAAATGGATGTAGAGTTCATAAAAATGGATGTAGAGTGGATAAAAATGGATGTAGATTGGATAAAATGGATGTAGAGTTGATAAAATGGATGTAAAGTGGATAAAATGGATGAAGAGTTAATAAAAATGGATGTAGAGTGGAAATAATGGATGTAGAGAGGATAAAATGGATGTAGAGTGGATAAAAATGGATGTAGAGTGGATAAAAATGGATGTAGAGTGGATAAAATGGATGTAGAGTGGATAAAAATGGATGTAGAGAGGATAAAATGGATGTAGAGTGGATAAAATGGATGTACAGTTAATAAAAATGGATGTAGAGTGGAAATAATGGATGTAGAGAGGATAAAATGGATGTAGAGTTCATAAAAATGGATGTAGAGTGGATAAAAATGGATGTAGATTGGATAAAATGGATGTAGAGTTGATAAAATGGATGTAAAGTGGATAAAATGGATGTAGAGTTAATAAAAATGGATGTAGAGTGGAAATAATGGATGTAGAGAGGATAAAATGGATGTAGAGCGGATAAAATGGATGTAGAGTTCATAAAAATGGATGTAGAGTGGATAAAAATGGATGTAGATTGGATAAAATGGATGTAGAGTTAATAAAAGTGGATGTAGAGTGGATAAAATGGATGTAGAGTTGATAAAAATGGATGTAGAGTGGATAAAAATGGATGTAGATTGGATAAAATGGATGTAGAGTGGATAAAAATGGATGTAGATTATATAAATTGGATGTAGAGTATATAAAATGGATGTAGAGTGGATAAAAATGGATGTCGAGTGGATAAAATGGATGTAGAGTGGATAAAAATGGATGTAGATTGGACAAAATGGATGTAGAGTTAATAAAAATGGATGTAGAGTGGATAAAATGGATGTATAGTGGATAAAAATGGATGTAGAGTAGATAAAATAGATGTAGAGTGGATAAAAATGGATGTAGAGTGGATAAAATGGATGTAGAGTGGATAAAATGGATGTAGAGTTCATAAAAATGGATGTAGAGTGGATAAAAATGGATGTAGATTGGACAAAATGGATGTAGAGTTAATAAAAATGGATGTAGAGTGGATATAATGGATGTAGAGAGGATAAAATGGATGTGGAGTGGATAACAATGGATTTAGAGTGGATAAAATGGATGTAGAGTGGATAAAATGGATGTAGAGTGGATAAAATGGATGTAGAGTTCATAAAAATGGATGTAGAGTGGATAAAAATGGATGTAGATTGGATAAAATGGATGTAGAGTTAATAAAAATGGATGTAGAGTGGAAATAATGGATGTAGAGAGGATAAAATGGATGTAGAGTGGATAAAATGGATGTACAGTTAATAAAAATGGATGTAGAGTGGAAATAATGGATGTAGAGAGGATAAAATGGATGTAGAGTGGATAATATGGATGTAGAGTTCATAAAAATGGATGTATAGTGGATAAAAATGGATGTAGAGTGGATAAAATGGATGTAGAGTGGATAAAAATGGATGTAGAGAGGATAAAATGGATGTAGAGTGGATACAATGGATGTACAGTTAATAAAAATGGATGTAGAGTGGAAATAATGGATGTAGAGAGGATAAAATGGATGTAGAGTGGATAAAATGGATGTAGAGTTCATAAAAATGGATGTAGAGTTCATAAAAATGGATGTAGAGTGGATAAAAATGGATGTAGATTGGATAAAATGGATGTAGAGTTGATAAAATGGATGTAGGGTTAATAAAAATGGATGTAGAGTGGAAATAATGGATGTAGAGAGGATAAAATGGATGTAGAGCGGATAAAATGGATGTAGAGTTCATAAAAATGGATGTAGAGTGGATAAAAATGGATGTAGATTGGATAAAATGGATGTGGAGTGGATAACAATGGATGTAGAGAGGATATAATGGATGTAGAGAGGATAAAATGGATGTGGAGTGGATAACAATGGATGTAGAGTGGATAAAATGGATGTAGAGTGGATAAAATGGATGTAGAGTGGATAAAATGGTTGTAGAGTGGATAAAATGGATGTAGAGTTGATAAAAATGGATGTAGAGTGGATAAAACGGATGTAGAGTGGATAAAAATGGATGTAGAGTGGATACAATGGTTGTAGAGTGGATAAAAATGGATATAGGGTAGATAAAATGGATGTAGAGTTAATAAAAATGGATGTAGAGTGGATATAATGGATGTAGAGAGGATAAAATGGATGTAGAGTGGATAAAACGGATGTAGAGTGGATAAAAATGGATGTAGAGTTGATAAAATGGATGTAAAGTGGATAAAATGGATGTAGAGTTAATAAAATTGGATGTAGAGTGGATAAAATGGATGTAGAGTTGATAAAAATGGATGTAGAGTGGATAAAAATGGATGTCGGGTGGATAAAATGGATGTAGAGTGGATAAAAATGGATGTAGAGTGGATAAAATGGATGTAGAGTGCATAAAAATGGATGTAGAGTGAATAAAATGGATGTAGAGTGGATAAAATGAATGTACAGTTAATAAAAATGGATGTAGAGTGGATAAAAATGGATGTAGAGTGGATAAAATGGATGTAGAGTCGATAAAATGGATGTAGAGTGGATAAAAATGGATGTAGAGTGGATAAAATGGATGTAGAGTGCATAAAAATGGATGTTGAGTGGATAAAATGGATGTAGAGTGGATAAAATGGATGTAAAGTGGATAAAAATGGATGTAGAGTGGATAAAAATGGATGTAGAGTGGATAAAATGGTTGTAGAGTGGATAAAATGGATGTAGAGTTGATAAAAATGGATGTAGAGTGGATAAAACGGATGTAGAGTGGATAAAAATGGATGTAGAGTGGATACAATGGTTGTAGAGTGGATAAAAATGGATATAGGGTAGATAAAATGGATGTAGAGTTAATAAAAATGGATGTAGAGTGGATATAATGGATGTAGAGTTGATAAAATGGATGTAAAGTGGATAAAATGGATGTAGAGTTAATAAAAATGGATGTACAGTGGAAATAATGGATGTAGAGAGGATAAAATGGATGTAGAGTGGATAAAATGGATGTAGAGTTCATAAAAATGGATGTAGAGTGGATAAAATGGATGAAGAGTGGATAAAATGGTTGTAGAGTGCATAAAAATGGATGTTGAGGGGATAAAATGGATGTAGAGTGGATAAAATGGATGTACATTTAATAAAAATGGATGTAGAGTGGATAAAAATGGATGTAGAGTGGATAAAATGGATGTAAAGTGGATAAAAATGGATGTCGAGTGGATAAAATGGATGTAGAGTGGAGAAAAATAGATGTAGAGAGGATAAAATGGATGTAGAGTGGATAAAATGGATGTAGAGTTAATAAAAATGGATGTAGAGTGGATATAATGGATGTAGAGTTGATAAAAATGGATGTAGAGTGGATAAAAATGGATGTAGATTGGATAAAATGGATGTAGAGTGGATAAAAATGGATGTAGAGTATATAAATTGGATGTAGAGTATATAAAATGGATGTAGAGTGGATAAAAATGGATTTCGAGTGGATAAAATGGATGTAGAGTGGATAAAAATGGATGTAGAGTGGATAAAATGGATGTGGAGTTGATAAAAATGGATGTAGAGTGGATAAAATGGATGTAGAGTAGATAAAATGGATGTAGAGTGGATAAAATGGATGTAGAGTTGATAAAATGGATGTAAAGTGGATAAAATGGATGTAGAGTTCATAAAAATGGATGTAGAGTGGATAAAAATGGATGTAGATTGCATGAAATGGATGTAGAGTGGATAAAAATGGATGTAGAGTGGATAAAATGGATGTAGAGTGGATAAAGTGGTTGTAGAGTGGATAAAATGGATGTAGAGTGGATAAAATGGATGTAGAGTGGATAAAAATGGATGTAGAGTGGATAAAATGGATGTAGAGTGGATAAAATGGTTGTAGAGTGGATAAAATGGATGTAGAGTTGATAAAAATGGAAGTAGAGTGGATAAAATGGATGTATAGTGGATAAAAATGGATGTAGAGTGGATAAAATGGATGTAGAGTGGATAAAAATGGATGTAGATTGGATAAAATGGATGTAGAGTGGATAAAAATGGATGTAGAGTGGATAAAAATGGATATAGGGTAGATAAAATGGATGTAGAGTTAATAAAAATGGATGTAGAGTGGATATAATGGATGTAGAGAGGATAAAATGGATGTAGAGTGGATAAAACGGATGTAGAGTGGATAAAAATGGATGTAGAGTTGATAAAATGGATGTAAAGTGGATAAAATGGATGTAGAGTTAATAAAATTGGATGTAGAGTGGATAAAATGGATGTAGAGTTGATAAAAATGGATGTAGAGTGGATAAAAATGGATGTCGAGTGGATAAAATGGATGTAGAGTGGATAAAAATGGATGTAGAGTGGATAAAATGGATGTAGAGTGCATAAAAATGGATGTAGAGTGAATAAAATGGATGTAGAGTGGATAAAATGAATGTACAGTTAATAAAAATGGATGTAGAGTGGATAAAAATGGATGTAGAGTGGATAAAATGGATGTAGAGTCGATAAAATGGATGTAGAGTGGATAAAAATGGATGTAGAGTGGATAAAATGGATGTAGAGTGCATAAAAATGGATGTAGAGTGGATAAAAATGGATGTAGAGTATATAAATTGGATGTAGAGTATATAAAATGGATGTAGAGTGGATAAAAATGGATGTCGAGTGGATAAAATGGATGTAGAGTGGATAAAAATGGATGTAGAGTGGATAAAATGGATGTAGTGTGCATAAAAATGGATGTAGAGCGGATAAAATGGATGTAGAGTTCATAAAAATGGATGTAGAGTGGATAAAAATGGATGTAGATTGGATAAAATGGATGTAGAGTTGATAAAATGGATGTAAAGTGGATAAAATGGATGTAGAGTTCATAAAAATGGATGTAGAGTGGATAAAAATGGATGTAGATTGGATAAAATGGATGTGGAGTGGATAACAATGGATGTAGAGAGGATAAAAATGTATATAGGGTAGATAAAATGGATGTAGAGTTAATAAAAATGGATGTAGAGTGGATATAATGGATGTAGAGAGGATAAAATGGATGTGGAGTGGATAACAATGGATGTAGAGTGGATAAAATGGATGTAGAGTGGATAAAATGGATGTAGAGAGGATAAAATGGATGTAGAGTGGATAAAATGGATGTAGAGTTCATAAAAATGGATGTAGAGTGGATAAAATGGATGTAGAGTGGATAAAATGGATGTAGAGTTGATAAAATGGATGTAAAGTGGATAAAATGGATGTAGAGTTAATAAAATTGGATGTAGAGTGGATAAAATGGATGTAGAGTGGATAAAAATGGATGTAGATTGGATAAAATGGATGTGGAGTGGATAACAATGGATGTAGAGAGGATATAATGGATGTAGAGAGGATAAAATGGATGTGGAGTGGATAACAATGGATGTAGAGTGGATAAAATGGATGTAGAGTGGATAAAATGGATGTAGAGTGGATAAAATGGTTGTAGAGTGGATAAAATGGATGTAGAGTTGATAAAAATGGATGTAGAGTGGATAAAACGGATGTAGAGTGGATAAAAATGGATGTAGAGTGGATACAATGGTTGTAGAGTGGATAAAAATGGATATAGGGTAGATAAAATGGATGTAGAGTTAATAAAAATGGATGTAGAGTGGATATAATGGATGTAGAGAGGATAAAATGGATGTAGAGTGGATAAAACGGATGTAGAGTGGATAAAATGGATGTAGAGTGGATAAAAATGGATGTAGAGTGGATAAAATGGATGTAGAGTGGATAAAAATGGATGTAGAGTATATAAATTGGATGTAGAGTATATAAAATGGATGTAGAGTTGAAAAAATGGATGTAGAGTGGATAAAAATGGATGTAGAGTATATAAATTGGATGTAGAGTATATAAAATGGATGTAGAGTGGATAAAAATGGATGTCGGGTGGATAAAATGGATGTAGAGTGGATAAAAATGGATGTAGAGTGGATAAAATGGATGTAGAGTGCATAAAAATGGATGTAGAGCGGATAAAATGGATGTAGAGTTCATAAAAATGGATGTAGAGTGGATAAAAATGGATGTAGATTGGATAAAATGGATGTAGAGTTAATAAAATTGGATGTAGAGTGGATAAAATGGATGTAGAGTTGATAAAAATGGATGTAGAGTGGATAAAAATGGATGTCGGGTGGATAAAATGGATGTAGAGTGGATAAAAATGGATGTAGAGTGGATAAAATGGATGTAGGTGCATAAAAATGGATGTAGAGTGAATAAAATGGATGTAGAGTGGATAAAATGAATGTACAGTTAATAAAAATGGATGTAGAGTGGATAAAAATGGATGTAGAGTGGATAAAATGGATGTAGAGTCGATAAAATGGATGTAGAGTGGATAAAAATGGATGTAGAGTGGATAAAATGGATGTAGAGTGGATAAAAATGGATGTAGAGTATATAAATTGGATGTAGAGTATATAAAATGGATGTAGAGTTGAAAAAATGGATGTAGAGTGGATAAAAATGGATGTAGAGTATATAAATTGGATGTAGAGTATATAAAATGGATGTAGAGTGGATAAAAATGGATGTCGGGTGGATAAAATGGATGTAGAGTGGATAAAAATGGATGTAGAGTGGATAAAATGGATGTAGAGTGCATAAAAATGGATGTAGAGCGGATAAAATGGATGTAGAGTTCATAAAAATGGATGTAGAGTGGATAAAAATGGATGTAGATTGGATAAAATGGATGTAGAGTTGATAAAATGGATGTAAAGTGGATAAAATGGATGTAGAGTTCATAAAAAAGGATGTAGAGTGGATAAAAATGGATGTAGATTGGATAAAATGGATGTGGAGTGGATAACAATGGATGTAGAGAGGATAAAAATGTATACAGGGTGTCCCGTAACTACCCTAAAATCGGTAAATGAGGGGTAGCTGGGGTGATTCTGAACAAGTTTTTCCTGAAAAATAATGTTGTAACCCCTCTCGTTTTTGAGTTATTAACGAAACGGCTAGGCCAATCCCAGCGCGTATCGGGCGCCCGCTCGAAACGAGAGTGTGGTCTCTGGATCGTGCTCGACCGCGAGCTTGAACAAGTGCATCGCGTGGGTATCGAGGGAAGCGTACGGCAAATGTCACATCGCCTTCAAATAAACTAATTCTCGTTGAATAACTGTGTCCGATGCTCTTACCCGTTATTCAATAGGAACGAAGATTGTAGTATTTGTGGAAAAAATGTTTCTCTTAACAGCACGTTTTGAGGTGGATAAATTATCGTTAGAATAATTTATAATAACTAACGTTAGAAAAGCCTTGTTAAACTCACCCATTCGTCCACGAATCACCCTGCCTCGACGAAAGTAGGTCATTGGCACTAGGTCACAGTGCCGATTTTGCCCTTCCTAAGAATCTCGAGAGCCTCGACAGCTGATTTTACGGCCGGGTCTGTGAACACACTTGGCACTGACACACACAGTAGGAACGGCACTTGCCTAATTTATGGCAGGGCGCACGGTTAATCGCAGGTACGCGAACACCCCCGAGAGTCGAGCGGCGATCGGGTCACTTTACCGAACGCGCATTTCACCGCACGAGCACTGTTACCGATATTCCGTAATAAAATAATTATGTTTGAACGTGATTGAACCTACGTAAGAGATGTTGGTGGCCCTGAAAAGGGCCCATTGTTGTTATGCCAAAATTGCCAAGTTTAGTTCGACGTACCCTCGTCGCACTTGCATGCACACATCGGAGCACCGGTGGACGTTGCGCTGCACTTCTCCCAATGTTTCTCGATTAAGAAACGTAACAAATATCCTGTAATACTCCGCGTTAGTTCGTTGCTGTATGGTACCCGTTCGGTTTGAAAAAAGATTCTGCCAGCTCTAGCGTTTCTTGGGTCTTGCTTAGAAGGACGTTCGTTAGGGAAGGGATATTTTTACAATAGTACAACGTAGTGGCTCGCACATTTGGAGTCAATTCAGCCAAAAAATACCGGTGCGCTCGGGGCAGCCGCATGGTCTTCGTCACTACGAACGCGCTAGCGAAGACGCAGGGCAAGGAGTGCCATAAATTTCACTACCGTCCATACCGTGCTGTAAAGGGAAAGTCTGCTATTTTGTGAAACACGTGCATCGGCTTAAAACTGCATCGGCAGCGTACACGCAACGTAAACCTTTAATATTTTCTTACGATTCTTTCCGCGAAGACGGAACAGTACCCACACCTTGGAAGATGATCAATTTAATATTGTATTGTATTAGCGAAGACACTGTTTGATACGTATTTCGAGACAGACATCGTTATGTTTATCAACATTTTGGTCGTCTGGAACAGGTCCCCCTGATCGGGCCCATGTACCGCGGCACGCTTTGCTGCTGGCGTTCCCGTAAACAATCGGTTGCCGCGCGCGTGCGATAATCATAACAAGATCGAAATCAGAGATTCTTAGGGAGCCGACTGTTTAAGAGTTTAAGCATTTCGACACGCCGCAAACAGTGTCTTCGCGCTTGTACTTTTATTCACGCCATGCACTCGACACTAAACATCCCACAACATTAAGTTTATAATATTACAAATGACACGGGAAAGCGTGTATGCGTCGCAAGCAGTGTCTTCGCAATACAATACAATACTAAATTGATAATTTTGGGAATTGTATGTACTGTTCCTTCTTTGCGGGAAGAATCGTAAGAAAATATTAAAGGATTATGTTGCGTGTACGCTGTCGATGTAGTTTTAAGGCGATGCACGTATTTCGTAAAATAGCCACACTTTCCCTTTACGACAGGGTATGGACGGTAGTGAAACTTATGGCACTCCTTGCCCTGCGTCTTCGCTAGCGCGTTCGTAGTGACGAAGACCATGCGACCGCCCCGAGCGCACGGGTATTTTTTGGCTGAATTGACTCCAAATGTGCGAGCCACTACGTTGTACTATTGTAAAAATATCCCTTCCCTAACGAACGTCCTTCTAAGCAAGACCCACGAAACGCTAGAGCTGGCAGAATCGTTTTTCAAACCGAACGGGTACCATACAGCAACGAACTAACGCGGAGTATTACAGGATATTTGTTACGTTTCTTAATCGAGAAACATTGGAAGAAGTGCAGCGCAACGTCTGCCGGTGCTCCGAGACGTGCATGCAAGCGCCAGGAGGGTACGTCGAGCTGATCTTGGCAATTTTGGCAATAACAACAATGGGCCCTTTTCAGAGCCACCAACATCTCTTACGTAGGTTCAATCACGTTCAAACATAATTATTTTATTACGGAATATCGGTAACAGTGCTCGTGCGGTGAAATGCGCGTTCGGTAAAGTGACCCGACGGCCGCTCGACTCTCGGGGGTGTTCGCGTACCTGCGATTAGCCGTGCGCCCTGCCATAAATTAGGCAAGTGCCGTTCCTACTGTGTGTGTCAGTGTCAAGTGAGTTCACAGACCCGGCCGTAAAATCAGCTGTCGAGGCTCTCGAGATTCTTAGGAAGGGCAAAATCGGCACTGTGACCTAGTGCCAATGACCTACTTTCGTCGAGGCAGGGTGATTCGTGGACGAATGGGTGAGTTTAACAAGGCTTTTCTAACGTTAGTTATTATAAATTATTCTAACGATAATTTATCCACCTCAAAACGTGCTGTTAAGAGAAACATTTTTTCCACAAATACTACAATCTTCGTTCCTATTGAATAACGGGTAAGAGCATCGGACACAGTTATTCAACGAGTATTAGTTTATTTGAAGGCGATGTGACTTTTGCCGTACGCTTCCTTCGATATCCACGCGATACACTTGTTCAAGCTCGCGGTCGAGCACGATCCAGAGACCACACTCTCGTTTCGAGCGCGCGCCCGATACGCGCTGGGATTGGCCTAGCCGTTTCGTTAATAACTCAAAAACGAGAGGGGTTACAACATTATTTTTACAGAAAAACTTGTTCAGAATCACCCCAGCTACCCCTCATTTACCGATTTTAGGGTAGTTACGGGACACCCTGTATAGGGTAGATAAAATGGATGTAGAGTTAATAAAAATGGATGTAGAGTGGATATAATGGATGTAGAGAGGATAAAATGGATGTGGAGTGGATAACAATGGATGTAGAGTGGATAAAATGGATGTAGAGTGGATAAAATGGATGTAGAGAGGATAAAATGGATGTAGAGTGGATAAAATGGATGTAGAGTTCATAAAAATGGATGTAGAGTGGATAAAAATGGATGTAGATTGGATAAAATGGATGTAGAGTTAATAAAATTGGATGTAGAGTGGATAAAATGGATGTAGAGTTGATAAAAATGGATGTAGAGTGGATAAAAATGGATGTCGGGTGGATAAAATGGATGTAGAGTTCATAAAAATGGATGTAGAGTGGATAAAAATGGATGTAGATTGGATAAAATGGATGTAGAGTGGATAAAAATGGATGTAGATTATATGAATTGGATGTAGAGTATATAAAATGGATGTAGAGTGGATAAAAATGGATGTCGAGTGGATAAAATGGATGTAGAGTGGATAAAAATGGATGTAGATTGGACAAAATGGATGTAGAGTTAATAAAAATGGATGTAGAGTGGATAAAATGGATGTATAGTGGATAAAAATGGATGTAGAGTAGATAAAATAGATGTAGAGTGGATAAAAATGGATGTAGAGTGGATAAAATGGATGTAGAGTGGATAAAATGGATGTAGAGTTCATAAAAATGGATGTAGAGTGGATAAAAATGGATGTAGATTGGATAAAATGGATGTAGAGTTGATAAAATGGATGTAAAGTGGATAAAATGGATGAAGAGTTAATAAAAATGGATGTAGAGTGGAAATAATGGATGTAGAGAGGATAAAATGGATGTAGAGTGGATAAAAATGGATGTAGAGTGGATAAAAATGGATGTAGAGTGGATAAAATGGATGTAGAGTGGATAAAAATGGATGTAGAGAGGATAAAATGGATGTAGAGTGGATAAAATGGATGTACAGTTAATAAAAATGGATGTAGAGTGGAAATAATGGATGTAGAGAGGATAAAATGGATGTAGAGTGGATAAAATGGATGTAGAGTTCATAAAAATGGATGTAGAGTGGACAAAAATGGATGTAGATTGGATAAAATGGATGTAGAGTTGATAAAATGGATGTAAAGTGGATAAAATGGATGTAGAGTTAATAAAAATGGATGTAGAGTGGAAATAATGGATGTAGAGAGGATAAAATGGATGTAGAGCGGATAAAATGGATGTAGAGTTCATAAAAATGGATGTAGAGTGGATAAAAATGGATGTAGATTGGATAAAATGGATGTAGAGTTAATAAAAGTGGATGTAGAGTGGATAAAATGGATGTAGAGTTGATAAAAATGGATGTAGAGTGGACAAAAATGGATGTAGATTGGATAAAATGGATGTAGAGTGGATAAAAATGGATGTAGATTATATAAATTGGATGTAGAGTATATAAAATGGATGTAGAGTGGATAAAAATGGATGTCGAGTGGATAAAATGGATGTAGAGTGGATAAAAATGGATGTAGATTGGACAAAATGGATGTAGAGTTAATAAAAATGGATGTAGAGTGGATAAAATGGATGTATAGTGGATAAAAATGGATGTAGAGTAGATAAAATAGATGTAGAGTGGATAAAAATGGATGTAGAGAGGATAAAATGGATGTCGAGTGGATAAAATGGATGTAGAGTGGATGAAAATAGATGTAGAGTGGATAAAAATGGATGTAGAGTGGATAAAATGGATGTAGAGTGCATAAAAATGGATGTTGAGTGGATAAAATGGATGTAGAGTGGATAAAATGTATGTACATTTAATAAAAATGGATGTAGAGTGGATAAAAATGGATGTAGAGTGGATAAAAATGGATGTAGATTGGATAAAATGGATGTAGAGTTAATAAAAGTGGATGTAGAGTGGATAAAATGGATGTAGAGTGGATAAAATGGATGTAGAGTTGATAAAATGGATGTAAAGTGGATAAAATGGATGTAGAGTTAATAAAATTGGATGTAGAGTGGATAAAAATGGATGTAGATTGGATAAAATGGATGTAGAGTTAATAAAAGTGGATGTAGATTGGACAAAATGGATGTAGAGTTAATAAAAATGGATGTAGAGTGGATAAAATGGATGTATAGTGGATAAAAATGGATGTAGAGTAGATAAAATAGATGTAGAGTGGATAAAAATGGATGTAGAGTGGATAAAATGGATGTAGAGTGGATAAAATGGATGTAGAGTTCATAAAAATGGATGTAGAGTGGATAAAAATGGATGTAGATTGGATAAAATGGATGTAGAGTTGATAAAATGGATGTAAAGTGGATAAAATGGATGAAGAGTTAATAAAAATGGATGTAGAGTGGAAATAATGGATGTAGAGAGGATAAAATGGATGTAGAGTGGATAAAAATGGATGTAGAGTGGATAAAAATGGATGTAGAGTGGATAAAATGGATGTAGAGTGGATAAAAATGGATGTAGAGAGGATAAAATGGATGTAGAGTGGATAAAATGGATGTACAGTTAATAAAAATGGATGTAGAGTGGAAATAATGGATGTAGAGAGGATAAAATGGATGTAGAGTGGATAAAATGGATGTAGAGTTCATAAAAATGGATGTAGAGTGGATAAAAATGGATGTAGATTGGATAAAATGGATGTAGAGTTGATAAAATGGATGTAAAGTGGATAAAATGGATGTAGAGTTAATAAAAATGGATGTAGAGTGGAAATAATGGATGTAGAGAGGATAAAATGGATGTAGAGCGGATAAAATGGATGTAGAGTTCATAAAAATGGATGTAGAGTGGATAAAAATGGATGTAGATTGGATAAAATGGATGTAGAGTTAATAAAAGTGGATGTAGAGTGGATAAAATGGATGTAGAGTTGATAAAAATGGATGTAGAGTGGATAAAAATGGATGTAGATTGGATAAAATGGATGTAGAGTGGATAAAAATGGATGTAGATTATATAAATTGGATGTAGAGTATATAAAATGGATGTAGAGTGGATAAAAATGGATGTCGAGTGGATAAAATGGATGTAGAGTGGATAAAAATGGATGTAGATTGGACAAAATGGATGTAGAGTTAATAAAAATGGATGTAGAGTGGATAAAATGGATGTATAGTGGATAAAAATGGATGTAGAGTAGATAAAATAGATGTAGAGTGGATAAAAATGGATGTAGAGTGGATAAAATGGATGTCGAGTGGATAAAATGGATGTAGAGAGGATAAAATGGATGTAGAGTGGATAAAATGGATGTAGAGTTCATAAAAATGGATGTAGAGTGGATAAAAATGGATGTAGATTGGATAAAATGGATGTAGAGTTAATAAAATTGGATGTAGAGTGGATAAAATGGATGTAGAGTTGATAAAAATGGATGTAGAGTGGATAAAAATGGATGTAGAGCGGATAAAAATGGATGTAGAGTGGATAAAATGGATGTAGAGTGTATAAAAATGGATGTTGAGTGGATAAAATGGATGTAGAGTGGAAAAAATGGATGTAAAGTGGATAAAAATGGATGTAGAGTGGATAAAATGGATGTAGAGTGGATAAAATGGATGTAGAGTTGATAAAATGGATGTAAAGTGGATAAAATGGATGTAGAGTTAATAAAATTGGATGTAGAGTGGATAAAATGGATGTAGAGTGGATAAAAATGGATGTAAAGTATATAAATTGGATGTAGAGTATATAAAATGGATGTAGAGTGGATAAAAATGGATGTCGAATGGATAAAATGGATGTAGAGTGGATAAAAATGGATGTAGATAGGATAAAATGGATGTAGAGTTAATAAAAATGGATGTAGAGTGGATAAAATGGATGTAGAGTGGATAAAAATAGATGTAGAGTGGATAAAAATGGATGTAGAGTGGATAAAATGGATGTAGAGTGCATAAAAATGGATGTTGAGTGGATAAAATGGATGTAGAGTGGATAAAATGTATGTACATTTAATAAAAATGGATGTAGAGTGGATAAAAATGGATGTAGAGTGGATAAAAATGGATGTAGATTGGATAAAATGGATGTAGAGTTAATAAAAGTGGATGTAGAGTGGATAAAATGGATGTAGAGTTGATAAAAATGGATGTAGAGTGGATAAAATGGATGTAGAGTGGATAAAATGGATGTAGAGTTGATAAAATGGATGTAAAGTGGATAAAATGGATGTAGAGTTAATAAAATTGGATGTAGAGTGGATAAAAATGGATGTAGATTGGATAAAATGGATGTAGAGTTAATAAAAGTGGATGTAGAGTGGATAAAATGGATGTAGAGTTGATAAAAATGGATGTAGAGTGGATAAAATGGATGTAGAGTGGATAAAATGGATGTAGAGTGGATAAAATGGATGTAGAGAGGATAAAATGGATGTAGAGTGGATAAAATGGATGTAGAGTTCATAAAAATGGATGTAGAGTGGATAAAAATGGATGTAGATTGGATAAAATGGATGTAGAGTTAATAAAATTGGATGTAGAGTGGATAAAATGGATGTAGAGTTGATAAAAATGGATGTAGAGTGGATAAAAATAGATGTAGAGTGGATAAAAATGGATGTAGAGTGGATAAAATGGATGTAGAGTGCATAAAAATGGATGTTGAGTGGATAAAATGGATGTAGAGTGGATAAAATGTATGTACATTTAATAAAAATGGATGTAGAGTGGATAAAAATGGATGTAGAGTGGATAAAAATGGATGTAGATTGGATAAAATGGATGTAGAGTTAATAAAAGTGGATGTAGAGTGGATAAAATGGATGTAGAGTTCATAAAAATGGATGTAGAGTGGATAAAAATGGATGTAGATTGGATAAAATGGATGTAGAGTTAATAAAATTGGATGTAGAGTGGATAAAATGGATGTAGAGTTGATAAAAATGGATGTAGAGTGGATAAAAATGGATGTCGGGTGGATAAAAATGGATGTAGATTGGATAAAATGGATGTAGAGTTAATAAAATTGGATGTAGAGTGGATAAAATGGATGTAGAGTGGATAAAATGGATGTAGAGTGGATAAAATGGATGTAGAGAGGATAAAATGGATGTAGAGTGGATAAAATGGATGTAGAGTTCATAAAAATGGATGTAGAGTGGATAAAAATGGATGTAGATTGGATAAAATGGATGTAGAGTGGATAAAAATGGATGTAGATTATATAAATTGGATGTAGAGTATATAAAATGGATGTAGAGTGGATAAAAATGGATGTCGAGTGGATAAAATGGATGTAGAGTGGATAAAAATGGATGTAGATTGGACAAAATGGATGTAGAGTTAATAAAAATGGATGTAGAGTGGATAAAATGGATGTATAGTGGATAAAAATGGATGTAGAGTAGATAAAATAGATGTAGAGTGGATAAAAATGGATGTAGAGTGGATAAAATGGATGTAGAGTGGATAAAATGGATGTAGAGTTCATAAAAATGGATGTAGAGTGGATAAAAATGGATGTAGATTGGATAAAATGGATGTAGAGTTGATAAAATGGATGTAAAGTGGATAAAATGGATGAAGAGTTAATAAAAATGGATGTAGAGTGGAAATAATGGATGTAGAGAGGATAAAATGGATGTAGAGTGGATAAAAATGGATGTAGAGTGGATAAAAATGGATGTAGAGTGGATAAAATGGATGTAGAGTGGATAAAAATGGATGTAGAGAGGATAAAATGGATGTAGAGTGGATAAAATGGATGTACAGTTAATAAAAATGGATGTAGAGTGGAAATAATGGATGTAGAGAGGATAAAATGGATGTAGAGTGGATAAAATGGATGTAGAGTTCATAAAAATGGATGTAGAGTGGATAAAAATGGATGTAGATTGGATAAAATGGATGTAGAGTTGATAAAATGGATGTAAAGTGGATAAAATGGATGTAGAGTTAATAAAAATGGATGTAGAGTGGAAATAATGGATGTAGAGAGGATAAAATGGATGTAGAGCGGATAAAATGGATGTAGAGTTCATAAAAATGGATGTAGAGTGGATAAAAATGGATGTAGATTGGATAAAATGGATGTAGAGTTAATAAAAGTGGATGTAGAGTGGATAAAATGGATGTAGAGTTGATAAAAATGGATGTAGAGTGGATAAAAATGGATGTAGATTGGATAAAATGGATGTAGAGTGGATAAAAATGGATGTAGATTATATAAATTGGATATAGAGTATATAAAATGGATGTAGAGTGGATAAAAATGGATGTCGAGTGGATAAAATGGATGTAGAGTGGATAAAAATGGATGTAGATTGGACAAAATGGATGTAGAGTTAATAAAAATGGATGTAGAGTGGATAAAATGGATGTATAGTGGATAAAAATGGATGTAGAGTAGATAAAATAGATGTAGAGTGGATAAAAATGGATGTAGAGTGGATAAAATGGATGTCGAGTGGATAAAATGGATGTAGAGTGGATAAAAATAGATGTAGAGTGGATAAAAATGGATGTAGAGTGGATAAAATGGATGTAGAGTGCATAAAAATGGATGTTGAGTGGATAAAATGGATGTAGAGTGGATAAAATGGATGTAAAGTGGATAAAAATGGATGTAGAGTTAATAAAAATGGATGTACAGTGGAAATAATGGATGTAGAGAGGATAAAATGGATGTAGAGTGGATAAAATGGATGTAGAGTTCATAAAAATGGATGTAGAGTGGATAAAATGGATGAAGAGTGGATAAAATGGTTGTAGAGTGCATAAAAATGGATGTTGAGGGGATAAAATGGATGTAGAGTGGATAAAATGGATGTACATTTAATAAAAATGGATGTAGAGTGGATAAAAATGGATGTAGAGTGGATAAAATGGATGTAAAGTGGATAAAAATGGATGTCGAGTGGATAAAATGGATGTAGAGTGGAGAAAAATAGATGTAGAGAGGATAAAATGGATGTAGAGTGGATAAAATGGATGTAGAGTTCATAAAAATGGATGTAGAGTGGATAAAAATGGATGTAGATTGGATAAAATGGATGTAGAGTTGATAAAATGGATGTAAAGTGGATAAAATGGATGAAGAGTTAATAAAAATGGATGTAGAGTGGAAATAATGGATGTAGAGAGGATAAAATGGATGTAGAGTGGATAAAAATGGATGTAGAGTGGATAAAAATGGATGTAGAGTGGATAAAATGGATGTAGAGTGGATAAAAATGGATGTAGAGAGGATAAAATGGATGTAGAGTGGATAAAATGGATGTACAGTTAATAAAAATGGATGTAGAGTGGAAATAATGGATGTAGAGAGGATAAAATGGATGTAGAGTTCATAAAAATGGATGTAGAGTGGATAAAAATGGATGTAGATTGGATAAAATGGATGTAGAGTTGATAAAATGGATGTAAAGTGGATAAAATGGATGTAGAGTTAATAAAAATGGATGTAGAGTGGAAATAATGGATGTAGAGAGGATAAAATGGATGTAGAGCGGATAAAATGGATGTAGAGTTCATAAAAATGGATGTAGAGTGGATAAAAATGGATGTAGATTGGATAAAATGGATGTAGAGTTAATAAAAGTGGATGTAGAGTGGATAAAATGGATGTAGAGTTGATAAAAATGGATGTAGAGTGGATAAAAATGGATGTAGATTGGATAAAATGGATGTAGAGTGGATAAAAATGGATGTAGATTATATAAATTGGATGTAGAGTATATAAAATGGATGTAGAGTGGATAAAAATGGATGTCGAGTGGATAAAATGGATGTAGAGTGGATAAAAATGGATGTAGATTGGACAAAATGGATGTAGAGTTAATAAAAATGGATGTAGAGTGGATAAAATGGATGTATAGTGGATAAAAATGGATGTAGAGTAGATAAAATAGATGTAGAGTGGATAAAAATGGATGTAGAGTGGATAAAATGGATGTAGAGTGGATAAAATGGATGTAGAGTTCATAAAAATGGATGTAGAGTGGATAAAAATGGATGTAGATTGGACAAAATGGATGTAGAGTTAATAAAAATGGATGTAGAGTGGATATAATGGATGTAGAGAGGATAAAATGGATGTGGAGTGGATAACAATGGATTTAGAGTGGATAAAATGGATGTAGAGTGGATAAAATGGATGTAGAGTGGATAAAATGGATGTAGAGTTCATAAAAATGGATGTAGAGTGGATAAAAATGGATGTAGATTGGATAAAATGGATGTAGAGTTGATAAAATGGATGTAAAGTGGATAAAATGGATGAAGAGTTAATAAAAATGGATGTAGAGTGGAAATAATGGATGTAGAGAGGATAAAATGGATGTAGAGTGGATAAAAATGGATGTAGAGTGGATAAAAATGGATGTAGAGTGGATAAAATGGATGTAGAGTGGATAAAAATGGATGTAGAGAGGATAAAATGGATGTAGAGTGGATAAAATGGATGTACAGTTAATAAAAATGGATGTAGAGTGGAAATAATGGATGTAGAGAGGATAAAATGGATGTAGAGTTCATAAAAATGGATGTAGAGTGGATAAAAATGGATGTAGACTGGATAAAATGGATGTAGAGTTGATAAAATGGATGTAAAGTGGATAAAATGGATGTAGAGTTAATAAAAATGGATGTAGAGTGGAAATAATGGATGTAGAGAGGATAAAATGGATGTAGAGCGGATAAAATGGATGTAGAGTTCATAAAAATGGATGTAGAGTGGATAAAAATGGATGTAGATTGGATAAAATGGATGTAGAGTTAATAAAAGTGGATGTAGAGTGGATAAAATGGATGTAGAGTTGATAAAAATGGATGTAGAGTGGATAAAAATGGATGTAGATTGGATAAAATGGATGTAGAGTGGATAAAAATGGATGTAGATTATATAAATTGGATGTAGAGTATATAAAATGGATGTAGAGTGGATAAAAATGGATGTCGAGTGGATAAAATGGATGTAGAGTGGATAAAAATGGATGTAGATTGGTCAAAATGGATGTAGAGTTAATAAAAATGGATGTAGAGTGGATAAAATGGATGTATAGTGGATAAAAATGGATGTAGAGTAGATAAAATAGATGTAGAGTGGATAAAAATGGATGTAGAGTGGATAAAATGGATGTAGAGTGGATAAAATGGATGTAGAGTTCATAAAAATGGATGTAGAGTGGATAAAAATGGATGTAGATTGGATAAAATGGATGTAGAGTTGATAAAATGGATGTAAAGTGGATAAAATGGATGAAGAGTTAATAAAAATGGATGTAGAGTGGAAATAATGGATGTAGAGAGGATAAAATGGATGTAGAGTGGATAAAAATGGATGTAGAGTGGATAAAAATGGATGTAGAGTGGATAAAATGGATGTAGAGTGGATAAAAATGGATGTAGAGAGGATAAAATGGATGTAGAGTGGATAAAATGGATGTAGAGTTAATAAAAATGGATGTAGAGTGGAAATAATGGATGTAGAGAGGATAAAATGGATGTAGAGTGGATAAAATGGATGTAGAGTTCATAAAAATGGATGTAGAGTGGATAAAAATGGATGTAGATTGGATAAAATGGATGTAGAGTTGATAAAATGGATGTAAAGTGGATAAAATGGATGTAGAGTTAATAAAAATGGATGTAGAGTGGAAATAATGGATGTAGAGAGGATAAAATGGATGTAGAGCGGATAAAATGGATGTAGAGTTCATAAAAATGGATGTAGAGTGGATAAAAATGGATGTAGATTGGATAAAATGGATGTAGAGTTAATAAAAGTGGATGTAGAGTGGATAAAATGGATGTAGAGTTGATAAAAATGGATGTAGAGTGGATAAAAATGGATGTAGAGTGGATAAAATGGATGTAGAATGGATAAAATGGATGTAAAGTGGATAAAAATGGATGTCGAGTGGATAAAATGGATGTAGAGTGGATAAAAATAGATGTAGAGAGGATAAAATGGAAGTAGAGTGGATAAAAATGGATGTAGAGTGGATAAAAATGGATGTAGAGTGGATAAAATGGATGTAGAGTGGATAAAAATGGATGTAGAGAGGATAAAATGGATGTAGAGTGGATAAAATGGATGTACAGTTAATAAAAATGGATGTAGAGTGGAAATAATGGATGTAGAGAGGATAAAATGGATGTAGAGTGGATAAAATGGATGTAGAGTTCATAAAAATGGATGTAGAGTGGATAAAAATGGATGTAGATTGGATAAAATGGATGTAGAGTTGATAAAATGGATGTAAAGTGGATAAAATGGATGTAGAGTTAATAAAAATGGATGTACAGTGGAAATAATGGATGTAGAGAGGATAAAATGGATGTAGAGTGGATAAAATGGATGAAGAGTGGATAAAATGGTTGTAGAGTGCATAAAAATGGATGTTGAGGGGATAAAATGGATGTAGAGTGGATAAAATGGATGTACATTTAATAAAAATGGATGTAGAGTGGATAAAAATGGATGTAGAGTGGATAAAATGGATGTAAAGTGGATAAAAATGGATGTCGAGTGGATAAAATGGATGTAGAGTGGAGAAAAATAGATGTAGAGAGGATAAAATGGATGTAGAGTGGATAAAATGGATGTAGAGTTCATAAAAATGGATGTAGAGTGGATAAAAATGGATGTAGAGTTGATAAAATGGATGTAAAGTGGATAAAATGGATGAAGAGTTAATAAAAATGGATGTAGAGTGGAAATAATGGATGTAGAGAGGATAAAATGGATGTAGAGTGGATAAAAATGGATGTAGAGTGGATAAAAATGGATGTAGAGTGGATAAAATGGATGTAGAGTGGATAAAAATGGATGTAGAGAGGATAAAATGGATGTAGAGTGGATAAAATGGATGTACAGTTAATAAAAATGGATGTAGAGTGGAAATAATGGATGTAGAGAGGATAAAATGGATGTAGAGTTCATAAAAATGGATGTAGAGTGGATAAAAATGGATGTAGATTGGATAAAATGGATGTAGAGTTGATAAAATGGATGTAAAGTGGATAAAATGGATGTAGAGTTAATAAAAATGGATGTAGAGTGGAAATAATGGATGTAGAGAGGATAAAATGGATGTAGAGCGGATAAAATGGATGTAGAGTTCATAAAAATGGATGTAGAGTGGATAAAAATGGATGTAGATTGGATAAAATGGATGTAGAGTTAATAAAAGTGGATGTAGAGTGGATAAAATGGATGTAGAGTTGATAAAAATGGATGTAGAGTGGATAAAAATGGATGTAGATTGGATAAAATGGATGTAGAGTGGATAAAAATGGATGTAGATTATATAAATTGGATGTAGAGTATATAAAATGGATGTAGAGTGGATAAAAATGGATGTCGAGTGGATAAAATGGATGTAGAGTGGATAAAAATGGATGTAGATTGGACAAAATGGATGTAGAGTTAATAAAAATGGATGTAGAGTGGATAAAATGGATGTATAGTGGATAAAAATGGATGTAGAGTAGATAAAATAGATGTAGAGTGGATAAAAATGGATGTAGAGTGGATAAAATGGATGTAGAGTGGATAAAATGGATGTAGAGTTCATAAAAATGGATGTAGAGTGGATAAAAATGGATGTAGATTGGACAAAATGGATGTAGAGTTAATAAAAATGGATGTAGAGTGGATATAATGGATGTAGAGAGGATAAAATGGATGTGGAGTGGATAACAATGGATTTAGAGTGGATAAAATGGATGTAGAGTGGATAAAATGGATGTAGAGTGGATAAAATGGATGTAGAGTTCATAAAAATGGATGTAGAGTGGATAAAAATGGATGTAGATTGGATAAAATGGATGTAGAGTGGACAAAAATGGATGTAGAGTGGAAATAATGGATGTAGAGAGGATAAAATGGATGTAGAGTGGATAAAATGGATGTACAGTTAATAAAAATGGATGTAGAGTGGAAATAATGGATGTAGAGAGGATAAAATGGATGTAGAGTGGATAATATGGATGTAGAGTTCATAAAAATGGATGTATAGTGGATAAAAATGGATGTAGAGTGGATAAAATGGATGTAGAGTGGATAAAAATGGATGTAGAGAGGATAAAATGGATGTAGAGTGGATACAATGGATGTACAGTTAATAAAAATGGATGTAGAGTGGAAATAATGGATGTAGAGAGGATAAAATGGATGTAGAGTGGATAAAATGGATGTAGAGTTCATAAAAATGGATGTAGAGTTCATAAAAATGGATGTAGAGTGGATAAAAATGGATGTAGATTGGATAAAATGGATGTAGAGTTGATAAAATGGATGTAGGGTTAATAAAAATGGATGTAGAGTGGAAATAATGGATGTAGAGAGGATAAAATGGATGTAGAGCGGATAAAATGGATGTAGAGTTCATAAAAATGGATGTAGAGTTGATAAAAATGGATGTAGATTGGATAAAATGGATGTGGAGTGGATAACAATGGATGTAGAGAGGATATAATGGATGTAGAGAGGATAAAATGGATGTGGAGTGGATAACAATGGATGTAGAGTGGATAAAATGGATGTAGAGTGGATAAAATGGATGTAGAGTGGATAAAATGGTTGTAGAGTGGATAAAATGGATGTAGAGTTGATAAAAATGGATGTAGAGTGGATAAAACGGATGTAGAGTGGATAAAAATGGATGTAGAGTGGATACAATGGTTGTAGAGTGGATAAAAATGGATATAGGGTAGATAAAATGGATGTAGAGTTAATAAAAATGGATGTAGAGTGGATATAATGGATGTAGAGAGGATAAAATGGATGTAGAGTGGATAAAACGGATGTAGAGTGGATAAAAATGGATGTAGAGTTGATAAAATGGATGTAAAGTGGATAAAATGGATGTAGAGTTAATAAAATTGGATGTAGAGTGGATAAAATGGATGTAGAGTTGATAAAAATGGATGTAGAGTGGATAAAAATGGATGTCGGGTGGATAAAATGGATGTAGAGTGGATAAAAATGGATGTAGAGTGGATAAAATGGATGTAGAGTGCATAAAAATGGATGTAGAGTGAATAAAATGGATGTAGAGTGGATAAAATGAATGTACAGTTAATAAAAATGGATGTAGAGTGGATAAAATGGATGTAGAGTGGATAAAATGGTTGTAGAGTGGATAAAATGGATGTAGAGTTGATAAAAATGGATGAAGAGTGGATAAAATGAACGTAGAGTGAATAAACTGGATGTAGAGTTGATAAAAATGGATGTAGAGTGGATATAATTGATGTAGAGAGGATAAAAAGGATGTAGAGTGGATAAAATGGGTGTAAACTGGATAAAAATGGATGTAGAGTTGATAAAATGGATGTAGAGTGGATAAAATAGATGTAGAGGGGATAAAAATGGATGTAGAGTGGACAAAATAGATTTAGAGTGGATAAAAATTGATGTAGAGTGGATAAAATGGATGTAGAGTGGATAAAAATGGATGTAGAGTGGATAAAATGGATGTAGAGAGGATAACATGCATGTAGAGTGGATAAAATGGATGTAGAGTGGATAAAATGGATGTAGAGTTGATAAAAATGGATTTAGAGTGGATATAATGGATGTAGAATAGATAAAAATGGATGTAGTGTGGATAAAAAGGATGTAGAGTGGATAAAATGGATGCAGAGTGGATAAAAATAGATGTAGTGTGGATAAAATGGATGTAGAGTGGATAAAAATGGATGTAGAGTGGATAAAATGGATGTAGAGAGGATAACATGCATGTAGAGTGGATAAAATGGATGTAGAGTGGATAAAATGGATGTAGAGTGGATAAAAATGGATGTAGAGTGGATAAAATGGATGTAGAGTGGATAAAACGGATGTAGAGTGGATAAAAAGGATGTAGAGTGGATAAAATGGATGCAGAGTGGATAAAAATAGATGTAGTGTGGATAAAATGGATGTAGAGTGGATAACAATGGATGTAGAGTGGATAAAATGGATGTAGAGTGGATAAAAATGGATGTAGAGTGGATAAAATGGGTGTAAACTGGATAAAAATGGATGTAGAGTGGATAAAATGGATGTAGAGTGAATAAAATGGGTGTAAAGTGGATAAAAATGGATGTAGAGTGGATAAAAATGGATGTAGAGTGGATAAAATGGATGTAGAGTGGATAAAAATGGATGTAGAGCGGATAAAAATGGATGTAGAGTGGATAAAATGGGTGTAAAATGGATAAAAATGGATGTAGAGTGGATAAAATGGATGTAGAGTGGATAAAATGGATGTAGAGGGGATAAAATGGATGTAGAGTGGATAAAATGGATGTAGAGTTGATAAAAATGGATGTAGAGTGGACAAAATAGATTTAGAGTGGATAAAAATTGATGTAGAGTGGATAAAATGGATGTAGAGTGGATAAAAATGGATGTAGAGTGGATAAAATAGATTTAGAGTGGATAAAAATTGATGTAGAGTGGATAAAATGGATGTAGAGTGGATAAAAATGGATGTAGAGTGGATAAAATGGATGTAGAGTGGATAAAATGGGTGTAAAGTGGATAAAAATGGATGTAGAGTGGATATAATGGATGTAGAATAGATAAAAATGGATGTAGTGTGGATAAAATGGATGTAGAGTGGATAAAAATGGATGTAGAGTGGATAAAATGGATGTAGAGTGGATAAAACGGATGTAGAGTGGATAAAAAGGATGTAGAGTGGATAAAATGGATGCAGAGTGGATAAAAATAGATGTAGTGTGGATAAAATGGATGTAGAGTGGATAAAAATGGATTTAGAGTGGATATAATGGATGTAGAATAGATAAAAATGGATGTAGTGTGGATAAAAAGGATGTAGAGTGGATAAAATGGATGCAGAGTGGATAAAAATAGATGTAGTGTGGATAAAATGGATGTAGAGTGGATAAAAATGGATGTAGAGTGGATAAAATGGATGTAGAGAGGATAACATGCATGTAGAGTGGATAAAATGGATGTAGAGTGGATAAAATGGATGTAGAGTGGATAAAAATGGATGTAGAGTGGATAAAATGGATGTAGAGTGGATAAAACGGATGTAGAGTGGATAAAAAGGATGTAGAGTGGATAAAATGGATGCAGAGTGGATAAAAATAGATGTAGTGTGGATAAAATGGATGTAGAGTGGATAACAATGGATGTAGAGTGGATAAAATGGATGTAGAGTGGATAAAAATGGATGTAGAGTGGATAAAATGGGTGTAAACTGGATAAAAATGGATGTAGAGTGGATAAAATGGATGTAGAGTGAATAAAATGGGTGTAAAGTGGATAAAAATGGATGTAGAGTGGATAAAAATGGATGTAGAGTGGATAAAATGGATGTAGAGTGGATAAAAATGGATGTAGAGCGGATAAAAATGGATGTAGAGTGGATAAAATGGGTGTAAAATGGATAAAAATGGATGTAGAGTGGATAAAATGGATGTAGAGTGGATAAAATGGATGTAGAGGGGATAAAATGGATGTAGAGTGGATAAAATGGATGTAGAGTTGATAAAAATGGATGTAGAGTGGACAAAATAGATTTAGAGTGGATAAAAATTGATGTAGAGTGGATAAAATGGATGTAGAGTGGATAAAAATGGATGTAGAGTGGATAAAATAGATTTAGAGTGGATAAAAATTGATGTAGAGTGGATAAAATGGATGTAGAGTGGATAAAAATGGATGTAGAGTGGATAAAATGGATGTAGAGTGGATAAAATGGGTGTAAAGTGGATAAAAATGGATGTAGAGTGGATATAATGGATGTAGAATAGATAAAAATGGATGTAGTGTGGATAAAATGGATGTAGAGTGGATAAAAATGGATGTAGAGTGGATAAAATGGATGTAGAGTGGATAAAACGGATGTAGAGTGGATAAAAAGGATGTAGAGTGGATAAAATGGATGCAGAGTGGATAAAAATAGATGTAGTGTGGATAAAATGGATGTAGAGTGGATAACAATGGATGTAGAGTGGATAAAATGGATGTAGAGTGGATAAAAATGGATGTAGAGTGGATAAAATGGGTGTAAACTGGATAAAAATGGATGTAGAGTGGATAAAATGGATGTAGAGTGAATAAAATGGGTGTAAAGTGGATAAAAATGGATGTAGAGTGGATAAAATGGATGTAGAGTGGATAAAAATGGATGTAGAGCGGATAAAAATGGATGTAGAGTGGATAAAAATGGATGTAGAGTGGATAAAAATGGATGTAGAGTGGATAAAAATGGATGTTGAGTGGATAAAATGGATGTAGAGTGGATAAAATGGATGTAAAGTCGATAAAAATGGATGTAGAGTGGATAAACTGGATGTAGAGTGCATAAAAATGGATGTAGAGTGGCTAAAATGGATGTAGAGTGGATAAAAATGGATGTAGAGTGGATAAAATGGATGTAGAGTGGATAAAAATGGATGTTGAGTGGATAAAATGGATGTAGAGTGGATAAAATGGATGTAAAGTCGATAAAAATGGATGTAGAGTGGATAAAATGGATGTAGAGTGGCTAAAATGGATGTAGAGTGGATAAAAATGGATGTAGAGTGGATAAAATGGATGTAGAGTGCATAAAAATGGATGTAGAGTGGCTAAAATGGATGTAGAGTGGATAAAAATGGATGTAGAGTGGATAAAATGGATGTAGAGTGGATAAAAATGGATGTAGAGTGGATAAAATGGATGTAAAGTGGATAAAAATGGATGTCGAGTGGATAAAATGGATGTAGAGTGGAGAAAAATAGATGTAGAGAGGATAAAATGGATGTAGAGTGGATAAAATGGATGTAGAGTTCATAAAAATGGATGTAGAGTGGATAAAAATGGATGTAGAGTGGATAAAAATGGATGTAGAGTTGATAAAATGGATGTAAAGTGGATAAAATGGATGAAGAGTTAATAAAAATGGATGTAGAGTGGAAATAATGGATGTAGAGAGGATAAAATGGATGTAGAGTGGATAAAAATGGATGTAGAGTGGATAAAAATGGATGTAGAGTGGATAAAATGGATGTAGAGTGGATAAAAATGGATGTAGAGAGGATAAAATGGATGTAGAGTGGATAAAATGGATGTACAGTTAATAAAAATGGATGTAGAGTGGAAATAATGGATGTAGAGAGGATAAAATGGATGTAGAGTTCATAAAAATGGATGTAGAGTGGATAAAAATGGATGTAGATTGGATAAAATGGATGTAGAGTTGATAAAATGGATGTAAAGTGGATAAAATGGATGTAGAGTTAATAAAAATGGATGTAGAGTGGAAATAATGGATGTAGAGAGGATAAAATGGATGTAGAGCGGATAAAATGGATGTAGAGTTCATAAAAATGGATGTAGAGTGGATAAAAATGGATGTAGATTGGATAAAATGGATGTAGAGTTAATAAAAGTGGATGTAGAGTGGATAAAATGGATGTAGAGTTGATAAAAATGGATGTAGAGTGGATAAAAATGGATGTAGATTGGATAAAATGGATGTAGAGTGGATAAAAATGGATGTAGATTATATAAATTGGATGTAGAGTATATAAAATGGATGTAGAGTGGATAAAAATGGATGTCGAGTGGATAAAATGGATGTAGAGTGGATAAAAATGGATGTAGATTGGACAAAATGGATGTAGAGTTAATAAAAATGGATGTAGAGTGGATAAAATGGATGTATAGTGGATAAAAATGGATGTAGAGTAGATAAAATAGATGTAGAGTGGATAAAAATGGATGTAGAGTGGATAAAATGGATGTAGAGTGGATAAAATGGATGTAGAGTTCATAAAAATGGATGTAGAGTGGATAAAAATGGATGTAGATTGGACAAAATGGATGTAGAGTTAATAAAAATGGATGTAGAGTGGATATAATGGATGTAGAGAGGATAAAATGGATGTGGAGTGGATAACAATGGATTTAGAGTGGATAAAATGGATGTAGAGTGGATAAAATGGATGTAGAGTTCATAAAAATGGATGTAGAGTGGATAAAAATGGATGTAGATTGGATAAAATGGATGTAGAGTGGACAAAAATGGATGTAGAGTGGAAATAATGGATGTAGAGAGGATAAAATGGATGTAGAGTGGATAAAATGGATGTACAGTTAATAAAAATGGATGTAGAGTGGAAATAATGGATGTAGAGAGGATAAAATGGATGTAGAGTGGATAATATGGATGTAGAGTTCATAAAAATGGATGTATAGTGGATAAAAATGGATGTAGAGTGGATAAAATGGATGTAGAGTGGATAAAAATGGATGTAGAGAGGATAAAATGGATGTAGAGTGGATACAATGGATGTACAGTTAATAAAAATGGATGTAGAGTGGAAATAATGGATGTAGAGAGGATAAAATGGATGTAGAGTGGATAAAATGGATGTAGAGTTCATAAAAATGGATGTAGAGTTCATAAAAATGGATGTAGAGTGGATAAAAATGGATGTAGATTGGATAAAATGGATGTAGAGTTGATAAAATGGATGTAGGGTTAATAAAAATGGATGTAGAGTGGAAATAATGGATGTAGAGAGGATAAAATGGATGTAGAGCGGATAAAATGGATGTAGAGTTCATAAAAATGGATGTAGAGTGGATAAAAATGGATGTAGATTGGATAAAATGGATGTGGAGTGGATAACAATGGATGTAGAGAGGATATAATGGATGTAGAGAGGATAAAATGGATGTGGAGTGGATAACAATGGATGTAGAGTGGATAAAATGGATGTAGAGTGGATAAAATGGATGTAGAGTGGATAAAATGGATGTAGAGTGGATAAAATGGATGTAGAGTTGATAAAAATGGATGTAGAGTGGATAAAATGGATGTAGAGTGGATAAAATGGATGTAGAGTGGATACAATGGTTGTAGAGTGGATAAAAATGGATATAGGGTAGATAAAATGGATGTAGAGTTAATAAAAATGGATGTAGAGTGGATATAATGGATGTAGAGAGGATAAAATGGATGTAGAGTGGATAAAACGGATGTAGAGTGGATAAAAATGGATGTAGAGTTGATAAAATGGATGTAAAGTGGATAAAATGGATGTAGATTTAATAAAATTGGATGTAGAGTGGATAAAATGGATGTAGAGTTGATAAAAATGGATGTAGAGTGGATAAAAATGGATGTCGGGTGGATAAAATGGATGTAGAGTGGATAAAAATGGATGTAGAGTGGATAAAATGGATGTAGAGTGCATAAAAATGGATGTAGAGTGAATAAAATGGATGTAGAGTGGATAAAATGAATGTACAGTTAATAAAAATGGATGTAGAGTGGATAAAAATGGATGTAGAGTGGATAAAATGGATGTAGAGTCGATAAAATGGATGTAGAGTGGATAAAAATGGATGTAGAGTGGATAAAATGGATGTAGAGTGCATAAAAATGGATGTTGAGTGGATAAAATGGATGTAGAGTGGATAAAATGGATGTAAAGTGGATAAAAATGGATGTAGAGTGGATAAAATGGATGTAGAGTGGATAAAATGGATGTAGAGTGGATAAAAATGGATGTAGAGTGGATAAAATGGTTGTAGAGTGGATAAAATGGATGTAGAGTTGATAAAAATGGATGTAGAGTGGATAAAAATGGATGTCGGGTGGATAAAATGGATGTAGAGTGGATAAAAATGGATGTAGAGTGGATAAAATGGATGTAGAGTGCATAAAAATGGATGTAGAGTGGATAAAAATGGATGTAGATTGGATAAAATGGATGTAGAGTGGATAAAAATGGATGTAGAGTATATAAATTGGATGTAGAGTATATAAAATGGATGTAGAGTGGATAAAAATGGATTTCGAGTGGATAAAATGGATGTAGAGTGGATAAAAATGGATGTAGAGTGGATAAAATGGATGTGGAGTTGATAAAAATGGATGTAGAGTGGATAAAATGGATGTAGAGTAGATAAAATGGATGTAGAGTTGATAAAATGGATGTAAAGTGGATAAAATGGATGTAGAGTTCATAAAAATGGATGTAGAGTGGATAAAAATGGATGTAGATTGCATGAAATGGATGTAGAGTGGATAAAAATGGATGTAGAGTGGATAAAATGGATGTAGAGTGGATAAAGTGGTTGTAGAGTGGATAAAATGGATGTAGAGTGGATAAAATGGTTGTAGAGTGGATAAAATGGATGTAGAGTTGATAAAAATGGAAGTAGAGTGGATAAAATGGATGTATAGTGGATAAAAATGGATGTAGAGTGGATAAAATGGATGTAGAGTGGATAAAAATGGATGTAGATTGGATAAAATGGATGTAGAGTGGATAAAAATGGATGTAGAGTGGATAAAAATGGATATAGGGTAGATAAAATGGATGTAGAGTTAATAAAAATGGATGTAGAGTGGATATAATGGATGTAGAGAGGATAAAATGGATGTAGAGTGGATAAAACGGATGTAGAGTGGATAAAAATGGATGTAGAGTTGATAAAATGGATGTAAAGTGGATAAAATGGATGTAGAGTTAATAAAATTGGATGTAGAGTGGATAAAATGGATGTAGAGTTGATAAAAATGGATGTAGAGTGGATAAAAATGGATGTCGAGTGGATAAAATGGATGTAGAGTGGATAAAAATGGATGTAGAGTGGATAAAATGGATGTAGAGTGCATAAAAATGGATGTAGAGTGAATAAAATGGATGTAGAGTGGATAAAATGAATGTACAGTTAATAAAAATGGATGTAGAGTGGATAAAAATGGATGTAGAGTGGATAAAATGGATGTAGAGTCGATAAAATGGATGTAGAGTGGATAAAAATGGATGTAGAGTGGATAAAATGGATGTAGAGTGCATAAAAATGGATGTAGAGTGGATAAAAATGGATGTAGAGTATATAAATTGGATGTAGAGTATATAAAATGGATGTAGAGTGGATAAAAATGGATGTCGGGTGGATAAAATGGATGTAGAGTGGATAAAAATGGATGTAGAGTGGATAAAATGGATGTAGAGTGCATAAAAATGGATGTAGAGCGGATAAAATGGATGTAGAGTTCATAAAAATGGATGTAGAGTGGATAAAAATGGATGTAGATTGGATAAAATGGATGTAGAGTTGATAAAATGGATGTAAAGTGGATAAAATGGATGTAGAGTTCATAAAAATGGATGTAGAGTGGATAAAAATGGATGTAGATTGGATAAAATGGATGTGGAGTGGATAACAATGGATGTAGAGAGGATAAAAATGTATATAGGGTAGATAAAGTGGATGTAGAGTTAATAAAAATGGATGTAGAGTGGATATAATGGATGTAGAGAGGATAAAATGGATGTGGAGTGGATAACAATGGATGTAGAGTGGATAAAATGGATGTAGAGTGGATAAAATGGATGTAGAGAGGATAAAATGGATGTAGAGTGGATAAAATGGATGTAGAGTTCATAAAAATGGATGTAGAGTGGATAAAATGGATGTAGAGTGGATAAAATGGATGTAGAGTTGATAAAATGGATGTAAAGTGGATAAAATGGATGTAGAGTTAATAAAATTGGATGTAGAGTGGATAAAATGGATGTAGAGTGGATAAAAATGGATGTAGATTGGATAAAATGGATGTGGAGTGGATAACAATGGATGTAGAGAGGATATAATGGATGTAGAGAGGATAAAATGGATGTGGAGTGGATAACAATGGATGTAGAGTGGATAAAATGGATGTAGAGTGGATAAAATGGATGTAGAGTGGATAAAATGGTCGTAGAGTGGATAAAATGGATGTAGAGTTGATAAAAATGGATGTAGAGTGGATAAAACGGATGTAGAGTGGATAAAAATGGATGTAGAGTGGATACAATGGTTGTAGAGTGGATAAAAATGGATATAGGGTAGATAAAATGGATGTAGAGTTAATAAAAATGGATGTAGAGTGGATATAATGGATGTAGAGAGGATAAAATGGATGTAGAGTGGATAAAACGGATGTAGAGTGGATAAAAATGGATGTAGAGTTGATAAAATGGATGTAAAGTGGATAAAATGGATGTAGAGTTAATAAAATTGGATGTAGAGTGGATAAAATGGATGTAGAGTTGATAAAAATGGATGTAGAGTGGATAAAAATGGATGTCGGGTGGATAAAATGGATGTAGAGTGGATAAAAATGGATGTAGAGTGGATAAAATGGATGTAGGTGCATAAAAATGGATGTAGAGTGAATAAAATGGATGTAGAGTGGATAAAATGAATGTACAGTTAATAAAAATGGATGTAGAGTGGATAAAAATGGATGTAGAGTGGATAAAATGGATATAGAGTGGATAAAATGGATGTAGAGTGGATAAAAATGGATGTAGAGTGGATAAAATGGATATAGAGTGGATAAAAATGGATGTAGAGTATATAAATTGGATGTAGAGTATATAAAATGGATGTAGAGTTGATAAAAATGGATGTAGAGTGGATAAAAATGGATGTAGAGTATATAAATTGGATGTAGAGTATATAAAATGGATGTAGAGTGGATAAAAATGGATGTCGGGTGGATAAAATGGATGTAGAGTGGATAAAAATGGATGTAGAGTGGATAAAATGGATGTAGAGTGCATAAAAATGGATGTAGAGCGGATAAAATGGATGTAGAGTTCATAAAAATGGATGTAGAGTGGATAAAAATGGATGTAGATTGGATAAAATGGATGTAGAGTTGATAAAATGGATGTAAAGTGGATAAAATGGATGTAGAGTTCATAAAAATGGATGTAGAGTGGATAAAAATGGATGTAGATTGGATAAAATGGATGTGGAGTGGATAACAATGGATGTAGAGAGGATAAAAATGTATATAGGGTATATAAAATGGATGTAGAGTTAATAAAAATGGATGTAGAGTGGATATAATGGATGTAGAGAGGATAAAATGGATGTGGAGTGGATAACAATGGATGTAGAGTGGATAAAATGGATGTAGAGTGGATAAAATGGATGTAGAGGGATAAAATGGATGTAGAGTGGATAAAATGGATGTAGAGTTCATAAAAATGGATGTAGAGGGGATAAAAATGGATGTAGATTGGATAAAATGGATGTAGAGTTAATAAAATTGGATGTAGAGTGGATAAAATGGATGTAGAGTTGATAAAAATGGATGTAGAGTGGATAAAAATGGATGTCGGGTGGATAAAATGGATGTAGAGTGGATAAAAATGGATGTAGAGTGGATAAAATGGATGTAGAGTGCATAAAAATGGATGTAGAGCGGATAAAATGGATGTAGAGTTCATAAAAATGGATGTAGAGTGGATAAAAATGGATGTAGATTGGATAAAATGGATGTAGAGTGGATAAAAATGGATGTAGATTATATAAATTGGATGTAGAGTATATAAAATGGATGTAGAGTGGATAAAAATGGATGTCGAGTGGATAAAATGGATGTAGAGTGGATAAAAATGGATGTAGAGTGGACAAAATGGATGTAGAGTTAATAAAAATGGATGTAGAGTGGATAAAATGGATGTATAGTGGATAAAAATGGATGTAGAGTAGATAAAATAGATGTAGAGTGGATAAAAATGGATGTAGAGTGGATAAAATGGATGTAGAGTGGATAAAATGGATGTAGAGTTCATAAAAATGGATGTAGAGTGGATAAAAATGGATGTAGATTGGATAAAATGGATGTAGAGTTGATAAAATGGATGTAAAGTGGATAAAATGGATGAAGAGTTAATAAAAATGGATGTAGAGTGGAAATAATGGATGTAGAGAGGATAAAATGGATGTAGAGTGGATAAAAATGGATGTAGAGTGGATAAAAATGGATGTAGAGTGGATAAAATGGATGTAGAGTGGATAAAAATGGATGTAGAGAGGATAAAATGGATGTAGAGTGGATAAAATGGATGTACAGTTAATAAAAATGGATGTAGAGTGGAAATAATGGATGTAGAGAGGATAAAATGGATGTAGAGTGGATAAAATGGATGTAGAGTTCATAAAAATGGATGTAGAGTGGACAAAAATGGATGTAGATTGGATAAAATGAATGTAGAGTTGATAAAATGGATGTAAAGTGGATAAAATGGATGTAGAGTTAATAAAAATGGATGTAGAGTGGAAATAATGGATGTAGAGAGGATAAAATGGATGTAGAGCGGATAAAATGGATGTAGAGTTCATAAAAATGGATGTAGAGTGGATAAAAATGGATGTAGATTGGATAAAATGGATGTAGAGTGGATAAAATGGATGTAGAGTTGATAAAATGGATGTAAAGTGGATAAAATGGATGTAGAGTTCATAAAAATGGATGTAGAGTGGATAAAAATGGATGTAGATTGGATAAAATGGATGTGGAGTGGATAAAAATGGATGTAGAGTGGATAAAATGGATATAGAGTGGATAAAAATGGATGTAGAGTATATAAATTGGATGTAGAGTATATAAAATGGATGTAGAGTTGATAAAAATGGATGTAGAGTGGATAAAAATGGATGTAGAGTATATAAATTGGATGTAGAGTATATAAAATGGATGTAGAGTGGATAAAAATGGATGTCGGGTGGATAAAATGGATGTAGAGTGGATAAAAATGGATGTAGAGTGGATAAAATGGATGTAGAGTGCATAAAAATGGATGTAGAGCGGATAAAATGGATGTAGAGTTCATAAAAATGGATGTAGAGTGGATAAAAATGGATGTAGATTGGATAAAATGGATGTAGAGTTGATAAAATGGATGTAAAGTGGATAAAATGGATGTAGAGTTCATAAAAATGGATGTAGAGTGGATAAAAATGGATGTAGATTGGATAAAATGGATGTGGAGTGGATAACAATGGATGTAGAGAGGATAAAAATGTATATAGGGTATATAAAATGGATGTAGAGTTAATAAAAATGGATGTAGAGTGGATATAATGGATGTAGAGAGGATAAAATGGATGTAGAGTTAATAAAAATGGATGTAGAGTGGATAAAATGGATGTATAGTGGATAAAAATGGATGTAGAGTAGATAAAATAGATGTAGAGTGGATAAAAATGGATGTAGAGTGGATAAAATGGATGTAGAGTGGATAAAATGGATGTAGAGTTCATAAAAATGGATGTAGAGTGGATAAAAATGGATGTAGATTGGATAAAATGGATGTAGAGTTGATAAAATGGATGTAAAGTGGATAAAATGGATGAAGAGTTAATAAAAATGGATGTAGAGTGGAAATAATGGATGTAGAGAGGATAAAATGGATGTAGAGTGGATAAAAATGGATGTAGAGTGGATAAAAATGGATGTAGAGTGGATAAAATGGATGTAGAGTGGATAAAAATGGATGTAGAGAGGATAAAATGGATGTAGAGTGGATAAAATGGATGTACAGTTAATAAAAATGGATGTAGAGTGGAAATAATGGATGTAGAGAGGATAAAATGGATGTAGAGTGGATAAAATGGATGTAGAGTTCATAAAAATGGATGTAGAGTGGATAAAAATGGATGTAGATTGGATAAAATGAATGTAGAGTTGATAAAATGGATGTAAAGTGGATAAAATGGATGTAGAGTTAATAAAAATGGATGTAGAGTGGAAATAATGGATGTAGAGAGGATAAAATGGATGTAGAGCGGATAAAATGGATGTAGAGTTCATAAAAATGGATGTAGAGTGGATAAAAATGGATGTAGATTGGATAAAATGGATGTAGAGTTAATAAAAGTGGATGTAGAGTGGATAAAATGGATGTAGAGTTGATAAAAATGGATGTAGAGTGGACAAAAATGGATGTAGATTGGATAAAATGGATGTAGAGTGGATAAAAATGGATGTAGATTATATAAATTGGATGTAGAGTATATAAAATGGATGTAGAGTGGATAAAAATGGATGTCGAGTGGATAAAATGGATGTAGAGTGGATAAAAATAGATGTAGAGTGGATAAAAATGGATGTAGAGTGGATAAAATGGATGTAGAGTGCATAAAAATGGATGTTGAGTGGATAAAATGGATGTAGAGTGGATAAAATGTATGTACATTTAATAAAAATGGATGTAGAGTGGATAAAAATGGATGTAGAGTGGATAAAATGGATGTAGAGTGGATAAAATGGATGTAGAGTTAATAAAAGTGGATGTAGAGTGGATAAAATGGATGTAGAGTTGATAAAAATGGATGTAGAGTGGATAAAATGGATGTAGAGTGGATAAAATGGATGTAGAGTTGATAAAATGGATGTAAAGTGGATAAAATGGATGCAGAGTTAATAAAATTGGATGTAGAGTGGATAAAAATGGATGTAGATTGGATAAAATGGATGTAGAGTTAATAAAAGTGGATGTAGAGTGGATAAAATGGATGTAGAGTTGATAAAAATGGATGTAGAGTGGATAAAATGGATGTAGATTGGATAAAATGGATGTAGAGTTAATAAAATTGGATGTAGAGTGGATAAAATGGATGTAGAGTTGATAAAAATGGATGTAGAGTGGATAAAAATGGATGTCGGGTGGATAAAATGGATGTAGAGTGGATAAAAATGGATGTAGAGTGGATAAAATGGATGTAGAGTTAATAAAATTGGATGTAGAGTGGATAAAATGGATGTAGAGTGGATAAAATGGATGTAGAGTGGATAAAATGGATGTAGAGAGGATAAAATGGATGTAGAGTGGATAAAATGGATGTAGAGTTCATAAAAATGGATGTAGAGTGGATAAAAATGGATGTAGATTGGATAAAATGGATGTAGAGTTAATAAAATTGGATGTAGAGTGGATAAAATGGATGTAGAGTTGATAAAAATGGATGTAGAGTGGATAAAAATGGATGTCGGGTGGATAAAATGGATGTAGAGTGGATAAAAATGGATGTAGAGTGGATAAAATGGATGTAGAGTGCATAAAAATGGATGTAGAGCGGATAAAATGGATGTAGAGTTCATAAAAATGGATGTAGAGTGGATAAAAATGGATGTAGATTGGATAAAATGGATGTAGAGTTAATAAAAGTGGATGTAGAGTGGATAAAATGGATGTAGAGTTGATAAAAATGGATGTAGAGTGGATAAAAATGGATGTAGATTGGATAAAATGGATGTAGAGTGGATAAAAATGGATGTAGATTATATAAATTGGATGTAGAGTATATAAAATGGATGTAGAGTGGATAAAAATGGATGTCGAGTGGATAAAATGGATGTAGAGTGGATAAAAATGGATGTAGATTGGACAAAATGGATGTAGAGTTAATAAAAATGGATGTAGAGTGGATAAAATGGATGTATAGTGGATAAAAATGGATGTAGAGTAGATAAAATAGATGTAGAGTGGATAAAAATGGATGTAGAGTGGATAAAATGGATGTAGAGTGGATAAAATGGATGTAGAGTTCATAAAAATGGATGTAGAGTGGATAAAAATGGATGTAGATTGGACAAAATGGATGTAGAGTTAATAAAAATGGATGTAGAGTGGATATAATGGATGTAGATTGGATAAAATGGATGTAGATTGGATAAAATGGATGTAGAGTTAATAAAAGTGGATGTAGAGTGGATAAAATGGATGTAGAGTTGATAAAAATGGATGTAGAGTGGATAAAAATGGATGTAGAGTGGATAAAATGGATGTAGAATGGATAAAATGGATGTAAAGTGGATAAAAATGGATGTCGAGTGGATAAAATGGATGTAGAGTGGATAAAAATAGATGTAGAGAGAATAAAATGGAAGTAGAGTGGATAAAAATGGATGTAGAGTGGATAAAAATGGATGTAGAGTGGATAAAATGGATGTAGAGTGGATAAAAATGGATGTAGAGAGGATAAAATGGATGTAGAGTGGATAAAATGGATGTACAGTTAATAAAAATGGATGTAGAGTGGAAATAATGGATGTAGAGAGGATAAAATGTATGTAGAGTGGATAAAATGGATGTAGAGTTCATAAAAATGGATGTAGAGTGGATAAAAATGGATGTAGATTGGATAAAATGGATGTAGAGTTGATAAAATGGATGTAAAGTGGATAAAATGGATGTAGAGTTAATAAAAATGGATGTACAGTGGAAATAATGGATGTAGAGAGGATAAAATGGATGTAGAGTGGATAAAATGGATGTAGAGTTCATAAAAATGGATGTAGAGTGGATAAAATGGATGAAGAGTGGATAAAATGGTTGTAGAGTGCATAAAAATGGATGTTGAGGGGATAAAATGGATGTAGAGTGGATAAAATGGATGTACATTTAATAAAAATGGATGTAGAGTGGATAAAAATGGATGTAGAGTGGATAAAATGGATGTAGAGTTGATAAAAATGGATGTAGAGTGGATAAAATGGATGTAGAGTGGATAAAAATAGATGTAGAGAGGATAAAATGGATGTAGAGTGGATAAAATGGATGTAGAGTTCATAAAAATGGATGTAGAGTGGATAAAAATGGATGTAGATTGGATAAAATGGATGTAGAGTTGATAAAATGGATGTAAAGTGGATAAAATGGATGAAGAGTTAATAAAAATGGATGTAGAGTGGAAATAATGGATGTAGAGAGGATAAAATGGATGTAGAGTGGATAAAAATGGATGTAGAGTGGATAAAAATGGATGTAGAGTGGATAAAATGGATGTAGAGTGGATAAAAATGGATGTAGAGAGGATAAAATGGATGTAGAGTGGATAAAATGGATGTACAGTTAATAAAAATGGATGTAGAGTGGAAATAATGGATGTAGAGAGGATAAAATGGATGTAGAGTTCATAAAAATGGATGTAGAGTGGATAAAAATGGATGTAGATTGGATAAAATGGATGTAGAGTTGATAAAATGGATGTAAAGTGGATAAAATGGATGTAGAGTTAATAAAAATGGATGTAGAGTGGAAATAATGGATGTAGAGAGGATAAAATGGATGTAGAGCGGATAAAATGGATGTAGAGTTCATAAAAATGGATGTAGAGTGGATAAAAATGGATGTAGATTGGATAAAATGGATGTAGAGTTAATAAAAGTGGATGTAGAGTGGATAAAATGGATGTAGAGTTGATAAAAATGGATGTAGAGTGGATAAAAATGGATGTAGATTGGATAAAATGGATGTAGAGTGGATAAAAATGGATGTAGATTATATAAATTGGATGTAGAGTATATAAAATGGATGTAGAGTGGATAAAAATGGATGTCGAGTGGATAAAATGGATGTAGAGTGGATAAAAATGGATGTAGATTGGACAAAATGGATGTAGAGTTAATAAAAATGGATGTAGAGTGGATAAAATGGATGTATAGTGGATAAAAATGGATGTAGAGTAGATAAAATAGATGTAGAGTGGATAAAAATGGATGTAGAGTGGATAAAATGGATGTAGAGTGGATAAAATGGATGTAGAGTTCATAAAAATGGATGTAGAGTGGATAAAAATGGATGTAGATTGGACAAAATGGATGTATAGTTAATAAAAATGGATGTAGAGTGGATATAATGGATGTAGAGAGGATAAAATGGATGTGGAGTGGATAACAATGGATTTAGAGTGGATAAAATGGATGTAGAGTGGATAAAATGGATGTAGAGTGGATAAAATGGATGTAGAGTTCATAAAAATGGATGTAGAGTGGATAAAAATGGATGTAGATTGGATAAAATGGATGTAGAGTGGACAAAAATGGATGTAGAGTGGAAATAATGGATGTAGAGAGGATAAAATGGATGTAGAGTGGATAAAATGGATGTAGAGTTGATAAAAATGGATGTAGAGTGGATAAAAATGGATGTCGAGTGGATAAAATGGATGTAGAGTGGATAAAAATGGATGTAGATTGGACAAAATGGATGTAGAGTTAATAAAAATGGATGTAGAGTGGATAAAATGGATGTATAGTGGATAAAAATGGATGTAGAGTAGATAAAATAGATGTAGAGTGGATAAAAATGGATGTAGAGTGGATAAAATGGATGTAGAGTGGATAAAATGGATGTAGAGTTCATAAAAATGGATGTAGAGTGGATAAAAATGGATGTAGATTGGACAAAATGGATGTAGAGTTAATAAAAATGGATGTAGAGTGGATATAATGGATGTAGATTGGATAAAATGGATGTAGATTGGATAAAATGGATGTAGAGTTAATAAAAGTGGATGTAGAGTGGATAAAATGGATGTAGAGTTGATAAAAATGGATGTAGAGTGGATAAAAATGGATGTAGAGTGGATAAAATGGATGTAGAATGGATAAAATGGATGTAAAGTGGATAAAAATGGATGTCGAGTGGATAAAATGGATGTAGAGTGGATAAAAATAGATGTAGAGAGGATAAAATGGAAGTAGAGTGGATAAAAATGGATGTAGAGAGGATAAAAATGGATGTAGAGTGGATAAAATGGATGTAGAGTGGATAAAAATGGATGTAGAGAGGATAAAATGGATGTAGAGTGGATAAAATGGATGTACAGTTAATAAAAATGGATGTAGAGTGGAAATAATGGATGTAGAGAGGATAAAATGTATGTAGAGTGGATAAAATGGATGTAGAGTTCATAAAAATGGATGTAGAGTGGATAAAAATGGATGTAGATTGGATAAAATGGATGTAGAGTTGATAAAATGGATGTAAAGTGGATAAAATGGATGTAGAGTTAATAAAAATGGATGTACAGTGGAAATAATGGATGTAGAGAGGATAAAATGGATGTAGAGTGGATAAAATGGATGTAGAGTTCATAAAAATGGATGTAGAGTGGATAAAATGGATGAAGAGTGGATAAAATGGTTGTAGAGTGCATAAAAATGGATGTTGAGGGGATAAAATGGATGTAGAGTGGATAAAATGGATGTACATTTAATAAAAATGGATGTAGAGTGGATAAAAATGGATGTAGAGTGGATAAAATGGATGTAAAGTGGATAAAAATGGATGTCGAGTGGATAAAATGGATGTAGAGTGGAGAAAAATAGATGTAGAGAGGATAAAATGGATGTAGAGTGGATAAAATGGATGTAGAGTTCATAAAAATGGATGTAGAGTGGATAAAAATGGATGTAGATTGGATAAAATGGATGTAGAGTTGATAAAATGGATGTAAAGTGGATAAAATGGATGAAGAGTTAATAAAAATGGATGTAGAGTGGAAATAATGGATGTAGAGAGGATAAAATGGATGTAGAGTGGATAAAAATGGATGTAGAGTGGATAAAAATGGATGTAGAGTGGATAAAATGGATGTAGAGTGGATAAAAATGGATGTAGAGAGGATAAAATGGATGTAGAGTGGATAAAATGGATGTACAGTTAATAAAAATGGATGTAGAGTGGAAATAATGGATGTAGAGAGGATAAAATGGATGTAGAGTTCATAAAAATGGATGTAGAGTGGATAAAAATGGATGTAGATTGGATAAATGGATGTAGAGTTGATAAAATGGATGTAAAGTGGATAAAATGGATGTAGAGTTAATAAAAATGGATGTAGAGTGGAAATAATGGATGTAGAGAGGATAAAATGGATGTAGAGCGGATAAAATGGATGTAGAGTTCATAAAAATGGATGTAGAGTGGATAAAAATGGATGTAGATTGGATAAAATGGATGTAGAGTTAATAAAAGTGGATGTAGAGTGGATAAAATGGATGTAGAGTTGATAAAAATGGATGTAGAGTGGATAAAAATGGATGTAGATTGGATAAAATGAATGTAGAGTGGATAAAAATGGATGTAGATTATATAAATTGGATGTAGAGTATATAAAATGGATGTAGAGTGGATAAAAATGGATGTCGAGTGGATAAAATGGATGTAGAGTGGATAAAAATGGATGTAGATTGGACAAAATGGATGTAGAGTTAATAAAAATGGATGTAGAGTGGATAAAATGGATGTATAGTGGATAAAAATGGATGTAGAGTAGATAAAATAGATGTAGAGTGGATAAAAATGGATGTAGAGTGGATAAAATGGATGTAGAGTGGATAAAATGGATGTAGAGTTCATAAAAATGGATGTAGAGTGGATAAAAATGGATGTAGATTGGACAAAATGGATGTAGAGTTAATAAAAATGGATGTAGAGTGGATATAATGGATGTAGAGAGGATAAAATGGATGTGGAGTGGATAACAATGGATTTAGAGTGGATAAAATGGATGTAGAGTGGATAAAATGGATGTAGAGTGGATAAAATGGATGTAGAGTTCATAAAAATGGATGTAGAGTGGATAAAAATGGATGTAGATTGGATAAAATGGATGTAGAGTGGACAAAAATGGATGTAGAGTGGAAATAATGGATGTAGAGAGGATAAAATGGATGTAGAGTGGATAAAATGGATGTACAGTTAATAAAAATGGATGTAGAGTGGAAATAATGGATGTAGAGAGGATAAAATGGATGTAGAGTGGATAATATGGATGTAGAGTTCATAAAAATGGATGTATAGTGGATAAAAATGGATGTAGAGTGGATAAAATGGATGTAGAGTGGATAAAAATGGATGTAGAGAGGATAAAATGGATGTAGAGTGGATACAATGGATGTACAGTTAATAAAAATGGATGTAGAGTGGAAATAATGGATGTAGAGAGGATAAAATGGATGTAGAGTGGATAAAATGGATGTTGAGTTCATAAAAATGGATGTAGAGTGGATAAAATGGATGAAGAGTGGATAAAATGGTTGTAGAGTGCATAAAAATGGATGTTGAGGGGATAAAATGGATGTAGAGTGGATAAAATGGATGTACATTTAATAAAAATGGATGTAGAGTGGATAAAAATGGATGTAGAGTGGATAAAATGGATGTAAAGTGGATAAAAATGGATGTCGAGTGGATAAAATGGATGTAGAGTGGAGAAAAATAGATGTAGAGAGGATAAAATGGATGTAGAGTGGATAAAATGGATGTAGAGTTCATAAAAATGGATGTAGAGTGGATAAAAATGGATGTAGATTGGATAAAATGGATGTAGAGTTGATAAAATGGATGTAAAGTGGATAAAATGGATGAAGAGTTAATAAAAATGGATGTAGAGTGGAAATAATGGATGTAGAGAGGATAAAATGGATGTAGAGTGGATAAAAATGGATGTAGAGTGGATAAAAATGGATGTAGAGTGGATAAAATGGATGTAGAGTGGATAAAAATGGATGTAGAGAGGATAAAATGGATGTAGAGTGGATAAAATGGATGTACAGTTAATAAAAATGGATGTAGAGTGGAAATAATGGATGTAGAGAGGATAAAATGGATGTAGAGTTCATAAAAATGGATGTAGAGTGGATAAAAATGGATGTAGATTGGATAAAATGGATGTAGAGTTGATAAAATGGATGTAAAGTGGATAAAATGGATGTAGAGTTAATAAAAATGGATGTAGAGTGGAAATAATGGATGTAGAGAGGATAAAATGGATGTAGAGTGGATAAAATGGATGTAGAGTTCATAAAAATGGATGTAGAGTGGATAAAAATGGATGTAGATTGGATAAAATGGATGTAGAGTTAATAAAAGTGGATGTAGAGTGGATAAAATGGATGTAGAGTTGATAAAAATGGATGTAGAGTGGATAAAAATGGATGTAGATTGGATAAAATGGATGTAGAGTGGATAAAAATGGATGTAGATTATATAAATTGGATGTAGAGTATATAAAATGGATGTAGAGTGGATAAAAATGGATGTCGAGTGGATAAAATGGATGTAGAGTGGATAAAAATGGATGTAGATTGGACAAAATGGATGTAGAGTTAATAAAAATGGATGTAGAGTGGATAAAATGGATGTATAGTGGATAAAAATGGATGTAGAGTAGATAAAATAGATGTAGAGTGGATAAAAATGGATGTAGAGTGGATAAAATGGATGTAGAGTGGATAAAATGGATGTAGAGTTCATAAAAATGGATGTAGAGTGGATAAAAATGGATGTAGATTGGACAAAATGGATGTAGAGTTAATAAAAATGGATGTAGAGTGGATATAATGGATGTAGAGAGGATAAAATGGATGTGGAGTGGATAACAATGGATTTAGAGTGGATAAAATGGATGTAGAGTGGATAAAATGGATGTAGAGTGGATAAAATGGATGTAGAGTTCATAAAAATGGATGTAGAGTGGATAAAAATGGATGTAGATTGGATAAAATGGATGTAGAGTGGACAAAAATGGATGTCGAGTGGAAATAATGGATGTAGAGAGGATAAAATGGATGTAGAGTGGATAAAATGGATGTACAGTTAATAAAAATGGATGTAGAGTGGAAATAATGGATGTAGAGAGGATAAAATGGATGTAGAGTGGATAATATGGATGTAGAGTTCATAAAAATGGATGTATAGTGGATAAAAATGGATGTAGAGTGGATAAAATGGATGTAGAGTGGATAAAAATGGATGTAGAGAGGATAAAATGGATGTAGAGTGGATACAATGGATGTACAGTTAATAAAAATGGATGTAGAGTGGAAATAATGGATGTAGAGAGGATAAAATGGATGTAGAGTGGATAAAATGGATGTAGAGTTCATAAAAATGGATGTAGAGTTCATAAAAATGGATGTAGAGTGGATAAAAATGGATGTAGATTGGATAAAATGGATGTAGAGTTGATAAAATGGATGTAGGGTTAATAAAAATGGATGTAGAGTGGAAATAATGGATGTAGAGAGGATAAAATGGATGTAGAGCGGATAAAATGGATGTAGAGTTCATAAAAATGGATGTAGAGTGGATAAAAATGGATGTAGATTGGATAAAATGGATGTGGAGTGGATAACAATGGATGTAGAGTGGATATAATGGATGTAGAGAGGATAAAATGGATGTGGAGTGGATAACAATGGATGTAGAGTGGATAAAATGGATGTAGAGTGGATAAAATGGATGTAGAGTGGATAAAATGGTTGTAGAGTGGATAAAATGGATGTAGAGTTGATAAAAATGGATGTAGAGTGGATAAAACGGATGTAGAGTGGATAAAAATGGATGTAGAGTGGATACAATGGTTGTAGAGTGGATAAAAATGGATATAGGGTAGATAAAATGGATGTAGAGTTAATAAAAATGGATGTAGAGTGGATATAATGGATGTAGAGAGGATAAAATGGATGTAGAGTGGATAAAACGGATGTAGAGTGGATAAAAATGGATGTAGAGTTGATAAAATGGATGTAAAGTGGATAAAATGGATGTAGAGTTAATAAAATTGGATGTAGAGTGGATAAAATGGATGTAGAGTTGATAAAAATGGATGTAGAGTGGATAAAAATGGATGTCGGGTGGATAAAATGGATGTAGAGTGGATAAAAATGGATGTAGAGTGGATAAAATGGATGTAGAGTGCATAAAAATGGATGTAGAGTGAATAAAATGGATGTAGAGTGGATAAAATGTATGTACAGTTAATAAAAATGGATGTAGAGTGGATAAAAATGGATGTAGAGTGGATAAAATGGATGTAGAGTCGATAAAATGGATGTAGAGTGGATAAAAATGGATGTAGAGTGGATAAAATGGATGTAGAGTGCATAAAAATGGATGTTGAGTGGATAAAATGGATGTAGAGTGGATAAAATGGATGTAAAGTGGATAAAAATGGATGTAGAGTGGATAAAATGGATGTAGAGTGGATAAAATGGATGTAGAGTGGATAAAAATGGATGTAGAGTGGATAAAATGGTTGTAGAGTGGATAAAATGGATGTAGAGTTGATAAAAATGGATGTAGAGTGGATAAAACGGATGTAGAGTGGATAAAAATGGATGTAGAGTGGATACAATGGTTGTAGAGTGGATAAAATGGATGTAGAGTTCATAAAAATGGATGTAGAGTGGATAAAATGGATGAAGAGTGGATAAAATGGTTGTAGAGTGCATAAAAATGGATGTTGAGGGGATAAAATGGATGTAGAGTGGATAAAATGGATGTACATTTAATAAAAATGGATGTAGAGTGGATAAAAATGGATGTAGAGTGGATAAAATGGATGTAAAGTGGATAAAAATGGATGTCGAGTGGATAAAATGGATGTAGAGTGGAGAAAAATAGATGTAGAGAGGATAAAATGGATGTAGAGTGGATAAAATGGATGTAGAGTTAATAAAAATGGATGTAGAGTGGATATAATGGATGTAGAGTTGATAAAAATGGATGTAGAGTGGATAAAAATGGATGTAGATTGGATAAAATGGATGTAGAGTGGATAAAAATGGATGTAGAGTATATAAATTGGATGTAGAGTATATAAAATGGATGTAGAGTGGATAAAAATGGATTTCGAGTGGATAAAATGGATGTAGAGTGGATAAAAATGGATGTAGAGTGGATAAAATGGATGTGGAGTTGATAAAAATGGATGTAGAGTGGATAAAATGGATGTAGAGTAGATAAAATGGATGTAGAGTGGATAAAATGGATGTAGAGTTGATAAAATGGATGTAAAGTGGATAAAATGGATGTAGAGTTCATAAAAATGGATGTAGAGTGGATAAAAATGGATGTAGATTGCATGAAATGGATGTAGAGTGGATAAAAATGGATGTAGAGTGGATAAAATGGATGTAGAGTGGATAAAGTGGTTGTAGAGTGGATAAAATGGATGTAGAGTGGATAAAATGGATGTAGAGTGGATAAAAATGGATGTAGAGTGGATAAAATGGATGTAGAGTGGATAAAATGGTTGTAGAGTGGATAAAATGGATGTAGAGTTGATAAAAATGGAAGTAGAGTGGATAAAATGGATGTATAGTGGATAAAAATGGATGTAGAGTGGATAAAATGGATGTAGAGTGGATAAAAATGGATGTAGATTGGATAAAATGGATGTAGAGTGGATAAAAATGGATGTAGAGTGGATAAAAATGGATATAGGGTAGATAAAATGGATGTAGAGTTAATAAAAATGGATGTAGAGTGGATATAATGGATGTAGAGAGGATAAAATGGATGTAGAGTGGATAAAACGGATGTAGAGTGGATAAAAATGGATGTAGAGTTGATAAAATGGATGTAAAGTGGATAAAATGGATGTAGAGTTAATAAAATTGGATGTAGAGTGTATAAAATGGATGTAGAGTTGATAAAAATGGATGTAGAGTGGATAAAAATGGATGTCGAGTGGATAAAATGGATGTAGAGTGGATAAAAATGGATGTAGAGTGGATAAAATGGATGTAGAGTGCATAAAAATGGATGTAGAGTGAATAAAATGGATGTAGAGTGGATAAAATGAATGTACAGTTAATAAAAATGGATGTAGAGTGGATAAAAATGGATGTAGAGTGGATAAAATGGATGTAGAGTCGATAAAATGGATGTAGAGTGGATAAAAATGGATGTAGAGTGGATAAAATGGATGTAGAGTGCATAAAAATGGATGTAGAGTGGATAAAAATGGATGTAGAGTATATAAATTGGATGTAGAGTATATAAAATGGATGTAGAGTGGATAAAAATGGATGTCGGGTGGATAAAATGGATGTAGAGTGGATAAAAATGGATGTAGAGTGGATAAAATGGATGTAGTGTGCATAAAAATGGATGTAGAGCGGATAAAATGGATGTAGAGTTCATAAAAATGGATGTAGAGTGGATAAAAATGGATGTAGATTGGATAAAATGGATGTAGAGTTGATAAAATGGATGTAAAGTGGATAAAATGGATGTAGAGTTCATAAAAATGGATGTAGAGTGGATAAAAATGGATGTAGATTGGATAAAATGGATGTGGAGTGGATAACAATGGATGTAGAGAGGATAAAAATGTATATAGGGTAGATAAAATGGATGTAGAGTTAATAAAAATGGATGTAGAGTGGATATAATGGATGTAGAGAGGATAAAATGGATGTAGAGTGGATAAAATGGATGTAGAGTTCATAAAAATGGATGTAGAGTGGATAAAATGGATGTAGAGTGGATAAAATGGATGTAGAGTTGATAAAATGGATGTAAAGTGGATAAAATGGATGTAGAGTTAATAAAATTGGATGTAGAGTGGATAAAATGGATGTAGAGTGGATAAAAATGGATGTAGATTGGATAAAATGGATGTGGAGTGGATAACAATGGATGTAGAGAGGATATAATGGATGTAGAGAGGATAAAATGGATGTGGAGTGGATAACAATGGATGTAGAGTGGATAAAATGGATGTAGAGTGGATAAAATGGATGTAGAGTGGATAAAATGGTTGTAGAGTGGATAAAATGGATGTAGAGTTGATAAAAATGGATGTAGAGTGGATAAAACGGATGTAGAGTGGATAAAAATGGATGTAGAGTGGATACAATGGTTGTAGAGTGGATAAAAATGGATATAGGGTAGATAAAATGGATGTAGAGTTAATAAAAATGGATGTAGAGTGGATATAATGGATGTAGAGAGGATAAAATGGATGTAGAGTGGATAAAATGGATGTAGAGTGGATAAAAATGGATGTAGAGTTGATAAAATGGATGTAAAGTGAATAAAATGGATGTAGAGTTAATAAAATTGGATGTAGAGTGGATAAAATGGATGTAGAGTTGATAAAAATGGATGTAGAGTGGATAAAAATGGATGTCGGGTGGATAAAATGGATGTAGAGTGGATAAAAATGGATGTAGAGTGGATAAAATGGATGTAGGTGCATAAAAATGGATGTAGAGTGAATAAAATGGATGTAGAGTGGATAAAATGAATGTACAGTTAATAAAAATGGATGTAGAGTGGATAAAAATGGATGTAGAGTGGATAAAATGGATGTAGAGTCGATAAAATGGATGTAGAGTGGATAAAAATGGATGTAGAGTGGATAAAATGGATGTAGAGTGGATAAAAATGGATGTAGAGTATATAAATTGGATGTAGAGTATATAAAATGGATGTAGAGTTGATAAAAATGGATGTAGAGTGGATAAAAATGGATGTAGAGTATATAAATTGGATGTAGAGTATATAAAATGGATGTAGAGTGGATAAAAATGGATGTCGGGTGGATAAAATGGATGTAGAGTGGATAAAAATGGATGTAGAGTGGATAAAATGGATGTAGAGTGCATAAAAATAGATGTCGGGTGGATAAAATGGATGTAGAGTGGATAAAAATGGATGTAGAGTGGATAAAATGGATGTAGAGTGCATAAAAATGGATGTAGAGCGGATAAAATGGATGTAGAGTTCATAAAAATGGATGTAGAGTGGATAAAAATGGATGTAGATTGGATAAAATGGATGTAGAGTTGATAAAATGGATGTAAAGTGGATAAAATGGATGTAGAGTTCATAAAAATGGATGTAGAGTGGATAAAAATGGATGTAGATTGGATAAAATGAATGTACAGTTAATAAAAATGGATGTAGAGTGGATAAAAATGGATGTAGAGTGGATAAAATTGATGTAGAGTCGATAAAATGGATGTAGAGTGGATAAAAATGGATGTAGAGTGGATAAAATGGATGTAGAGTGCATAAAAATGGATGTAGAGTGGATAAAAATGGATGTAGAGTATATAAATTGGATGTAGAGTATATAAAATGGATGTAGAGTGGATAAAAATGGATGTCGGGTGGATAAAATGGATGTAGAGTGGATAAAAATGGATGTAGAGTGGATAAAATGGATGTAGTGTGCATAAAAATGGATGTAGAGCGGATAAAATGGATGTAGAGTTCATAAAAATGGATGTAGAGTGGATAAAAATGGATGTAGATTGGATAAAATGGATGTAGAGTTGATAAAATGGATGTAAAGTGGATAAAATGGATGTAGAGTTCATAAAAATGGATGTAGAGTGGATAAAAATGGATGTAGATTGGATAAAATGGATGTGGAGTGGATAACAATGGATGTAGAGAGGATAAAAATGTATATAGGGTAGATAAAATGGATGTAGAGTTAATAAAAATGGATGTAGAGTGGATATAATGGATGTAGAGAGGATAAAATGGATGTGGAGTGGATAACAATGGATGTAGAGTGGATAAAATGGATGTAGAGTGGATAAAATGGATGTAGAGAGGATAAAATGGATGTAGAGTGGATAAAATGGATGTAGAGTTCATAAAAATGGATGTAGAGTGGATAAAATGGATGTAGAGTGGATAAAATGGATGTAGAGTTGATAAAATGGATGTAAAGTGGATAAAATGGATGTAGAGTTAATAAAATTGGATGTAGAGTGGATAAAATGGATGTAGAGTGGATAAAAATGGATGTAGATTGGATAAAATGGATGTGGAGTGGATAACAATGGATGTAGAGAGGATATAATGGATGTAGAGAGGATAAAATGGATGTGGAGTGGATAACAATGGATGTAGAGTGGATAAAATGGATGTAGAGTGGATAAAATGGATGTAGAGTGGATAAAATGGTTGTAGAGTGGATAAAATGGATGTAGAGTTGATAAAAATGGATGTAGAGTGGATAAAACGGATGTAGAGTGGATAAAAATGGATGTAGAGTGGATACAATGGTTGTAGAGTGGATAAAAATGGATATAGGGTAGATAAAATGGATGTAGAGTTAATAAAAATGGATGTAGAGTGGATATAATGGATGTAGAGAGGATAAAATGGATGTAGAGTGGATAAAATGGATGTAGAGTGGATAAAAATGGATGTAGAGTTGATAAAATGGATGTAAAGTGAATAAAATGGATGTAGAGTTAATAAAATTGGATGTAGAGTGGATAAAATGGATGTAGAGTTGATAAAAATGGATGTAGAGTGGATAAAAATGGATGTAGATTGGATAAAATGGATGTAGAGTGGATAAAAATGGATGTAGAGTGGATAAAATGGATGTAGGTGCATAAAAATGGATGTAGAGTGAATAAAATGGATGTAGAGTGGATAAAATGAATGTACAGTTAATAAAAATGGATGTAGAGTGGATAAAAATGGATGTAGAGTGGATAAAATGGATGTAGAGTCGATAAAATGGATGTAGAGTGGATAAAAATGGATGTAGAGTGGATAAAATGGATGTAGAGTGGATAAAAATGGATGTAGAGTATATAAATTGGATGTAGAGTATATAAAATGGATGTAGAGTTGATAAAAATGGATGTAGAGTGGATAAAAATGGATGTAGAGTATATAAATTGGATGTAGAGTATATAAAATGGATGTAGAGTGGATAAAAATGGATGTCGGGTGGATAAAATGGATGTAGAGTGGATAAAAATGGATGTAGAGTGGATAAAATGGATGTAGAGTGCATAAAAATGGATGTAGAGCGGATAAAATGGATGTAGAGTTCATAAAAATGGATGTAGAGTGGATAAAAATGGATGTAGATTGGATAAAATGGATGTAGAGTTGATAAAATGGATGTAAAGTGGATAAAATGGATGTAGAGTTCATAAAAATGGATGTAGAGTGGATAAAAATGGATGTAGATTGGATAAAATGGATGTGGAGTGGATAACAATGGATGTAGAGAGGATAAAAATGTATACAGGGTGTCCCGTAACTACCCTAAAATCGGTAAATGAGGGGTAGCTGGGGTGATTCTGAACAAGTTTTTCCTGAAAAATAATGTTGTAACCCCTCTCGTTTTTGAGTTATTAACGAAACGGCTAGGCCAATCCCAGCGCGTATCGGGCGCCCGCTCGAAACGAGAGTGTGGTCTCTGGATCGTGCTCGACCGCGAGCTTGAACAAGTGCATCGCGTGGGTATCGAGGGAAGCGTACGGCAAATGTCACATCGCCTTCAAATAAACTAATTCTCGTTGAATAACTGTGTCCGATGCTCTTACCCGTTATTCAATAGGAACGAAGATTGTAGTATTTGTGGAAAAAATGTTTCTCTTAACAGCACGTTTTGAGGTGGATAAATTATCGTTAGAATAATTTATAATAACTAACGTTAGAAAAGCCTTGTTAAACTCACCCATTCGTCCACGAATCACCCTGCCTCGACGAAAGTAGGTCATTGGCACTAGGTCACAGTGCCGATTTTGCCCTTCCTAAGAATCTCGAGAGCCTCGACAGCTGATTTTACGGCCGGGTCTGTGAACACACTTGGCACTGACACACACAGTAGGAACGGCACTTGCCTAATTTATGGCAGGGCGCACGGTTAATCGCAGGTACGCGAACACCCCCGAGAGTCGAGCGGCGATCGGGTCACTTTACCGAACGCGCATTTCACCGCACGAGCACTGTTACCGATATTCCGTAATAAAATAATTATGTTTGAACGTGATTGAACCTACGTAAGAGATGTTGGTGGCCCTGAAAAGGGCCCATTGTTGTTATGCCAAAATTGCCAAGTTTAGTTCGACGTACCCTCGTCGCACTTGCATGCACACATCGGAGCACCGGTGGACGTTGCGCTGCACTTCTCCCAATGTTTCTCGATTAAGAAACGTAACAAATATCCTGTAATACTCCGCGTTAGTTCGTTGCTGTATGGTACCCGTTCGGTTTGAAAAAAGATTCTGCCAGCTCTAGCGTTTCTTGGGTCTTGCTTAGAAGGACGTTCGTTAGGGAAGGGATATTTTTACAATAGTACAACGTAGTGGCTCGCACATTTGGAGTCAATTCAGCCAAAAAATACCGGTGCGCTCGGGGCAGCCGCATGGTCTTCGTCACTACGAACGCGCTAGCGAAGACGCAGGGCAAGGAGTGCCATAAATTTCACTACCGTCCATACCGTGCTGTAAAGGGAAAGTCTGCTATTTTGTGAAACACGTGCATCGGCTTAAAACTGCATCGGCAGCGTACACGCAACGTAAACCTTTAATATTTTCTTACGATTCTTTCCGCGAAGACGGAACAGTACCCACACCTTGGAAGATGATCAATTTAATATTGTATTGTATTAGCGAAGACACTGTTTGATACGTATTTCGAGACAGACATCGTTATGTTTATCAACATTTTGGTCGTCTGGAACAGGTCCCCCTGATCGGGCCCATGTACCGCGGCACGCTTTGCTGCTGGCGTTCCCGTAAACAATCGGTTGCCGCGCGCGTGCGATAATCATAACAAGATCGAAATCAGAGATTCTTAGGGAGCCGACTGTTTAAGAGTTTAAGCATTTCGACACGCCGCAAACAGTGTCTTCGCGCTTGTACTTTTATTCACGCCATGCACTCGACACTAAACATCCCACAACATTAAGTTTATAATATTACAAATGACACGGGAAAGCGTGTATGCGTCGCAAGCAGTGTCTTCGCAATACAATACAATACTAAATTGATAATTTTGGGAATTGTATGTACTGTTCCTTCTTTGCGGGAAGAATCGTAAGAAAATATTAAAGGATTATGTTGCGTGTACGCTGTCGATGTAGTTTTAAGGCGATGCACGTATTTCGTAAAATAGCCACACTTTCCCTTTACGACAGGGTATGGACGGTAGTGAAACTTATGGCACTCCTTGCCCTGCGTCTTCGCTAGCGCGTTCGTAGTGACGAAGACCATGCGACCGCCCCGAGCGCACGGGTATTTTTTGGCTGAATTGACTCCAAATGTGCGAGCCACTACGTTGTACTATTGTAAAAATATCCCTTCCCTAACGAACGTCCTTCTAAGCAAGACCCACGAAACGCTAGAGCTGGCAGAATCGTTTTTCAAACCGAACGGGTACCATACAGCAACGAACTAACGCGGAGTATTACAGGATATTTGTTACGTTTCTTAATCGAGAAACATTGGAAGAAGTGCAGCGCAACGTCTGCCGGTGCTCCGAGACGTGCATGCAAGCGCCAGGAGGGTACGTCGAGCTGATCTTGGCAATTTTGGCAATAACAACAATGGGCCCTTTTCAGAGCCACCAACATCTCTTACGTAGGTTCAATCACGTTCAAACATAATTATTTTATTACGGAATATCGGTAACAGTGCTCGTGCGGTGAAATGCGCGTTCGGTAAAGTGACCCGACGGCCGCTCGACTCTCGGGGGTGTTCGCGTACCTGCGATTAGCCGTGCGCCCTGCCATAAATTAGGCAAGTGCCGTTCCTACTGTGTGTGTCAGTGTCAAGTGAGTTCACAGACCCGGCCGTAAAATCAGCTGTCGAGGCTCTCGAGATTCTTAGGAAGGGCAAAATCGGCACTGTGACCTAGTGCCAATGACCTACTTTCGTCGAGGCAGGGTGATTCGTGGACGAATGGGTGAGTTTAACAAGGCTTTTCTAACGTTAGTTATTATAAATTATTCTAACGATAATTTATCCACCTCAAAACGTGCTGTTAAGAGAAACATTTTTTCCACAAATACTACAATCTTCGTTCCTATTGAATAACGGGTAAGAGCATCGGACACAGTTATTCAACGAGTATTAGTTTATTTGAAGGCGATGTGACTTTTGCCGTACGCTTCCTTCGATATCCACGCGATACACTTGTTCAAGCTCGCGGTCGAGCACGATCCAGAGACCACACTCTCGTTTCGAGCGCGCGCCCGATACGCGCTGGGATTGGCCTAGCCGTTTCGTTAATAACTCAAAAACGAGAGGGGTTACAACATTATTTTTACAGAAAAACTTGTTCAGAATCACCCCAGCTACCCCTCATTTACCGATTTTAGGGTAGTTACGGGACACCCTGTATAGGGTAGATAAAATGGATGTAGAGTTAATAAAAATGGATGTAGAGTGGATATAATGGATGTAGAGAGGATAAAATGGATGTGGAGTGGATAACAATGGATGTAGAGTGGATAAAATGGATGTAGAGTGGATAAAATGGATGTAGAGAGGATAAAATGGATGTAGAGTGGATAAAATGGATGTAGAGTTCATAAAAATGGATGTAGAGTGGATAAAAATGGATGTAGATTGGATAAAATGGATGTAGAGTTAATAAAATTGGATGTAGAGTGGATAAAATGGATGTAGAGTTGATAAAAATGGATGTAGAGTGGATAAAAATGGATGTCGGGTGGATAAAATGGATGTAGAGTGGATAAAAATGGATGTAGAGTGGATAAAATGGATGTAGAGTGCATAAAAATGGATGTAGAGCGGATAAAATGGATGTAGAGTTCATAAAAATGGATGTAGAGTGGATAAAAATGGATGTAGATTGGATAAAATGGATGTAGAGTGGATAAAAATGGATGTAGATTATATAAATTGGATGTAGAGTATATAAAATGGATGTAGAGTGGATAAAAATGGATGTCGAGTGGATAAAATGGATGTAGAGTGGATAAAAATGGATGTAGATTGGACAAAATGGATGTAGAGTTAATAAAAATGGATGTAGAGTGGATAAAATGGATGTATAGTGGATAAAAATGGATGTAGAGTAGATAAAATAGATGTAGAGTGGATAAAAATGGATGTAGAGTGGATAAAATGGATGTAGAGTGGATAAAATGGATGTAGAGTTCATAAAAATGGATGTAGAGTGGATAAAAATGGATGTAGATTGGATAAAATGGATGTAGAGTTGATAAAATGGATGTAAAGTGGATAAAATGGATGAAGAGTTAATAAAAATGGATGTAGAGTGGAAATAATGGATGTAGAGAGGATAAAATGGATGTAGAGTGGATAAAAATGGATGTAGAGTGGATAAAAATGGATGTAGAGTGGATAAAATGGATGTAGAGTGGATAAAAATGGATGTAGAGAGGATAAAATGGATGTAGAGTGGATAAAATGGATGTACAGTTAATAAAAATGGATGTAGAGTGGAAATAATGGATGTAGAGAGGATAAAATGGATGTAGAGTGGATAAAATGGATGTAGAGTTCATAAAAATAGATGTAGAGTGGACAAAAATGGATGTAGATTGGATAAAATGGATGTAGAGTTGATAAAATGGATGTAAAGTGGATAAAATGGATGTAGAGTTAATAAAAATGGATGTAGAGTGGAAATAATGGATGTAGAGAGGATAAAATGGATGTAGAGCGGATAAAATGGATGTAGAGTTCATAAAAATGGATGTAGAGTGGATAAAAATGGATGTAGATTGGATAAAATGGATGTAGAGTTAATAAAAGTGGATGTAGAGTGGATAAAATGGATGTAGAGTTGATAAAAATGGATGTAGAGTGGACAAAAATGGATGTAGATTGGATAAAATGGATGTAGAGTGGATAAAAATGGATGTAGATTATATAAATTGGATGTAGAGTATATAAAATGGATGTAGAGTGGATAAAAATGGATGTCGAGTGGATAAAATGGATGTAGAGTGGATAAAAATGGATGTAGAGTGGACAAAATGGATGTAGAGTTAATAAAAATGGATGTAGAGTGGATAAAATGGATGTATAGTGGATAAAAATGGATGTAGAGTAGATAAAATAGATGTAGAGTGGATAAAAATGGATGTAGAGAGGATAAAATGGATGTCGAGTGGATAAAATGGATGTAGAGTGGATAAAAATAGATGTAGAGTGGATAAAAATGGATGTAGAGTGGATAAAATGGATGTAGAGTGCATAAAAATGGATGTTGAGTGGATAAAATGGATGTAGAGTGGATAAAATGTATGTACATTTAATAAAAATGGATGTAGAGTGGATAAAAATGGATGTAGAGTGGATAAAAATGGATGTAGATTGGATAAAATGGATGTAGAGTTAATAAAAGTGGATGTAGAGTGGATAAAATGGATGTAGAGTTGATAAAAATGGATGTAGAGTGGATAAAATGGATGTAGAGTGGATAAAATGGATGTAGAGTTGATAAAATGGATGTAAAGTGGATAAAATGGATGTAGAGTTAATAAAATTGGATGTAGAGTGGATAAAAATGGATGTAGATTGGATAAAATGGATGTAGAGTTAATAAAAGTGGATGTAGAGTGGATAAAATGGATGTAGAGTTGATAAAAATGGATGTAGAGTGGATAAAATGGATGTAGATTGGATAAAATGGATGTAGAGTTAATAAAATTGGATGTAGAGTGGATAAAATGGATGTAGAGTTGATAAAAATGGATGTAGAGTGGATAAAAATGGATGTCGGGTGGATAAAATGGATGTAGAGTGGATAAAAATGGATGTAGAGTGGATAAAATGGATGTAGAGTTAATAAAATTGGATGTAGAGTGGATAAAATGGATGTAGAGTGGATAAAATGGATGTAGAGAGGATAAAATGGATGTAGAGTGGATAAAATGGATGTAGAGTTCATAAAAATGGATGTAGAGTGGATAAAAATGGATGTAGATTGGATAAAATGGATGTAGAGTTAATAAAATTGGATGTAGAGTGGATAAAATGGATGTAGAGTTGATAAAAATGGATGTAGAGTGGATAAAAATGGATGTCGGGTGGATAAAATGGATGTAGAGTGGATAAAAATGGATGTAGAGTGGATAAAATGGATGTAGAGTGCATAAAAATGGATGTAGAGCGGATAAAATGGATGTAGAGTTCATAAAAATGGATGTAGAGTGGATAAAAATGGATGTAGATTGGATAAAATGGATGTAGAGTTAATAAAAGTGGATGTAGAGTGGATAAAATGGATGTAGAGTTGATAAAAATGGATGTAGAGTGGATAAAAATGGATGTAGATTGGATAAAATGGATGTAGAGTGGATAAAAATGGATGTAGATTATATAAATTGGATGTAGAGTATATAAAATGGATGTAGAGTGGATAAAAATGGATGTCGAGTGGATAAAATGGATGTAGAGTGGATAAAAATGGATGTAGATTGGACAAAATGGATGTAGAGTTAATAAAAATGGATGTAGAGTGGATAAAATGGATGTATAGTGGATAAAAATGGATGTAGAGTAGATAAAATAGATGTAGAGTGGATAAAAATGGATGTAGAGTGGATAAAATGGATGTAGAGTGGATAAAATGGATGTAGAGTTCATAAAAATGGATGTAGAGTGGATAAAAATGGATGTAGATTGGATAAAATGGATGTAGAGTTAATAAAAGTGGATGTAGAGTGGATAAAATGGATGTAGAGTTGATAAAAATGGATGTAGAGTGGATAAAAATGGATGTAGATTGGATAAAATGGATGTAGAGTGGATAAAAATGGATGTAGATTATATAAATTGGATGTAGAGTATATAAAATGGATGTAGAGTGGATAAAAATGGATGTCGAGTGGATAAAATGGATGTAGAGTGGATAAAAATGGATGTAGATTGGACAAAATGGATGTAGAGTTAATAAAAATGGATGTAGAGTGGATAAAATGGATGTATAGTGGATAAAAATGGATGTAGAGTAGATAAAATAGATGTAGAGTGGATAAAAATGGATGTAGAGTGGATAAAATGGATGTCGAGTGGATAAAATGGATGTAGAGTGGATAAAAATAGATGTAGAGTGGATAAAAATGGATGTAGAGTGGATAAAATGGATGTAGAGTGCATAAAAATGGATGTTGAGTGGATAAAATGGATGTAGAGTGGATAAAATGGATGTAAAGTGGATAAAAATGGATGTAGAGTGGATAAAATGGATGTAGAGTGGATAAAATGGATGTAGAGTGGATAAAAATGGATGTAGAGTGGATAAAATGGATGTAGAGTGTATAAAAATGGATGTTGAGTGGATAAAATGGATGTAGAGTGGATAAAATGGATGTAAAGTGGATAAAAATGGATGTAGAGTGGATAAAATGGATGTAGAGTGGATAAAATGGATGTAGAGTTGATAAAATGGATGTAAAGTGGATAAAATGGATGTAGAGTTAATAAAATTGGATGTAGAGTGGATAAAATGGATGTAGAGTGGATAAAAATGGATGTAAAGTATATAAATTGGATGTAGAGTATATAAAATGGATGTAGAGTGGATAAAAATGGATGTCGAGTGGATAAAATGGATGTAGAGTGGATAAAAATGGATGTAGATAGGATAAAATGGATGTAGAGTTAATAAAAATGGATGTAGAGTGGATAAAATGGATGTAGAGTGGATAAAAATAGATGTAGAGTGGATAAAAATGGATGTAGAGTGGATAAAATGGATGTAGAGTGCATAAAAATGGATGTTGAGTGGATAAAATGGATGTAGAGTGGATAAAATGTATGTACATTTAATAAAAATGGATGTAGAGTGGATAAAAATGGATGTAGAGTGGATAAAAATGGATGTAGATTGGATAAAATGGATGTAGAGTTAATAAAAGTGGATGTAGAGTGGATAAAATGGATGTAGAGTTGATAAAAATGGATGTAGAGTGGATAAAATGGATGTAGAGTGGATAAAATGGATGTAGAGTTGATAAAATGGATGTAAAGTGGATAAAATGGATGTAGAGTTAATAAAATTGGATGTAGAGTGGATAAAAATGGATGTAGATTGGATAAAATGGATGTAGAGTTAATAAAAGTGGATGTAGAGTGGATAAAATGGATGTAGAGTTGATAAAAATGGATGTAGAGTGGATAAAATGGATGTAGAGTGGATAAAATGGATGTAGAGTGGATAAAATGGATGTAGAGAGGATAAAATGGATGTAGAGTGGATAAAATGGATGTAGAGTTCATAAAAATGGATGTAGAGTGGATAAAAATGGATGTAGATTGGATAAAATGGATGTAGAGTTAATAAAATTGGATGTAGAGTGGATAAAATGGATGTAGAGTTGATAAAAATGGATGTAGAGTGGATAAAAATAGATGTAGAGTGGATAAAAATGGATGTAGAGTGGATAAAATGGATGTAGAGTGCATAAAAATGGATGTTGAGTGGATAAAATGGATGTAGAGTGGATAAAATGTATGTACATTTAATAAAAATGGATGTAGAGTGGATAAAAATGGATGTAGAGTGGATAAAAATGGATGTAGATTGGATAAAATGGATGTAGAGTTAATAAAAGTGGATGTAGAGTGGATAAAATGGATGTAGAGTTCATAAAAATGGATGTAGAGTGGATAAAAATGGATGTAGATTGGATAAAATGGATGTAGAGTTAATAAAATTGGATGTAGAGTGGATAAAATGGATGTAGAGTTGATAAAAATGGATGTAGAGTGGATAAAAATGGATGTCGGGTGGATAAAAATGGATGTAGATTGGATAAAATGGATGTAGAGTTAATAAAATTGGATGTAGAGTGGATAAAATGGATGTAGAGTGGATAAAATGGATGTAGAGTGGATAAAATGGATGTAGAGAGGATAAAATGGATGTAGAGTGGATAAAATGGATGTAGAGTTCATAAAAATGGATGTAGAGTGGATAAAAATGGATGTAGATTGGATAAAATGGATGTAGAGTTAATAAAATTGGATGTAGAGTGGATAAAATGGATGTAGAGTGGATAAAAATGGATGTAGAGAGGATAAAATGGATGTAGAGTGGATAAAATGGATGTACAGTTAATAAAAATGGATGTAGAGTGGAAATAATGGATGTAGAGAGGATAAAATGGATGTAGAGTGGATAAAATGGATGTAGAGTTCATAAAAATGGATGTAGAGTGGATAAAAATGGATGTAGATTGGATAAAATGGATGTAGAGTTGATAAAATGGATGTAAAGTGGATAAAATGGATGTAGAGTTAATAAAAATGGATGTAGAGTGGAAATAATGGATGTAGAGAGGATAAAATGGATGTAGAGCGGATAAAATGGATGTAGAGTTCATAAAAATGGATGTTGAGTGGATAAAATGGATGTAGAGTGGATAAAATGGATGTAAAGTGGATAAAAATGGATGTAGAGTGGATAAAATGGATGTAGAGTGGATAAAATGGATGTAGAGTTGAAAAAATGGATGTAAAGTGGATAAAATGGATGTAGAGTTAATAAAATTGGATGTAGAGTGGATAAAATGGATGTAGAGTGGATAAAAATGGATGTAAAGTATATAAATTGGATGTAGAGTATATAAAATGGATGTAGAGTGGATAAAAATGGATGTCGAGTGGATAAAATGGATGTAGAGTGGATAAAAATGGATGTAGATAGGATAAAATGGATGTAGAGTTAATAAAAATGGATGTAGAGTGGATAAAATGGATGTAGAGTGGATAAAAATAGATGTAGAGTGGATAAAAATGGATGTAGAGTGGATAAAATGGATGTAGAGTGCATAAAAATGGATGTTGAGTGGATAAAATGGATGTAGAGTGGATAAAATGTATGTACATTTAATAAAAATGGATGTAGAGTGGATAAAAATGGATGTAGAGTGGATAAAAATGGATGTAGATTGGATAAAATGGATGTAGAGTTAATAAAAGTGGATGTAGAGTGGATAAAATGGATGTAGAGTTGATAAAAATGGATGTAGAGTGGATAAAATGGATGTAGAGTGGATAAAATGGATGTAGAGTTGATAAAATGGATGTAAAGTGGATAAAATGGATGTAGAGTTAATAAAATTGGATGTAGAGTGGATAAAAATGGATGTAGATTGGATAAAATGGATGTAGAGTTAATAAAAGTGGATGTAGAGTGGATAAAATGGATGTAGAGTTGATAAAAATGGATGTAGAGTGGATAAAATGGATGTAGAGTGGATAAAATGGATGTAGAGTGGATAAAATGGATGTAGAGAGGATAAAATGGATGTAGAGTGGATAAAATGGATGTAGAGTTCATAAAAATGGATGTAGAGTGGATAAAAATGGATGTAGATTGGATAAAATGGATGTAGAGTTAATAAAATTGGATGTAGAGTGGATAAAATGGATGTAGAGTTGATAAAAATGGATGTAGAGTGGATAAAAATGGATGTAGAGTGGATAAAATGGATGTAGAGTGCATAAAAATGGATGTTGAGTGGATAAAATGGATGTAGAGTGGATAAAATGTATGTACATTTAATAAAAATGGATGTAGAGTGGATAAAAATGGATGTAGAGTGGATAAAAATGGATGTAGATTGGATAAAATGGATGTAGAGTTAATAAAAGTGGATGTAGAGTGGATAAAATGGATGTAGAGTTCATAAAAATGGATGTAGAGTGGATAAAAATGGATGTAGATTGGATAAAATGGATGTAGAGTTAATAAAATTGGATGTAGAGTGGATAAAATGGATGTAGAGTTGATAAAAATGGATGTAGAGTGGATAAAAATGGATGTCGGGTGGATAAAAATGGATGTAGATTGGATAAAATGGATGTAGAGTTAATAAAATTGGATGTAGAGTGGATAAAATGGATGTAGAGTGGATAAAATGGATGTAGAGTGGATAAAATGGATGTAGAGAGGATAAAATGGATGTAGAGTGGATAAAATGGATGTAGAGTTCATAAAAATGGATGTAGAGTGGATAAAAATGGATGTAGATTGGATAAAATGGATGTAGAGTTAATAAAATTGGATGTAGAGTGGATAAAATGGATGTAGAGTTGATAAAAATGGATGTAGAGTGGATAAAAATCGATGTCGGGTGGATAAAATGGATGTAGAGTGGATAAAAATGGATGTAGAGTGGATAAAATGGATGTAGAGTGCATAAAAATGGATGTAGAGCGGATAAAATGGATGTAGAGTTCATAAAAATGGATGTAGAGTGGATAAAAATGGATGTAGATTGGATAAAATGGATGTAGAGTTAATAAAAGTGGATGTAGAGTGGATAAAATGGATGTAGAGTTGATAAAAATGGATGTAGAGTGGATAAAAATGGATGTAGATTGGATAAAATGGATGTAGAGTGGATAAAAATGGATGTAGATTATATAAATTGGATGTAGAGTATATAAAATGGATGTAGAGTGGATAAAAATGGATGTCGAGTGGATAAAATGGATGTAGAGTGGATAAAAATGGATGTAGATTGGACAAAATGGATGTAGAGTTAATAAAAATGGATGTAGAGTGGATAAAATGGATGTATAGTGGATAAAAATGGATGTAGAGTAGATAAAATAGATGTAGAGTGGATAAAAATGGATGTAGAGTGGATAAAATGGTTGTAGAGTGGATAAAATGGATGTAGAGTTCATAAAAATGGATGTAGAGTGGATAAAAATGGATGTAGATTGGATAAAATGGATGTAGAGTTGATAAAATGGATGTAAAGTGGATAAAATGGATGAAGAGTTAATAAAAATGGATGTAGAGTGGAAATAATGGATGTAGAGAGGATAAAATGGATGTAGAGTGGATAAAATGGATGTAGAGTGGATAAAAATGGATGTAGAGAGGATAAAATGGATGTAGAGTGGATAAAAATGGATGTAGAGAGGATAAAATGGATGTAGAGTGGATAAAATGGATGTACAGTTAATAAAAATGGATGTAGAGTGGAAATAATGGATGTAGAGAGGATAAAATGGATGTAGAGTGGATAAAATGGATGTAGAGTTCATAAAAATGGATGTAGAGTGGATAAAAATGGATGTAGATTGGATAAAATGGATGTAGAGTTGATAAAATGGATGTAAAGTGGATAAAATGGATGTAGAGTTAATAAAAATGGATGTAGAGTGGAAATAATGGATGTAGAGAGGATAAAATGGATGTAGAGCGGATAAAATGGATGTAGAGTTCATAAAAATGGATGTAGAGTGGATAAAAATGGATGTAGATTGGATAAAATGGATGTAGAGTTAATAAAAGTGGATGTAGAGTGGATAAAATGGATGTAGAGTTGATAAAAATGGATGTAGAGTGGATAAAAATGGATGTAGATTGGATAAAATGGATGTAGAGTGGATAAAAATGGATGTAGATTATATAAATTGGATGTAGAGTATATAAAATGGATGTAGAGTGGATAAAAATGGATGTCGAGTGGATAAAATGGATGTAGAGTGGATAAAAATGGATGTAGATTGGACAAAATGGATGTAGAGTTAATAAAAATGGATGTAGAGTGGATAAAATGGATGTATAGTGGATAAAAATGGATGTAGAGTAGATAAAATAGATGTAGAGTGGATAAAAATGGATGTAGAGTGGATAAAATGGATGTCGAGTGGATAAAATGGATGTAGAGTGGATAAAAATAGATGTAGAGTGGATAAAAATGGATGTAGAGTGGATAAAATGGATGTAGAGTGCATAAAAATGGATGTTGAGTGGATAAAATGGATGTAGAGTGGATAAAATGGATGTAAAGTGGATAAAAATGGATGTAGAGTGGATAAAATGGATGTAGAGTGGATAAAATGGATGTAGAGTGGATAAAAATGGATGTAGAGTGGATAAAATGGATGTAGAGTGTATAAAAATGGATGTTGAGTGGATAAAATGGATGTAGAGTGGATAAAATGGATGTAAAGTGGATAAAAATGGATGTAGAGTGGATAAAATGGATGTAGAGTGGATAAAATGGATGTAGAGTTGATAAAATGGATGTAAAGTGGATAAAATGGATGTAGAGTTAATAAAATTGGATGTAGAGTGGATAAAATGGATGTAGAGTGGATAAAAATGGATGTAAAGTATATAAATTGGATGTAGAGTATATAAAATGGATGTAGAGTGGATAAAAATGGATGTCGAGTGGATAAAATGGATGTAGAGTGGATAAAAATGGATGTAGATAGGATAAAATGGATGTAGAGTTAATAAAAATGGATGTAGAGTGGATAAAATGGATGTAGAGTGGATAAAATGGATGTAGAGTTGATAAAAATGGATGTAGAGTGGATAAAAATGGATGTAGATTGGATAAAATGGATGTAGAGTGGATAAAAATGGATGTAGAGTATATAAATTGGATGTAGAGTATATAAAATGGATGTAGAGTTGATAAAAATGGATGTAGAGTGGATAAAAATGGATGTAGAGTATATAAATTGGATGTAGAGTATATAAAATGGATGTAGAGTGGATAAAAATGGATGTAGAGTGGATAAAATGGATGTAGAGTGGATAAAAATGGATGTAGAGTGGATAAAATGGATGTAGAGTGTATAAAATGGATGTAGAGTGAATAAAATGGATGTAGAGTGGATAAAATGGATGTAGAGTGGATAAAATGGATGTAGAGTTGATAAAATGGATGTAAAGTGGATAAAATGGATGTAGAGTTAATAAAAATGGATGTAGAGTGGATAAAATGGATGTAGAGTGGATAAAATGGATGTAGAGTGGATAAAAATGGATGTAGAGTGGATAAAATGGATGTCGAGTGGATAAAAATGGATGTAGATTGGATAAAATGGATGTAGAGTGGATAAAAATGGATGTAGAGTATATAAATTGGATGTAGAGTATATAAAATGGATGTAGAGTTGATAAAAATGGATGTAGAGTGGATAAAAATGGATGTAGAGTATATAAATTGGATGTAGAGTATATAAAATGGATGTAGAGTGGATAAAAATGGATGTCGAGTAGATAAAATGGATGTAGAGTGGATAAAAATGGATGTAGATTGGATAAAATTGATGTAGAGTTAATAAAAATGGATGTAGAGTGGATAAAATGGATGTAGAGTTGATAAAAATGGATGTAGAGTGGATAAAAATGGATGTAGATTGGATAAAATGGATGTAGAGTGGATAAAAATGGATGTAGAGTGGATAAAATGGATGTAGAGTTAATAAAAATGGATGTAGAGTGGATAACAATGGATGTAGAGAGGATAAAAATGGATATAGGGTAGATAAAATGGATGTAGAGTTAATAAAAATGGATGTAGAGTGGATATAATGGATGTAGAGAGGATAAAATGGATGTGGAGTGGATAACAATGGATTTAGAGTGGATAAAATGGATGTAGAGTGGATAAAATGGATGTAGAGTTCATAAAAATGGATGTAGAGTGGATAAAAATGGATGTAGATTGGATAAAATGGATGTAGAGTGGATAAAAATGGATGTAGAGTGGATAAAATGGATGTAGAGTTAATAAAAATGGATGTAGAGTGGAAATAATGGATGTAGAGTGGATAAAATGGATGTACAGTTAATAAAAATGGATGTAGAGTGGAAATAATGGATGTAGAGAGGATAAAATGGATGTAGAGTGGATAATATGGATGAGAGTTCATAAAAATGGATGTATAGTGGATAAAAATGGATGTAGAGTGGATAAAATGGATGTAGAGTGGATAAAAATGGATGTAGAGAGGATAAAATGGATGTAGAGTGGATACAATGGATGTACAGTTAATAAAAATGGATGTAGAGTGGAAATAATGGATGTAGAGAGGATAAAATGGATGTAGAGTGGATAAAATGGATGTAGAGTTCATAAAAATGGATGTAGAGTTCATAAAAATGGATGTAGAGTGGATAAAAATGGATGTAGATTGGATAAAATGGATGTAGAGTTGATAAAATGGATGTAGGTTTAATAAAAATGGATGTAGAGTGGAAATAATGGATGTAGAGAGGATAAAATGGATGTAGAGCGGGTAAAATGGATGTAGAGTTCATAAAAATGGATGTAGAGTGGATAAAAATGGATGTAGATTGGATAAAATGGATGTGGAGTGGATAACAATGGATGTAGAGAGGATATAATGGATGTAGAGAAGATAAAATGGATGTGGAGTGGATAACAATGGATGTAGAGTGGATAAAATGGATGTAGAGTGGATAAAATGGATGTAGAGTGGATAAAATGGTTGTAGAGTGGATAAAATGGATGTAGAGTTGATAAAAATGGATTTAGAGTGGATAAAACGGATGTAGAGTGGATAAAAATGAATGTAGAGTGGATACAATGGTTGTAGAGTGGATAAAAATGGATATAGGGTAGATAAAATGGATGTAGAGTTAATAAAAATGGATGTAGAGTGGATATAATGGATGTAGAGAGGATAAAATGGATGTAGAGTGGATAAAACGGATGTAGAGTGGATAAAAATGGATGTAGAGTTGATAAAATGGATGTAAAGTGGATAAAATGGATGTAGAGTTAATAAAATTGGATGTAGAGTGGATAAAATGGATGTAGAGTTGATAAAAATGGATGTAGAGTGGATAAAAATGGATGTCGGGTGGATAAAATGGATGTAGAGTGGATAAAAATGGATGTAGAGTGGATAAAATGGATGTAGAGTGCATAAAAATGGATGTAGAGTGAATAAAATGGATGTAGAGTGGATAAAATGAATGTACAGTTAATAAAAATGGATGTAGAGTGGATAAAAATGGATGTAGAGTGGATAAAATGGATGTAGAGTCGATAAAATGGATGTAGAGTGGATAAAAATGGATGTAGAGTGGATAAAATGGATGTAGAGTGCATAAAAATGGATGTTGAGTGGATAAAATGGATGTAGAGTGGATAAAATGGATGTAAAGTGGATAAAAATGGATGTAGAGTGGATAAAATGGATGTAGAGTGGATAAAATGGATGTAGAGTGGATAAAAATGGATGTAGAGTGGATAAAATGGTTGTAGAGTGGATAAAATGGATGTAGAGTTGATAAAATGGATGTAGAGTGGATAAAAATGGATGTAGAGTGGATAAAATGGATGTAGAGTGGATAAAATGGTTGTAGAGTGGATAAAATGGATGTAGAGTTGATAAAAATGGAAGTAGAGTGGATAAAATGGATGTATAGTGGATAAAAATGGATGTAGAGTGGATAAAATGGATGTAGAGTGGATAAAAATGGATGTAGATTGGATAAAATGGATGTAGAGTGGATAAAAATGGATGTAGAGTGGATAAAAATGGATATAGGGTAGATAAAATGGATGTAGAGTTAATAAAAATGGATGTAGAGTGGATATAATGGATGTAGAGAGGATAAAATGGATGTGGAGTGGATAAAACGGATGTAGAGTGGATAAAAATGGATGTAGAGTTGATAAAATGGATGTAAAGTGGGTAAAATGGATGTAGAGTTAATAAAATTGGATGTAGAGTGGATAAAATGGATGTAGAGTTGATAAAAATGGATGTAGAGTGGATAAAAATGGATGTCGAGTGGATAAAATGGATGTAGAGTGGATAAAAATGGATGTAGAGTGGATAAAATGGATGTAGAGTGGATAAAATGGATGTAGAGTGGATAAAATGGATGTAGAGTTGATAAAATGGATGTAAAGTGGATAAAATGGATGTAGAGTTAATAAAATTGGATGTAGAGTGGATAAAATGGATGTAGAGTGGATAAAAATGGATGTAGATTGGATAAAATGGATGTGGAGTGGATAACAATGGATGTAGAGAGGATATAATGGATGTAGAGAGGATAAAATGGATGTGGAGTGGATAACAATGGATGTAGAGTGGATAAAATGGATGTAGAGTGGATAAAATGGATGTAGAGTGGATAAAATGGATGTAGAGTGGATAAAATGGATGTAGAGTGGATAAAATGGATGTAGAGTGGATAAAATGGATGTAGAGTTAATAAAAATGGATGTAGAGTGGATATAATGGATGTAGAGTTGATAAAAATGGATGTAGAGTGGATAAAAATGGATGTAGATTGGATAAAATGGATGTAGAGTGGATAAAAATGGATGTAGAGTATATAAATTGGATGTAGAGTATATAAAATGGATGTAGAGTGTATAAATTGGATGTAGAGTATATAAAATGGATGTAGAGTGGATAAAAATGGATGTCGAGTGGATAAAATGAATGTAGAGTGGATAAAAATGGATGTAGATTGGATAAAATGGATGTAGAGTGGATAAAAATGGATGTAGAGTATATAAATTGGATGTAGAGTATATAAAATGGATGTAGAGTGGATAAAAATGGATTTCGAGTGGATAAAATGGATGTAGAGTGGATAAAAATGGATGTAGAGTGGATAAAATGGATGTGGAGTTGATAAAAATGGATGTAGAGTGGATAAAATGGATGTAGAGTAGATAAAATGGATGTAGAGTGGATAAAATGGATGTAGAGTTGATAAAATGGATGTAAAGTGGATAAAATGGATGTAGAGTTCATAAAAATGGATGTAGAGTGGATAAAAATGGATGTAGATTGCATGAAATGGATGTAGAGTGGATAAAAATGGATGTAGAGTGGATAAAAATGGATTTCGAGTGGATAAAATGGATGTAGAGTGGATAAAAATGGATGTAGAGTGGATAAAATGGATGTGGAGTTGATAAAAATGGATGTAGAGTGGATAAAATGGATGTAGAGTAGATCAAATGGATGTAGAGTGGATAAAATGGATGTAGAGTTGATAAAATGGATGTAAAGTGGATAAAATGGATGTAGAGTTCATAAAAATGGATGTAGAGTGGATAAAAATGGATGTAGATTGCATGAAATGGATGTAGAGTGGATAAAAATGGATGTAGAGTGGATAAAATGGATGTAGAGTGGATAAAGTGGTTGTAGAGTGGATAAAATGGATGTAGAGTGGATAAAATGGATGTAGAGTGGATAAAAATGGATGTAGAGTGGATAAAATGGATGTAGAGTGGATAAAATGGTTGTAAAGTGGATAAAATGGATGTAGAGTTGATAAAAATGGAAGTAGAGTGGATAAAATGGATGTATAGTGGATAAAAATGGATGTAGAGTGGATAAAATGGATGTAGAGTGGATAAAAATGGATGTAGATTGGATAAAATGGATGTAGAGTGGATAAAAATGGATGTAGAGTGGATAAAAATGGATATAGGGTAGATAAAATGGATGTAGAGTTAATAAAAATGGATGTAGAGTGGATATAATGGATGTAGAGAGGATAAAATGGATGTAGAGTGGATAAAACGGATGTAGAGTGGATAAAAATGGATGTAGAGTTGATAAAATGGATGTAAAGTGGATAAAATGGATGTAGAGTTAATAAAATTGGATGTAGAGTGGATAAAATGGATGTAGAGTTGATAAAAATGGATGTAGAGTGGATAAAAATGGATGTCGAGTGGATAAAATGGATGTAGAGTGGATAAAAATGGATGTAGAGTGGATAAAATGGATGTAGAGTGCATAAAAATGGATGTAGAGTGAATAAAATGGATGTAGAGTGGATAAAATGAATGTACAGTTAATAAAAATGGATGTAGAGTGGATAAAAATGGATGTAGAGTGGATAAAATGGATGTAGAGTCGATAAAATGGATGTAGAGTGGATAAAAATGGATGTAGAGTGGATAAAATGGATGTAGAGTGCATAAAAATGGATGTTGAGTGGATAAAATGGATGTAGAGTGGATAAAATGGATGTAAAGTGGATAAAAATGGATGTAGAGTGGATAAAATGGATGTAGAGTGGATAAAATGGATGTAGAGTGGATAAAAATGGATGTAGAGTGGATAAAATGGATGTAGAGTGTATAAAATGGATGTAGAGTGAATAAAATGGATGTAGAGTGGATAAAATGGATGTAGAGTGGATAAAATGGATGAAGAGTGGATAAAATGGTTGTAGAGTGCATAAAAATGGATGTTGAGTGGATAAAATGGATGTAGAGTGGATAAAATGGATGTACAGTTAATAAAAATGGATGTAGAGTGGAAATAATGGATGTAGAGAGGATAAAATGGATGTAGAGTTAATAAAAGTGGATGTAGATTGGATAAAATGGATGTAGAGTTGATAAAAATGGATGTAGAGTGGATAAAAATGGATGTAGATTGGATAAAATGGATGTAGAGTGGATAAAAATGGATGTAGATTATATAAATTGGATGTAGATTATATAAAATGGATGTAGAGTGGATAAAAATGGATGTCGAGTGGATAAAATGGATGTAGAGTGGATAAAAATGGATGTAGATTGGACAAAATGGATGTAGAGTTAATAAAAATGGATGTAGAGTGGATAAAATGGATGTATAGTGGATAAAAATGGATGTAGAGTAGATAAAATAGATGTAGAGTGGATAAAAATGGATGTAGAGAGGATAAAATGGATGTCGAGTGGATAAAATGGATGTAGAGTGGATAAAAATAGATGTAGAGTGGATAAAAATGGATGTAGAGTGGATAAAATGGATGTAGAGTGGATAAAATGGATGTAGAGTATATAAATTGGATGTAGAGTATATAAAATGGATGTAGAATGGATAAAAATGGATGTCGAGTGGATAAAATGGATGTAGAGTGGATAAAAATGGATGTAGATTGGATAAAATGGATGTAGAGTGGATAAAAATGGATGTAGAGTATATAAATTGGATGTAGAGTATATAAAATGGATGTAGAGTGGATAAAAATGGATGTCGAGTGGATAAAATGGATGTAGAGTGGATAAAAATGGATGTAGAGTGGATAAAATGGATGTAGAGTTGATAAAAATGGATGTAGAGTGGATAAAATGGATGTAGAGTAGATAAAATGGATGTAGAGTGGATAAAATGGATGTAGAGTTGATAAAATGGATGTAAAGTGGATAAAATGGATGTAGAGTTAATAAAAATGGATGTAGAGTGGAAATAATGGATGTAGAGAGGATAAAATGGATGTAGAGTGGATAAAATGGATGTAGAGTTCATAAAAATGGATGTAGAGTGGATAAAAATGGATGTAGATTGGATAAAATGGATGTGGAGTGGATAACAATGGATGTAGAGAGGATAAAAATGTATATAGGGTAGATAAAATGGATGTAGAGTTAATAAAAATGGATGTAGAGTGGATATAATGGATGTAGAGAGGATAAAATGGATGTGGAGTGGATAACAATGGATGTAGAGTGGATAAAATGGATGTAGAGTGGATAAAATGGATGTAGAGAGAATAAAATGGATGTAGAGTGGATAAAATGGATCTAGAGTATATAAAATGGATGTAGAGTGGATAAAAATGGATGTCGAGTGGATAAAATGGATGTAGAGTGGATAAAAATGGATGTAGAGTGGATAAAATGGATGTAGAGTTGATAAAAATGGATGTAGAGTGGATAAAATGGATGTAGAGTAGATAAAATGGATGTAGAGTGGATAAAATGGTTGTAGAGTGGATAAAATGGATGTAGAGTGGATAAAATGGATGTAGAGTGGATAAAAATGGATGTAGAGTGGATAAAATGGATGTAGAGTGGATAAAATGGTTGTAGAGTGGATAAAAATGGATGTAGAGTGGATAAAATGGATGTAGAATGGATAAAATGGATGTAAAGTGGATAAAAATGGATGTCGAGTGGATAAAATGGATGTAGAGTGGATAAAAATAGATGTAGAGAGGATAAAATGGATGTAGAGTTGATAAAAATGGATGTAGAGTGGATAAAAATGGATGTAGAGTGGATAAAATGGATGTAGAGTGGATAAAAATGGATGTAGAGAGGATAAAATGGTTGTAGAGTGGATAAAATGGATGTACAGTTAATAAAAATGGATGTAGAGTGGAAATAATGGATGTAGAGAGGATAAAATGGATGTAGAGTGGATAATATGGATGTAGAGTTCATAAAAATGGATGTAGAGTGGATAAAAATGGATGTAGATTGGATAAAATGGATGTAGAGTGGATAACAATGGATGTAGAGATGATAAAAATGTATATAGGGTAGATAAAATGGATGTAGAGTTAATAAAAATGGATGTAGAGTGGATATAATGGATGTAGAGAGGATAAAATGGATGTGGAGTGGATAACAATGGATGTAGAGTGAATAAAATGGATGTAGAGTGGATAAAATGGATGTAGAGTTCATAAAAATGGATGTAGAGTGGATAAAAATGGATGTAGATTGGATAAAATGGATGTGGAGTGGATAACAATGGATGTAGAGAGGATAAAAATGGATATAGGGTAGATAAAATGGATGTAGAGTTAATAAAAATGGATGTAGAGTGGAAATAATGGATGTAGAGAGGATAAAATGGATGTACAGTGGATAAAATGGATGTAGAGTGGATAAAATGGATGTAGAGTATATAAATTGGATGTAGAGTATATAAAATGGATGTAGAATGGATAAAAATGGATGTCGAGTGGATAAAATGGATGTAGAGTGGATAAAAATGGATGTAGAGTGGATAAAATGGATGTAGAGTTGATAAAAATGGATGTAGAGTGGATAAAATGGATGTAGAGTAGATAAAATGGATGTAGAGTGGATAAAATGGTTGTAGAGTGGATAAAATGGATGTAGAGTGGATAAAATGGATGTAGAGTGGATAAAATGGATGTAGAGTATATAAATTGGATGTAGAGTATATAAAATGGATGTAGAGTGGATAAAAATGGATGTCGAGTGGATAAAATGGATGTAGAGTGGATAAAAATGGATGTAGATTGGATAAAATGGATGTAGAGTGGATGAAAATGGATGTAGAGTATATAAATTGGATGTAGAGTATATAAAATGGATGTAGAGTGGATAAAAATGGATGTCGAGTGGATAAAATGGATGTAGAGTGGATAAAAATGGATGTAGAGTGGATAAAATGGATGTAGAGTTGATAAAAATGGATGTAGAGTGGATAAAATGGATGTAGAGTAGATAAAATGGATGTAGAGTGGATAAAATGGATGTAGAGTTGATAAAATGGATGTAAAGTGGATAAAATGGATGTAGAGTTAATAAAAATGGATGTAGAGTGGAAATAATGGATGTAGAGAGGATAAAATGGATGTAGAGTGGATAAAATGGATGTAGAGTTCATAAAAATGGATGTAGAGTGGATAAAAATGGATGTAGATTGGATAAAATGGATGTGGAGTGGATAACAATGGATGTAGAGAGGATAAAAATGTATATAGGGTAGATAAAATGGATGTAGAGTTAATAAAAATGGATGTAGAGTGGATATAATGGATGTAGAGAGGATAAAATGGATGTGGAGTGGATAACAATGGATGTAGAGTGGATAAAATGGATGTAGAGTGGATAAAATGGATGTAGAGAGAATAAAATGGATGTAGAGTGGATAAAATGGATGTAGAGTATATAAAATGGATGTAGAGTGGATAAAAATGGATGTCGAGTGGATAAAATGGATGTAGAGTGGATAAAAATGGATGTAGAGTGGATAAAATGGATGTAGAGTTGATAAAAATGGATGTAGAGTGGATAAAATGGATGTAGAGTAGATAAAATGGATGTAGAGTGGATAAAATGGTTGTAGAGTGGATAAAATGGATGTAGAGTGGATAAAATGGATGTAGAGTGGATAAAAATGGATGTAGAGTGGATAAAATGGATGTAGAGTGGATAAAATGGTTGTAGAGTGGATAAAAATGGATGTAGAGTGGATAAAATGGATGTAGAATGGATAAAATGGATGTAAAGTGGATAAAAATGGATGTCGAGTGGATAAAATGGATGTAGAGTGGATAAAAATAGATGTAGAGAGGATAAAATGGAAGTAGAGTGGATAAAAATGGATGTAGAGTGGATAAAAATGGATGTAGAGTGGATAAAATGGATGTAGAGTGGATAAAAATGGATGTAGAGAGGATAAAATGGTTGTAGAGTGGATAAAATGGATGTACAGTTAATAAAAATGGATGTAGAGTGGAAATAATGGATGTAGAGAGGATAAAATGGATGTAGAGTGGATAATATGGATGTAGAGTTCATAAAAATGGATGTAGAGTGGATAAAAATGGATGTAGATTGGATAAAATGGATGTAGAGTTGATAAAATGGATGTAAAGTGGATAAAATGGATGTAGAGTTAATAAAAATGGATGTAGAGTGGAAATAATGGATGTAGAGAGGATAAAATGGATGTAGAGTGGATAAAATGGATGTAGAGTTCATAAAAATGGATGTAGAGTGGATAAAAATGGATGTAGATTGGATAAAATGGATGTGGAGTGGATAACAATGGATGTAGAGATGATAAAAATGTATATAGGGTAGATAAAATGGATGTAGAGTTAATAAAAATGGATGTAGAGTGGATATAATGGATGTAGAGAGGATAAAATGGATGTGGAGTGGATAACAATGGATGTAGAGTGGATAAAATGGATGTAGAGTGGATAAAATGGATGTAGAGTTCATAAAAATGGATGTAGAGTGGATAAAAATGGATGTAGATTGGATAAAATGGATGTGGAGTGGATAACAATGGATGTAGAGAGGATAAAAATGGATATAGGGTAGATAAAATGGATGTAGAGTTAATAAAAATGGATGTAGAGTGGAAATAATGGATGTAGAGAGGATAAAATGGATGTACAGTGGATAAAATGGATGTAGAGTGGATAAAATGGATGTAGAGTGGATAAAATGATTGTAGAGTGGATAAAATGGATGTAGAGTGGATAAAATGGATGTAGAGTGGATAAAAATGGATGTAGAGTGGATAAAAATGGATGTAGATTGGATAAAATGGATGTAGAGTGGATAAAAATGGATGTAGAGTGGATAAAATGGATGTAGAGTGGATAAAATGGATGTAGAGTGGATAAAATGGTTGTAGACTGGATAAAATGGATGTAGAGTGGATAAAATGGATGTAGAGTGGATAAAAATGGATGTAGAGTGGATAAAATGGATGTAGAGTGGATAAAATGGATGTAGAGTTAATAAAAATGGATGTAGAGTGGATAAAATGGATGTAGAGTTGATAAAAATGGATGTAGAGTGGATAAAAATGGATGTAGATTGGATAAAATGGATGTAGAGTGGATAAAAATGGATGTAGAGTGGATAAAAATGGATGTAGAGTATATAAATTGGATGTAGAGTATATAAAATGGATGTAGAGTGGATAAAAATGGATGTAGATTGGATAAAATGGATGTGGAGTGGATAACAATGGATGTAGAGAGGATAAAAATGGATATAGGGTAGATAAAATGGATGTAGAGTTAATAAAAATGGATGTAGAGTGGATATAATGGATGTAGAGAGGATAAAATGGATGTGGAGTGGATAACAATGGATTTAGAGTGGATAAAATGGATGTAGAGTGGATAAAATGGATGTAGAGTGGATAAAATGGATGTAGAGTTCTTAAAAATGGATGTAGAGTGGATAAAAATGGATGTAGATTGGATAAAATGGATGTAGAGTGGATAAAAATGGATGTAGAGTGGATAAAATGGATGTAGAGTTAATAAAAATGGATGTAGAGTGGAAATAATGGATGTAGAGTGGATAAAATGGATGTACAGTTAATAAAAATGGATGTAGAGTGGAAATAATGGATGTAGAGAGGATAAAATGGATGTAGAGTGGATAATATGGATGTAGAGTTCATAAAAATGGATGTATAGTGGATAAAAATGGATGTAGAGTGGATAAAATGGATGTAGAGTGGATAAAAATGGATGTAGAGAGGATAAAATGGATGTAGAGTGGATACAATGGATGTACAGTTAATAAAAATGGATGTAGAGTGGAAATAATGGATGTAGAGAGGATAAAATGGATGTAGAGTGGATAAAATGGATGTAGAGTTCATAAAAAATGATGTAGAGTTCATAAAAATGGATGTAGAGTGGATAAAAATGGATGTAGATTGGATAAAATGGATGTAGAGTTGATAAAATGGATGTAGGGTTAATAAAAATGGATGTAGAGTGGAAATAATGGATGTAGAGAGGATAAAATGGATGTAGAGCGGATAAAATGGATGTAGAGTTCATAAAAATGGATGTAGAGTGGATAAAAATGGATGTAGATTGGATAAAATGGATGTGGAGTGGATAACAATGGATGTAGAGAGGATATAATGGATGTAGAGAGGATAAAATGGATGTGGAGTGGATAACAATGGATGTAGAGTGGATAAAATGGATGTAGAGTGGATAAAATGGATGTAGAGTGGATAAAATGGTTGTAGAGTGGATAAAATGGATGTAGAGTTGATAAAAATGGATGTAGAGTGGATAAAACGGATGTAGAGTGGATAAAAATGGATGTAGAGTGGATACAATGGTTGTAGAGTGGATAAAAATGGATATAGGGTAGATAAAATGGATGTAGAGTTAATAAAAATGGATGTAGAGTGGATATAATGGATGTAGAGAGGATAAAATGGATGTAGAGTGGATAAAACGGATGTAGAGTGGATAATAATGGATGTAGAGTTGATAAAATGGATGTAAAGTGGATAAAATGGATGTCGGGTGGATAAAATGGATGTAGAGTGGATAAAAATGGATGTAGAGTGGATAAAATGGATGTAGAGTGGATAAAATGGATGTAGAGTGTATAAAAATGGATGTTGAGTGGATAAAATGGATGTAGAGTGGATAAAATGGATGTAAAGTGGATAAAAATGGATGTAGAGTGGATAAAATGGATGTAGAGTGGATAAAATGGATGTAGAGTTGATAAAATGGATGTAGAGTGAATAAAATGGATGTAGAGTGGATAAAATGGATGTAGAGTGGATAAAATGGATGTAGAGTTGATAAAATGGATGTAAAGTGGATAAAATGGATGTAGAGTTAATAAAATTGGATGTAGAGTGGATAAAATGGATGTAGAGTGGATAAAAATGGATGTAGATTGGATAAAATGGATGTGGAGTGGATAACAATGGATGTAGAGAGGATATAATGGATGTAGAGAGGATAAAATGGATGTGGAGTGGATAACAATGGATGTAGAGTGGATAAAATGGATGTAGAGTGGATAAAATGGATGTAGAGTGGATAAAATGGATGTAGAGTGGATAAAATGGATGTAGAGTTGATAAAAATGGATGTAGAGTGGATAAAATGGATGTAGAGTGGATAAAAATGGATGTAGAGTGGATACAATGGTTGTAGAGTGGATAAAAATGGATATAGGGTAGATAAAATGGATGTAGAGTTAATAAAAATGGATGTAGAGTGGATATAATGGATGTAGAGAGGATAAAATGGATGTAGAGTGGATAAAACGGATGTAGAGTGGATAAAAATGGATGTAGAGTTGATAAAATGGATGTAAAGTGGATAAAATGGATGTAGAGTTAATAAAATTGGATGTAGAGTGGATAAAATGGATGTAGAGTTGATAAAAATGGATGTAGAGTGGATAAAAATGGATGTCGGGTGGATAAAATGGATGTAGAGTGGATAAAAATGGATGTAGAGTGGATAAAATGGATGTAGAGTGCATAAAAATGGATGTAGAGTGAATAAAATGGATGTAGAGTGGATAAAATGAATGTACAGTTAATAAAAATGGATGTAGAGTGGATAAAAATGGATGTAGAGTGGATAAAATGGATGTAGAGTCGATAAAATGGATGTAGAGTGGATAAAAATGGATGTAGAGTGGATAAAATGGATGTAGAGTGGATAAAAATGGATGTAGAGTATATAAATTGGATGTAGAGTATATAAAATGGATGTAGAGTTGATAAAAATGGATGTAGAGTGGATAAAAATGGATGTAGAGTATATAAATTGGATGTAGAGTATATAAAATGGATGTAGAGTGGATAAAAATGGATGTCGGGTGGATAAAATGGATGTAGAGTGGATAAAATGGATGTAGAGTGCATAAAAATGGATGTAGAGCGGATAAAATGGATGTAGAGTTCATAAAAATGGATGTAGAGTGGATAAAAATGGATGTAGATTGGATAAAATGGATGTAGAGTTAATAAAAGTGGATGTAGAGTGGATAAAATGGATGAAGAGTTGATAAAAATGGATGTAGAGTGGATAAAAATGGATGTAGATTGGATAAAATGGATGTAGAGTGGATAAAAATGGATGTAGATTATATAAATTGGATGTAGAGTATATAAAATGGATGTAGAGTGGATAAAAATGGATGTCGAGTGGATAAAATGGATGTAGAGTGGATAAAAATGGATGTAGATTGGACAAAATGGATGTAGAGTTAATAAAAATGGATGTAGAGTGGATAAAATGGATGTATAGTGGATAAAAATGGATGTAGAGTAGATAAAATAGATGTAGAGTGGATAAAAATGGATGTAGAGTGGATAAAATGGATGTAGAGTGGATAAAATGGATGTAGAGTTCATAAAAATGGATGTAGAGTGGATAAAAATGGATGTAGATTGGATAAAATGGATGTAGAGTTGATAAAATGGATGTAAAGTGGATAAAATGGATGAAGAGTTAATAAAAATGGATGTAGAGTGGAAATAATGGATGTAGAGAGGATAAAATGGATGTAGAGTGGATAAAAATGGATGTAGAGTGGATAAAAATGGATGTAGAGTGGATAAAATGGATGTAGAGTGGATAAAAATGGATGTAGAGAGGATAAAATGGATGTAGAGTGGATAAAATGGATGTACAGTTAATAAAAATGGATGTAGAGTGGAAATAATGGATGTAGAGAGGATAAAATGGATGTAGAGTGGATAAAATGGATGTAGAGTTCATAAAAATGGATGTAGAGTGGATAAAAATGGATGTAGATTGGATAAAATGGATGTAGAGTTGATAAAATGGATGTAAAGTGGATAAAATGGATGTAGAGTTAATAAAAATGGATGTAGAGTGGAAATAATGGATGTAGAGAGGATAAAATGGATGTAGAGCGGATAAAATGGATGTAGAGTTCATAAAAATGGATGTAGAGTGGATAAAAATGGATGTAGATTGGATAAAATGGATGTAGAGTTAATAAAAGTGGATGTAGAGTGGATAAAATGGATGTAGAGTTGATAAAAATGGATGTAGAGTGGATAAAAATGGATGTAGATTGGATAAAATGGATGTAGAGTGGATAAAAATGGATGTAGATTATATAAATTGGATGTAGAGTATATAAAATGGATGTAGAGTGGATAAAAATGGATGTCGAGTGGATAAAATGGATGTAGAGTGGATAAAAATGGATGTAGATTGGACAAAATGGATGTAGAGTTAATAAAAATGGATGTAGAGTGGATAAAATGGATGTATAGTGGATAAAAATGGATGTAGAGTAGATAAAATAGATGTAGAGTGGATAAAAATGGATGTAGAGTGGATAAAATGGATGTCGAGTGGATAAAATGGATGTAGAGTGGATAAAATGGATGTAGAGTGGATAAAATGGATGTAGAGTTGATAAAATGGATGTAAAGTGGATAAAATGGATGTAGAGTTAATAAAATTGGATGTAGAGTGGATAAAATGGATGTAGAGTGGATAAAAATGGATGTAGATTGGATAAAATGGATGTGGAGTGGATAACAATGGATGTAGAGAGGATATAATGGATGTAGAGAGGATAAAATGGATGTGGAGTGGATAACAATGGATGTAGAGTGGATAAAATGGATGTAGAGTGGATAAAATGGATGTAGAGTGGATAAAATGGTTGTAGAGTGGATAAAATGGATGTAGAGTTGATAAAAATGGATGTAGAGTGGATAAAACGGATGTAGAGTGGATAAAAATGGATGTAGAGTGGATAAAATGGATGTAGAGTGGATAAAAATGGATGTAGAGAGGATAAAATGGATGTAGAGTGGATAAAATGGATGTACAGTTAATAAAAATGGATGTAGAGTGGAAATAATGGATGTAGAGAGGATAAAATGGATGTAGAGTGGATAAAATGGATGTAGAGTTCATAAAAATGGATGTAGAGTGGATAAAAATGGATGTAGATTGGATAAAATGGATGTAGAGTTGATAAAATGGATGTAAAGTGGATAAAATGGATGTAGAGTTAATAAAAATGGATGTAGAGTGGAAATAATGGATGTAGAGAGGATAAAATGGATGTAGAGCGGATAAAATGGATGTAGAGTTCATAAAAATGGATGTAGAGTGGATAAAAATGGATGTAGATTGGATAAAATGGATGTAGAGTTAATAAAAGTGGATGTAGAGTGGATAAAATGGATGTAGAGTTGATAAAAATGGATGTAGAGTGGATAAAAATGGATGTAGATTGGATAAAATGGATGTAGAGTGGATAAAAATGGATGTAGATTATATAAATTGGATGTAGAGTATATAAAATGGATGTAGAGTGGATAAAAATGGATGTCGAGTGGATAAAATGGATGTAGAGTGGATAAAAATGGATGTAGATTGGACAAAATGGATGTAGAGTTAATAAAAATGGATGTAGAGTGGATAAAATGGATGTATAGTGGATAAAAATGGATGTAGAGTAGATAAAATAGATGTAGAGTGGATAAAAATGGATGTAGAGTGGATAAAATGGATGTCGAGTGGATAAAATGGATGTAGAGTGGATAAAATGGATGTCGAGTGGATAAAATGGATGTAGAGTGGATAAAAATGGATGTAGATTGGACAAAATGGATGTAGAGTTAATAAAAATGGATGTAGAGTGGATAAAATGGATGTATAGTGGATAAAAATGGATGTAGAGTAGATAAAATAGATGTAGAGTGGATAAAAATGGATGTAGAGTGGATAAAATGGATGTAGAGTGGATAAAATGGATGTAGAGTTCATAAAAATGGATGTAGAGTGGATAAAAATGGATGTAGATTGGATAAAATGGATGTAGAGTTGATAAAATGGATGTAAAGTGGATAAAATGGATGAAGAGTTAATAAAAATGGATGTAGAGTGGAAATAATGGATGTAGAGAGGATAAAATGGATGTAGAGTGGATAAAAATGGATGTAGAGTGGATAAAAATGGATGTAGAGTGGATAAAATGGATGTAGAGTGGATAAAAATGGATGTAGAGAGGATAAAATGGATGTAGAGTGGATAAAATGGATGTACAGTTAATAAAAATGGATGTAGAGTGGAAATAATGGATGTAGAGAGGATAAAATGGATGTAGAGTGGATAAAATGGATGTAGAGTTCATAAAAATGGATGTAGAGTGGATAAAAATGGATGTAGATTGGATAAAATGGATGTAGAGTTGATAAAATGGATGTAAAGTGGATAAAATGGATGTAGAGTTAATAAAAATGGATGTAGAGTGGAAATAATGGATGTAGAGTGGATAAAATGGATGTAGAGCGGATAAAATGGATGTAGAGTTCATAAAAATGGATGTAGAGTGGATAAAAATGGATGTAGATTGGATAAAATGGATGTAGAGTTAATAAAAGTGGATGTAGAGTGGATAAAATGGATGTAGAGTTGATAAAAATGGATGTAGAGTGGATAAAAATGGATGTAGATTGGATAAAATGGATGTAGAGTGGATAAAAATGGATGTAGATTATATAAATTGGATGTAGAGTATATAAAATGGAGGTAGAGTGGATAAAAATGGATGTCGAGTGGATAAAATGGATGTAGAGTGGATAAAAATGGATGTAGATTGGACAAAATGGATGTAGAGTTAATAAAAATGGATGTAGAGTGGATAAAATGGATGTATAGTGGATAAAAATGGATGTAGAGTAGATAAAATAGATGTAGAGTGGATAAAAATGGATGTAGAGTGGATAAAATGGATGTCGAGTGGATAAAATGGATGTAGAGTGGATAAAATGGATGTAGAGTGGATAAAATGGATGTAGAGTTGATAAAATGGATGTAAAGTGGATAAAATGGATGTAGAGTTAATAAAATTGGATGTAGAGTGGATAAAATGGATGTAGAGTGGATAAAAATGGATGTAGATTGGATAAAATGGATGTGGAGTGGATAACAATGGATGTAGAGAGGATATAATGGATGTAGAGAGGATAAAATGGATGTGGAGTGGATAACAATGGATGTAGAGTGGATAAAATGGATGTAGAGTGGATAAAATGGATGTAGAGTGGATAAAATGGTTGTAGAGTGGATAAAATGGATGTAGAGTTGATAAAAATGGATGTAGAGTGGATAAAACGGATGTAGAGTGGATAAAAATGGATGTAGAGTGGATACAATGGTTGTAGAGTGGATAAAAATGGATATAGGGTAGATAAAATGGATGTAGAGTGAATAAAAATGGATGTAGAGTGGATATAATGGATGTAGAGAGGATAAAATGGATGTAGAGTGGATAAAACGGATGTAGAGTGGATAAAAATGGATGTAGAGTTGATAAAATGGATGTAAAGTGGATAAAATGGATGTAGAGTTAATAAAATTGGATGTAGAGTGGATAAAATGGATGTAGAGTTGATAAAAATGGATGTAGAGTGGATAAAAATGGATGTCGGGTGGATAAAATGGATGTAGAGTGGATAAAAATGGATGTAGAGTGGATAAAATGGATGTAGAGTGCATAAAAATGGATGTAGAGTGAATAAAATGGATGTAGAGTGGATAAAATGAATGTACAGTTAATAAAAATGGATGTAGAGTGGATAAAAATGGATGTAGAGTGGATAAAATGGATGTAGAGTCGATAAAATGGATGTAGAGTGGATAAAAATGGATGTAGAGTGGATAAAATGGATGTAGAGTGGATAAAAATGGATGTAGAGTATATAAATTGGATGTAGAGTATATAAAATGGATGTAGAGTTGATAAAAATGGATGTAGAGTGGATAAAAATGGATGTAGAGTATATAAATTGGATGTAGAGTATATAAAATGGATGTAGAGTGGATAAAAATGGATGTCGGGTGGATAAAATGGATGTAGAGTGGATAAAAATGGATGTAGAGTGGATAAAATGGATGTAGAGTGCATAAAAATGGATGTAGAGCGGATAAAATGGATGTAGAGTTCATAAAAATGGATGTAGAGTGGATAAAAATGGATGTAGATTGGATAAAATGGATGTAGAGTTAATAAAAGTGGATGTAGAGTGGATAAAATGGATGTAGAGTATATAAAATGGATGTAGAGTGGATAAAAATGGATGTCGGGTGGATAAAATGGATGTAGAGTGGATAAAATGGATGTAGAGTGCATAAAAATGGATGTAGAGCGGATAAAATGGATGTAGAGTTCATAAAAATGGATGTAGAGTGGATAAAAATGGATGTAGATTGGATAAAATGGATGTAGAGTTAATAAAAGTGGATGTAGAGTGGATAAAATGGATGTAGAGTTGATAAAAATGGATGTAGAGTGGATAAAAATGGATGTAGATTGGATAAAATGGATGTAGAGTGGATAAAAATGGATGTAGATTATATAAATTGGATGTAGAGTATATAAAATGGATGTAGAGTGGATAAAAATGGATGTCGAGTGGATAAAATGGATGTAGAGTGGATAAAAATGGATGTAGATTGGACAAAATGGATGTAGAGTTAATAAAAATGGATGTAGAGTGGATAAAATGGATGTATAGTGGATAAAAATGGATGTAGAGTAGATAAAATAGATGTAGAGTGGATAAAAATGGATGTAGAGTGGATAAAATGGATGTAGAGTGGATAAAATGGATGTAGAGTTCATAAAAATGGATGTAGAGTGGATAAAAATGGATGTAGATTGGATAAAATGGATGTAGAGTTGATAAAATGGATGTAAAGTGGATAAAATGGATGAAGAGTTAATAAAAATGGATGTAGAGTGGAAATAATGGATGTAGAGTGGATAAAATGGATGTAGAGTGGATAAAAATGGATGTAGAGTGGATAAAAATGGATGTAGAGTGGATAAAATGGATGTAGAGTGGATAAAAATGGATGTAGAGAGGATAAAATGGATGTAGAGTGGATAAAATGGATGTAGAGTTAATAAAAATGGATGTAGAGTGGAAATAATGGATGTAGAGAGGATAAAATGGATGTAGAGTGGATAAAATGGATGTAGAGTTCATAAAAATGGATGTAGAGTGGATAAAAATGGATGTAGATTGGATAAAATGGATGTAGAGTTGATAAAATGGATGTAAAGTGGATAAAATGGATGTAGAGTTAATAAAAATGGATGTAGAGTGGAAATAATGGATGTAGAGAGGATAAAATGGATGTAGAGCGGATAAAATGGATGTAGAGTTCATAAAAATGGATGTAGAGTGGATAAAAATGGATGTAGATTGGATAAAATGGATGTAGAGTTAATAAAAGTGGATGTAGAGTGGATAAAATGGATGTAGAGTTGATAAAAATGGATGTAGAGTGGATAAAAATGGATGTAGATTGGATAAAATGGATGTAGAGTGGATAAAAATGGATGTAGATTATATAAATTGGATGTAGAGTATATAAAATGGATGTAGAGTGGATAAAAATGGATGTCGAGTGGATAAAATGGATGTAGAGTGGATAAAAATGGATGTAGATTGGACAAAATGGATGTAGAGTTAATAAAAATGGATGTAGAGTGGATAAAATGGATGTATAGTGGATAAAAATGGATGTAGAGTAGATAAAATAGATGTAGAGTGGATAAAAATGGATGTAGAGTGGATAAAATGGATGTCGAGTGGATAAAATGGATGTAGAGTGGATAAAATGGATGTAGAGTGGATAAAATGGATGTAGAGTTGATAAAATGGATGTAAAGTGGATAAAATGGATGTAGAGTTAATAAAATTGGATGTAGAGTGGATAAAATGGATGTAGAGTGGATAAAAATGGATGTAGATTGGATAAAATGGATGTGGAGTGGATAACAATGGATGTAGAGAGGATATAATGGATGTAGAGAGGATAAAATGGATGTGGAGTGGATAACAATGGATGTAGAGTGGATAAAATGGATGTAGAGTGGATAAAATGGATGTAGAGTGGATAAAATGGTTGTAGAGTGGATAAAATGGATGTAGAGTTGATAAAAATGGATGTAGAGTGGATAAAACGGATGTAGAGTGGATAAAAATGGATGTAGAGTGGATACAATGGTTGTAGAGTGGATAAAAATGGATATAGGGTAGATAAAATGGATGTAGAGTTAATAAAAATGGATGTAGAGTGGATATAATGGATGTAGAGAGGATAAAATGGATGTAGAGTGGATAAAACGGATGTAGAGTGGATAAAAATGGATGTAGAGTTGATAAAATGGATGTAAAGTGGATAAAATGGATGTAGAGTTAATAAAATTGGATGTAGAGTGGATAAAATGGATGTAGAGTTGATAAAAATGGATGTAGAGTGGATAAAAATGGATGTCGGGTGGATAAAATGGATGTAGAGTGGATAAAAATGGATGTAGAGTGGATAAAATGGATGTAGAGTGCATAAAAATGGATGTAGAGTGAATAAAATGGATGTAGAGTGGATAAAATGAATGTACAGTTAATAAAAATGGATGTAGAGTGGATAAAAATGGATGTAGAGTGGATAAAATGGATGTAGAGTGGATAAAATGGATGTAGAGTGGATAAAAATGGATGTAGAGTGGATAAAATGGATGTAGAGTGGATAAAAATGGATGTAGAGTATATAAATTGGATGTAGAGTATATAAAATGGATGTAGAGTTGATAAAAATGGATGTAGAGTGGATAAAAATGGATGTAGAGTATATAAATTGGATGTAGAGTATATAAAATGGATGTAGAGTGGATAAAAATGGATGTCGGGTGGATAAAATGGATGTAGAGTGGATAAAAATGGATGTAGAGTGGATAAAATGGATGTAGAGTGCATAAAAATGGATGTAGAGCGGATAAAATGGATGTAGAGTTCATAAAAATGGATGTAGAGTGGATAAAAATGGATGTAGATTGGATAAAATGGATGTAGAGTTAATAAAAGTGGATGTAGAGTGGATAAAATGGATGTAGAGTTGATAAAAATGGATGTAGAGTGGATAAAAATGGATGTAGATTGGAAAAAATGGATGTAGAGTGGATAAAAATGGATGTAGATTATATAAATTGGATGTAGAGTATATAAAATGGATGTAGAGTGGATAAAAATGGATGTCGAGTGGATAAAATGGATGTAGAGTGGATAAAAATGGATGTAGATTGGACAAAATGGATGTAGAGTTAATAAAAATGGATGTAGAGTGGATAAAATGGATGTATAGTGGATAAAAATGGATGTAGAGTAGATAAAATAGATGTAGAGTGGATAAAAATGGATGTAGAGTGGATAAAATGGATGTAGAGTGGATAAAATGGATGTAGAGTTCATAAAAATGGATGTAGAGTGGATAAAAATGGATGTAGATTGGATAAAATGGATGTAGAGTTGATAAAATGGATGTAAAGTGGATAAAATGGATGAAGAGTTAATAAAAATGGATGTAGAGTGGAAATAATGGATGTAGAGAGGATAAAATGGATGTAGAGTGGATAAAAATGGATGTAGAGTGGATAAAAATGGATGTAGAGTGGATAAAATGGATGTAGAGTGGATAAAAATGGATGTAGAGAGGATAAAATGGATGTAAAGTGGATAAAATGGATGTACAGTTAATAAAAATGGATGTAGAGTGGAAATAATGGATGTAGAGAGGATAAAATGGATGTAGAGTGGATAAAATGGATGTAGAGTTCATAAAAATGGATGTAGAGTGGATAAAAATGGATGTAGATTGGATAAAATGGATGTAGAGTTGATAAAATGGATGTAAAGTGGATAAAATGGATGTAGAGTTAATAAAAATGGATGTAGAGTGGAAATAATGGATGTAGAGAGGATAAAATGGATGTAGAGCGGATAAAATGGATGTAGAGTTCATAAAAATGGATGTAGAGTGGATAAAAATGGATGTAGATTGGATAAAATGGATGTAGAGTTAATAAAAGTGGATGTAGAGTGGATAAAATGGATGTAGAGTTGATAAAAATGGATGTAGAGTGGATAAAAATGGATGTAGATCGGATAAAATGGATGTAGAGTGGATAAAAATGGATGTAGATTATATAAATTGGATGTAGAGTATATAAAATGGATGTAGAGTGGATAAAAATGGATGTCGAGTGGATAAAATGGATGTAGAGTGGATAAAAATGGATGTAGATTGGACAAAATGGATGTAGAGTTAATAAAAATGGATGTAGAGTGGATAAAATGGATGTATAGTGGATAAAAATGGATGTAGAGTAGATAAAATAGATGTAGAGTGGATAAAAATGGATGTAGAGTGGATAAAATGGATGTCGAGTGGATAAAATGGATGTAGAGTGGATAAAAATAGATGTAGAGTGGATAAAAATGGATGTAGAGTGGATAAAATGGATGTAGAGTGCATAAAAATGGATGTTGAGTGGATAAAATGGATGTAGAGTGGATAAAATGTATGTACATTTAATAAAAATGGATGTAGAGTGGATAAAAATGGATGTAGAGTGGATAAAAATGGATGTAGATTGGATAAAATGGATGTAGAGTTAATAAAAGTGGATGTAGAGTGGATAAAATGGATGTAGAGTTGATAAAAATGGATGTAGAGTGGATAAAAATGGATGTAGATTGGATAAAATGGATGTAGAGTGGATAAAATGGATGTAGAGTATATAAATTGGATGTAGAGTATATAAAATGGATGTAGAGTGGATAAAAATGGATGTCGAGTGGATAAAATGGATGTAGAGTGGATAAAAATGGATGTAGAGTGGATAAAAATGGATGTAGATTGGATAAAATGGATGTGGAGTGGATAACAATGGATGTAGAGAGGATATAATGGATGTAGAGAGGATAAAATGGATGTGGAGTGGATAACAATGGATGTAGAGTGGAAATAATGGATGTAGAGAGGATAAAATGGATGTAGAGCGGATAAAATGGATGTAGAGTTCATAAAAATGGATGTAGAGTGGATAAAAATGGATGTAGATTGGATAAAATGGATGTAGAGTTAATAAAAGTGGATGTAGAGTGGATAAAATGGATGTAGAGTTGATAAACATGGATGTAGAGTGGATAAAAATGGATGTAGATTGGATAAAATGGATGTAGAGTTAATAAAAGTGGATGTAGAGTATATAAATTGGATGTAGAGTATATAAAATGGATGTAGAGTTGATAAAAATGGATGTAGAGTGGATAAAAATGGATGTAGAGTATATAAATTGGATGTAGAGTATATAAAATGGATGTAGAGTGGATAAAAATGGATGTCGGGTGGATAAAATGGATGTAGAGTGGATAAAAATGGATGTAGAGTGGATAAAATGGATGTAGAGTGCATAAAAATGGATGTAGAGCGGATAAAATGGATGTAGAGTTCATAAAAATGGATGTAGAGTGGATAAAAATGGATGTAGATTGGATAAAATGGATGTAGAGTTAATAAAAGTGGATGTAGAGTGGATAAAATGGATGTAGAGTTGATAAAAATGGATGTAGAGTGGATAAAAATGGATGTAGATTGGATAAAATGGATGTAGAGTGGATAAAAATGGATGTAGATTATATAAATTGGATGTAGAGTATATAAAGTGGATGTAGAGTGGATAAAAATGGATGTCGAGTGGATAAAATGGATGTAGAGTGGATAAAAATGGATGTAGATTGGACAAAATGGATGTAGAGTTAATAAAAATGGATGTAGAGTGGATAAAATGGATGTATAGTGGATAAAAATGGATGTAGAGTAGATAAAATAGATGTAGAGTGGATAAAAATGGATGTAGAGTGGATAAAATGGATGTAGAGTGGATAAAATGGATGTAGAGTTGATAAAAATGGATGTAGAGTGGATAAAAATGGATGTAGATTGGATAAAATGGATGTAGAGTTGATAAAATGGATGTAAAGTGGATAAAATGGATGAAGAGTTAATAAAAATGGATGTAGAGTGGAAATAATGGATGTAGAGAGGATAAAATGGATGTAGAGTGGATAAAAATGGATGTAGAGTGGATAAAAATGGATGTAGAGTGGATAAAATGGATGTAGAGTGGATAAAAATGGATGTAGAGAGGATAAAATGGATGTAGAGTGGATAAAATGGATGTACAGTTAATAAAAATGGATGTAGAGTGGAAATAATGGATTTAGAGAGGATAAAATGGATGTAGAGTGGATAAAATGGATGTAGAGTTCATAAAAATGGATGTAGAGTGGATAAAAATGGATGTAGATTGGATAAAATGGATGTAGAGTTGATAAAATGGATGTAAAGTGGATAAAATGGATGTAGAGTTAATAAAAATGGATGTAGAGTGGAAATAATGGATGTAGAGAGGATAAAATGGATGTAGAGCGGATAAAATGGATGTAGAGTTCATAAAAATGGATGTAGAGTGGATAAAAATGGATGTAGATTGGATAAAATGGATGTAGAGTTAATAAAAGTGGATGTAGAGTGGATAAAATGGATGTAGAGTTGATAAAAATGGATGTAGAGTGGATAAAAATGGATGTAGATTGGATAAAATGGATGTAGAGTGGATAAAAATGGATGTAGATTATATAAATTGGATGTAGAGTGGATAAAAATGGATGTAGATTGGATAAAATGGATGTAGAGTGGATAAAATGGATGTAGAGTTCATAAAAATGGATGTAGAGTGGATAAAAATGGATGTAGATTGGATAAAATGGATGTGGAGTGGATAACAATGGATGTAGAGAGGATAAAAATGTATATAGGGTAGATAAAATGGATGTAGAGTTAATAAAAATGGATGTAGAGTGGATAAAAATGGATGTAGAGTGGATAAAAATGGATGTAGATTGGATAAAATGGATGTAGAGTTAATAAAAGTGGATGTAGAGTGGATAAAATGGATGTAGAGTTGATAAAAATGGATGTAGAGTGGATAAAAATGGATGTAGATTGGATAAAATGGATGTAGAGTGGATAAAATGGATGTAGAGTATATAAATTGGATGTAGAGTATATAAAATGGATGTAGAGTGGATAAAAATGGATGTCGAGTGGATAAAATGGATGTAGAGTGGATAAAAATGGATGTAGAGTGGATAAAATGGATGTAGAGTTAATAAAAATGGATGTAGAGTGGAAATAATGGATGTAGAGAGGATAAAATGGATGTAGAGTGGATAAAATGGATGTAGAGTTCATAAAAATGGATGTAGAGTGGATAAAAATGGATGTAGATTGGATAAAATGGATGTAGAGTGGATAAAATGGATGTAGAGTTCATAAAAATGGATGTAGAGTGGATAAAAATGGATGTAGATTGGATAAAATGGATGTGGAGTGGATAACAATGGATGTAGAGAGGATAAAAATGTATATAGGGTAGATAAAATGGATGTAGAGTTAATAAAAATGGATGTAGAGTGGATATAATGGATGTAGAGAGGATAAAATGGATGTGGAGTGGATAACCATGGATGTAGAGTGGATAAAATGGATGTAGAGTGGATAAAATGGATGTAGAGAGGATAAAATGGATGTAGAGTGGATAAAATGGATGTAGAGTATATAAAATGGATGTAGAGTGGATAAAAATGGATGTCGAGTGGATAAAATGGATGTAGAGTGGATAAAAATGGATGTAGAGTGGATAAAATGGATGTAGAGTTGATAAAAATGGATGTAGAGTGGATAAAATGGATGTAGAGTAGATAAAATGGATGTAGAGTGGATAAAATGGTTGTAGAGTGGATAAAATGGATGTAGAGTGGATAAAATGGATGTAGAGTGGATAAAAATGGATGTAGAGTGGATAAAATGGATTTAGAGTGGATAAAATGGTTGTAGAGTGGATAAAAATGGATGTAGAGTGGATAAAATGGATGTAGAATGGATAAAATGGATGTAAAGTGGATAAAAATGGATGTCGAGTGGATAAAATGGATGTAGAGTGGATAAAAATAGATGTAGAGAGGATAAAATGGAAGTAGAGTGGATAAAAATGGATGTAGAGTGGATAAAAATGGATGTAGAGTGGATAAAATGGATGTAGAGTGGATATAATGGATGTAGAGAGGATAAAATGGATGTGGAGTGGATAACAATGGATGTAGAGTGGATAAAATGGATGTAGAGTGGATAAAATGGATGTAGAATGGATAAAATGGATGTAAAGTGGATAAAAATGGATGTCGAGTGGATAAAATGGATGTAGAGTGGATAAAAATAGATGTAGAGAGGATAAAATGGAAGTAGAGTGGATAAAAATGGATGTAGAGTGGATAAAAATGGATGTAGAGTGGATAAAAATGGATGTAGATTGGATAAAATGGATGTGGAGTGGATAACAATGGATGTAGAGAGGATAAAAATGGATATAGGGTAGATAAAATGGATGTAGAGTTAATAAAAATGGATGTAGAGTGGAAATAATGGATGTAGAGAGGATAAAATGGATGTAGAGTGGATAAAATGGATGTAGAGTGGATAAAATGGATGTAGAGTGGATAAAATGATTGTAGAGTGGATAAAATGGATGTAGAGTGGATAAAATGGATGTAGAGTGGATAAAAATGGATGTAGAGTGGATAAAATGGATGTAGAGTGGATAAAATGGTTGTAGAGTGGATAAAAATGGATGTAGAGTGGATAAAATGGATGTAGAATGGATAAAATGGATGTAAAGTGGATAAAAATGGATGTCGAGTGGATAAAATGGATGTAGAGTGGATAAAAATAGATGTAGAGAGGATAAAATGGAAGTAGAGTGGATAAAAATGGATGTAGAGTGGATAAAAATGGATGTAGAGTGGATAAAATGGATGTAGAGTGGATAAAAATGGATGTAGAGTGGATAAAAATGGATGTAGATTGGATAAAATGGATGTAGAGTGGATAAAAATGGATGTAGAGTGGATAAAATGGATGTAGAGTGGATAAAATGGATGTAGAGTGGATAAAATGGTTGTAGACTGGATAAAATGGATGTAGAGTGGATAAAATGGATGTAGAGTGGATAAAAATGGATGTAGAGTGGATAAAATGGATGTAGAGTGGATAAAATGGATGTAGAGTTAATAAAAATGGATGTAGAGTGGATAAAATGGATGTAGAGTTGATAAAAATGGATGTAGAGTGGATAAAAATGGATGTAGAGTGGATAAAATGGATGTAGAGTGGATAAAAATGGATGTAGAGAGGATAAAATGGATGTAGAGTGGATACAATGGATGTACAGTTAATAAAAATGGATGTAGAGTGGAAATAATGGATGTAGAGAGGATAAAATGGATGTAGAGTGGATAAAATGGATGTAGAGTTCATAAAAAATGATGTAGAGTTCATAAAAATGGATGTAGAGTGGATAAAAATGGATGTAGATTGGATAAAATGGATGTAGAGTTGATAAAATGGATGTAGGGTTAATAAAAATGGATGTAGAGTGGAAATAATGGATGTAGAGAGGATAAAATGGATGTAGAGCGGATAAAATGGATGTAGAGTTCATAAAAATGGATGTAGAGTGGATAAAAATGGATGTAGATTGGATAAAATGGATGTGGAGTGGATAAAATGGATGTAGAGTTGATAAAATGGATGTAGAGTGGATAAAATGGATGTAGAGTGGATAAAAATGGATGTAGAGAGGATAAAATGGATGTAGAGTGGATAAAATGGATGTACAGTTAATAAAAATGGATGTAGAGTGGAAATAATGGATGTAGAGAGGATAAAATTGATGTAGAGTGGATAAAATGGATGTAGAGTTCATAAAAATGGATGTAGAGTGGATAAAAATGGATGTAGATTGGATAAAATGGATGTAGAGTTGATAAAATGCATGTAAAGTGGATAAAATGGATGTAGAGTTAATAAAAATGGATGTAGAGTGGAAATAATGGATGTAGAGAGGATAAAATGGATGTAGAGCGGATAAAATGGATGTAGAGTGGATAAAAATGGATGTAGATTGGATAAAATGGATGTAGAGTTAATAAAAGTGGATGTAGAGTGGATAAAATGGATGTAGAGTTGATAAAAATGGATGTAGAGTGGATAAAAATGGATGTAGATTGGATAAAATGGATGTAGAGTGGATAAAAATGGATGTAGATTATATAAATTGGATGTAGAGTATATAAAATGGATGTAGAGTGGATAAAAATGGATGTCGAGTGGATAAAATGGATGTAGAGTGGATAAAAATGGATGTAGATTGGACAAAATGGATGTAGAGTTAATAAAAATGGATGTAGAGTGGATAAAATGGATGTATAGTGGATAAAAATGGATGTAGAGTAGATAAAATAGATGTAGAGTGGATAAAAATGGATGTAGAGTGGATAAAATGGATGTCGAGTGGATAAAATGGATGTAGAGTGGATAAAAATAGATGTAGAGTGGATAAAAATGGATGTAGAGTGGATAAAATGGATGTAGAGTGCATAAAAATAGATGTTGAGTGGATAAAATGGATGTAGAGTGGATAAAATGTATGTACATTTAATAAAAATGTATGTAGAGTGGATAAAAATGGATGTAGAGTGGATAAAAATGGATGTAGATTGGATAAAATGGATGTAGAGTTAATAAAAGTGGATGTAGAGTGGATAAAATGGATGTAGAGTTGATAAAAATGGATGTAGAGTGGATAAAAATGGATGTAGATTGGATAAAATGGATGTAGAGTGGATAAAATGGATGTAGAGTATATAAATTGGATGTAGAGTATATAAAATGGATGTAGAGTGGATAAAAATGGATGTCGATTGGATAAAATGGATGTAGAGTGGATAAAAATGGATGTAGAGTGGATAAAATGGATGTAGAGTGGATAAAATGGATGTAGAGTGGATAAAATGGTTGTAGACTGGATAAAATGGATGTAGAGTGGATAAAATGGATGTAGAGTGGATAAAAATGGATGTAGAGTGGATAAAATGGATGTAGAGTGGATAAAATGGATGTAGAGTTAATAAAAATGGATGTAGAGTGGATAAAATGGATGTAGAGTTGATAAAAATGGATGTAGAGTGGATAAAAATGGATGTAGAGTGGATAAAATGGATGTAGAGTGGATAAAAATGGATGTAGAGAGGATAAAATGGATGTAGAGTGGATACAATGGATGTACAGTTAATAAAAATGGATGTAGAGTGGAAATAATGGATGTAGAGAGGATAAAATGGATGTAGAGTGGATAAAATGGATGTAGAGTTCATAAAAAATGATGTAGAGTTCATAAAAATGGATGTAGAGTGGATAAAAATGGATGTAGATTGGATAAAATGGATGTAGAGTTGATAAAATGGATGTAGGGTTAATAAAAATGGATGTAGAGTGGAAATAATGGATGTAGAGAGGATAAAATGGATGTCGAGTGGATAAAATGGATGTAGAGTGGATAAAAATGGATGTAGATTGGACAAAATGGATGTAGAGTTAATAAAAATGGATGTAGAGTGGATAAAATGGATGTATAGTGGATAAAAATGGATGTAGAGTAGATAAAATAGATGTAGAGTGGATAAAAATGGATGTAGAGTGGATAAAATGGATGTCGAGTGGATAAAATGGATGTAGAGTGGATAAAATGGATGTAGAGTGGATAAAATGGATGTAGAGTTGATAAAATGGATGTAAAGTGGATAAAATGGATGTAGAGTTAATAAAATTGGATGTAGAGTGGATAAAATGGATGTAGAGTGGATAAAAATGGATGTAGATTGGATAAAATGGATGTGGAGTGGATAACAATGGATGTAGAGAGGATATAATGGATGTAGAGAGGATAAAATGGATGTGGAGTGGATAACAATGGATGTAGAGTGGATAAAATGGATGTAGAGTGGATAAAATGGATGTAGAGTGGATAAAATGGATGTAGAGTGGATAAAATGGATGTAGAGTTGATAAAAATGGATGTAGAGTGGATAAAACGGATGTAGAGTGGATAAAAATGGATGTAGAGTGGATACAATGGTTGTAGAGTGGATAAAAATGGATATAGGGTAGATAAAATGGATGTAGAGTTAATAAAAATGGATGTAGAGTGGATATAATGGATGTAGAGAGGATAAAATGGATGTAGAGTGGATAAAACGGATGTAGAGTGGATAAAAATGGATGTAGAGTTGATAAAATGGATGTAAAGTGGATAAAATGGATGTAGAGTTAATAAAATTGGATGTAGAGTGGATAAAATGGATGTAGAGTTGATAAAAATGGATGTAGAGTGGATAAAAATGGATGTCGGGTGGATAAAATGGATGTAGAGTGGATAAAAATGGATGTAGAGTGGATAAAATGGATGTAGAGTGCATAAAAATGGATGTAGAGTGAATAAAATGGATGTAGAGTGGATAAAATGAATGTACAGTTAATAAAAATGGATGTAGAGTGGATAAAAATGGATGTAGAGTGGATAAAATGGATGTAGAGTGGATAAAATGGATGTAGAGTGGATAAAAATGGATGTAGAGTGGATAAAATGGATGTAGAGTGGATAAAAATGGATGTAGAGTATATAAATTGGATGTAGAGTATATAAAATGGATGTAGAGTTGATAAAAATGGATGTAGAGTGGATAAAAATGGATGTAGAGTATATAAATTGGATGTAGAGTATATAAAATGGATGTAGAGTGGATAAAAATGGATGTCGAGTGGATAAAATGGATGTAGAGTGGATAAAAATGGATGTAGAGTGGATAAAATGGATGTAGAGTGCATAAAAATGGATGTAGAGCGGATAAAATGGATGTAGAGTTCATAAAAATGGATGTAGAGTGGATAAAAATGGATGTAGATTGGATAAAATGGATGTAGAGTTAATAAAAGTGGATGTAGAGTGGATAAAATGGATGTAGAGTTGATAAAAATGGATGTAGAGTGGATAAAAATGGATGTAGATTGGAAAAAATGGATGTAGAGTGGATAAAAATGGATGTAGATTATATAAATTGGATGTAGAGTATATAAAATGGATGTAGAGTGGATAAAAATGGATGTCGAGTGGATAAAATGGATGTAGAGTGGATAAAAATGGATGTAGATTGGACAAAATGGATGTAGAGTTAATAAAAATGGATGTAGAGTGGATAAAATGGATGTATAGTGGATAAAAATGGATGTAGAGTAGATAAAATAGATGTAGAGTGGATAAAAATGGATGTAGAGTGGATAAAATGGATGTAGAGTGGATAAAATGGATGTAGAGTTCATAAAAATGGATGTAGAGTGGATAAAAATGGATGTAGATTGGATAAAATGGATGTAGAGTTGATAAAATGGATGTAAAGTGGATAAAATGGATGAAGAGTTAATAAAAATGGATGTAGAGTGGAAATAATGGATGTAGAGAGGATAAAATGGATGTAGAGTGGATAAAAATGGATGTAGAGTGGATAAAAATGGATGTAGAGTGGATAAAATGGATGTAGAGTGGATAAAAATGGATGTAGAGAGGATAAAATGGATGTAAAGTGGATAAAATGGATGTACAGTTAATAAAAATGGATGTAGAGTGGAAATAATGGATGTAGAGAGGATAAAATGGATGTAGAGTGGATAAAATGGATGTAGAGTTCATAAAAATGGATGTAGAGTGGATAAAAATGGATGTAGATTGGATAAAATGGATGTAGAGTTGATAAAATGGATGTAAAGTGGATAAAATGGATGTAGAGTTAATAAAAATGGATGTAGAGTGGAAATAATGGATGTAGAGAGGATAAAATGGATGTAGAGCGGATAAAATGGATGTAGAGTTCATAAAAATGGATGTAGAGTGGATAAAAATGGATGTAGATTGGATAAAATGGATGTAGAGTTAATAAAAATGGATGTAGAGTGGATAAAATGGATGTAGAGTTGATAAAAATGGATGTAGAGTGGATAAAAATGGATGTAGATCGGATAAAATGGATGTAGAGTGGATAAAAATGGATGTAGATTATATAAATTGGATGTAGAGTATATAAAATGGATGTAGAGTGGATAAAAATGGATGTCGAGTGGATAAAATGGATGTAGAGTGGATAAAAATGGATGTAGATTGGACAAAATGGATGTAGAGTTAATAAAAATGGATGTAGAGTGGATAAAATGGATGTATAGTGGATAAAAATGGATGTAGAGTGGATAAAATAGATGTAGAGTGGATAAAAATGGATGTAGAGTGGATAAAATGGATGTCGAGTGGATAAAATGGATGTAGAGTGGATAAAAATAGATGTAGAGTGGATAAAAATGGATGTAGAGTGGATAAAATGGATGTAGAGTGCATAAAAATGGATGTTGAGTGGATAAAATGGATGTAGAGTGGATAAAATGGATGTACATTTAATAAAAATGGATGTAGAGTGGATAAAAATGGATGTAGAGTGGATAAAAATGGATGTAGATTGGATAAAATGGATGTAGAGTTAATAAAAGTGGATGTAGAGTGGATAAAATGGATGTAGAGTTGATAAAAATGGATGTAGAGTGGATAAAAATGGATGTAGATTGGATAAAATGGATGTAGAGTGGATAAAATGGATGTAGAGTATATAAATTGGATGTAGAGTATATAAAATGGATGTAGAGTGGATAAAAATGGATGTCGAGTGGATAAAATGGATGTAGAGTGGATAAAAATGGATGTAGAGTGGATAAAAATGGATGTAGATTGGATAAAATGGATGTGGAGTGGATAACAATGGATGTAGAGAGGATATAATGGATGTAGAGAGGATAAAATGGATGTGGAGTGGATAACAATGGATGTAGAGTGGAAATAATGGATGTAGAGAGGATAAAATGGATGTAGAGCGGATAAAATGGATGTAGAGTTCATAAAAATGGATGTAGAGTGGATAAAAATGGATGTAGATTGGATAAAATGGATGTAGAGTTAATAAAAGTGGATGTAGAGTGGATAAAATGGATGTAGAGTTGATAAAATGGATGTAGAGTGGATAAAAATGGATGTAGATTGGATAAAATGGATGTAGAGTTAATAAAAGTGGATGTAGAGTATATAAATTGGATGTAGAGTATATAAAATGGATGTAGAGTTGATAAAAATGGATGTAGAGTGGATAAAAATGGATGTAGAGTATATAAATTGGATGTAGAGTATATAAAATGGATGTAGAGTGGATAAAAATGGATGTCGGGTGGATAAAATGGATGTAGAGTGGATAAAAATGGATGTAGAGTGGATAAAATGGATGTAGAGTGCATAAAAATGGATGTAGAGCGGATAAAATGGATGTAGAGTTCATAAAAATGGATGTAGAGTGGATAAAAATGGATGTAGATTGGATAAAATGGATGTAGAGTTAATAAAAGTGGATGTAGAGTGGATAAAATGGATGTAGAGTTGATAAAAATGGATGTAGAGTGGATAAAAATGGATGTAGAGTGGATAAAATGGATGTAGAGTGGATAAAAATGGATGTAGATTATATAAATTGGATGTAGAGTATATAAAGTGGATGTAGAGTGGATAAAAATGGATGTCGAGTGGATAAAATGGATGTAGAGTGGATAAAAATGGATGTAGATTGGACAAAATGGATGTAGAGTTAATAAAAATGGATGTAGAGTGGATAAAATGGATGTAGAGTGGATAAAAATGGATGTAGAGTAGATAAAATAGATGTAGAGTGGATAAAAATGGATGTAGAGTGGATAAAATGGATGTAGAGTGGATAAAATGGATGTAGAGTTCATAAAAATGGATGTAGAGTGGATAAAAATGGATGTAGATTGGATAAAATGGATGTAGAGTTGATAAAATGGATGTAAAGTGGATAAAATGGATGAAGAGTTAATAAAAATGGATGTAGAGTGGAAATAATGGATGTAGAGAGGATAAAATGGATGTAGAGTGGATAAAAATGGATGTAGAGTGGATAAAAATGGATGTAGAGTGGATAAAATGGATGTAGAGTGGATAAAAATGGATGTAGAGAGGATAAAATGGATGTAGAGTGGATAAAATGGATGTACAGTTAATAAAAATGGATGTAGAGTGGAAATAATGGATTTAGAGAGGATAAAATGGATGTAGAGTGGATAAAATGGATGTAGAGTTCATAAAAATGGATGTAGAGTGGATAAAAATGGATGTAGATTGGATAAAATGGATGTAGAGTTGATAAAATGGATGTAAAGTGGATAAAATGGATGTAGAGTTAATAAAAATGGATGTAGAGTGGAAATAATGGATGTAGAGAGGATAAAATGGATGTAGAGCGGATAAAATGGATGTAGAGTTCATAAAAATGGATGTAGAGTGGATAAAAATGGATGTAGATTGGATAAAATGGATGTAGAGTTAATAAAAGTGGATGTAGAGTGGATAAAATGGATGTAGAGTTGATAAAAATGGATGTAGAGTGGATAAAAATGGATGTAGATTGGATAAAATGGATGTAGAGTGGATAAAAATGGATGTAGATTATATAAATTGGATGTAGAGTGGATAAAAATGGATGTAGATTGGATAAAATGGATGTAGAGTGGATAAAATGGATGTAGAGTTCATAAAAATGGATGTAGAGTGGATAAAAATGGATGTAGATTGGATAAAATGGATGTGGAGTGGATAACAATGGATGTAGAGAGGATAAAAATGTATATAGGGTAGATAAAATGGATGTAGAGTTAATAAAAATGGATGTAGAGTGGATAAAAATGGATGTAGAGTGGATAAAAATGGATGTAGATTGGATAAAATGGATGTAGAGTTAATAAAAGTGGATGTAGAGTGGATAAAATGGATGTAGAGTTGATAAAAATGGATGTAGAGTGGATAAAAATGGATGTAGATTGGATAAAATGGATGTAGAGTGGATAAAATGGATGTAGAGTATATAAATTGGATGTAGAGTATATAAAATGGATGTAGAGTGGATAAAAATGGATGTCGAGTGGATAAAATGGATGTAGAGTGGATAAAAATGGATGTAGAGTGGATAAAATGGATGTAGAGTTAATAAAAATGGATGTAGAGTGGAAATAATGGATGTAGAGAGGATAAAATGGATGTAGAGTGGATAAAATGGATGTAGAGTTCATAAAAATGGATGTAGAGTGGATAAAAATGGATGTAGATTGGATAAAATGGATGTAGAGTGGATAAAATGGATGTAGAGTTCATAAAAATGGATGTAGAGTGGATAAAAATGGATGTAGATTGGATAAAATGGATGTGGAGTGGATAACAATGGATGTAGAGAGGATAAAAATGTATATAGGGTAGATAAAATGGATGTAGAGTTAATAAAAATGGATGTAGAGTGGATATAATGGATGTAGAGAGGATAAAATGGATGTGGAGTGGATAACCATGGATGTAGAGTGGATAAAATGGATGTAGAGTGGATAAAATGGATGTAGAGTGGATAAAATGGATGTAGAGTGGATAAAATGGATGTAGAGTATATAAAATGGATGTAGAGTGGATAAAAATGGATGTCGAGTGGATAAAATGGATGTAGAGTGGATAAAAATGGATGTAGAGTGGATAAAATGGATGTAGAGTTGATAAAAATGGATGTAGAGTGGATAAAATGGATGTAGAGTAGATAAAATGGATGTAGAGTGGATAAAATGGTTGTAGAGTGGATAAAATGGATGTAGAGTGGATAAAATGGATGTAGAGTGGATAAAAATGGATGTAGAGTGGATAAAATGGATTTAGAGTGGATAAAATGGTTGTAGAGTGGATAAAAATGGATGTAGAGTGGATAAAATGGATGTAGAATGGATAAAATGGATGTAAAGTGGATAAAAATGGATGTCGAGTGGATAAAATGGATGTAGAGTGGATAAAAATAGATGTAGAGAGGATAAAATGGAAGTAGAGTGGATAAAAATGGATGTAGAGTGGATAAAAATGGATGTAGAGTGGATAAAATGGATGTAGAGTGGATATAATGGATGTAGAGAGGATAAAATGGATGTGGAGTGGATAACAATGGATGTAGAGTGGATAAAATGGATGTAGAGTGGATAAAATGGATGTAGAATGGATAAAATGGATGTAAAGTGGATAAAAATGGATGTCGAGTGGATAAAATGGATGTAGAGTGGATAAAAATAGATGTAGAGAGGATAAAATGGAAGTAGAGTGGATAAAAATGGATGTAGAGTGGATAAAAATGGATGTAGAGTGGATAAAAATGGATGTAGATTGGATAAAATGGATGTGGAGTGGATAACAATGGATGTAGAGAGGATAAAAATGGATATAGGGTAGATAAAATGGATGTAGAGTTAATAAAAATGGATGTAGAGTGGAAATAATGGATGTAGAGAGGATAAAATGGATGTAGAGTGGATAAAATGGATGTAGAGTGGATAAAATGGATGTAGAGTGGATAAAATGATTGTAGAGTGGATAAAATGGATGTAGAGTGGATAAAATGGATGTAGAGTGGATAAAAATGGATGTAGAGTGGATAAAATGGATGTAGAGTGGATAAAATGGTTGTAGAGTGGATAAAAATGGATGTAGAGTGGATAAAATGGATGTAGAATGGATAAAATGGATGTAAAGTGGATAAAAATGGATGTCGAGTGGATAAAATGGATGTAGAGTGGATAAAAATAGATGTAGAGAGGATAAAATGGAAGTAGAGTGGATAAAAATGGATGTAGAGTGGATAAAAATGGATGTAGAGTGGATAAAATGGATGTAGAGTGGATAAAAATGGATGTAGAGTGGATAAAAATGGATGTAGATTGGATAAAATGGATGTAGAGTGGATAAAAATGGATGTAGAGTGGATAAAATGGATGTAGAGTGGATAAAATGGATGTAGAGTGGATAAAATGGTTGTAGACTGGATAAAATGGATGTAGAGTGGATAAAATGGATGTAGAGTGGATAAAAATGGATGTAGAGTGGATAAAATGGATGTAGAGTGGATAAAATGGATGTAGAGTTAATAAAAATGGATGTAGAGTGGATAAAATGGATGTAGAGTTGATAAAAATGGATGTAGAGTGGATAAAAATGGATGTAGAGTGGATAAAATGGATGTAGAGTGGATAAAAATGGATGTAGAGAGGATAAAATGGATGTAGAGTGGATACAATGGATGTACAGTTAATAAAAATGGATGTAGAGTGGAAATAATGGATGTAGAGAGGATAAAATGGATGTAGAGTGGATAAAATGGATGTAGAGTTCATAAAAAATGATGTAGAGTTCATAAAAATGGATGTAGAGTGGATAAAAATGGATGTAGATTGGATAAAATGGATGTAGAGTTGATAAAATGGATGTAGGGTTAATAAAAATGGATGTAGAGTGGAAATAATGGATGTAGAGAGGATAAAATGGATGTAGAGCGGATAAAATGGATGTAGAGTTCATAAAAATGGATGTAGAGTGGATAAAAATGGATGTAGATTGGATAAAATGGATGTGGAGTGGATAAAATGGATGTAGAGTTGATAAAATGGATGTAAAGTGGATAAAATGGATGTAGAGTTAATAAAATTGGATGTAGAGTATATAAAATGGATGTAGAGTTGATAAAAATGGATGTAGAGTGGATAAAAATGGATGTAGAGTATATAAATTGGATGTAGAGTATATAAAATGGATGTAGAGTGGATAAAAATGGATGTCGGGTGGATAAAATGGATGTAGAGTGGATAAAAATGGATGTAGAGTGGATAAAATGGATGTAGAGTGCATAAAAATGGATGTAGAGCGGATAAAATGGATGTAGAGTTCATAAAAATGGATGTAGAGTGGATAAAAATGGATGTAGATTGGATAAAATGGATGTAGAGTTAATAAAAGTGGATGTAGAGTGGATAAAATGGATGTAGAGTTGATAAAAATGGATGTAGAGTGGATAAAAATGGATGTAGATTGGATAAAATGGATGTAGAGTGGATAAAAATGGATGTAGATTATATAAATTGGATGTAGAGTATATAAAATGGATGTAGAGTGGATAAAAATGGATGTCGAGTGGATAAAATGGATGTAGAGTGGATAAAAATGGATGTAGATTGGACAAAATGGATGTAGAGTTAATAAAAATGGATGTAGAGTGGATAAAATGGATGTATAGTGGATAAAAATGGATGTAGAGTAGATAAAATAGATGTAGAGTGGATAAAAATGGATGTAGAGTGGATAAAATGGATGTAGAGTGGATAAAATGGATGTAGAGTTCATAAAAATGGATGTAGAGTGGATAAAAATGGATGTAGATTGGATAAAATGGATGTAGAGTTGATAAAATGGATGTAAAGTGGATAAAATGGATGAAGAGTTAATAAAAATGGATGTAGAGTGGAAATAATGGATGTAGAGAGGATAAAATGGATGTAGAGTGGATAAAAATGGATGTAGAGTGGATAAAAATGGATGTAGAGTGGATAAAATGGATGTAGAGTGGATAAAAATGGATGTAGAGAGGATAAAATGGATGTAGAGTGGATAAAATGGATGTACAGTTAATAAAAATGGATGTAGAGTGGAAATAATGGATGTAGAGAGGATAAAATTGATGTAGAGTGGATAAAATGGATGTAGAGTTCATAAAAATGGATGTAGAGTGGATAAAAATGGATGTAGATTGGATAAAATGGATGTAGAGTTGATAAAATGGATGTAAAGTGGATAAAATGGATGTAGAGTTAATAAAAATGGATGTAGAGTGGAAATAATGGATGTAGAGAGGATAAAATGGATGTAGAGCGGATAAAATGGATGTAGAGTGGATAAAAATGGATGTAGATTGGATAAAATGGATGTAGAGTTAATAAAAGTGGATGTAGAGTGGATAAAATGGATGTAGAGTTGATAAAAATGGATGTAGAGTGGATAAAAATGGATGTAGATTGGATAAAATGGATGTAGAGTGGATAAAAATGGATGTAGATTATATAAATTGGATGTAGAGTATATAAAATGGATGTAGAGTGGATAAAAATGGATGTCGAGTGGATAAAATGGATGTAGAGTGGATAAAAATGGATGTAGATTGGACAAAATGGATGTAGAGTTAATAAAAATGGATGTAGAGTGGATAAAATGGATGTATAGTGGATAAAAATGGATGTAGAGTAGATAAAATAGATGTAGAGTGGATAAAAATGGATGTAGAGTGGATAAAATGGATGTAGAGTGGATAAAATGGATGTAGAGTGGATAAAAATAGATGTAGAGTGGATAAAAATGGATGTAGAGTGGATAAAATGGATGTAGAGTGGATAAAAATAGATGTAGAGTGGATAAAATGGATGTAGAGTGGATAAAATGTATGTACATTTAATAAAAATGTATGTAGAGTGGATAAAAATGGATGTAGAGTGGATAAAAATGGATGTAGATTGGATAAAATGGATGTAGAGTTAATAAAAGTGGATGTAGAGTGGATAAAATGGATGTAGAGTTGATAAAAATGGATGTAGAGTGGATAAAAATGGATGTAGATTGGATAAAATGGATGTAGAGTGGATAAAATGGATGTAGAGTATATAAATTGGATGTAGAGTATATAAAATGGATGTAGAGTGGATAAAAATGGATGTCGATTGGATAAAATGGATGTAGAGTGGATAAAAATGGATGTAGAGTGGATAAAATGGATGTAGAGTGGATAAAATGGATGTAGAGTGGATAAAATGGTTGTAGAGTGGATAAAATGGATGTAGAGTGGATAAAATGGATGTAGAGTGGATAAAAATGGATGTAGAGTGGATAAAATGGATGTAGAGTGGATAAAATGGATGTAGAGTTAATAAAAATGGATGTAGAGTGGATAAAATGGATGTAGAGTTGATAAAAATGGATGTAGAGTGGATAAAAATGGATGTAGAGTGGATAAAATGGATGTAGAGTGGATAAAAATGGATGTAGAGAGGATAAAATGGATGTAGAGTGGATACAATGGATGTACAGTTAATAAAAATGGATGTAGAGTGGAAATAATGGATGTAGAGAGGATAAAATGGATGTAGAGTGGATAAAATGGATGTAGAGTTCATAAAAAATGATGTAGAGTTCATAAAAATGGATGTAGAGTGGATAAAAATGGATGTAGATTGGATAAAATGGATGTAGAGTTGATAAAATGGATGTAGGGTTAATAAAAATGGATGTAGAGTGGAAATAATGGATGTAGAGAGGATAAAATGGATGTAGAGCGGATAAAATGGATGTAGAGTTCATAAAAATGGATGTAGAGTGGATAAAAATGGATGTAGATTGGATAAAATGGATGTGGAGTGGATAAAATGGATGTAGAGTTGATAAAATGGATGTAAAGTGGATAAAATGGATGTAGAGTTAATAAAATTGGATGTAGAGTATATAAAATGGATGTAGAGTTGATAAAAATGGATGTAGAGTGGATAAAAATGGATGTAGAGTATATAAATTGGATGTAGAGTATATAAAATGGATGTAGAGTGGATAAAAATGGATGTCGGGTGGATAAAATGGATGTAGAGTGGATAAAAATGGATGTAGAGTGGATAAAATGGATGTAGAGTGCATAAAAATGGATGTAGAGCGGATAAAATGGATGTAGAGTTCATAAAAATGGATGTAGAGTGGATAAAAATGGATGTAGATTGGATAAAATGGATGTAGAGTTAATAAAAGTGGATGTAGAGTGGATAAAATGGATGTAGAGTTGATAAAAATGGATGTAGAGTGGATAAAAATGGATGTAGATTGGATAAAATGGATGTAGAGTGGATAAAAATGGATGTAGATTATATAAATTGGATGTAGAGTATATAAAATGGATGTAGAGTGGATAAAAATGGATGTCGAGTGGATAAAATGGATGTAGAGTGGATAAAAATGGATGTAGATTGGACAAAATGGATGTAGAGTTAATAAAAATGGATGTAGAGTGGATAAAATGGATGTATAGTGGATAAAAATGGATGTAGAGTAGATAAAATAGATGTAGAGTGGATAAAAATGGATGTAGAGTGGATAAAATGGATGTAGAGTGGATAAAATGGATGTAGAGTTCATAAAAATGGATGTAGAGTGGATAAAAATGGATGTAGATTGGATAAAATGGATGTAGAGTTGATAAAATGGATGTAAAGTGGATAAAATGGATGAAGAGTTAATAAAAATGGATGTAGAGTGGAAATAATGGATGTAGAGAGGATAAAATGGATGTAGAGTGGATAAAAATGGATGTAGAGTGGATAAAAATGGATGTAGAGTGGATAAAATGGATGTAGAGTGGATAAAAATGGATGTAGAGAGGATAAAATGGATGTAGAGTGGATAAAATGGATGTACAGTTAATAAAAATGGATGTAGAGTGGAAATAATGGATGTAGAGAGGATAAAATTGATGTAGAGTGGATAAAATGGATGTAGAGTTCATAAAAATGGATGTAGAGTGGATAAAAATGGATGTAGATTGGATAAAATGGATGTAGAGTTGATAAAATGCATGTAAAGTGGATAAAATGGATGTAGAGTTAATAAAAATGGATGTAGAGTGGAAATAATGGATGTAGAGAGGATAAAATGGATGTAGAGCGGATAAAATGGATGTAGAGTGGATAAAAATGGATGTAGATTGGATAAAATGGATGTAGAGTTAATAAAAGTGGATGTAGAGTGGATAAAATGGATGTAGAGTTGATAAAAATGGATGTAGAGTGGATAAAAATGGATGTAGATTGGATAAAATGGATGTAGAGTGGATAAAAATGGATGTAGATTATATAAATTGGATGTAGAGTATATAAAATGGATGTAGAGTGGATAAAAATGGATGTCGAGTGGATAAAATGGATGTAGAGTGGATAAAAATGGATGTAGATTGGACAAAATGGATGTAGAGTTAATAAAAATGGATGTAGAGTGGATAAAATGGATGTATAGTGGATAAAAATGGATGTAGAGTAGATAAAATAGATGTAGAGTGGATAAAAATGGATGTAGAGTGGATAAAATGGATGTCGAGTGGATAAAATGGATGTAGAGTGGATAAAAATAGATGTAGAGTGGATAAAAATGGATGTAGAGTGGATAAAATGGATGTAGAGTGGATAAAAATGGATGTTGAGTGGATAAAATGGATGTAGAGTGGATAAAATGTATGTACATTTAATAAAAATGTATGTAGAGTGGATAAAAATGGATGTAGAGTGGATAAAAATGGATGTAGATTGGATAAAATGGATGTAGAGTTAATAAAAGTGGATGTAGAGTGGATAAAATGGATGTAGAGTTGATAAAAATGGATGTAGAGTGGATAAAAATGGATGTAGAGCGGATAGAATGGATGTAGAGTGGATAAAATGGATGTAGAGTATATAAATTGGATGTAGAGTATATAAAATGGATGTAGAGTGGATAAAAATGGATGTCGAGTGGATAAAATGGATGTAGAGTGGATAAAAATGGATGTAGAGTGGATAAAATGGATGTAGAGTTAATAAAAATGGATGTAGAGTGGAAATAATGGATGTAGAGAGGATAAAATGGATGTAGAGTGGATAAAATGGATGTAGAGTTCATAAAAATGGATGTAGATTGGATAAAATGGATGTGGAGTGGATAACAATGGATGTAGAGAGGATAAAAATGTATATAGGGTAGATAAAATGGATGTAGAGTTAATAAAAATGGATGTAGAGTGGATATAATGGATGTAGAGAGGATAAAATGGATGTGGAGTGGATAACAATGGATGTAGAGTGGATAAAATGGATGTAGAGTGGATAAAATGGATGTAGAGAGGATAAAATGGATGTAGAGTGGATAAAATGGATGTAGAGTATATAAAATGGATGTAGAGTGGATAAAAATGGATGTCGAGTGGATAAAATGGATGTAGAGTGGATAAAAATGGATGTAGAGTGGATAAAATGGATGTAGAGTTGATAAAAATGGATGTAGAGTGGATAAAATGGATGTAGAGTAGATAAAATGGATGTAGAGTGGATAAAATGGTTGTAGAGTGGATAAAATGGATGTAGAGTGGATAAAATGGATGTAGAGTGGATAAAAATGGATGTAGAGTGGATAAAATGGATTTAGAGTGGATAAAATGGTTGTAGAGTGGATAAAAATGGATGTAGAGTGGATAAAATGGATGTAGAATGGATAAAATGGATGTAAAGTGGATAAAAATGGATGTCGAGTGGATAAAATGGATGTAGAGTGGATAAAAATAGATGTAGAGAGGATAAAATGGAAGTAGAGTGGATAAAAATGGATGTAGAGTGGATAAAAATGGATGTAGAGTGGATAAAATGGATGTAGAGTGGATAAAAATGGATGTAGAGAGGATAAAATGGATGTAGAGTGGATAAAATGGATGTACAGTTAATAAAAATGGATGTAGAGTGGAAATAATGGATGTAGAGAGGATAAAATGGATGTAGAGTGGATAAAATGGATGTAGAGTTCATAAAAATGGATGTAGAGTGGATAAAAATGGATGTAGATTGGATAAAATGGATGTGGAGTGGATAACAATGGATGTAGAGAGGATAAAAATGTATATAGGGTAGATAAAATGGATGTAGAGTTAATAAAAATGGATGTAGAGTGGATATAATGGATGTAGAGAGGATAAAATGGATGTGGAGTGGATAACAATGGATGTAGAGTGGATAAAATGGATGTAGAGTGGATAAAATGGATGTAGAGAGGATAAAATGGATGTAGAGTGGATAAAATGGATGTAGAGTTCATAAAAATGGATGTAGAGTGGATAAAAATGGATGTAGATTGGATAAAATGGATGTGGAGTGGATAACAATGGATGTAGAGTGGATAAAAATGGATATAGGGTAGATAAAATGGATGTAGAGTTAATAAAAATGGATGTAGAGTGGAAATAATGGATGTAGAGAGGATAAAATGGATGTACAGTGGATAAAATGGATGTAGAGTGGATAAAATGGATGTAGAGTGGATAAAATGATTGTAGAGTGGATAAAATGGATGTAGAGTGGATAAAATGGATGTAGAGTGGATAAAAATGGATGTAGAGTGGATAAAATGGATGTAGAGTGGATAAAATGGTTGTAGAGTGGATAAAAATGGATGTAGAGTGGATAAAATGGATGTAGAATGGATAAAATGGATGTAAAGTGGATAAAAATGGATGTCGAGTGGATAAAATGGATGTAGAGTGGATAAAAATGGATGTAGAGAGGATAAAATGGATGTAGAGAGGATAAAATGGATGTAGAGTGGATAAAATGGATGTAGAGTTCATAAAAATGGATGTAGAGTGGATAAAAATGGATGTAGAGTGGATAAAATGGATGTAGAGTTAATAAAAATGGATGTAGAGTGGAAATAATGGATGTAGAGAGGATAAAATGGATGTAGAGTGGATAAAATGGATGTAGAGTTGATAAAAATGGATGTAGAGTGGATAAAACGGATGTAGAGTGGATAAAAATGGATGTAGAGTGGATACAATGGTTGTAGAGTGGATAAAAATGGATATAGGGTAGATAAAATGGATGTAGAGTTAATAAAAATGGATGTAGAGAGGATAAAATGGATGTAGAGTGGATAAAACGGATGTAGAGTGGATAAAAATGGATGTAGAGTTGATAAAATGGATGTAAAGTGGATAAAATGGATGTAGAGTTAATAAAATTGGATGTAGAGTGGATAAAATGGATGTAGAGTTGAAAAAAATGGATGTAGAGTGGATAAAAATGGATGTCGGGTGGATAAAATGGATGTAGAGTGGATAAAAATGGATGTAGAGTGGATAAAATGGATGTAGAGTGCATAAAAATGGATGTAGAGTGGATAAAATGGATGTAGAGTGGATAAAATGAATGTACTGTTAATAAAAATGGATGTAGAGTGGATAAAAATGGATGTAGAGTGGATAAAAATGGATGTAGAGTGGATAAAATGGATGTAGAGTGGATAAAAATGGATGTAGAGTATATAAATTGGATGTAGAGTATATAAAATGGATGTAGAGTTGATAAAAATGGATGTAGAGTGGATAAAAATGGATGTAGAGTATATAAATTGGATGTAGAGTATATAAAATGGATGTAGAGTGGATAAAAATGGATGTCGGGTGGATAAAATGGATGTAGAGTGGATAAAAATGGATGTAGAGTGGATAAAATGGATGTAGAGTGCATAAAAATGGATGTAGAGCGGATAAAATGGATGTAGAGTTCATAAAAATGGATGTAGAGTGGATAAAAATGGATGTAGATTGGATAAAATGGATGTAGAGTTAATAAAAGTGGATGTAGAGTGGATAAAATGGATGTAGAGTTGATAAAAATGGATGTAGAGTGGATAAAAATGGATGTAGATTGGATAAAATGGATGTAGAGTGGATAAAAATGGATGTAGATTATATAAATTGGATGTAGAGTATATAAAATGGATGTAGAGTGGATAAAAATGGATGTCGAGTGGATAAAATGGATGTAGAGTGGATAAAAATGGATGTAGATTGGACAAAATGGATGTAGAGTTAATAAAAATGGATGTAGAGTGGATAAAATGGATGTATAGTGGATAAAAATGGATGTAGAGTAGATAAAATAGATGTAGAGTGGATAAAAATGGATGTAGAGTGGATAAAATGGATGTAGAGTGGATAAAATGGATGTAGAGTTCATAAAAATGGATGTAGAGTGGATAAAAATGGATGTAGATTGGATAAAATGGATGTAGAGTTGATAAAATGGATGTAAAGTGGATAAAATGGATGAAGAGTTAATAAAAATGGATGTAGAGTGGAAATAATGGATGTAGAGAGGATAAAATGGATGTAGAGTGGATAAAAATGGATGTAGAGTGGATAAAAATGGATGTAGAGTGGATAAAATGGATGTAGAGTGGATAAAAATGGATGTAGAGTGGATAAAATGGATGTAGAGTGGATAAAATGGATGTACAGTTAATAAAAATGGATGTAGAGTGGAAATAATGGATGTAGAGAGGATAAAATGGATGTAGAGTGGATAAAATGGATGTAGAGTTCATAAAAATGGATGTAGAGTGGATAAAAATGGATGTAGATTGGATAAAATGGATGTAGAGTTGATAAAATGCATGTAAAGTGGATAAAATGGATGTAGAGTTAATAAAAATGGATGTAGAGTGGAAATAATGGATGTAGAGAGGATAAAATGGATGTAGAGCGGATAAAATGGATGTAGAGTTCATAAAAATGGATGTAGAGTGGATAAAAATGGATGTAGATTGGATAAAATGGATGTAGAGTTAATAAAAGTGGATGTAGAGTGGATAAAATGGATGTAGAGTTGATAAAAATGGATGTAGAGTGGATAAAAATGGATGTAGATTGGATAAAATGGATGTAGAGTCGATAAAAATGGATGTAGATTATATAAATTGGATGTAGAGTATATAAAATGGATGTAGAGTGGATAAAAATGGATGTCGAGTGGATAAAATGGATGTAGAGTGGATAAAAATGGATGTAGATTGGACAAAATGGATGTAGAGTTAATAAAAATGGATGTAGAGTGGATAAAATGGATGTATAGTGGATAAAAATGGATGTAGAGTAGATAAAATAGATGTAGAGTGGATAAAAATGGATGTAGAGTGGATAAAATGGATGTCGAGTGGATAAAATGGATGTAGAGTGGATAAAAATAGATGTAGAGTGGATAAAAATGGATGTAGAGTGGATAAAATGGATGTAGAGTGCATAAAAATAGATGTTGAGTGGATAAAATGGATGTAGAGTGGATAAAATGTATGTACATTTAATAAAAATGTATGTAGAGTGGATAAAAATGGATGTAGAGTGGATAAAAATGGATGTAGATTGGATAAAATGGATGTAGAGTTAATAAAAGTGGATGTAGAGTGGATAAAATGGATGTAGAGTTGATAAAAATGGATGTAGAGTGGATAAAAATGGATGTAGATTGGATAAAATGGATGTAGAGTGGATAAAATGGATGTAGAGTATATAAATTGGATGTAGAGTATATAAAATGGATGTAGAGTGGATAAAAATGGATGTCGAGTGGATAAAATGGATGTAGAGTGGATAAAAATGGATGTAGAGTGGATAAAATGGATGTAGAGTTAATAAAAATGGATGTAGAGTGGAAATAATGGATGTAGAGAGGATAAAATGGATGTAGAGTGGATAAAATAGATGTAGAGTTCATAAAAATGGATGTAGAGTGGATAAAAATGGATGTAGATTGGATAAAATGGATGTGGAGTGGATAACAATGGATGTAGAGAGGATAAAAATGTATATAGGGTAGATAAAATGGATGTAGAGTTAATAAAAATGGATGTAGAGTGGATATAATGGATGTAGAGAGGATAAAATGGATGTAGAGTGGATAAAATGGATGTAGAGTATATAAAATGGATGTAGAGTGGATAAAAATGGATGTCGAGTGGATAAAATGGATGTAGAGTGGATAAAAATGGATGTAGAGTGGATAAAATGGATGTAGAGTTGATAAAAATGGATGTAGAGTGGATAAAATGGATGTAGAGTAGATAAAATGGATGTAGAGTGGATAAAATGGTTGTAGAGTGGATAAAATGGATGTAGAGTGGATAAAATGGATGTAGAGTGGATAAAAATGGATGTAGAGTGGATAAAATGGATTTAGAGTGGATAAAATGGTTGTAGAGTGGATAAAAATGGATGTAGAGTGGATAAAATGGATGTAGAATGGATAAAATGGATGTAAAGTGGATAAAAATGGATGTCGAGTGGATAAAATGGATGTAGAGTGGATAAAAATAGATGTAGAGAGGATAAAATGGAAGTAGAGTGGATAAAAATGGATGTAGAGTGGATAAAAATGGATGTAGAGTGGATAAAATGGATGTAGAGTGGATAAAAATGGATGTAGAGAGGATAAAATGGATGTAGAGTGGATAAAATGGATGTACAGTTAATAAAAATGGATGTAGAGTGGAAATAATGGATGTAGAGAGGATAAAATGGATGTAGAGTGGATAAAATGGATGTAGAGTTCATAAAAATGGATGTAGAGTGGATAAAAATGGATGTAGATTGGATAAAATGGATGTGGAGTGGATAACAATGGATGTAGAGAGGATAAAAATGTATATAGGGTAGATAAAATGGATGTAGAGTTAATAAAAATGGATGTAGAGTGGATATAATGGATGTAGAGAGGATAAAATGGATGTGGAGTGGATAACAATGGATGTAGAGTGGATAAAATGGATGTAGAGTGGATAAAATGGATGTAGAGTGGATAAAATGGATGTAGAGAGGATAAAATGGATGTAGAGTGGATAAAATGGATGTAGAGTTCATAAAAATGGATGTAGAGTGGATAAAAATGGATGTAGATTGGATAAAATGGATGTGGAGTGGATAACAATGGATGTAGAGAGGATAAAAATGGATGTGGAGTGGATAAAATGGATGTAGAGTGGATAAAAATGGATGTAGAGAGGATAAAATGGATGTAGAGTGGATAAAATGGATGTACAGTTAATAAAAATGGATGTAGAGTGGAAATAATGGATGTAGAGAGGATAAAATTGATGTAGAGTGGATAAAATGGATGTAGAGTTCATAAAAATGGATGTAGAGTGGATAAAAATGGATGTAGATTGGATAAAATGGATGTAGAGTTGATAAAATGCATGTAAAGTGGATAAAATGGATGTAGAGTTAATAAAAATGGATGTAGAGTGGAAATAATGGATGTAGAGAGGATAAAATGGATGTAGAGCGGATAAAATGGATGTAGAGTGGATAAAAATGGATGTAGATTGGATAAAATGGATGTAGAGTTAATAAAAGTGGATGTAGAGTGGATAAAATGGATGTAGAGTTGATAAAAATGGATGTAGAGTGGATAAAAATGGATGTAGATTGGATAAAATGGATGTAGAGTGGATAAAAATGGATGTAGATTATATAAATTGGATGTAGAGTATATAAAATGGATGTAGAGTGGATAAAAATGGATGTCGAGTGGATAAAATGGATGTAGAGTGGATAAAAATGGATGTAGATTGGACAAAATGGATGTAGAGTTAATAAAAATGGATGTAGAGTGGATAAAATGGATGTATAGTGGATAAAAATGGATGTAGAGTAGATAAAATAGATGTAGAGTGGATAAAAATGGATGTAGAGTGGATAAAATGGATGTAGAGTGGATAAAATGGATGTAGAGTGGATAAAAATAGATGTAGAGTGGATAAAAATGGATGTAGAGTGGATAAAATGGATGTAGAGTGCATAAAAATAGATGTAGAGTGGATAAAATGTATGTAGAGTGGATAAAATGTATGTACATTTAATAAAAATGTATGTAGAGTGGATAAAAATGGATGTAGAGTGGATAAAAATGGATGTAGATTGGATAAAATGGATGTAGAGTTAATAAAAGTGGATGTAGAGTGGATAAAATGGATGTAGAGTTGATAAAAATGGATGTAGAGTGGATAAAAATGGATGTAGATTGGATAAAATGGATGTAGAGTGGATAAAATGGATGTAGAGTATATAAATTGGATGTAGAGTATATAAAATGGATGTAGAGTGGATAAAAATGGATGTCGAGTGGATAAAATGGATGTAGAGTGGATAAAAATGGATGTAGAGTGGATAAAATGGATGTAGAGTTAATAAAAATGGATGTAGAGTGGAAATAATGGATGTAGAGAGGATAAAATGGATGTAGAGTGGATAAAATGGATGTAGAGTTCATAAAAATGGATGTAGATTGGATAAAATGGATGTGGAGTGGATAACAATGGATGTAGAGAGGATAAAAATGTATATAGGGTAGATAAAATGGATGTAGAGTTAATAAAAATGGATGTAGAGTGGATATAATGGATGTAGAGAGGATAAAATGGATGTGGAGTGGATAACAATGGATGTAGAGTGGATAAAATGGATGTAGAGTGGATAAAATGGATGTAGAGAGGATAAAATGGATGTAGAGTGGATAAAATGGATGTAGAGTATATAAAATGGATGTAGAGTGGATAAAAATGGATGTCGAGTGGATAAAATGGATGTAGAGTGGATAAAAATGGATGTAGAGTGGATAAAATGGATGTAGAGTTGATAAAAATGGATGTAGAGTGGATAAAATGGATGTAGAGTAGATAAAATGGATGTAGAGTGGATAAAATGGTTGTAGAGTGGATAAAATGGATGTAGAGTGGATAAAATGGATGTAGAGTGGATAAAAATGGATGTAGAGTGGATAAAATGGATTTAGAGTGGATAAAATGGTTGTAGAGTGGATAAAAATGGATGTAGAGTGGATAAAATGGATGTAGAGTGGATAAAATGGATGTAAAGTGGATAAAAATGGATGTCGAGTGGATAAAATGGATGTAGAGTGGATAAAAATAGATGTAGAGAGGATAAAATGGAAGTAGAGTGGATAAAAATGGATGTAGAGTGGATAAAAATGGATGTAGAGTGGATAAAATGGATGTAGAGTGGATAAAAATGGATGTAGAGAGGATAAAATGGATGTAGAGTGGATAAAATGGATGTACAGTTAATAAAAATGGATGTAGAGTGGAAATAATGGATGTAGAGAGGATAAAATGGATGTAGAGTGGATAAAATGGATGTAGAGTTCATAAAAATGGATGTAGAGTGGATAAAAATGGATGTAGATTGGATAAAATGGATGTGGAGTGGATAACAATGGATGTAGAGAGGATAAAAATTTATATAGGGTAGATAAAATGGATGTAGATTTTATAAAAATGGATGTAGAGTGGATATAATGGATGTAGAGAGGATAAAATGGATGTGGAGTGGATAACAATGGATGTAGAGTGGATAAAATGGATGTAGAGTGGATAAAATGGATGTAGAGTGGATAAAATGGATGTAGAGTGGATAAAATGGATGTAGAGTTCATAAAAATGGATGTAGAGTGGATAAAAATGGATGTAGATTGGATAAAATGGATGTGGAGTGGATAACAATGGATGTAGAGAGGATAAAAATGGATATAGGGTAGATAAAATGGATGTAGAGTTAATAAAAATGGATGTAGAGTGGAAATAATGGATGTAGAGAGGATAAAATGGATGTACAGTGGATAAAATGGATGTAGAGTGGATAAAATGGATGTAGAGTGGATAAAATGATTGTAGAGTGGATAAAATGGATGTAGAGTGGATAAAATGGATGTAGAGTGGATAAAAATGGATGTAGAGTGGATAAAATGGATGTAGAGTGGATAAAATGGTTGTAGAGTGGATAAAAATGGATGTAGAGTGGATAAAATGGATGTAGAATGGATAAAATGGATGTAAAGTGGATAAAAATGGATGTCGAGTGGATAAAATGGATGTAGAGTGGATAAAAATGGATGTAGAGAGGATAAAATGGATGTAGAGAGGATAAAATGGATGTAGAGTGGATAAAATGGATGTAGAGTTCATAAAAATGGATGTAGAGTGGATAAAAATGGATGTAGAGTGGATAAAATGGATGTAGAGTTAATAAAAATGGATGTAGAGTGGAAATAATGGATGTAGAGAGGATAAAATGGATGTAGAGTGGATAAAATGGATGTAGAGTTGATAAAAATGGATGTAGAGTGGATAAAACGGATGTAGAGTGGATAAAAATGGATGTAGAGTGGATACAATGGTTGTAGAGTGGATAAAAATGGATATAGGGTAGATAAAATGGATGTAGAGTTAATAAAAATGGATGTAGAGAGGATAAAATGGATGTAGAGTGGATAAAACGGATGTAGAGTGGATAAAAATGGATGTAGAGTTGATAAAATGGATGTAAAGTGGATAAAATGGATGTAGAGTTAATAAAATTGGATGTAGAGTGGATAAAATGGATGTAGAGTTGAAAAAAATGGATGTAGAGTGGATAAAAATGGATGTCGGGTGGATAAAATGGATGTAGAGTGGATAAAAATGGATGTAGAGTGGATAAAATGGATGTAGAGTGCATAAAAATGGATGTAGAGTGAATAAAATGGATGTAGAGTGGATAAAATGAATGTACTGTTAATAAAAATGGATGTAGAGTGGATAAAAATGGATGTAGAGTGGATAAAAATGGATGTAGAGTGGATAAAATGGATGTAGAGTGGATAAAAATGGATGTAGAGTATATAAATTGGATGTAGAGTATATAAAATGGATGTAGAGTTGATAAAAATGGATGTAGAGTGGATAAAAATGGATGTAGAGTATATAAATTGGATGTAGAGTATATAAAATGGATGTAGAGTGGATAAAAATGGATGTCGGGTGGATAAAATGGATGTAGAGTGGATAAAAATGGATGTAGAGTGGATAAAATGGATGTAGAGTGCATAAAAATGGATGTAGAGCGGATAAAATGGATGTAGAGTTCATAAAAATGGATGTAGAGTGGATAAAAATGGATGTAGATTGGATAAAATGGATGTAGAGTTAATAAAAGTGGATGTAGAGTGGATAAAATGGATGTAGAGTTGATAAAAATGGATGTAGAGTGGATAAAAATGGATGTAGATTGGATAAAATGGATGTAGAGTGGATAAAAATGGATGTAGATTATATAAATTGGATGTAGAGTATATAAAATGGATGTAGAGTGGATAAAAATGGATGTCGAGTGGATAAAATGGATGTAGAGTGGATAAAAATGGATGTAGATTGGACAAAATGGATGTAGAGTTAATAAAAATGGATGTAGAGTGGATAAAATGGATGTATAGTGGATAAAAATGGATGTAGAGTAGATAAAATAGATGTAGAGTGGATAAAAATGGATGTAGAGTGGATAAAATGGATGTAGAGTGGATAAAATGGATGTAGAGTTGATAAAAATGGATGTAGAGTGGATAAAAATGGATGTAGATTGGATAAAATGGATGTAGAGTTGATAAAATGGATGTAAAGTGGATAAAATGGATGAAGAGTTAATAAAAATGGATGTAGAGTGGAAATAATGGATGTAGAGAGGATAAAATGGATGTAGAGTGGATAAAAATGGATGTAGAGTGGATAAAAATGGATGTAGAGTGGATAAAATGGATGTAGAGTGGATAAAAATGGATGTAGAGAGGATAAAATGGATGTAGAGTGGATAAAATGGATGTACAGTTAATAAAAATGGATGTAGAGTGGAAATAATGGATGTAGAGAGGATAAAATGGATGTAGAGTGGATAAAATGGATGTAGAGTTCATAAAAATGGATGTAGAGTGGATAAAAATGGATGTAGATTGGATAAAATGGATGTAGAGTTGATAAAATGCATGTAAAGTGGATAAAATGGATGTAGAGTTAATAAAAATGGATGTAGAGTGGAAATAATGGATGTAGAGAGGATAAAATGGATGTAGAGCGGATAAAATGGATGTAGAGTTCATAAAAATGGATGTAGAGTGGATAAAAATGGATGTAGATTGGATAAAATGGATGTAGAGTTAATAAAAGTGGATGTAGAGTGGATAAAATGGATGTAGAGTTGATAAAAATGGATGTAGAGTGGATAAAAATGGATGTAGATTGGATAAAATGGATGTAGAGTCGATAAAAATGGATGTAGATTATATAAATTGGATGTAGAGTATATAAAATGGATGTAGAGTGGATAAAAATGGATGTCGAGTGGATAAAATGGATGTAGAGTGGATAAAAATGGATGTAGATTGGACAAAATGGATGTAGAGTTAATAAAAATGGATGTAGAGTGGATAAAATGGATGTATAGTGGATAAAAATGGATGTAGAGTAGATAAAATAGATGTAGAGTGGATAAAAATGGATGTAGAGTGGATAAAATGGATGTCGAGTGGATAAAATGGATGTAGAGTGGATAAAAATAGATGTAGAGTGGATAAAAATGGATGTAGAGTGGATAAAATGGATGTAGAGTGGATAAAAATAGATGTTGAGTGGATAAAATGGATGTAGAGTGGATAAAATGTATGTACATTTAATAAAAATGTATGTAGAGTGGATAAAAATGGATGTAGAGTGGATAAAAATGGATGTAGATTGGATAAAATGGATGTAGAGTTAATAAAAGTGGATGTAGAGTGGATAAAATGGATGTAGAGTTGATAAAAATGGATGTAGAGTGGATAAAAATGGATGTAGATTGGATAAAATGGATGTAGAGTGGATAAAATGGATGTAGAGTATATAAATTGGATGTAGAGTATATAAAATGGATGTAGAGTGGATAAAAATGGATGTCGAGTGGATAAAATGGATGTAGAGTGGATAAAAATGGATGTAGAGTGGATAAAATGGATGTAGAGTTAATAAAAATGGATGTAGAGTGGAAATAATGGATGTAGAGAGGATAAAATGGATGTAGAGTGGATAAAATGGATGTAGAGTTCATAAAAATGGATGTAGAGTGGATAAAAATGGATGTAGATTGGATAAAATGGATGTGGAGTGGATAACAATGGATGTAGAGAGGATAAAAATGTATATAGGGTAGATAAAATGGATGTAGAGTTAATAAAAATGGATGTAGAGTGGATATAATGGATGTAGAGAGGATAAAATGGATGTAGAGTGGATAAAATGGATGTAGAGTATATAAAATGGATGTAGAGTGGATAAAAATGGATGTCGAGTGGATAAAATGGATGTAGAGTGGATAAAAATGGATGTAGAGTGGATAAAATGGATGTAGAGTTGATAAAAATGGATGTAGAGTGGATAAAATGGATGTAGAGTAGATAAAATGGATGTAGAGTGGATAAAATGGTTGTAGAGTGGATAAAATGGATGTAGAGTGGATAAAATGGATGTAGAGTGGATAAAAATGGATGTAGAGTGGATAAAATGGATTTAGAGTGGATAAAATGGTTGTAGAGTGGATAAAAATGGATGTAGAGTGGATAAAATGGATGTAGAATGGATAAAATGGATGTAAAGTGGATAAAAATGGATGTCGAGTGGATAAAATGGATGTAGAGTGGATAAAAATAGATGTAGAGAGGATAAAATGGAAGTAGAGTGGATAAAAATGGATGTAGAGTGGATAAAAATGGATGTAGAGTGGATAAAATGGATGTAGAGTGGATAAAAATGGATGTAGAGAGGATAAAATGGATGTAGAGTGGATAAAATGGATGTACAGTTAATAAAAATGGATGTAGAGTGGAAATAATGGATGTAGAGAGGATAAAATGGATGTAGAGTGGATAAAATGGATGTAGAGTTCATAAAAATGGATGTAGAGTGGATAAAAATGGATGTAGATTGGATAAAATGGATGTGGAGTGGATAACAATGGATGTAGAGAGGATAAAAATGTATATAGGGTAGATAAAATGGATGTAGAGTTAATAAAAATGGATGTAGAGTGGATATAATGGATGTAGAGAGGATAAAATGGATGTGGAGTGGATAACAATGGATGTAGAGTGGATAAAATGGATGTAGAGTGGATAAAATGGATGTAGAGTGGATAAAATGGATGTAGAGAGGATAAAATGGATGTAGAGTGGATAAAATGGATGTAGAGTTCATAAAAATGGATGTAGAGTGGATAAAAATGGATGTAGATTGGATAAAATGGATGTGGAGTGGATAACAATGGATGTAGAGAGGATAAAAATGGATGTGGAGTGGATAACAATGGATGTAGAGAGGATAAAAATGGATATAGGGTAGATAAAATGGATGTAGAGTTAATAAAAATGGATGTAGAGTGGAAATAATGGATGTAGAGAGGATAAAATGGATGTACAGTGGATAAAATGGATGTAGAGTGGATAAAATGGATGTAGAGTGGATAAAATGATTGTAGAGTGGATAAAATGGATGTAGAGTGGATAAAATGGATGTAGAGTGGATAAAAATGGATGTAGAGTGGATAAAATGGATGTAGAGTGGATAAAATGGTTGTAGAGTGGATAAAAATGGATGTAGAGTGGATAAAATGGATGTAGAATGGATAAAATGGATGTAAAGTGGATAAAAATGGATGTCGAGTGGATAAAATGGATGTAGAGTGGATAAAAATGGATGTAGAGAGGATAAAATGGATGTAGAGAGGATAAAATGGATGTAGAGTGGATAAAATGGATGTAGAGTTCATAAAAATGGATGTAGAGTGGATAAAAATGGATGTAGAGTGGATAAAATGGATGTAGAGTTAATAAAAATGGATGTAGAGTGGAAATAATGGATGTAGAGAGGATAAAATGGATGTAGAGTGGATAAAATGGATGTAGAGTTCATAAAAATGGATGTAGAGTGGATAAAAATGGATGTAGATTGGATAAAATGGATGTGGAGTGGATAACAATGGATGTAGAGAGGATAAAAATGTATATAGGGTAGATAAAATGGATGTAGAGTTAATAAAAATGGATGTAGAGTGGATATAATGGATGTAGAGAGGATAAAATGGATGTGGAGTGGATAACAATGGATGTAGAGTGGATAAAATGGATGTAGAGTGGATAAAATGGATGTAGAGAGGATAAAATGGATGTAGAGTGGATAAAATGGATGTAGAGTTCATAAAAATGGATGTAGAGTGGATAAAAATGGATGTAGATTGGATAAAATGGATGTGGAGTGGATAACAATGGATGTAGAGAGGATAAAAATGGATATAGGGTAGATAAAATGGATGTAGAGTTAATAAAAATGGATGTAGAGTGGATATAATGGATGTAGAGAGGATAAAATGGATGTGGAGTGGATAACAATGGATGTAGAGTGGATGAAATGGATGTAGAGTGGATAAAAATGGATGTAGATTGGATAAAATGGATGTAGAGTTAATAAAAGTGGATGTAGAGTGGATAAAATGGATGTAGAGTTGATAAAAATGGATGTAGAGTGGATAAAAATGGATGTAGATTGGATAAAATGGATGTAGAGTGGATAAAAATGGATGTAGATTATATAAATTGGATGTAGAGTATATAAAATGGATGTAGAGTGGATAAAAATGGATGTCGAGTGGATAAAATGGATGTAGAGTGGATAAAAATGGATGTAGATTGGACAAAATGGATGTAGAGTTAATAAAAATGGATGTAGAGTGGATAAAATGGATGTATAGTGGATAAAAATGGATGTAGAGTAGATAAAATAGATGTAGAGTGGATAAAAATGGATGTAGAGTGGATAAAATGGATGTCGAGTGGATAAAATGGATGTAGAGTGGATAAAAATAGATGTAGAGTGGATAAAAATGGATGTAGAGTGGATAAAATGGATGTAGAGTGCATAAAAATGGATGTTGAGTGGATAAAATGGATGTAGAGTGGATAAAATGGATGTAGAGTTGATAAAATGGATGTAGAGTGAATAAAATGGATGTAGAGTGGATAAAATGGATGTAGATTGGATAAAATGGATGTGGAGTGGATAACAATGGATGTAGAGAGGATAAAAATGTATATAGGGTAGATAAAATGGATGTAGAGTTAATAAAAATGGATGTAGAGTGGATATAATGGATGTAGAGAGGATAAAATGGATGTGGAGTGGATAACAATGGATGTAGAGTGGATAAAATGGATGTAGAGTGGATAAAATGGATGTAGAGAGGATAAAATGGATGTAGAGTGGATAAAATGGATGTAGAGTTCATAAAAATGGATGTAGAGTGGATAAAAATGGATGTAGATTGGATAAAATGGATGTGGAGTGGATAACAATGGATGTAGAGAGGATAAAAATGGATATAGGGTAGATAAAATGGATGTAGAGTTAATAAAAATGGATGTAGAGTGGATATAATGGATGTAGAGAGGATAAAATGGATGTGGAGTGGATAACAATGGATGTAGAGTGGATAAAATGGATGTAGAGTGGATAAAATGGATGTAGAGTATATAAAATGGATGTAGAGTGGATAAAAATGGATGTCGAGTGGATAAAATGGATGTAGAGTGGATAAAAATGGATGTAGAGTGGATAAAATGGATGTAGAGTGGATAAAAATGGATGTAGATTGGATAAAATGGATGTAGAGTTAATAAAAGTGGATGTAGAGTGGATAAAATGGATGTAGAGTTGATAAAAATGGATGTAGAGAGGATAAAATGGATGTGGAGTGGATAACAATGGATGTAGAGTGGATAAAATGGATGTAGAGTGGATAAAATGGATGTAGAGTGGATAAAATGGTTGTAGAGTGGATAAAATGGATGTAGAGTTGATAAAAATGGATGTAGAGTGCATAAAAATGGATGTTGAGTGGATAAAATGGATGTAGAGTGGATAAAATGGATGTAGAGTTGATAAAATGGATGTAGAGTGAATAAAATGGATGTAGAGTGGATAAAATGGATGTAGATTGGATAAAATGGATGTGGAGTGGATAACAATGGATGTAGAGAGGATAAAAATGTATATAGGGTAGATAAAATGGATGTAGAGTTAATAAAAATGGATGTAGAGTGGATATAATGGATGTAGAGAGGATAAAATGGATGTGGAGTGGATAACAATGGATGTAGAGTGGATAAAATGGATGTAGAGTGGATAAAATGGATGTAGAGAGGATAAAATGGATGTAGAGTGGATAAAATGGATGTAGAGTTCATAAAAATGGATGTAGAGTGGATAAAAATGGATGTAGATTGGATAAAATGGATGTGGAGTGGATAACAATGGATGTAGAGAGGATAAAAATGGATATAGGGTAGATAAAATGGATGTAGAGTTAATAAAAATGGATGTAGAGTGGATATAATGGATGTAGAGAGGATAAAATGGATGTGGAGTGGATAACAATGGATGTAGAGTGGATAAAATGGATGTAGAGTGGATAAAATGGATGTAGAGTATATAAAATGGATGTAGAGTGGATAAAAATGGATGTCGAGTGGATAAAATGGATGTAGAGTGGATAAAAATGGATGTAGAGTGGATAAAATGGATGTAGAGTGGATAAAAATGGATGTAGATTGGATAAAATGGATGTAGAGTTAATAAAAGTGGATGTAGAGTGGATAAAATGGATGTAGAGTTGATAAAAATGGATGTAGAGAGGATAAAATGGATGTGGAGTGGATAACAATGGATGTAGAGTGGATAAAATGGATGTAGAGTGGATAAAATGGATGTAGAGTGGATAAAATGGTTGTAGAGTGGATAAAATGGATGTAGAGTTGATAAAAATGGATGTAGAGTGGATAAAACGGATGTAGAGTGGATAAAAATGGATGTAGAGTGGATACAATGGTTGTAGAGTGGATAAAAATGGATATAGGGTAGATAAAATGGATGTAGAGTTAATAAAAATGGATGTAGAGTGGATATAATGGATGTAGAGAGGATAAAATGGATGTAGAGTGGATAAAACGGATGTAGAGTGGATAAAAATGGATGTAGAGTTGATAAAATGGATGTAAAGTGGATAAAATGGATGTAGAGTTAATAAAATTGGATGTAGAGTGGATAAAATGGATGTAGAGTTGAAAAAAATGGATGTAGAGTGGATAAAAATGGATGTCGGGTGGATAAAATGGATGTAGAGTGGATAAAAATGGATGTAGAGTGGATAAAATGGATGTAGAGTGCATAAAAATGGATGTAGAGTGAATAAAATGGATGTAGAGTGGATAAAATGAATGTACTGTTAATAAAAATGGATGTAGAGTGGATAAAAATGAATGTAGAGTGGATAAAAATGGATGTAGAGTGGATAAAATGGATGTAGAGTGGATAAAAATGGATGTAGAGTATATAAATTGGATGTAGAGTATATAAAATGGATGTAGAGTTGATAAAAATGGATGTAGAGTGGATAAAAATGGATGTAGAGTATATAAATTGGATGTAGAGTATATAAAATGGATGTAGAGTGGATAAAAATGGATGTCGGGTGGATAAAATGGATGTAGAGTGGATAAAAATGGATGTAGAGTGGATAAAATGGATGTAGAGTGCATAAAAATGGATGTAGAGCGGATAAAATGGATGTAGAGTTCATAAAAATGGATGTAGAGTGGATAAAAATGGATGTAGATTGGATAAAATGGATGTAGAGTTAATAAAAGTGGATGTAGAGTGGATAAAATGGATGTAGAGTTGATAAAAATGGATGTAGAGTGGATAAAAATGGATGTAGATTGGATAAAATGGATGTAGAGTGGATAAAAATGGATGTAGATTATATAAATTGGATGTAGAGTATATAAAATGGATGTAGAGTGGATAAAAATGGATGTCGAGTGGATAAAATGGATGTAGAGTGGATAAAAATGGATGTAGATTGGACAAAATGGATGTAGAGTTAATAAAAATGGATGTAGAGTGGATAAAATGGATGTATAGTGGATAAAAATGGATGTAGAGTAGATAAAATAGATGTAGAGTGGATAAAAATGGATGTAGAGTGGATAAAATGGATGTAGAGTGGATAAAATGGATGTAGAGTTCATAAAAATGGATGTAGAGTGGATAAAAATGGATGTAGATTGGATAAAATGGATGTAGAGTTGATAAAATGGATGTAAAGTGGATAAAATGGATGAAGAGTTAATAAAAATGGATGTAGAGTGGAAATAATGGATGTAGAGAGGATAAAATGGTTGTAGAGTGGATAAAAATGGATGTAGAGTGGATAAAAATGGATGTAGAGTGGATAAAATGGATGTAGAGTGGATAAAAATGGATGTAGAGAGGATAAAATGGATGTAGAGTGGATAAAATGGATGTACAGTTAATAAAAATGGATGTAGAGTGGAAATAATGGATGTAGAGAGGATAAAATGGATGTAGAGTGGATAAAATGGATGTAGAGTTCATAAAAATGGATGTAGAGTGGATAAAAATGGATGTAGATTGGATAAAATGGATGTAGAGTTGATAAAATGCATGTAAAGTGGATAAAATGGATGTAGAGTTAATAAAAATGGATGTAGAGTGGAAATAATGGATGTAGAGAGGATAAAATGGATGTAGAGCGGATAAAATGGATGTAGAGTTCATAAAAATGGATGTAGAGTGGATAAAAATGGATGTAGATTGGATAAAATGGATGTAGAGTTAATAAAAATGGATGTAGAGTGGATAAAATGGATGTAGAGTTGATAAAAATGGATGTAGAGTGGATAAAAATGGATGTAGATTGGATAAAATGGATGTAGAGTGGATAAAAATGGATGTAGATTATATAAATTGGATGTAGAGTATATAAAATGGATGTAGAGTGGATAAAAATGGATGTCGAGTGGATAAAATGGATGTAGAGTGGATAAAAATGGATGTAGATTGGATAAAATGGATGTAGAGTTAATAAAAATGGATGTAGAGTGGATAAAATGGATGTATAGTGGATAAAAATGGATGTAGAGTAGATAAAATAGATGTAGAGTGGATAAAAATGGATGTAGAGTGGATAAAATGGATGTCGAGTGGATAAAATGGATGTAGAGTGGATAAAAATAGATGTAGAGTGGATAAAAATGGATGTAGAGTGGATAAAATGGATGTAGAGTGGATAAAAATAGATGTTGAGTGGATAAAATGGATGTAGAGTGGATAAAATGTATGTACATTTAATAAAAATGTATGTAGAGTGGATAAAAATGGATGTAGAGTGGATAAAAATGGATGTAGATTGGATAAAATGGATGTAGAGTTAATAAAAGTGGATGTAGAGTGGATAAAATGGATGTAGAGTTGATAAAAATGGATGTAGAGTGGATAAAAATGGATGTAGATTGGATAAAATGGATGTAGAGTGGATAAAATGGATGTAGAGTATATAAATTGGATGTAGAGTATATAAAATGGATGTAGAGTGGATAAAAATGGATGTCGAGTGGATAAAATGGATGTAGAGTGGATAAAAATGGATGTAGAGTGGATAAAATGGATGTAGAGTTAATAAAAATGGATGTAGAGTGGAAATAATGGATGTAGAGAGGATAAAATGGATGTAGAGTGGATAAAATGGATGTAGAGTTCATAAAAATGGATGTAGAGTGGATAAAAATGGATGTAGATTGGATAAAATGGATGTGGAGTGGATAACAATGGATGTAGAGAGGATAAAAATGTATATAGGGTAGATAAAATGGATGTAGAGTTAATAAAAATGGATGTAGAGTGGATATAATGGATGTAGAGAGGATAAAATGGATGTGGAGTGGATAACAATGGATGTAGAGTGGATAAAATGGATGTAGAGTGGATAAAATGGATGTAGAGAGGATAAAATGGATGTAGAGTGGATAAAATGGATGTAGAGTATATAAAATGGATGTAGAGTGGATAAAAATGGATGTCGAGTGGATAAAATGGATGTAGAGTGGATAAAAATGGATGTAGAGTGGATAAAATGGATGTAGAGTTGATAAAAATGGATGTAGAGTGGATAAAATGGATGTAGAGTAGATAAAATGGATGTAGAGTGGATAAAATGGTTGTAGAGTGGATAAAATGGATGTAGAGTGGATAAAATGGATGTAGAGTGGATAAAAATGGATGTAGAGTGGATAAAATGGATTTAGAGTGGATAAAATGGTTGTAGAGTGGATAAAAATGGATGTAGATTGGATAAAATGGATGTAGAGTTAATAAAATTGGATGTAGAGTGGATAAAATGGATGTAGAGTTGATAAAAATGGATGTAGAGTGGATAAAAATGGATGTAGAGTATATAAATTGGATGTAGAGTATATAAAATGGATGTAGAGTGGATAAAAATGGATGTAGATTGGATAAAATGGATGTAGAGTTAATAAAATTGGATGTAGAGTGGATAAAATGGATGTAGAGTTGATAAAAATGGATGTAGAGTGGATAAAAATGGATGTCGGGTGGATAAAAATGGATGTAGATTGGATAAAATGGATGTAGAGTTAATAAAATTGGATGTAGAGTGGATAAAATGGATGTAGAGTGGATAAAATGGATGTAGAGTGGATAAAATGGATGTAGAGAGGATAAAATGGATGTAGAGTGGATAAAATGGATGTAGAGTTCATAAAAATGGATGTAGAGTGGATAAAAATGGATGTAGATTGGATAAAATGGATGTAGAGTTAATAAAATTGGATGTAGAGTGGATAAAATGGATGTAGAGTGGATAAAAATGGATGTAGAGAGGATAAAAATGGATGTAGAGTATATAAATTGGATGTAGAGTATATAAAATGGATGTAGAGTGGATAAAAATGGATGTAGATTGGATAAAATGGATGTAGAGTTAATAAAATTGGATGTAGAGTGGATAAAATGGATGTAGAGTTGATAAAAATGGATGTAGAGTGGATAAAAATGGATGTCGGGTGGATAAAAATGGATGTAGATTGGATAAAATGGATGTAGATTTAATAAAATTGGATGTAGAGTGGATAAAATGGATGTAGAGTGGATAAAATGGATGTAGAGTGGATAAAATGGATGTAGAGAGGATAAAATGGATGTAGAGTGGATAAAATGGATGTAGAGTTCATAAAAATGGATGTAGAGTGGATAAAAATGGATGTAGATTGGATAAAATGGATGTAGAGTTAATAAAATTGGATGTAGAGTGGATAAAATGGATGTAGAGTGGATAAAAATGGATGTAGAGAGGATAAAATGGATGTAGAGTGGATAAAATGGATGTACAGTTAATAAAAATGGATGTAGAGTGGAAATAATGGATGTAGAGAGGATAAAATGGATGTAGAGTGGATAAAATGGATGTAGAGTTCATAAAAATGGATGTAGAGTGGATAAAAATGGATGTAGATTGGATAAAATGGATGTAGAGTTAATAAAAGTGGATGTAGAGTGGATAAAATGGATGTAGAGTTGATAAAAATGGATGTAGAGTGGATAAAAATGGATGTAGATTGGATAAAATGGATGTAGAGTGGATAAAAATGGATGTAGATTGGATAAAATGGATGTAGAGTTAATAAAAGTGGATGTAGAGTGGATAAAATAGATGTAGAGTTGATAAAAATGGATGTAGAGTGGATAAAAATGGATGTAGATTGGATAAAATGGATGTAGAGTGGATAAAAATGGATGTAGATTATATAAATTGGATGTAGAGTATATAAAATGGATGTAGAGTGGATAAAAATGGATGTCGAGTGGATAAAATGGATGTAGAGTGGATAAAAATGGATGTAGATTGGACAAAATGGATGTAGAGTTAATAAAAATGGATGTAGAGTGGATAAAATGGATGTATAGTGGATAAAAATGGATGTAGAGTAGATAAAATAGATGTAGAGTGGATAAAAATGGATGTAGAGTGGATAAAATGGATGTAGAGTGGATAAAATGGATGTAGAGTTCATAAAAATGGATGTAGAGTGGATAAAAATGGATGTAGATTGGATAAAATGGATGTAGAGTTGATAAAATGGATGTAAAGTGGATAAAATGGATGAAGAGTTAATAAAAATGGATGTAGAGTGGAAATAATGGATGTAGAGAGGATAAAATGGATGTAGAGTGGATAAAAATGGATGTAGAGTGGATAAAAATGGATGTAGAGTGGATAAAATGGATGTAGAGTGGATAAAAATGGATGTAGAGAGGATAAAATGGATGTAGAGTGGATAAAATGGATGTACAGTTAATAAAAATGGATGTAGAGTGGAAATAATGGATGTAGAGAGGATAAAATGGATGTAGAGTGGATAAAATGGATGTAGAGTTCATAAAAATGGATGTAGAGTGGATAAAAATGGATGTAGATTGGATAAAATGGATGTAGAGTTGATAAAATGCATGTAAAGTGGATAAAATGGATGTAGAGTTAATAAAAATGGATGTAGAGTGGAAATAATGGATGTAGAGAGGATAAAATGGATGTAGAGCGGATAAAATGGATGTAGAGTTCATAAAAATGGATGTAGAGTGGATAAAAATGGATGTAGATTGGATAAAATGGATGTAGAGTTAATAAAAGTGGATGTAGAGTGGATAAAATGGATGTAGAGTTGATAAAAATGGATGTAGAGTGGATAAAAATGGATGTAGATTGGATAAAATGGATGTAGAGTGGATAAAAATGGATGTAGATTATATAAATTGGATGTAGAGTATATAAAATGGATGTAGAGTGGATAAAAATGGATGTCGAGTGGATAAAATGGATGTAGAGTGGATAAAAATGGATGTAGATTGGACAAAATGGATGTAGAGTTAATAAAAATGGATGTAGAGTGGATAAAATGGATGTATAGTGGATAAAAATGGATGTAGAGTAGATAAAATGGATGTAGAGTGGATAAAAATGGATGTAGAGTGGATAAAATGGATGTAGAGTGGATAAAATGGATGTAGAGTGGATAAAAATAGATGTAGAGTGGATAAAAATGGATGTAGAGTGGATAAAATGGATGTAGAGTGCATAAAAATAGATGTTGAGTGGATAAAATGGATGTAGAGTGGATAAAATGTATGTACATTTAATAAAAATGTATGTAGAGTGGATAAAAATGGATGTAGAGTGGATAAAAATGGATGTAGATTGGATAAAATGGATGTAGAGTTAATAAAAGTGGATGTAGAGTGGATAAAATGGATGTAGAGTTGATAAAAATGGATGTAGAGTGGATAAAAATGGATGTAGATTGGATAAAATGGATGTAGAGTGGATAAAATGGATGTAGAGTATATAAATTGGATGTAGAGTATATAAAATGGATGTAGAGTGGATAAAAATGGATGTCGAGTGGATAAAATGGATGTAGAGTGGATAAAAATGGATGTAGAGTGGATAAAATGGATGTAGAGTTAATAAAAATGGATGTAGAGTGGAAATAATGGATGTAGAGAGGATAAAATGGATGTAGAGTGGATAAAATGGATGTAGAGTTCATAAAAATGGATGTAGAGTGGATAAAAATGGATGTAGATTGGATAAAATGGATGTGGAGTGGATAACAATGGATGTAGAAAGGATAAAAATGTATATAGGGTAGATAAAATGGATGTAGAGTTAATAAAAATGGATGTAGAGTGGATATAATGGATGTAGAGAGGATAAAATGGATGTGGAGTGGATAACAATGGATGTAGAGTGGATAAAATGGATGTAGAGTGGATAAAATGGATGTAGAGAGGATAAAATGGATGTAGAGTGGATAAAATGGATGTAGAGTATATAAAATGGATGTAGAGTGGATAAAAATGGATGTCGAGTGGATAAAATGGATGTAGAGTGGATAAAAATGGATGTAGAGTGGATAAAATGGATGTAGAGTTGATAAAAATGGATGTAGAGTGGATAAAATGGATGTAGAGTAGATAAAATGGATGTAGAGTGGATAAAATGGTTGTAGAGTGGATAAAATGGATGTAGAGTGGATAAAATGGATGTAGAGTGGATAAAAATGGATGTAGAGTGGATAAAATGGATTTAGAGTGGATAAAATGGTTGTAGAGTGGATAAAAATGGATGTAGATTGGATAAAATGGATGTAGAGTTAATAAAATTGGATGTAGAGTGGATAAAATGGATGTAGAGTTGATAAAAATGGATGTAGAGTGGATAAAAATGGATGTAGAGTATATAAATTGGATGTAGAGTATATAAAATGGATGTAGAGTGGATAAAAATGGATGTAGATTGGATAAAATGGATGTAGAGTTAATAAAATTGGATGTAGAGTGGATAAAATGGATGTAGAGTTGATAAAAATGGATGTAGAGTGGATAAAAATGGATGTCGGGTGGATAAAAATGGATGTAGATTGGATAAAATGGATGTAGAGTTAATAAAATTGGATGTAGAGTGGATAAAATGGATGTAGAGTGGATAAAATGGATGTAGAGTGGATAAAATGGATGTAGAGAGGATAAAATGGATGTAGAGTGGATAAAATGGATGTAGAGTTCATAAAAATGGATGTAGAGTGGATAAAAATGGATGTAGATTGGATAAAATGGATGTAGAGTTAATAAAATTGGATGTAGAGTGGATAAAATGGATGTAGAGTGGATAAAAATGGATGTAGAGAGGATAAAAATGGATGTAGAGTATATAAATTGGATGTAGAGTATATAAAATGGATGTAGAGTGGATAAAAATGGATGTAGATTGGATAAAATGGATGTAGAGTTAATAAAATTGGATGTAGAGTGGATAAAATGGATGTAGAGTTGATAAAAATGGATGTAGAGTGGATAAAAATGGATGTCGGGTGGATAAAAATGGATGTAGATTGGATAAAATGGATGTAGAGTTAATAAAATTGGATGTAGAGTGGATAAAATGGATGTAGAGTGGATAAAATGGATGTAGAGTGGATAAAATGGATGTAGAGAGGATAAAATGGATGTAGAGTGGATAAAATGGATGTAGAGTTCATAAAAATGGATGTAGAGTGGATAAAAATGGATGTAGATTGGATAAAATGGATGTAGAGTTAATAAAATTGGATGTAGAGTGGATAAAATGGATGTAGAGTGGATAAAAATGGATGTAGAGAGGATAAAATGGATGTAGAGTGGATAAAATGGATGTACAGTTAATAAAAATGGATGTAGAGTGGAAATAATGGATGTAGAGAGGATAAAATGGATGTAGAGTGGATAAAATGGATGTAGAGTTCATAAAAATGGATGTAGAGTGGATAAAAATGGATGTAGATTGGATAAAATGGATGTAGAGTTGATAAAATGGATGTAAAGTGGATAAAATGGATGTAGAGTTAATAAAAATGGATGTAGAGTGGAAATAATGGATGTAGAGAGGATAAAATGGATGTAGAGCGGATAAAATGGATGTAGAGTTCATAAAAATGGATGTAGAGTGGATAAAAATGGATGTAGATTGGATAAAATGGATGTAGAGTTAATAAAAGTGGATGTAGAGTGGATAAAATGGATGTAGAGTTGATAAAAATGGATGTAGAGTGGATAAAAATGGATGTAGATTGGATAAAATGGATGTAGAGTGGATAAAAATGGATGTAGATTATATAAATTGGATGTAGAGTATATAAAATGGATGTAGAGTGGATAAAAATGGATGTCGAGTGGATAAAATGGATGTAGAGTGGATAAAAATGGATGTAGATTGGACAAAATGGATGTAGAGTTAATAAAAATGGATGTAGAGTGGATAAAATGGATGTATAGTGGATAAAAATGGATGTAGAGTAGATAAAATAGATGTAGAGTGGATAAAAATGGATGTAGAGTGGATAAAATGGATGTCGAGTGGATAAAATGGATGTAGAGTGGATAAAAATAGATGTAGAGTGGATAAAAATGGATGTAGAGTGGATAAAATGGATGTAGAGTGCATAAAAATGGATGTTGAGTGGATAAAATGGATGTAGAGTGGATAAAATGGATGTAAAGTGGATAAAAATGGATGTAGAGTGGATAAAATGGATGTAGAGTGGATAAAATGGATGTAGAGTTGATAAAATGGATGTAAAGTGGATAAAATGGATGTAGAGTTAATAAAATTGGATGTAGAGTGGATAAAATGGATGTAGAGTGGATAAAAATGGATGTAAAGTATATAAATTGGATGTAGAGTATATAAAATGGATGTAGAGTGGATAAAAATGGATGTCGAGTGGATAAAATGGATGTAGAGTGGATAAAAATGGATGTAGATAGGATAAAATGGATGTAGAGTTAATAAAAATGGATGTAGAGTGGATAAAATGGATGTAGAGTGGATAAAAATAGATGTAGAGTGGATAAAAATGGATGTAGAGTGGATAAAATGGATGTAGAGTGCATAAAAATGGATGTTGAGTGGATAAAATGGATGTAGAGTGGATAAAATGTATGTACATTTAATAAAAATGGATGTAGAGTGGATAAAAATGGATGTAGAGTGGATAAAAATGGATGTAGATTGGATAAAATGGATGTAGAGTTAATAAAAGTGGATGTAGAGTGGATAAAATGGATGTAGAGTTGATAAAAATGGATGTAGAGTGGATAAAAATGAATGTAGAGTTGATAAAAATGGATGTAGAGTGGATAAAAATGGATGTAGAGTATATAAATTGGATGTAGAGTATATAAAATGGATGTAGAGTGGATAAAAATGGATGTCGAGTGGATAAAATGGATGTAGAGTGGATAAAAATGGATGTAGAGTGGATAAAATGGATGTAGAGTTAATAAAAATGGATGTAGAGTGGAAATAATGGATGTAGAGAGGATAAAATGGATGTAGAGTGGATAAAATGGATGTAGAGTTCATAAAAATGGATGTAGAGTGGATAAAAATGGATGTAGATTGGATAAAATGGATGTGGAGTGGATAACAATGGATGTAGAGAGGATAAAAATGTATATAGGGTAGATAAAATGGATGTAGAGTTAATAAAAATGGATGTAGAGTGGATAAAAATGGATGTAGATTGGATAAAATGGATGTAGAGTTAATAAAAGTGGATGTAGAGTGGATAAAATGGATGTAGAGTTGATAAAAATGGATGTAGAGTGGATAAAATGGATGTAGAGTGGATAAAATGGATGTAGAGTTGATAAAATGGATGTAAAGTGGATAAAATGGATGTAGAGTTAATAAAATTGGATGTAGAGTGGATAAAAATGGATGTAGATTGGATAAAATGGATGTAGAGTTAATAAAAGTGGATGTAGAGTGGATAAAATGGATGTAGAGTTGATAAAAATGGATGTAGAGTGGATAAAATGGATGTAGAGTGGATAAAATGGATGTAGAGTGGATAAAATGGATGTAGAGAGGATAAAATGGATGTAGAGTGGATAAAATGGATGTAGAGTTCATAAAAATGGATGTAGAGTGGATAAAAATGGATGTAGATTGGATAAAATGGATGTAGAGTTAATAAAATTGGATGTAGAGTGGATAAAATGGATGTAGAGTTGATAAAAATGGATGTAGAGTGGATAAAAATGGATGTAGAGTGGATAAAATGGATGTAGAGTGCATAAAAATGGATGTTGAGTGGATAAAATGGATGTAGAGTGGATAAAATGTATGTACATTTAATAAAAATGGATGTAGAGTGGATAAAAATGGATGTAGAGTGGATAAAAATGGATGTAGATTGGATAAAATGGATGTAGAGTTAATAAAAGTGGATGTAGAGTGGATAAAATGGATGTAGAGTTCATAAAAATGGATGTAGAGTGGATAAAAATGGATGTAGATTGGATAAAATGGATGTAGAGTTAATAAAATTGGATGTAGAGTGGATAAAATGGATGTAGAGTTGATAAAAATGGATGTAGAGTGGATAAAAATGGATGTCGGGTGGATAAAAATGGATGTAGATTGGATAAAATGGATGTAGAGTTAATAAAATTGGATGTAGAGTGGATAAAATGGATGTAGAGTGGATAAAATGGATGTAGAGTGGATAAAATGGATGTAGAGAGGATAAAATGGATGTAGAGTGGATAAAATGGATGTAGAGTTCATAAAAATGGATGTAGAGTGGATAAAAATGGATGTAGATTGGATAAAATGGATGTAGAGTTAATAAAATTGGATGTAGAGTGGATAAAATGGATGTAGAGTTGATAAAAATGGATGTAGAGTGGATAAAAATCGATGTCGGGTGGATAAAATGGATGTAGAGTGGATAAAAATGGATGTAGAGTGGATAAAATGGATGTAGAGTGGATAAAAATGGATGTAGAGCGGATAAAATGGATGTAGAGTTCATAAAAATGGATGTAGAGTGGATAAAAATGGATGTAGATTGGATAAAATGGATGTAGAGTTAATAAAAGTGGATGTAGAGTGGATAAAATGGATGTAGAGTTGATAAAAATGGATGTAGAGTGGATAAAAATGGATGTAGATTGGATAAAATGGATGTAGAGTGGATAAAAATGGATGTAGATTATATAAATTGGATGTAGAGTATATAAAATGGATGTAGAGTGGATAAAAATGGATGTCGAGTGGATAAAATGGATGTAGAGTGGATAAAAATGGATGTAGATTGGACAAAATGGATGTAGAGTTAATAAAAATGGATGTAGAGTGGATAAAATGGATGTATAGTGGATAAAAATGGATGTAGAGTAGATAAAATAGATGTAGAGTGGATAAAAATGGATGTAGAGTGGATAAAATGGATGTAGAGTGGATAAAATGGATGTAGAGTTCATAAAAATGGATGTAGAGTGGATAAAAATGGATGTAGATTGGATAAAATGGATGTAGAGTTGATAAAATGGATGTAAAGTGGATAAAATGGATGAAGAGTTAATAAAAATGGATGTAGAGTGGAAATAATGGATGTAGAGAGGATAAAATGGATGTAGAGTGGATAAAAATGGATGTAGAGTGGATAAAAATGGATGTAGAGTGGATAAAATGGATGTAGAGTGGATAAAAATGGATGTAGAGAGGATTAAATGGATGTAGAGTGGATAAAATGGATGTACAGTTAATAAAAATGGATGTAGAGTGGAAATAATGGATGTAGAGAGGATAAAATGGATGTAGAGTGGATAAAATGGATGTAGAGTTCATAAAAATGGATGTAGAGTGGATAAAAATGGATGTAGATTGGATAAAATGGATGTAGAGTTGATAAAATGGATGTAAAGTGGATAAAATGGATGTAGAGTTAATAAAAATGGATGTAGAGTGGAAATAATGGATGTAGAGAGGATAAAATGGATGTAGAGCGGATAAAATGGATGTAGAGTTCATAAAAATGGATGTAGAGTGGATAAAAATGGATGTAGATTGGATAAAATGGATGTAGAGTTAATAAAAGTGGATGTAGAGTGGATAAAATGGATGTAGAGTTGATAAAAATGGATGTAGAGTGGATAAAAATGGATGTAGATTGGATAAAATGGATGTAGAGTGGATAAAAATGGATGTAGATTATATAAATTGGATGTAGAGTATATAAAATGGATGTAGAGTGGATAAAAATGGATGTAGATTGGATAAAATGGATGTAGAGTTGATAAAATGGATGTAAAGTGGATAAAATGGATGTAGAGTTAATAAAAATGGATGTAGAGTGGAAATAATGGATGTAGAGAGGATAAAATGGATGTAGAGTGGATAAAAATGGATGTAGAGTGGATAAAAATGGATGTAGAGTGGATAAAATGGATGTAGAGTGGATAAAAATGGATGTAGAGAGGATAAAATGGATGTAGAGTGGATAAAATGGATGTACAGTTAATAAAAATGGATGTAGAGTGGAAATAATGGATGTAGAGAGGATAAAATGGATGTAGAGTGGATAAAATGGATGTAGAGTTCATAAAAATGGATGTAGAGTGGATAAAAATGGATGTAGATTGGATAAAATGGATGTAGAGTTGATAAAATGGATGTAAAGTGGATAAAATGGATGTAGAGTTAATAAAAATGGATGTAGAGTGGAAATAATGGATGTAGAGAGGATAAAATGGATGTAGAGCGGATAAAATGGATGTAGAGTTCATAAAAATGGATGTAGAGTGGATAAAAATGGATGTAGATTGGATAAAATGGATGTAGAGTTAATAAAAGTGGATGTAGAGTGGATAAAATGGATGTAGAGTTGATAAAAATGGATGTAGAGTGGATAAAAATGGATGTAGATTGGATAAAATGGATGTAGAGTGGATAAAAATGGATGTAGATTATATAAATTGGATGTAGAGTATATAAAATGGATGTAGAGTGGATAAAAATGGATGTAGAGTGGATAAAATGGATGTAGAGTGGATAAAAATGGATGTAGATTGGACAAAATGGATGTAGAGTTAATAAAAATGGATGTAGAGTGGATAAAATGGATGTATAGTGGATAAAAATGGATGTAGAGTAGATAAAATAGATGTAGAGTGGATAAAAATGGATGTAGAGTGGATAAAATGGATGTCGAGTGGATAAAATGGATGTAGAGTGGATAAAAATAGATGTAGAGTGGATAAAAATGGATGTAGAGTGGATAAAATGGATGTAGAGTGCATAAAAATGGATGTTGAGTGGATAAAATGGATGTAGAGTGGATAAAATGGATGTAAAGTGGATAAAAATGGATGTAGAGTGGATAAAATGGATGTAGAGTGGATAAAATGGATGTAGAGTGGATAAAAATGGATGTAGAGTGGATAAAATGGATGTAGAGTGTATAAAAATGGATGTTGAGTGGATAAAATGGATGTAGAGTGGATAAAATGGATGTAAAGTGGATAAAAATGGATGTAGAGTGGATAAAATGGATGTAGAGTGGATAAAATGGATGTAGAGTTGATAAAATGGATGTAAAGTGGATAAAATGGATGTAGAGTTAATAAAATTGGATGTAGAGTGGATAAAATGGATGTAGAGTGGATAAAAATGGATGTAAAGTATATAAATTGGATGTAGAGTATATAAAATGGATGTAGAGTGGATAAAAATGGATGTCGAGTGGATAAAATGGATGTAGAGTGGATAAAAATGGATGTAGATAGGATAAAATGGATGTAGAGTTAATAAAAATGGATGTAGAGTGGATAAAATGGATGTAGAGTGGATAAAATGGATGTAGAGTTGATAAAAATGGATGTAGAGTGGATAAAAATGGATGTAGATTGGATAAAATGGATGTAGAGTGGATAAAAATGGATGTAGAGTATATAAATTGGATGTAGAGTATATAAAATGGATGTAGAGTTGATAAAAATGGATGTAGAGTGGATAAAAATGGATGTAGAGTATATAAATTGGATGTAGAGTATATAAAATGGATGTAGAGTGGATAAAAATGGATGTAGAGTGGATAAAATGGATGTAGAGTGGATAAAAATGGATGTAGAGTGGATAAAATGGATGTAGAGTGTATAAAATGGATGTAGAGTGAATAAAATGGATGTAGAGTGGATAAAATGGATGTAGAGTGGATAAAATGGATGTAGAGTTGATAAAATGGATGTAAAGTGGATAAAATGGATGTAGAGTTAATAAAAATGGATGTAGAGTGGATAAAATGGATGTAGAGTGGATAAAATGGATGTAGATTGGACAAAATGGATGTAGAGTTAATAAAAATGGATGTAGAGTGGATAAAATGGATGTATAGTGGATAAAAATGGATGTAGAGTAGATAAAATAGATGTAGAGTGGATAAAAATGGATGTAGAGTGGATAAAATGGATGTCGAGTGGATAAAATGGATGTAGAGTGGATAAAAATAGATGTAGAGTGGATAAAAATGGATGTAGAGTGGATAAAATGGATGTAGAGTGCATAAAAATGGATGTTGAGTGGATAAAATGGATGTAGAGTGGATAAAATGGATGTAAAGTGGATAAAAATGGATGTAGAGTGGATAAAATGGATGTAGAGTGGATAAAATGGATGTAGAGTGGATAAAAATGGATGTAGAGTGGATAAAATGGATGTAGAGTGTATAAAAATGGATGTTGAGTGGATAAAATGGATGTAGAGTGGATAAAATGGATGTAAAGTGGATAAAAATGGATGTAGAGTGGATAAAATGGATGTAGAGTGGATAAAATGGATGTAGAGTTGATAAAATGGATGTGAAGTGGATAAAATGGATGTAGAGTTAATAAAATTGGATGTAGAGTGGATAAAATGGATGTAGAGTGGATAAAAATGGATGTAAAGTATATAAATTGGATGTAGAGTATATAAAATGGATGTAGAGTGGATAAAAATGGATGTCGAGTGGATAAAATGGATGTAGAGTGGATAAAAATGGATGTAGATAGGATAAAATGGATGTAGAGTTAATAAAAATGGATGTAGAGTGGATAAAATGGATGTAGAGTGGATAAAAATAGATGTAGAGTGGATAAAAATGGATGTAGAGTGGATAAAATGGATGTAGAGTGCATAAAAATGGATGTTGAGTGGATAAAATGGATGTAGAGTGGATAAAATGTATGTACATTTAATAAAAATGGATGTAGAGTGGATAAAAATGGATGTAGAGTGGATAAAAATGGATGTAGATTGGATAAAATGGATGTAGAGTTAATAAAAGTGGATGTAGAGTGGATAAAATGGATGTAGAGTTGATAAAAATGGATGTAGAGTGGATAAAAATGAATGTAGAGTGGATAAAAATGGATGTAGAGTGGATAAAATGGATGTAGAGTGGATAAAAATGGATGTAGAGTATATAAATTGGATGTAGAGTATATAAAATGGATGTAGAGTTGATAAAAATGGATGTAGAGTGGATAAAAATGGATGTAGAGTATATAAATTGGATGTAGAGTATATAAAATGGATGTAGAGTGGATAAAAATGGATGTCGAGTGGATAAAATGGATGTAGAGTGGATAAAAATGGATGTAGAGTGGATAAAATGGATGTAGAGTTAATAAAAATGGATGTAGAGTGGAAATAATGGATGTAGAGAGGATAAAATGGATGTAGAGTGGATAAAATGGATGTAGAGTTCATAAAAATGGATGTAGAGTGGATAAAAATGGATGTAGATTGGATAAAATGGATGTGGAGTGGATAACAATGGATGTAGAGAGGATAAAAATGTATATAGGGTAGATAAAATGGATGTAGAGTTAATAAAAATGGATGTAGAGTGGATAAAAATGGATGTAGATTGGATAAAATGGATGTAGAGTTAATAAAAGTGGATGTAGAGTGGATAAAATGGATGTAGAGTTGATAAAAATGGATGTAGAGTGGATAAAATGGATGTAGAGTGGATAAAATGGATGTAGAGTTGATAAAATGGATGTAAAGTGGATAAAATGGATGTAGAGTTAATAAAATTGGATGTAGAGTGGATAAAAATGGATGTAGATTGGATAAAATGGATGTAGAGTTAATAAAAGTGGATGTAGAGTGGATAAAATGGATGTAGAGTTGATAAAAATGGATGTAGAGTGGATAAAATGGATGTAGAGTGGATAAAATGGATGTAGAGTGGATAAAATGGATGTAGAGAGGATAAAATGGATGTAGAGTGGATAAAATGGATGTAGAGTTCATAAAAATGGATGTAGAGTGGATAAAAATGGATGTAGATTGGATAAAATGGATGTAGAGTTAATAAAATTGGATGTAGAGTGGATAAAATGGATGTAGAGTTGATAAAAATGGATGTAGAGTGGATAAAAATGGATGTAGAGTGGATAAAATGGATGTAGAGTGCATAAAAATGGATGTTGAGTGGATAAAATGGATGTAGAGTGGATAAAATGTATGTACATTTAATAAAAATGGATGTAGAGTGGATAAAAATGGATGTAGAGTGGATAAAAATGGATGTAGATTGGATAAAATGGATGTAGAGTTAATAAAAGTGGATGTAGAGTGGATAAAATGGATGTAGAGTTCATAAAAATGGATGTAGAGTGGATAAAAATGGATGTAGATTGGATAAAATGGATGTAGAGTTAATAAAATTGGATGTAGAGTGGATAAAATGGATGTAGAGTTGATAAAAATGGATGTAGAGTGGATAAAAATGGATGTCGGGTGGATAAAAATGGATGTAGATTGGATAAAATGGATGTAGAGTTAATAAAATTGGATGTAGAGTGGATAAAATGGATGTAGAGTGGATAAAATGGATGTAGAGTGGATAAAATGGATGTAGAGAGGATAAAATGGATGTAGAGTGGATAAAATGGATGTAGAGTTCATAAAAATGGATGTAGAGTGGATAAAAATGGATGTAGATTGGATAAAATGGATGTAGAGTTAATAAAATTGGATGTAGAGTGGATAAAATGGATGTAGAGTTGATAAAAATGGATGTAGAGTGGATAAAAATCGATGTCGGGTGGATAAAATGGATGTAGAGTGGATAAAAATGGATGTAGAGTGGATAAAATGGATGTAGAGTGGATAAAAATGGATGTAGAGTAGATAAAATAGATGTAGAGTTCATAAAAATGGATGTAGAGTGGATAAAAATGGATGTAGATTGGATAAAATGGATGTAGAGTTAATAAAAGTGGATGTAGAGTGGATAAAATGGATGTAGAGTTGATAAAAATGGATGTAGAGTGGATAAAAATGGATGTAGATTGGATAAAATGGATGTAGAGTGGATAAAAATGGATGTAGATTATATAAATTGGATGTAGAGTATATAAAATGGATGTAGAGTGGATAAAAATGGATGTCGAGTGGATAAAATGGATGTAGAGTGGATAAAAATGGATGTAGATTGGACAAAATGGATGTAGAGTTAATAAAAATGGATGTAGAGTGGATAAAATGGATGTATAGTGGATAAAAATGGATGTAGAGTAGATAAAATAGATGTAGAGTGGATAAAAATGGATGTAGAGTGGATAAAATGGATGTAGAGTGGATAAAATGGATGTAGAGTTCATAAAAATGGATGTAGAGTGGATAAAAATGGATGTAGATTGGATAAAATGGATGTAGAGTTGATAAAATGGATGTAAAGTGGATAAAATGGATGAAGAGTTAATAAAAATGGATGTAGAGTGGAAATAATGGATGTAGAGAGGATAAAATGGATGTAGAGTGGATAAAAATGGATGTAGAGTGGATAAAAATGGATGTAGAGTGGATAAAATGGATGTAGAGTGGATAAAAATGGATGTAGAGAGGATAAAATGGATGTAGAGTGGATAAAATGGATGTACAGTTAATAAAAATGGATGTAGAGTGGAAATAATGGATGTAGAGAGGATAAAATGGATGTAGAGTGGATAAAATGGATGTAGAGTTCATAAAAATGGATGTAGAGTGGATAAAAATGGATGTAGATTGGATAAAATGGATGTAGAGTTGATAAAATGGATGTAAAGTGGATAAAATGGATGTAGAGTTAATAAAAATGGATGTAGAGTGGAAATAATGGATGTAGAGAGGATAAAATGGATGTAGAGCGGATAAAATGGATGTAGAGTTCATAAAAATGGATGTAGAGTGGATAAAAATGGATGTAGATTGGATAAAATGGATGTAGAGTTAATAAAAGTGGATGTAGAGTGGATAAAATGGATGTAGAGTTGATAAAAATGGATGTAGAGTGGATAAAAATGGATGTAGATTGGATAAAATGGATGTAGAGTGGATAAAAATGGATGTAGATTATATAAATTGGATGTAGAGTATATAAAATGGATGTAGAGTGGATAAAAATGGATGTAGATTGGATAAAATGGATGTAGAGTTGATAAAATGGATGTAAAGTGGATAAAATGGATGTAGAGTTAATAAAAATGGATGTAGAGTGGAAATAATGGATGTAGAGAGGATAAAATGGATGTAGAGTGGATAAAAATGGATGTAGAGTGGATAAAAATGGATGTAGAGTGGATAAAATGGATGTAGAGTGGATAAAAATGGATGTAGAGAGGATAAAATGGATGTAGAGTGGATAAAATGGATGTACAGTTAATAAAAATGGATGTAGAGTGGAAATAATGGATGTAGAGAGGATAAAATGGATGTAGAGTGGATAAAATGGATGTAGAGTTCATAAAAATGGATGTAGAGTGGATAAAAATGGATGTAGATTGGATAAAATGGATGTAGAGTTGATAAAATGGATGTAAAGTGGATAAAATGGATGTAGAGTTAATAAAAATGGATGTAGAGTGGAAATAATGGATGTAGAGAGGATAAAATGGATGTAGAGCGGATAAAATGGATGTAGAGTTCATAAAAATGGATGTAGAGTGGATAAAAATGGATGTAGATTGGATAAAATGGATGTAGAGTTAATAAAAGTGGATGTAGAGTGGATAAAATGGATGTAGAGTTGATAAAAATGGATGTAGAGTGGATAAAAATGGATGTAGATTGGATAAAATGGATGTAGAGTGGATAAAAATGGATGTAGATTATATAAATTGGATGTAGAGTATATAAAATGGATGTAGAGTGGATAAAAATGGATGTCGAGTGGATAAAATGGATGTAGAGTGGATAAAAATGGATGTAGATTGGACAAAATGGATGTAGAGTTAATAAAAATGGATGTAGAGTGGATAAAATGGATGTATAGTGGATAAAAATGGATGTAGAGTAGATAAAATAGATGTAGAGTGGATAAAAATGGATGTAGAGTGGATAAAATGGATGTCGAGTGGATAAAATGGATGTAGAGTGGATAAAAATAGATGTAGAGTGGATAAAAATGGATGTAGAGTGGATAAAATGGATGTAGAGTGCATAAAAATGGATGTTGAGTGGATAAAATGGATGTAGAGTGGATAAAATGGATGTAAAGTGGATAAAAATGGATGTAGAGTGGATAAAATGGATGTAGAGTGGATAAAATGGATGTAGAGTGGATAAAAATGGATGTAGAGTGGATAAAATGGATGTAGAGTGTATAAAAATGGATGTTGAGTGGATAAAATGGATGTAGAGTGGATAAAATGGATGTAAAGTGGATAAAAATGGATGTAGAGTGGATAAAATGGATGTAGAGTGGATAAAATGGATGTAGAGTTGATAAAATGGATGTAAAGTGGATAAAATGGATGTAGAGTTAATAAAATTGGATGTAGAGTGGATAAAATGGATGTAGAGTGGATAAAAATGGATGTAAAGTATATAAATTGGATGTAGAGTATATAAAATGGATGTAGAGTGGATAAAAATGGATGTCGAGTGGATAAAATGGATGTAGAGTGGATAAAAATGGATGTAGATAGGATAAAATGGATGTAGAGTTAATAAAAATGGATGTAGAGTGGATAAAATGGATGTAGAGTGGATAAAATGGATGTAGAGTTGATAAAAATGGATGTAGAGTGGATAAAAATGGATGTAGATTGGATAAAATGGATGTAGAGTGGATAAAAATGGATGTAGAGTATATAAATTGGATGTAGAGTATATAAAATGGATGTAGAGTTGATAAAAATGGATGTAGAGTGGATAAAAATGGATGTAGAGTATATAAATTGGATGTAGAGTATATAAAATGGATGTAGAGTGGATAAAAATGGATGTAGAGTGGATAAAATGGATGTAGAGTGGATAAAAATGGATGTAGAGTGGATAAAATGGATGTAGAGTGTATAAAATGGATGTAGAGTGAATAAAATGGATGTAGAGTGGATAAAATGGATGTAGAGTGGATAAAATGGATGTAGAGTTGATAAAATGGATGTAAAGTGGATAAAATGGATGTAGAGTTAATAAAAATGGATGTAGAGTGGATAAAATGGATGTAGAGTGGATAAAATGGATGTAGAGTGGATAAAAATGGATGTAGGGTGGATAAAATGGATGTCGAGTGGATAAAAATGGATGTAGATTGGATAAAATGGATGTAGAGTGGATAAAAATGGATGTAGAGTATATAAATTGGATGTAGAGTATATAAAATGGATGTAGAGTTGATAAAAATGGATGTAGAGTGGATAAAAATGGATGTAGAGTATATAAATTGGATGTAGAGTATATAAAATGGATGTAGAGTGGATAAAAATGGATGTCGAGTAGATAAAATGGATGTAGAGTGGATAAAAATGGATGTAGATTGGATAAAATTGATGTAGAGTTAATAAAAATGGATGTAGAGTGGATAAAATGGATGTAGAGTTGATAAAAATGGATGTAGAGTGGATAAAAATGGATGTAGATTGGATAAAATGGATGTAGAGTGGATAAAAATGGATGTAGAGTGGATAAAATGGATGTAGAGTTAATAAAAATGGATGTAGAGTGGATAACAATGGATGTAGAGAGGATAAAAATGGATATAGGGTAGATAAAATGGATGTAGAGTTAATAAAAATGGATGTAGAGTGGATATAATGGATGTAGAGAGGATAAAATGGATGTGGAGTGGATAACAATGGATTTAGAGTGGATAAAATGGATGTAGAGTGGATAAAATGGATGTAGAGTTCATAAAAATGGATGTAGAGTGGATAAAAATGGATGTAGATTGGATAAAATGGATGTAGAGTGGATAAAAATGGATGTAGAGTGGATAAAATGGATGTAGAGTTAATAAAAATGGATGTAGAGTGGAAATAATGGATGTAGAGTGGATAAAATGGATGTACAGTTAATAAAAATGGATGTAGAGTGGAAATAATGGATGTAGAGAGGATAAAATGGATGTAGAGTGGATAATATGGATGAGAGTTCATAAAAATGGATGTATAGTGGATAAAAATGGATGTAGAGTGGATAAAATGGATGTAGAGTGGATAAAAATGAATGTAGAGAGGATAAAATGGATGTAGAGTGGATACAATGGATGTACAGTTAATAAAAATGGATGTAGAGTGGAAATAATGGATGTAGAGAGGATAAAATGGATGTAGAGTGGATAAAATGGATGTAGAGTTCATAAAAATGGATGTAGAGTTCATAAAAATGGATGTAGAGTGGATAAAAATGGATGTAGATTGGATAAAATGGATGTAGAGTTGATAAAATGGATGTAGAGTTGATAAAATGGATGTAAAGTGGATAAAAATGGATATAGGGTAGATAAAATGGATGTAGAGTTAATAAAAATGGATGTAGAGTGGATATAATGGATGTAGAGAGGATAAAATGGATGTAGAGTGGATAAAACGGATGTAGAGTGGATAAAAATGGATGTAGAGTTGATAAAATGGATGTAAAGTGGATAAAATGGATGTAGAGTTAATAAAATTGGATGTAGAGTGGATAAAATGGATGTAGAGTTGATAAAAATGGATGTAGAGTGGATAAAAATGGATGTCGGGTGGATAAAATGGATGTAGAGTGGATAAAAATGGATGTAGAGTGGATAAAATGGATGTAGAGTGCATAAAAATGGATGTAGAGTGAATAAAATGGATGTAGAGTGGATAAAATGGATGTAGAGTGGATAAAAATGGATGTAGAGTGGATAAAATGGTTGTAGAGTGGATAAAATGGATGTAGAGTTGATAAAATGGATGTAGAGTGGATAAAAATGGATGTAGAGTGGATAAAATGGATGTAGAGTGGATAAAATGGTTGTAGAGTGGATAAAATGGATGTAGAGTTGATAAAAATGGAAGTAGAGTGGATAAAATGGATGTATAGTGGATAAAAATGGATGTAGAGTGGATAAAATGGATGTAGAGTGGATAAAAATGGATGTAGATTGGATAAAATGGATGTAGAGTGGATAAAAATGGATGTAGAGTGGATAAAAATGGATATAGGGTAGATAAAATGGATGTAGAGTTAATAAAAATGGATGTAGAGTGGATATAATGGATGTAGAGAGGATAAAATGGATGTGGAGTGGATAAAATGGATGTAGAGTGGATAAAAATGGATGTAGAGTTGATAAAATGGATGTAAAGTGGGTAAAATGGATGTAGAGTTAATAAAATTGGATGTAGAGTGGATAAAATGGATGTAGAGTTGATAAAAATGGATGTAGAGTGGATAAAAATGGATGTCGAGTGGATAAAATGGATGTAGAGTGGATAAAAATGGATGTAGAGTGGATAAAATGGATGTAGAGTGGATAAAATGGATGTAGAGTGGATAAAATGGATGTAGAGTTGATAAAATGGATGTAAAGTGGATAAAATGGATGTAGAGTTAATAAAATTGGATGTAGAGTGGATAAAATGGATGTAGAGTGGATAAAAATGGATGTAGATTGGATAAAATGGATGTGGAGTGGATAACAATGGATGTAGAGAGGATATAATGGATGTAGAGAGGATAAAATGGATGTGGAGTGGATAACAATGGATGTAGAGTGGATAAAATGGATGTAGAGTGGATAAAATGGATGTAGAGTGGATAAAATGGATGTAGAGTGGATAAAGTGGTTGTAGAGTGGATAAAATGGATGTAGAGTGGATAAAATGGATGTAGAGTTGATAAAAATGGATGTAGAGTGGATAAAAATGGATGTAGATTGGATAAAATGGATGTAGAGTGGATAAAAATGGATGTAGAGTATATAAATTGGATGTAGAGTATATAAAATGGATGTAGAGTGTATAAATTGGATGTAGAGTATATAAAATGGATGTAGAGTGGATAAAAATGGATGTCGAGTGGATAAAATGAATGTAGAGTGGATAAAAATGGATGTAGATTGGATAAAATGGATGTAGAGTGGATAAAAATGGATGTAGAGTATATAAATTGGATGTAGAGTATATAAAATGGATGTAGAGTGGATAAAAATGGATTTCGAGTGGATAAAATGGATGTAGAGTGGATAAAAATGGATGTAGAGTGGATAAAATGGATGTGGAGTTGATAAAAATGGATGTAGAGTGGATAAAATGGATGTAGAGTAGATAAAATGGATGTAGAGTGGATAAAATGGATGTAGAGTTGATAAAATGGATGTAAAGTGGATAAAATGGATGTAGAGTTCATAAAAATGGATGTAGAGTGGATAAAAATGGATGTAGATTGCATGAAATGGATGTAGAGTGGATAAAAATGGATGTAGAGTGGATAAAAATGGATTTCGAGTGGATAAAATGGATGTAGAGTGGATAAAAATGGATGTAGAGTGGATAAAATGGATGTGGAGTTGATAAAAATGGATGTAGAGTGGATAAAATGGATGTAGAGTAGATCAAATGGATGTAGAGTGGATAAAATGGATGTAGAGTTGATAAAATGGATGTAAAGTGGATAAAATGGATGTAGAGTTCATAAAAATGGATGTAGAGTGGATAAAAATGGATGTAGATTGCATGAAATGGATGTAGAGTGGATAAAAATGGATGTAGAGTGGATAAAATGGATGTAGAGTGGATAAAATGGTTGTAGAGTGGATAAAATGGATGTAGAGTGGATAAAATGGATGTAGAGTGGATAAAAATGGATGTAGAGTGGATAAAATGGATGTAGAGTGGATAAAATGGTTGTAAAGTGGATAAAATGGATGTAGAGTTGATAAAAATGGAAGTAGAGTGGATAAAATGGATGTATAGTGGATAAAATGGATGTAGAGTTAATAAAATTGGATGTAGAGTGGATAAAATGGATGTAGAGTTGATAAAAATGGATGTAGAGTGGATAAAAATGGATGTCGAGTGGATAAAATGGATGTAGAGTGGATAAAAATGGATGTAGAGTGGATAAAATGGATGTAGAGTGCATAAAAATGGATGTAGAGTGAATAAAATGGATGTAGAGTGGATAAAATGAATGTACAGTTAATAAAAATGGATGTAGAGTGGATAAAAATGGATGTAGAGTGGATAAAATGGATGTAGAGTCGATAAAATGGATGTAGAGTGGATAAAAATGGATGTAGAGTGGATAAAATGGATGTAGAGTGCATAAAAATGGATGTTGAGTGGATAAAATGGATGTAGAGTGGATAAAATGGATGTAAAGTGGATAAAAATGGATGTAGAGTGGATAAAATGGATGTAGAGTGGATAAAATGGATGTAGAGTGGATAAAAATGGATGTAGAGTGGATAAAATGGATGTAGAGTGTATAAAATGGATGTAGAGTGAATAAAATGGATGTAGAGTGGATAAAATGGATGTAGAGTGGATAAAATGGATGAAGAGTGGATAAAATGGTTGTAGAGTGCATAAAAATGGATGTTGAGTGGATAAAATGGATGTAGAGTGGATAAAATGGATGTACAGTTAATAAAAATGGATGTAGAGTGGAAATAATGGATGTAGAGAGGATAAAATGGATGTAGAGTGGATAAAATGGATGTAGAGTTCATAAAAATGGATGTAGAGTGGATAAAAATGGATGTAGATTGGATAAAATGGATGTAGAGTTGATAAAATGGATGTAAAGTGGATAAAATGGATGTAGAGTTAATAAAAATGGATGTAGAGTGGATAAAAATGGATGTAGATTGGATAAAATGGATGTAGAGTTAATAAAAGTGGATGTAGAGTGGATAAAATGGATGTAGAGTTGATAAAAATGGATGTAGAGTGGATAAAAATGGATGTAGATTGGATAAAATGGATGTAGAGTGGATAAAAATGGATGTAGATTATATAAATTGGATGTAGAGTATATAAAATGGATGTAGAGTGGATAAAAATGGATGTCGAGTGGATAAAATGGATGTAGAGTGGATAAAAATGGATGTAGATTGGACAAAATGGATGTAGAGTTAATAAAAATGGATGTAGAGTGGATAAAATGGATGTATAGTGGATAAAAATGGATGTAGAGTAGATAAAATAGATGTAGAGTGGATAAAAATGGATGTAGAGAGGATAAAATGGATGTCGAGTGGATAAAATGGATGTAGAGTGGATAAAAATAGATGTAGAGTGGATAAAAATGGATGTAGAGTGGATAAAATGGATGTAGAGTGGATAAAATGGATGTAGAGTATATAAATTGGATGTAGAGTATATAAAATGGATGTAGAATGGATAAAAATGGATGTCGAGTGGATAAAATGGATGTAGAGTGGATAAAAATGGATGTAGATTGGATAAAATGGATGTAGAGTGGATGAAAATGGATGTAGAGTATATAAATTGGATGTAGAGTATATAAAATGGATGTAGAGTGGATAAAAATGGATGTCGAGTGGATAAAATGGATGTAGAGTGGATAAAAATGGATGTAGAGTGGATAAAATGGATGTAGAGTTGATAAAAATGGATGTAGAGTGGATAAAATGGATGTAGAGTAGATAAAATGGATGTAGAGTGGATAAAATGGATGTAGAGTTGATAAAATGGATGTAAAGTGGATAAAATGGATGTAGAGTTAATAAAAATGGATGTAGAGTGGAAATAATGGATGTAGAGAGGATAAAATGGATGTAGAGTGGATAAAATGGATGTAGAGTTCATAAAAATGGATGTAGAGTGGATAAAAATGGATGTAGATTGGATAAAATGGATGTGGAGTGGATAACAATGGATGTAGAGAGGATAAAAATGTATATAGGGTAGATAAAATGGATGTAGAGTTAATAAAAATGGATGTAGAGTGGATATAATGGATGTAGAGAGGATAAAATGGATGTGGAGTGGATAACAATGGATGTAGAGTGGATAAAATGGATGTAGAGTGGATAAAATGGATGTAGAGAGAATAAAATGGATGTAGAGTGGATAAAATGGATCTAGAGTATATAAAATGGATGTAGAGTGGATAAAAATGGATGTCGAGTGGATAAAATGGATGTAGAGTGGATAAAAATGGATGTAGAGTGGATAAAATGGATGTAGAGTTGATAAAAATGGATGTAGAGTGGATAAAATGGATGTAGAGTAGATAAAATGGATGTAGAGTGGATAAAATGGTTGTAGAGTGGATAAAATGGATGTAGAGTGGATAAAATGGATGTAGAGTGGATAAAAATGGATGTAGAGTGGATAAAATGGATGTAGAGTGGATAAAATGGTTGTAGAGTGGATAAAAATGGATGTAGAGTGGATAAAATGGATGTAGAATGGATAAAATGGATGTAAAGTGGATAAAAATGGATGTCGAGTGGATAAAATGGATGTAGAGTGGATAAAAATAGATGTAGAGAGGATAAAATGGAAGTAGAGTGGATAAAAATGGATGTAGAGTGGATAAAAATGGATGTAGAGTGGATAAAATGGATGTAGAGTGGATAAAAATGGATGTAGAGAGGATAAAATGGTTGTAGAGTGGATAAAATGGATGTAGAGTTAATAAAAATGGATGTAGAGTGGAAATAATGGATGTAGAGAGGATAAAATGGATGTAGAGTGGATAATATGGATGTAGAGTTCATAAAAATGGATGTAGAGTGGATAAAAATGGATGTAGATTGGATAAAATGGATGTAGAGTGGATAACAATGGATGTAGAGATGATAAAAATGTATATAGGGTAGATAAAATGGATGTAGAGTTAATAAAAATGGATGTAGAGTGGATATAATGGATGTAGAGAGGATAAAATGGATGTGGAGTGGATAACAATGGATGTAGAGTGAATAAAATGGATGTAGAGTGGATAAAATGGATGTAGAGTTCATAAAAATGGATGTAGAGTGGATAAAAATGGATGTAGATTGGATAAAATGGATGTGGAGTGGATAACAATGGATGTAGAGAGGATAAAAATGGATATAGGGTAGATAAAATGGATGTAGAGTTAATAAAAATGGATGTAGAGTGGAAATAATGGATGTAGAGAGGATAAAATGGATGTAGAGTTGGATAAAATGGATGTAGAGTGGATAAAATGGATGTAGAGTATATAAATTGGATGTAGAGTATATAAAATGGATGTAGAATGGATAAAAATGGATGTCGAGTGGATAAAATGGATGTAGAGTGGATAAAAATGGATGTAGAGTGGATAAAATGGATGTAGAGTTGATAAAAATGGATGTAGAGTGGAAATAATGGATGTAGAGAGGATAAAATGGATGTACAGTGGATAAAATGGATGTAGAGTGGATAAAATGGATGTAGAGTATATAAATTGGATGTAGAGTATATAAAATGGATGTAGAATGGATAAAAATGGATGTCGAGTGGATAAAATGGATGTAGAGTGGATAAAAATGGATGTAGATTGGATAAAATGGATGTAGAGTGGATAAAAATGGATGTAGATTATATAAATTGGATGTAGAGTATATAAAATGGATGTAGAGTGGATAAAAATGGATGTCGAGTGGATAAAATGGATGTAGAGTGGATAAAAATGGATGTAGATTGGACAAAATGGATGTAGAGTTAATAAAAATGGATGTAGAGTGGATAAAATGGATGTATAGTGGATAAAAATGGATGTAGAGTAGATAAAATAGATGTAGAGTGGATAAAAATGGATGTAGAGTGGATAAAATGGATGTCGAGTGGATAAAATGGATGTAGAGTGGATAAAAATAGATGTAGAGTGGATAAAAATGGATGTAGAGTGGATAAAATGGATGTAGAGTGCATAAAAATGGATGTTGAGTGGATAAAATGGATGTAGAGTGGATAAAATGGATGTAAAGTGGATAAAAATGGATGTAGAGTGGATAAAATGGATGTAGAGTGGATAAAATGGATGTAGAGTGGATAAAAATGGATGTAGAGTGGATAAAATGGATGTAGAGTGTATAAAAATGGATGTTGAGTGGATAAAATGGATGTAGAGTGGATAAAATGGATGTAAAGTGGATAAAAATGGATGTAGAGTGGATAAAATGGATGTAGAGTGGATAAAATGGATGTAGAGTTGATAAAATGGATGTAAAGTGGATAAAATGGATGTAGAGTTAATAAAATTGGATGTAGAGTGGATAAAATGGATGTAGAGTGGATAAAAATGGATGTAAAGTATATAAATTGGATGTAGAGTATATAAAATGGATGTAGAGTGGATAAAAATGGATGTCGAGTGGATAAAATGGATGTAGAGTGGATAAAAATGGATGTAGATAGGATAAAATGGATGTAGAGTTAATAAAAATGGATGTAGAGTGGATAAAATGGATGTAGAGTGGATAAAATGGATGTAGAGTTGATAAAAATGGATGTAGAGTGGATAAAAATGGATGTAGATTGGATAAAATGGATGTAGAGTGGATAAAAATGGATGTAGATTATATAAATTGGATGTAGAGTATATAAAATGGATGTAGAGTGGATAAAAATGGATGTCGAGTGGATAAAATGGATGTAGAGTGGATAAAAATGGATGTAGATTGGACAAAATGGATGTAGAGTTAATAAAAATGGATGTAGAGTGGATAAAATGGATGTATAGTGGATAAAAATGGATGTAGAGTAGATAAAATAGATGTAGAGTGGATAAAAATGGATGTAGAGAGGATAAAATGGATGTCGAGTGGATAAAATGGATGTAGAGTGGATAAAAATAGATGTAGAGTGGATAAAAATGGATGTAGAGTGGATAAAATGGATGTAGAGTGGATAAAATGGATGTAGAGTATATAAATTGGATGTAGAGTATATAAAATGGATGTAGAATGGATAAAAATGGATGTCGAGTGGATAAAATGGATGTAGAGTGGATAAAAATGGATGTAGATTGGATAAAATGGATGTAGAGTGGATGAAAATGGATGTAGAGTATATAAATTGGATGTAGAGTATATAAAATGGATGTAGAGTGGATAAAAATGGATGTCGAGTGGATAAAATGGATGTAGAGTGGATAAAAATGGATGTAGAGTGGATAAAATGGATGTAGAGTTGATAAAAATGGATGTAGAGTGGATAAAATGGATGTAGAGTAGATAAAATGGATGTAGAGTGGATAAAATGGATGTAGAGTTGATAAAATGGATGTAAAGTGGATAAAATGGATGTAGAGTTAATAAAAATGGATGTAGAGTGGAAATAATGGATGTAGAGAGGATAAAATGGATGTAGAGTGGATAAAATGGATGTAGAGTTCATAAAAATGGATGTAGAGTGGATAAAAATGGATGTAGATTGGATAAAATGGATGTGGAGTGGATAACAATGGATGTAGAGAGGATAAAAATGTATATAGGGTAGATAAAATGGATGTAGAGTTAATAAAAATGGATGTAGAGTGGATATAATGGATGTAGAGAGGATAAAATGGATGTGGAGTGGATAACAATGGATGTAGAGTGGATAAAATGGATGTAGAGTGGATAAAATGGATGTAGAGAGAATAAAATGGATGTAGAGTGGATAAAATGGATCTAGAGTATATAAAATGGATGTAGAGTGGATAAAAATGGATGTCGAGTGGATAAAATGGATGTAGAGTGGATAAAAATGGATGTAGAGTGGATAAAATGGATGTAGAGTTGATAAAAATGGATGTAGAGTGGATAAAATGGATGTAGAGTAGATAAAATGGATGTAGAGTGGATAAAATGGTTGTAGAGTGGATAAAATGGATGTAGAGTGGATAAAATGGATGTAGAGTGGATAAAAATGGATGTAGAGTGGATAAAATGGATGTAGAGTGGATAAAATGGTTGTAGAGTGGATAAAAATGGATGTAGAGTGGATAAAATGGATGTAGAATGGATAAAATGGATGTAAAGTGGATAAAAATGGATGTCGAGTGGATAAAATGGATGTAGAGTGGATAAAAATAGATGTAGAGAGGATAAAATGGAAGTAGAGTGGATAAAAATGGATGTAGAGTGGATAAAAATGGATGTAGAGTGGATAAAATGGATGTAGAGTGGATAAAAATGGATGTAGAGTGGATAAAATGGTTGTAGAGTGGATAAAATGGATGTAGAGTTAATAAAAATGGATGTAGAGTGGAAATAATGGATGTAGAGAGGATAAAATGGATGTAGAGTGGATAAAATGGATGTAGAGTTCATAAAAATGGATGTAGAGTGGATAAAAATGGATGTAGATTGGATAAAATGGATGTAGAGTGGATAACAATGGATGTAGAGAGGATAAAAATGTATATAGGGTAGATAAAATGGATGTAGAGTTAATAAAAATGGATGTAGAGTGGATATAATGGATGTAGAGAGGATAAAATGGATGTGGAGTGGATAACAATGGATGTAGAGTGAATAAAATGGATGTAGAGTGGATAAAATGGATGTAGAGTTCATAAAAATGGATGTAGAGTGGATAAAAATGGATGTAGATTGGATAAAATGGATGTGGAGTGGATAACAATGGATGTAGAGAGGATAAAAATGGATATAGGGTAGATAAAATGGATGTAGAGTTAATAAAAATGGATGTAGAGTGGAAATAATGGATGTAGAGAGGATAAAATGGATGTAGAGTGGATAAAATGGATGTAGAGTGGATAAAATGGATGTAGAGTATATAAATTGGATGTAGAGTATATAAAATGGATGTAGAATGGATAAAAATGGATGTCGAGTGGATAAAATGGATGTAGAGTGGATAAAAATGGATGTAGAGTGGATAAAATGGATGTAGAGTTGATAAAAATGGATGTAGAGTGGAAATAATGGATGTAGAGAGGATAAAATGGATGTACAGTGGATAAAATGGATGTAGAGTGGATAAAATGGATGTAGAGTATATAAATTGGATGTAGAGTATATAAAATGGATGTAGAATGGATAAAAATGGATGTCGAGTGGATAAAATGGATGTAGAGTGGATAAAAATGGATGTAGATTGGATAAAATGGATGTAGAGTGGATAAAAATGGATGTAGATTATATAAATTGGATGTAGAGTATATAAAATGGATGTAGAGTGGATAAAAATGGATGTCGAGTGGATAAAATGGATGTAGAGTGGATAAAAATGGATGTAGATTGGACAAAATGGATGTAGAGTTAATAAAAATGGATGTAGAGTGGATAAAATGGATGTATAGTGGATAAAAATGGATGTAGAGTAGATAAAATAGATGTAGAGTGGATAAAAATGGATGTAGAGTGGATAAAATGGATGTCGAGTGGATAAAATGGATGTAGAGTGGATAAAAATAGATGTAGAGTGGATAAAAATGGATGTAGAGTGGATAAAATGGATGTAGAGTGCATAAAAATGGATGTTGAGTGGATAAAATGGATGTAGAGTGGATAAAATGGATGTAAAGTGGATAAAAATGGATGTAGAGTGGATAAAATGGATGTAGAGTGGATAAAATGGATGTAGAGTGGATAAAAATGGATGTAGAGTGGATAAAATGGATGTAGAGTGTATAAAAATGGATGTTGAGTGGATAAAATGGATGTAGAGTGGATAAAATGGATGTAAAGTGGATAAAAATGGATGTAGAGTGGATAAAATGGATGTAGAGTGGATAAAATGGATGTAGAGTTGATAAAATGGATGTAAAGTGGATAAAATGGATGTAGAGTTAATAAAATTGGATGTAGAGTGGATAAAATGGATGTAGAGTGGATAAAAATGGATGTAAAGTATATAAATTGGATGTAGAGTATATAAAATGGATGTAGAGTGGATAAAAATGGATGTCGAGTGGATAAAATGGATGTAGAGTGGATAAAAATGGATGTAGATAGGATAAAATGGATGTAGAGTTAATAAAAATGGATGTAGAGTGGATAAAATGGATGTAGAGTGGATAAAATGGATGTAGAGTTGATAAAAATGGATGTAGAGTGGATAAAAATGGATGTAGATTGGATAAAATGGATGTAGAGTGGATAAAAATGGATGTAGAGTATATAAATTGGATGTAGAGTATATAAAATGGATGTAGAGTTGATAAAAATGGATGTAGAGTGGATAAAAATGGATGTAGAGTATATAAATTGGATGTAGAGTATATAAAATGGATGTAGAGTGGATAAAAATGGATGTAGAGTGGATAAAATGGATGTAGAGTGGATAAAAATGGATGTAGAGTGGATAAAATGGATGTAGAGTGTATAAAATGGATGTAGAGTGAATAAAATGGATGTAGAGTGGATAAAATGGATGTAGAGTGGATAAAATGGATGTAGAGTTGATAAAATGGATGTAAAGTGGATAAAATGGATGTAGAGTTAATAAAAATGGATGTAGAGTGGATAAAATGGATGTAGAGTGGATAAAATGGATGTAGAGTGGATAAAAATGGATGTAGGGTGGATAAAATGGATGTCGAGTGGATAAAAATGGATGTAGATTGGATAAAATGGATGTAGAGTGGATAAAAATGGATGTAGAGTATATAAATTGGATGTAGAGTATATAAAATGGATGTAGAGTTGATAAAAATGGATGTAGAGTGGATAAAAATGGATGTAGAGTATATAAATTGGATGTAGAGTATATAAAATGGATGTAGAGTGGATAAAAATGGATGTCGAGTGGATAAAATGGATGTAGAGTGGATAAAAATGGATGTAGATTGGATAAAATTGATGTAGAGTTAATAAAAATGGATGTAGAGTGGATAAAATGGATGTAGAGTTGATAAAAATGGATGTAGAGTGGATAAAAATGGATGTAGATTGGATAAAATGGATGTAGAGTGGATAAAAATGGATGTAGAGTGGATAAAATGGATGTAGAGTTAATAAAAATGGATGTAGAGTGGATAACAATGGATGTAGAGAGGACAAAAATGGATATAGGGTAGATAAAATGGATGTAGAGTTAATAAAAATGGATGTAGAGTGGATATAATGGATGTAGAGAGGATAAAATGGATGTGGAGTGGATAACAATGGATTTAGAGTGGATAAAATGGATGTAGAGTGGATAAAATGGATGTAGAGTTCATAAAAATGGATGTAGAGTGGATAAAAATGGATGTAGATTGGATAAAATGGATGTAGAGTGGATAAAAATGGATGTAGAGTGGATAAAATGGATGTAGAGTTAATAAAAATGGATGTAGAGTGGAAATAATGGATGTAGAGTGGATAAAATGGATGTACAGTTAATAAAAATGGATGTAGAGTGGAAATAATGGATGTAGAGAGGATAAAATGGATGTAGAGTGGATAATATGGATGAGAGTTCATAAAAATGGATGTATAGTGGATAAAAATGGATGTAGAGTGGATAAAATGGATGTAGAGTGGATAAAAATGAATGTAGAGAGGATAAAATGGATGTAGAGTGGATACAATGGATGTACAGTTAATAAAAATGGATGTAGAGTGGAAATAATGGATGTAGAGAGGATAAAATGGATGTAGAGTGGATAAAATGGATGTAGAGTTCATAAAAATGGATGTAGAGTTCATAAAAATGGATGTAGAGTGGATAAAAATGGATGTAGATTGGATAAAATGGATGTAGAGTTGATAAAATGGATGTAGAGTTGATAAAATGGATGTAAAGTGGATAAAAATGGATATAGGGTAGATAAAATGGATGTAGAGTTAATAAAAATGGATGTAGAGTGGATATAATGGATGTAGAGAGGATAAAATGGATGTAGAGTGGATAAAACGGATGTAGAGTGGATAAAAATGGATGTAGAGTTGATAAAATGGATGTAAAGTGGATAAAATGGATGTAGAGTTAATAAAATTGGATGTAGAGTGGATAAAATGGATGTAGAGTTGATAAAAATGGATGTAGAGTGGATAAAAATGGATGTCGGGTGGATAAAATGGATGTAGAGTGGATAAAAATGGATGTAGAGTGGATAAAATGGATGTAGAGTGCATAAAAATGGATGTAGAGTGAATAAAATGGATGTAGAGTGGATAAAATGGTTGTAGAGTGGATAAAATGGATGTAGAGTTGATAAAAATGGAAGTAGAGTGGATAAAATGGATGTATAGTGGATAAAAATGGATGTAGAGTGGATAAAATGGATGTAGAGTGGATAAAAATGGATGTAGATTGGATAAAATGGATGTAGAGTGGATAAAAATGGATGTAGAGTGGATAAAAATGGATATAGGGTAAATAAAATGGATGTAGAGTTAATAAAAATGGATGTAGAGTGGATATAATGGATGTAGAGAGGATAAAATGGATGTGGAGTGGATAAAACGGATGTAGAGTGGATAAAAATGGATGTAGAGTTGATAAAATGGATGTAAAGTGGGTAAAATGGATGTAGAGTTAATAAAATTGGATGTAGAGTGGATAAAATGGATGTAGAGTTGATAAAAATGGATGTAGAGTGGATAAAAATGGATGTCGAGTGGATAAAATGGATGTAGAGTGGATAAAAATGGATGTAGAGTGGATAAAATGGATGTAGAGTGGATAAAATGGATGTAGAGTGGATAAAATGGATGTAGAGTTGATAAAATGGATGTAAAGTGGATAAAATGGATGTAGAGTTAATAAAATTGGATGTAGAGTGGATAAAATGGATGTAGAGTGGATAAAAATGGATGTAGATTGGATAAAATGGATGTGGAGTGGATAACAATGGATGTAGAGAGGATATAATGGATGTAGAGAGGATAAAATGGATGTGGAGTGGATAACAATGGATGTAGAGTGGATAAAATGGATGTAGAGTGGATAAAATGGATGTAGAGTGGATAAAATGGATGTAGAGTGGATAAAGTGGTTGTAGAGTGGATAAAATGGATGTAGAGTGGATAAAATGGATGTAGAGTTGATAAAAATGGCTGTAGAGTGGATAAAAATGGATGTAGATTGGATAAAATGGATGTAGAGTGGATAAAAATGGATGTAGAGTATATAAATTGGATGTAGAGTATATAAAATGGATGTAGAGTGTATAAATTGGATGTAGAGTATATAAAATGGATGTAGAGTGGATAAAAATGGATGTCGAGTGGATAAAATGAATGTAGAGTGGATAAAAATGGATGTAGATTGGATAAAATGGATGTAGAGTGGATAAAAATGGATGTAGAGTATATAAATTGGATGTAGAGTATATAAAATGGATGTAGAGTGGATAAAAATGGATTTCGAGTGGATAAAATGGATGTAGAGTGGATAAAAATGGATGTAGAGTGGATAAAATGGATGTGGAGTTGATAAAAATGGATGTAGAGTGGATAAAATGGATGTAGAGTAGATAAAATGGATGTAGAGTGGATAAAATGGATGTAGAGTTGATAAAATGGATGTAAAGTGGATAAAATGGATGTAGAGTTCATAAAAATGGATGTAGAGTGGATAAAAATGGATGTAGATTGGATAAAATGGATGTAGAGTGGATAAAAATGGATGTAGAGTGGATAAAAATGGATTTCGAGTGGATAAAATGGATGTAGAGTGGATAAAAATGGATGTAGAGTGGATAAAATGGATGTGGAGTTGATAAAAATGGATGTAGAGTGGATAAAATGGATGTAGAGTAGATCAAATGGATGTAGAGTGGATAAAATGGATGTAGAGTTGATAAAATGGATGTAAAGTGGATAAAATGGATGTAGAGTTCATAAAAATGGATGTAGAGTGGATAAAAATGGATGTAGATTGCATGAAATGGATGTAGAGTGGATAAAAATGGATGTAGAGTGGATAAAATGGATGTAGAGTGGATAAAGTGGTTGTAGAGTGGATAAAATGGATGTAGAGTGGATAAAATGGATGTAGAGTGGATAAAAATGGATGTAGAGTGGATAAAATGGATGTAGAGTGGATAAAATGGTTGTAAAGTGGATAAAATGGATGTAGAGTTGATAAAAATGGAAGTAGAGTGGATAAAATGGATGTATAGTGGATAAAATGGATGTAGAGTTAATAAAATTGGATGTAGAGTGGATAAAATGGATGTAGAGTTGATAAAAATGGATGTAGAGTGGATAAAAATGGATGTCGAGTGGATAAAATGGATGTAGAGTGCATAAAAATGGATGTTGAGTGGATAAAATGGATGTAGAGTGGATAAAATGGATGTAAAGTGGATAAAAATGGATGTAGAGTGGATAAAATGGATGTAGAGTGGATAAAATGGATGTAGAGTGGATAAAAATGGATGTAGAGTGGATAAAATGGATGTAGAGTGTATAAAATGGATGTAGAGTGAATAAAATGGATGTAGAGTGGATAAAATGGATGTAGAGTGGATAAAATGGATGAAGAGTGGATAAAATGGTTGTAGAGTGCATAAAAATGGATGTTGAGTGGATAAAATGGATGTAGAGTGGATAAAATGGATGTACAGTTAATAAAAATGGATGTAGAGTGGAAATAATGGATGTAGAGAGGATAAAATGGATGTAGAGTGGATAAAATGGATGTAGAGTTCATAAAAATGGATGTAGAGTGGATAAAAATGGATGTAGATTGGATAAAATGGATGTAGAGTTGATAAAATGGATGTAAAGTGGATAAAATGGATGTAGAGTTAATAAAAATGGATGTAGAGTGGATAAAAATGGATGTAGATTGGATAAAATGGATGTAGAGTTAATAAAAGTGGATGTAGAGTGGATAAAATGGATGTAGAGTTGATAAAAATGGATGTAGAGTGGATAAAAATGGATGTAGATTGGATAAAATGGATGTAGAGTGGATAAAAATGGATGTAGATTATATAAATTGGATGTAGAGTATATAAAATGGATGTAGAGTGGATAAAAATGGATGTCGAGTGGATAAAATGGATGTAGAGTGGATAAAAATGGATGTAGATTGGACAAAATGGATGTAGAGTTAATAAAAATGGATGTAGAGTGGATAAAATGGATGTATAGTGGATAAAAATGGATGTAGAGTAGATAAAATAGATGTAGAGTGGATAAAAATGGATGTAGAGAGGATAAAATGGATGTCGAGTGGATAAAATGGATGTAGAGTGGATAAAAATAGATGTAGAGTGGATAAAAATGGATGTAGAGTGGATAAAATGGATGTAGAGTGGATAAAATGGATGTAGAGTATATAAATTGGATGTAGAGTATATAAAATGGATGTAGAATGGATAAAAATGGATGTCGAGTGGATAAAATGGATGTAGAGTGGATAAAAATGGATGTAGATTGGATAAAATGGATGTAGAGTGGATGAAAATGGATGTAGAGTATATAAATTGGATGTAGAGTATATAAAATGGATGTAGAGTGGATAAAAATGGATGTCGAGTGGATAAAATGGATGTAGAGTGGATAAAAATGGATGTAGAGTGGATAAAATGGATGTAGAGTTGATAAAAATGGATGTAGAGTGGATAAAATGGATGTAGAGTAGATAAAATGGATGTAGAGTGGATAAAATGGATGTAGAGTTGATAAAATGGATGTAAAGTGGATAAAATGGATGTAGAGTTAATAAAAATGGATGTAGAGTGGAAATAATGGATGTAGAGAGGATAAAATGGATGTAGAGTGGATAAAATGGATGTAGAGTTCATAAAAATGGATGTAGAGTGGATAAAAATGGATGTAGAGTGGATAAAATGGATGTGGAGTGGATAACAATGGATGTAGAGAGGATAAAAATGTATATAGGGTAGATAAAATGGATGTAGAGTTAATAAAAATGGATGTAGAGTGGATATAATGGATGTAGAGAGGATAAAATGGATGTGGAGTGGATAACAATGGATGTAGAGTGGATAAAATGGATGTAGAGTGGATAAAATGGATGTAGAGAGAATAAAATGGATGTAGAGTGGATAAAATGGATCTAGAGTATATAAAATGGATGTAGAGTGGATAAAAATGGATGTCGAGTGGATAAAATGGATGTAGAGTGGATAAAAATGGATGTAGAGTGGATAAAATGGATGTAGAGTTGATAAAAATGGATGTAGAGTGGATAAAATGGATGTAGAGTAGATAAAATGGATGTAGAGTGGATAAAATGGTTGTAGAGTGGATAAAATGGATGTAGAGTGGATAAAATGGATGTAGAGTGGATAAAAATGGATGTAGAGTGGATAAAATGGATGTAGAGTGGATAAAATGGTTGTAGAGTGGATAAAAATGGATGTAGAGTGGATAAAATGGATGTAGAATGGATAAAATGGATGTAAAGTGGATAAAAATGGATGTCGAGTGGATAAAATGGATGTAGAGTGGATAAAAATAGATGTAGAGAGGATAAAATGGAAGTAGAGTGGATAAAAATGGATGTAGAGTGGATAAAAATGGATGTAGAGTGGATAAAATGGATGTAGAGTGGATAAAAATGGATGTAGAGAGGATAAAATGGTTGTAGAGTGGATAAAATGGATGTACAGTTAATAAAAATGGATGTAGAGTGGAAATAATGGATGTAGAGAGGATAAAATGGATGTAGAGTGGATAATATGGATGTAGAGTTCATAAAAATGGATGTAGAGTGGATAAAAATGGATGTAGAGTATATAAATTGGATGTAGAGTATATAAAATGGATGTAGAGTGGATAAAAATGGATGTCGAGTGGATAAAATGGATGTAGAGTGGATAAAAATGGATGTAGAGTGGATAAAATGGATGTAGAGTTGATAAAAATGGATGTAGAGTGGATAAAATGGATGTAGAGTAGATAAAATGGATGTAGAGTGGATAAAATGGATGTAGAGTTGATAAAATGGATGTAAAGTGGATAAAATGGATGTAGAGTTAATAAAAATGGATGTAGAGTGGATATAATGGATGTAGAGAGGATAAAATGGATGTGGAGTGGATAACAATGGATGTAGAGTGGATAAAATGGATGTAGAGTGGATAAAATGGATGTAGAGAGAATAAAATGGATGTAGAGTGGATAAAATGGATGTAGAGTATATAAAATGGATGTAGAGTGGATAAAAATGGATGTCGAGTGGATAAAATGGATGTAGAGTGGATAAAAATGGATGTAGAGTGGATAAAATGGATGTAGAGTTGATAAAAATGGATGTAGAGTGGATAAAATGGATGTAGAGTAGATAAAATGGATGTAGAGTGGATAAAATGGTTGTAGAGTGGATAAAATGGATGTAGAGTGGATAAAATGGATGTAGAGTGGATAAAAATGGATGTAGAGTGGATAAAATGGATGTAGAGTGGATAAAATGGTTGTAGAGTGGATAAAAATGGATGTAGAGTGGATAAAATGGATGTAGAATGGATAAAATGGATGTAAAGTGGATAAAAATGGATGTCGAGTGGATAAAATGGATGTAGAGTGGATAAAAATAGATGTAGAGAGGATAAAATGGAAGTAGAGTGGATAAAAATGGATGTAGAGTGGATAAAAATGGATGTAGAGTGGATAAAATGGATGTAGAGTGGATAAAAATGGATGTAGAGAGGATAAAATGGTTGTAGAGTGGATAAAATGGATGTACAGTTAATAAAAATGGATGTAGAGTGGAAATAATGGATGTAGAGAGGATAAAATGGATGTAGAGTGGATAATATGGATGTAGAGTTCATAAAAATGGATGTAGAGTGGATAAAAATGGATGTAGATTGGATAAAATGGATGTAGAGTTGATAAAATGGATGTAAAGTGGATAAAATGGATGTAGAGTTAATAAAAATGGATGTAGAGTGGAAATAATGGATGTAGAGAGGATAAAATGGATGTAGAGTGGATAAAATGGATGTAGAGTTCATAAAAATGGATGTAGAGTGGATAAAAATGGATGTAGATTGGATAAAATGGATGTGGAGTGGATAACAATGGATGTAGAGATGATAAAAATGTATATAGGGTAGATAAAATGGATGTAGAGTTAATAAAAATGGATGTAGAGTGGATATAATGGATGTAGAGAGGATAAAATGGATGTGGAGTGGATAACAATGGATGTAGAGTGGATAAAATGGATGTAGAGTGGATAAAATGGATGTAGAGTTCATAAAAATGGATGTAGAGTGGATAAAAATGGATGTAGATTGGATAAAATGGATGTGGAGTGGATAACAATGGATGTAGAGAGGATAAAAATGGATATAGGGTAGATAAAATGGATGTAGAGTTAATAAAAATGGATGTAGAGTGGAAATAATGGATGTAGAGAGGATAAAATGGATGTACAGTGGATAAAATGGATGTAGAGTGGATAAAATGGATGTAGAGTGGATAAAATGATTGTAGAGTGGATAAAATGGATGTAGAGTGGATAAAATGGATGTAGAGTGGATAAAAATGGATGTAGAGTGGATAAAAATGGATGTAGATTGGATAAAATGGATGTAGAGTGGATAAAAATGGATGTAGAGTGGATAAAATGGATGTAGAGTGGATAAAATGGATGTAGAGTGGATAAAATGGTTGTAGACTGGATAAAATGGATGTAGAGTGGATAAAATGGATGTAGAGTGGATAAAAATGGATGTAGAGTGGATAAAATGGATGTAGAGTGGATAAAATGGATGTAGAGTTAATAAAAATGGATGTAGAGTGGATAAAATGGATGTAGAGTTGATAAAAATGGATGTAGAGTGGATAAAAATGGATGTAGATTGGATAAAATGGATGTAGAGTGGATAAAAATGGATGTAGAGTGGATAAAAATGGATGTAGAGTATATAAATTGGATGTAGAGTATATAAAATGGATGTAGAGTGGATAAAAATGGATGTAGATTGGATAAAATGGATGTGGAGTGGATAACAATGGATGTAGAGAGGATAAAAATGGATATAGGGTAGATAAAATGGATGTAGAGTTAATAAAAATGGATGTAGAGTGGATATAATGGATGTAGAGAGGATAAAATGGATGTGGAGTGGATAACAATGGATTTAGAGTGGATAAAATGGATGTAGAGTGGATAAAATGGATGTAGAGTTCATAAAAATGGATGTAGAGTGGATAAAAATGGATGTAGATTGGATAAAATGGATGTAGAGTGGATAAAAATGGATGTAGAGTGGATAAAATGGATGTAGAGTTAATAAAAATGGATGTAGAGTGGAAATAATGGATGTAGAGTGGATAAAATGGATGTACAGTTAATAAAAATGGATGTAGAGTGGAAATAATGGATGTAGAGAGGATAAAATGGATGTAGAGTGGATAATATGGATGTAGAGTTCATAAAAATGGATGTATAGTGGATAAAAATGGATGTAGAGTGGATAAAATGGATGTAGAGTGGATAAAAATGGATGTAGAGTGGAAATAATGGATGTAGAGAGGATAAAATGATGTAGAGTGGATAAAATGGATGTAGAGTTCATAAAAAATGATGTAGAGTTCATAAAAATGGATGTAGAGTGGATAAAAATGGATGTAGATTGGATAAAATGGATGTAGAGTTGATAAAATGGATGTAGGGTTAATAAAAATGGATGTAGAGTGGAAATAATGGATGTAGAGAGGATAAAATGGATGTAGAGCGGATAAAATGGATGTAGAGTTCATAAAAAATGATGTAGAGTTCATAAAAATGGATGTAGAGTGGATAAAAATGGATGTAGATTGGATAAAATGGATGTAGAGTGGATAAAAATGGATGTAGAGTGGATAAAATGGATGTAGAGTGCATAAAAATGGATGTAGAGTGAATAAAATGGATGTAGAGTGGATAAAATGGATGTAGAGTGGATAAAAATGGATGTAGAGTGGATAAAATGGTTGTAGAGTGGATAAAATGGATGTAGAGTTGATAAAATGGATGTAGAGTGGATAAAAATGGATGTAGAGTGGATAAAATGGATGTAGAGTGGATAAAATGGTTGTAGAGTGGATAAAATGGATGTAGAGTTGATAAAAATGGAAGTAGAGTGGATAAAATGGATGTATAGTGGATAAAAATGGATGTAGAGTGGATAAAATGGATGTAGAGTGGATAAAAATGGATGTAGATTGGATAAAATGGATGTAGAGTGGATAAAAATGGATGTAGAGTGGATAAAAATGGATATAGGGTAGATAAAATGGATGTAGAGTTAATAAAAATGGATGTAGAGTGGATATAATGGATGTAGAGAGGATAAAATGGATGTGGAGTGGATAAAACGGATGTAGAGTGGATAAAAATGGATGTAGAGTTGATAAAATGGATGTAAAGTGGGTAAAATGGATGTAGAGTTAATAAAATTGGATGTAGAGTGGATAAAATGGATGTAGAGTTGATAAAAATGGATGTAGAGTGGATAAAAATGGATGTCGAGTGGATAAAATGGATGTAGAGTGGATAAAAATGGATGTAGAGTGGATAAAATGGATGTAGAGTTGATAAAAATGGATGTAGAGTGGATAAAATGGATGTAGAGTAGATAAAATGGATGTAGAGTGGATAAAATGGATGTAGAGTTGATAAAATGGATGTAAAGTGGATAAAATGGATGTAGAGTTAATAAAAATGGATGTAGAGTGGATATAATGGATGTAGAGAGGATAAAATGGATGTGGAGTGGATAACAATGGATGTAGAGTGGATAAAATGGATGTAGAGTGGATAAAATGGATGTAGAGAGAATAAAATGGATGTAGAGTGGATAAAATGGATGTAGAGTATATAAAATGGATGTAGAGTGGATAAAAATGGATGTCGAGTGGATAAAATGGATGTAGAGTGGATAAAAATGGATGTAGAGTGGATAAAATGGATGTAGAGTTGATAAAAATGGATGTAGAGTGGATAAAATGGATGTAGAGTAGATAAAATGGATGTAGAGTGGATAAAATGGTTGTAGAGTGGATAAAATGGATGTAGAGTGGATAAAATGGATGTAGAGTGGATAAAAATGGATGTAGAGTGGATAAAATGGATGTAGAGTGGATAAAATGGTTGTAGAGTGGATAAAAATGGATGTAGAGTGGATAAAATGGATGTAGAATGGATAAAATGGATGTAAAGTGGATAAAAATGGATGTCGAGTGGATAAAATGGATGTAGAGTGGATAAAAATAGATGTAGAGAGGATAAAATGGAAGTAGAGTGGATAAAATGGATGTAGAGTGGATAAAAATGGATGTAGAGTGGATAAAATGGATGTAGAGTGGATAAAAATGGATGTAGAGAGGATAAAATGGTTGTAGAGTGGATAAAATGGATGTACAGTTAATAAAAATGGATGTAGAGTGGAAATAATGGATGTAGAGAGGATAAAATGGATGTAGAGTGGATAATATGGATGTAGAGTTCATAAAAATGGATGTAGAGTGGATAAAAATGGATGTAGATTGGATAAAATGGATGTAGAGTTGATAAAATGGATGTAAAGTGGATAAAATGGATGTAGAGTTAATAAAAATGGATGTAGAGTGGAAATAATGGATGTAGAGAGGATAAAATGGATGTAGAGTGGATAAAATGGATGTAGAGTTCATAAAAATGGATGTAGAGTGGATAAAAATGGATGTAGATTGGATAAAATGGATGTGGAGTGGATAACAATGGATGTAGAGATGATAAAAATGTATATAGGGTAGATAAAATGGATGTAGAGTTAATAAAAATGGATGTAGAGTGGATATAATGGATGTAGAGAGGATAAAATGGATGTGGAGTGGATAACAATGGATGTAGAGTGGATAAAATGGATGTAGAGTGGATAAAATGGATGTAGAGTTCATAAAAATGGATGTAGAGTGGATAAAAATGGATGTAGATTGGATAAAATGGATGTGGAGTGGATAACAATGGATGTAGAGAGGATAAAAATGGATATAGGGTAGATAAAATGGATGTAGAGTTAATAAAAATGGATGTAGAGTGGAAATAATGGATGTAGAGAGGATAAAATGGATGTACAGTGGATAAAATGGATGTAGAGTGGATAAAATGGATGTAGAGTGGATAAAATGATTGTAGAGTGGATAAAATGGATGTAGAGTGGATAAAATGGATGTAGAGTGGATAAAAATGGATGTAGAGTGGATAAAAATGGATGTAGATTGGATAAAATGGATGTAGAGTGGATAAAAATGGATGTAGAGTGGATAAAATGGATGTAGAGTGGATAAAATGGATGTAGAGTGGATAAAATGGTTGTAGACTGGATAAAATGGATGTAGAGTGGATAAAATGGATGTAGAGTGGATAAAAATGGATGTAGAGTGGATAAAATGGATGTAGAGTGGATAAAATGGATGTAGAGTTAATAAAAATGGATGTAGAGTGGATAAAATGGATGTAGAGTTGATAAAAATGGATGTAGAGTGGATAAAAATGGATGTAGATTGGATAAAATGGATGTAGAGTGGATAAAAATGGATGTAGAGTGGATAAAAATGGATGTAGAGTATATAAATTGGATGTAGAGTATATAAAATGGATGTAGAGTGGATAAAAATGGATGTAGATTGGATAAAATGGATGTGGAGTGGATAACAATGGATGTAGAGAGGATAAAAATGGATATAGGGTAGATAAAATGGATGTAGAGTTAATAAAAATGGATGTAGAGTGGATATAATGGATGTAGAGAGGATAAAATGGATGTGGAGTGGATAACAATGGATTTAGAGTGGATAAAATGGATGTAGAGTGGATAAAATGGATGTAGAGTTCATAAAAATGGATGTAGAGTGGATAAAAATGGATGTAGATTGGATAAAATGGATGTAGAGTGGATAAAAATGGATGTAGAGTGGATAAAATGGATGTAGAGTTAATAAAAATGGATGTAGAGTGGAAATAATGGATGTAGAGTGGATAAAATGGATGTACAGTTAATAAAAATGGATGTAGAGTGGAAATAATGGATGTAGAGAGGATAAAATGGATGTAGAGTGGATAATATGGATGTAGAGTTCATAAAAATGGATGTATAGTGGATAAAAATGGATGTAGAGTGGATAAAATGGATGTAGAGTGGATAAAAATGGATGTAGAGTGGAAATAATGGATGTAGAGAGGATAAAATGATGTAGAGTGGATAAAATGGATGTAGAGTTCATAAAAAATGATGTAGAGTTCATAAAAATGGATGTAGAGTGGATAAAAATGGATGTAGATTGGATAAAATGGATGTAGAGTTGATAAAATGGATGTAGGGTTAATAAAAATGGATGTAGAGTGGAAATAATGGATGTAGAGAGGATAAAATGGATGTAGAGCGGATAAAATGGATGTAGAGTTCATAAAAAATGATGTAGAGTTCATAAAAATGGATGTAGAGTGGATAAAAATGGATGTAGATTGGATAAAATGGATGTAGAGTGGATAAAAATGGATGTAGAGTGGATAAAATGGATGTAGAGTGCATAAAAATGGATGTAGAGTGAATAAAATGGATGTAGAGTGGATAAAATGGATGTAGAGTGGATAAAAATGGATGTAGAGTGGATAAAATGGTTGTAGAGTGGATAAAATGGATGTAGAGTTGATAAAATGGATGTAGAGTGGATAAAAATGGATGTAGAGTGGATAAAATGGATGTAGAGTGGATAAAATGGTTGTAGAGTGGATAAAATGGATGTAGAGTTGATAAAAATGGAAGTAGAGTGGATAAAATGGATGTATAGTGGATAAAAATGGATGTAGAGTGGATAAAATGGATGTAGAGTGGATAAAAATGGATGTAGATTGGATAAAATGGATGTAGAGTGGATAAAAATGGATGTAGAGTGGATAAAAATGGATATAGGGTAGATAAAATGGATGTAGAGTTAATAAAAATGGATGTAGAGTGGATATAATGGATGTAGAGAGGATAAAATGGATGTGGAGTGGATAAAATGGATGTAGAGTGGATAAAAATGGATGTAGAGTTGATAAAATGGATGTAAAGTGGGTAAAATGGATGTAGAGTTAATAAAATTGGATGTAGAGTGGATAAAATGGATGTAGAGTTGATAAAAATGGATGTAGAGTGGATAAAAATGGATGTCGAGTGGATAAAATGGATGTAGAGTGGATAAAAATGGATGTAGAGTGGATAAAATGGATGTAGAGTGGATAAAATGGATGTAGAGTGGATAAAATGGATGTAGAGTTGATAAAATGGATGTAAAGTGGATAAAATGGATGTAGAGTTAATAAAATTGGATGTAGAGTGGATAAAATGGATGTAGAGTGGATAAAAATGGATGTAGATTGGATAAAATGGATGTGGAGTGGATAACAATGGATGTAGAGAGGATATAATGGATGTAGAGAGGATAAAATGGATGTGGAGTGGATAACAATGGATGTAGAGTGGATAAAATGGATGTAGAGTGGATAAAATGGATGTAGAGTGGATAAAATGGATGTAGAGTGGATAAAGTGGTTGTAGAGTGGATAAAATGGATGTAGAGTGGATAAAATGGATGTAGAGTTGATAAAAATGGATGTAGAGTGGATAAAAATGGATGTAGATTGGATAAAATGGATGTAGAGTGGATAAAAATGGATGTAGAGTATATAAATTGGATGTAGAGTATATAAAATGGATGTAGAGTGTATAAATTGGATGTAGAGTATATAAAATGGATGTAGAGTGGATAAAAATGGATGTCGAGTGGATAAAATGAATGTAGAGTGGATAAAAATGGATGTAGATTGGATAAAATGGATGTAGAGTGGATAAAAATGGATGTAGAGTATATAAATTGGATGTAGAGTATATAAAATGGATGTAGAGTGGATAAAAATGGATTTCGAGTGGATAAAATGGATGTAGAGTGGATAAAAATGGATGTAGAGTGGATAAAATGGATGTGGAGTTGATAAAAATGGATGTAGAGTGGATAAAATGGATGTAGAGTAGATAAAATGGATGTAGAGTGGATAAAATGGATGTAGAGTTGATAAAATGGATGTAAAGTGGATAAAATGGATGTAGAGTTCATAAAAATGGATGTAGAGTGGATAAAAATGGATGTAGATTGGATAAAATGGATGTAGAGTGGATAAAAATGGATGTAGAGTGGATAAAAATGGATTTCGAGTGGATAAAATGGATGTAGAGTGGATAAAAATGGATGTAGAGTGGATAAAATGGATGTAGAGTTGATAAAAATGGATGTAGAGTGGATAAAATGGATGTAGAGTAGATCAAATGGATGTAGAGTGGATAAAATGGATGTAGAGTTGATAAAATGGATGTAAAGTGGATAAAATGGATGTAGAGTTCATAAAAATGGATGTAGAGTGGATAAAAATGGATGTAGATTGGATAAAATGGATGTAGAGTGGATAAAAATGGATGTAGAGTGGATAAAATGGATGTAGAGTGGATAAAGTGGTTGTAGAGTGGATAAAATGGATGTAGAGTGGATAAAATGGATGTAGAGTGGATAAAAATGGATGTAGAGTGGATAAAATGGATGTAGAGTGGATAAAATGGTTGTAAAGTGGATAAAATGGATGTAGAGTTGATAAAAATGGATGTAGAGTGGATAAAATGGATGTATAGTGGATAAAATGGATGTAGAGTTAATAAAATTGGATGTAGAGTGGATAAAATGGATGTAGAGTTGATAAAAATGGATGTAGAGTGGATAAAAATGGATGTCGAGTGGATAAAATGGATGTAGAGTGGATAAAAATGGATGTAGAGTGGATAAAATGGATGTAGAGTGCATAAAAATGGATGTAGAGTGAATAAAATGGATGTAGAGTGGATAAAATGAATGTACAGTTAATAAAAATGGATGTAGAGTGGATAAAAATGGATGTAGAGTGGATAAAATGGATGTAGAGTCGATAAAATGGATGTAGAGTGGATAAAAATGGATGTAGAGTGGATAAAATGGATGTAGAGTGCATAAAAATGGATGTTGAGTGGATAAAATGGATGTAGAGTGGATAAAATGGATGTAAAGTGGATAAAAATGGATGTAGAGTGGATAAAATGGATGTAGAGTGGATAAAATGGATGTAGAGTGGATAAAAATGGATGTAGAGTGGATAAAATGGATGTAGAGTGTATAAAATGGATGTAGAGTGAATAAAATGGATGTAGAGTGGATAAAATGGATGTAGAGTGGATAAAATGGATGAAGAGTGGATAAAATGGTTGTAGAGTGCATAAAAATGGATGTTGAGTGGATAAAATGGATGTAGAGTGGATAAAATGGATGTACAGTTAATAAAAATGGATGTAGAGTGGAAATAATGGATGTAGAGAGGATAAAATGGATGTAGAGTGGATAAAATGGATGTAGAGTTCATAAAAATGGATGTAGAGTGGATAAAAATGGATGTAGATTGGATAAAATGGATGTAGAGTTGATAAAATGGATGTAAAGTGGATAAAATGGATGTAGAGTTAATAAAAATGGATGTAGAGTGGATAAAAATGGATGTAGATTGGATAAAATGGATGTAGAGTTAATAAAAGTGGATGTAGAGTGGATAAAATGGATGTAGAGTTGATAAAAATGGATGTAGAGTGGATAAAAATGGATGTAGATTGGATAAAATGGATGTAGAGTGGATAAAAATGGATGTAGATTATATAAATTGGATGTAGAGTATATAAAATGGATGTAGAGTGGATAAAAATGGATGTCGAGTGGATAAAATGGATGTAGAGTGGATAAAAATGGATGTAGATTGGACAAAATGGATGTAGAGTTAATAAAAATGGATGTAGAGTGGATAAAATGGATGTATAGTGGATAAAAATGGATGTAGAGTAGATAAAATAGATGTAGAGTGGATAAAAATGGATGTAGAGAGGATAAAATGGATGTCGAGTGGATAAAATGGATGTAGAGTGGATAAAAATAGATGTAGAGTGGATAAAAATGGATGTAGAGTGGATAAAATGGATGTAGAGTGGATAAAATGGATGTAGAGTATATAAATTGGATGTAGAGTATATAAAATGGATGTAGAATGGATAAAAATGGATGTCGAGTGGATAAAATGGATGTAGAGTGGATAAAAATGGATGTAGATTGGATAAAATGGATGTAGAGTGGATGAAAATGGATGTAGAGTATATAAATTGGATGTAGAGTATATAAAATGGATGTAGAGTGGATAAAAATGGATGTCGAGTGGATAAAATGGATGTAGAGTGGATAAAAATGGATGTAGAGTGGATAAAATGGATGTAGAGTTGATAAAAATGGATGTAGAGTGGATAAAATGGATGTAGAGTAGATAAAATGGATGTAGAGTGGATAAAATGGATGTAGAGTTGATAAAATGGATGTAAAGTGGATAAAATGGATGTAGAGTTAATAAAAATGGATGTAGAGTGGAAATAATGGATGTAGAGAGGATAAAATGGATGTAGAGTGGATAAAATGGATGTAGAGTTCATAAAAATGGATGTAGAGTGGATAAAAATGGATGTAGATTGGATAAAATGGATGTGGAGTGGATAACAATGGATGTAGAGAGGATAAAAATGTATATAGGGTAGATAAAATGGATGTAGAGTTAATAAAAATGGATGTAGAGTGGATATAATGGATGTAGAGAGGATAAAATGGATGTGGAGTGGATAACAATGGATGTAGAGTGGATAAAATGGATGTAGAGTGGATAAAATGGATGTAGAGAGAATAAAATGGATGTAGAGTGGATAAAATGGATCTAGAGTATATAAAATGGATGTAGAGTGGATAAAAATGGATGTCGAGTGGATAAAATGGATGTAGAGTGGATAAAAATGGATGTAGAGTGGATAAAATGGATGTAGAGTTGATAAAAATGGATGTAGAGTGGATAAAATGGATGTAGAGTAGATAAAATGGATGTAGAGTGGATAAAATGGTTGTAGAGTGGATAAAATGGATGTAGAGTGGATAAAATGGATGTAGAGTGGATAAAAATGGATGTAGAGTGGATAAAATGGATGTAGAGTGGATAAAATGGTTGTAGAGTGGATAAAAATGGATGTAGAGTGGATAAAATGGATGTAGAATGGATAAAATGGATGTAAAGTGGATAAAAATGGATGTCGAGTGGATAAAATGGATGTAGAGTGGATAAAAATAGATGTAGAGAGGATAAAATGGAAGTAGAGTGGATAAAAATGGATGTAGAGTGGATAAAAATGGATGTAGAGTGGATAAAATGGATGTAGAGTGGATAAAAATGGATGTAGAGAGGATAAAATGGTTGTAGAGTGGATAAAATGGATGTACAGTTAATAAAAATGGATGTAGAGTGGAAATAATGGATGTAGAGAGGATAAAATGGATGTAGAGTGGATAATATGGATGTAGAGTTCATAAAAATGGATGTAGAGTGGATAAAAATGGATGTAGATTGGATAAAATGGATGTAGAGTGGATAACAATGGATGTAGAGATTATAAAAATGTATATAGGGTAGATAAAATGGATGTAGAGTTAATAAAAATGGATGTAGAGTGGATATAATGGATGTAGAGAGGATAAAATGGATGTGGAGTGGATAACAAAGGATGTAGAGTGAATAAAATGGATGTAGAGTGGATAAAATGGATGTAGAGTTCATAAAAATGGATGTAGAGTGGATAAAAATGGATGTAGATTGGATAAAATGGATGTGGAGTGGATAACAATGGATGTAGAGAGGATAAAAATGGATATAGGGTAGATAAAATGGATGTAGAGTTAATAAAAATGGATGTAGAGTGGAAATAATGGATGTAGAGAGGATAAAATGGATGTAGAGTGGATAAAATGGATGTAGAGTGGATAAAATGGATGTAGAGTATATAAATTGGATGTAGAGTATATAAAATGGATGTAGAATGGATAAAAATGGATGTCGAGTGGATAAAATGGATGTAGAGTGGATAAAAATGGATGTAGAGTGGATAAAATGGATGTAGAGTTGATAAAAATGGATGTAGAGTGGATAAAATGGATGTAGAGTAGATAAAATGGATGTAGAGTGGATAAAATGGATGTAGAGTGGATAAAATGGATGTAGAGTGGATAAAATGGATGTAGAGTGGATAAAATGGATGTAGAGTATATAAATTGGATGTAGAGTATATAAAATGGATGTAGAGTGGATAAAAATGGATGTCGAGTGGATAAAATGGATGTAGAGTGGATAAAAATGGATGTAGATTGGATAAAATGGATGTAGAGTGGATGAAAATGGATGTAGAGTATATAAATTGGATGTAGAGTATATAAAATGGATGTAGAGTGGATAAAAATGGATGTCGAGTGGATAAAATGGATGTAGAGTGGATAAAAATGGATGTAGAGTGGATAAAATGGATGTAGAGTTGATAAAAATGGATGTAGAGTGGATAAAATGGATGTAGAGTAGATAAAATGGATGTAGAGTGGATAAAATGGATGTAGAGTTGATAAAATGGATGTAAAGTGGATAAAATGGATGTAGAGTTAATAAAAATGGATGTAGAGTGGATATAATGGATGTAGAGAGGATAAAATGGATGTGGAGTGGATAACAATGGATGTAGAGTGGATAAAATGGATGTAGAGTGGATAAAATGGATGTAGAGAGAATAAAATGGATGTAGAGTGGATAAAATGGATGTAGAGTATATAAAATGGATGTAGAGTGGATAAAAATGGATGTCGAGTGGATAAAATGGATGTAGAGTGGATAAAAATGGATGTAGAGTGGATAAAATGGATGTAGAGTTGATAAAAATGGATGTAGAGTGGATAAAATGGATGTAGAGTAGATAAAATGGATGTAGAGTGGATAAAATGGTTGTAGAGTGGATAAAATGGATGTAGAGTGGATAAAATGGATGTAGAGTGGATAAAAATGGATGTAGAGTGGATAAAATGGATGTAGAGTGGATAAAATGGTTGTAGAGTGGATAAAAATGGATGTAGAGTGGATAAAATGGATGTAGAATGGATAAAATGGATGTAAAGTGGATAAAAATGGATGTCGAGTGGATAAAATGGATGTAGAGTGGATAAAAATAGATGTAGAGAGGATAAAATGGAAGTAGAGTGGATAAAAATGGATGTAGAGTGGATAAAAATGGATGTAGAGTGGATAAAATGGATGTAGAGTGGATAAAAATGGATGTAGAGAGGATAAAATGGTTGTAGAGTGGATAAAATGGATGTACAGTTAATAAAAATGGATGTAGAGTGGAAATAATGGATGTAGAGAGGATAAAATGGATGTAGAGTGGATAATATGGATGTAGAGTTCATAAAAATGGATGTAGAGTGGATAAAAATGGATGTAGATTGGATAAAATGGATGTAGAGTTGATAAAATGGATGTAAAGTGGATAAAATGGATGTAGAGTTAATAAAAATGGATGTAGAGTGGAAATAATGGATGTAGAGAGGATAAAATGGATGTAGAGTGGATAAAATGGATGTAGAGTTCATAAAAATGGATGTAGAGTGGATAAAAATGGATGTAGATTGGATAAAATGGATGTGGAGTGGATAACAATGGATGTAGAGATGATAAAAATGTATATAGGGTAGATAAAATGGATGTAGAGTTAATAAAAATGGATGTAGAGTGGATAACAATGGATGTAGAGAGGATAAAAATGGATATAGGGTAGATAAAATGGATGTAGAGTTAATAAAAATGGATGTAGAGTGGAAATAATGGATGTAGAGAGGATAAAATGGATGTACAGTGGATAAAATGGATGTAGAGTGGATAAAATGGATGTAGAGTGGATAAAATGATTGTAGAGTGGATAAAATGGATGTAGAGTGGATAAAATGGATGTAGAGTGGATAAAAATGGATGTAGAGTGGATAAAAATGGATGTAGATTGGATAAAATGGATGTAGAGTGGATAAAAATGGATGTAGAGTGGATAAAATGGATGTAGAGTGGATAAAATGGATGTAGAGTGGATAAAATGGTTGTAGACTGGATAAAATGGATGTAGAGTGGATAAAATGGATGTAGAGTGGATAAAAATGGATGTAGAGTGGATAAAATGGATGTAGAGTGGATAAAATGGATGTAGAGTTAATAAAAATGGATGTAGAGTGGATAAAATGGATGTAGAGTTGATAAAAATGGATGTAGAGTGGATAAAAATGGATGTAGATTGGATAAAATGGATGTAGAGTGGATAAAAATGGATGTAGAGTGGATAAAAATGGATGTAGAGTATATAAATTGGATGTAGAGTATATAAAATGGATGTAGAGTGGATAAAAATGGATGTAGATTGGATAAAATGGATGTGGAGTGGATAACAATGGATGTAGAGAGGATAAAAATGGATATAGGGTAGATAAAATGGATGTAGAGTTAATAAAAATGGATGTAGAGTGGATATAATGGATGTAGAGAGGATAAAATGGATGTGGAGTGGATAACAATGGATTTAGAGTGGATAAAATGGATGTAGAGTGGATAAAATGGATGTAGAGTTCATAAAAATGGATGTAGAGTGGATAAAAATGGATGTAGCTTGGATAAAATGGATGTAGAGTGGATAAAAATGGATGTAGAGTGGATAAAATGGATGTAGAGTTAATAAAAATGGATGTAGAGTGGAAATAATGGATGTAGAGTGGATAAAATGGATGTACAGTTAATAAAAATGGATGTAGAGTGGAAATAATGGATGTAGAGAGGATAAAATGGATGTAGAGTGGATAATATGGATGTAGAGTTCATAAAAATGGATGTATAGTGGATAAAAATGGATGTAGAGTGGATAAAATGGATGTAGAGTGGATAAAAATGGATGTAGAGTGGAAATAATGGATGTAGAGAGGATAAAATGATGTAGAGTGGATAAAATGGATGTAGAGTTCATAAAAAATGATGTAGAGTTCATAAAAATGGATGTAGAGTGGATAAAAATGGATGTAGATTGGATAAAATGGATGTAGAGTTGATAAAATGGATGTAGGGTTAATAAAAATGGATGTAGAGTGGAAATAATGGATGTAGAGAGGATAAAATGGATGTAGAGCGGATAAAATGGATGTAGAGTTCATAAAAATGGATGTAGAGTGGATAAAAATGGATGTAGATTGGATAAAATGGATGTGGAGTGGATAACAATGGATGTAGAGAGGATATAATGGATGTAGAGAGGATAAAATGGATGTGGAGTGGATAACAATGGATGTAGAGTGGATAAAATGGATGTAGAGTGGATAAAATGGATGTAGAGTGGATAAAATGGTTGTAGAGTGGATAAAATGGATGTAGAGTTGATAAAAATGGATGTAGAGTGGATAAAACGGATGTAGAGTGGATAAAAATGGATGTAGAGTGGATACAATGGTTGTAGAGTGGATAAAAATGGATATAGGGTAGATAAAATGGATGTAGAGTTAATAAAAATGGATGTAGAGTGGATATAATGGATGTAGAGAGGATAAAATGGATGTAGAGTGGATAAAACGGATGTAGAGTGGATAATAATGGATGTAGAGTTGATAAAATGGATGTAAAGTGGATAAAATGGATGTCGGGTGGATAAAATGGATGTAGAGTGGATAAAAATGGATGTAGAGTGGATAAAATGGATGTAGAGTGGATAAAATGGATGTAGAGTGTATAAAAATGGATGTTGAGTGGATAAAATGGATGTAGAGTGGATAAAATGGATGTAAAGTGGATAAAAATGGATGTAGAGTGGATAAAATGGATGTAGAGTGGATAAAATGGATGTAGAGTTGATAAAATGGATGTAGAGTGAATAAAATGGATGTAGAGTGGATAAAATGGATGTAGAGTGGATAAAATGGATGTAGAGTTGATAAAATGGATGTAAAGTGGATAAAATGGATGTAGAGTTAATAAAATTGGATGTAGAGTGGATAAAATGGATGTAGAGTGGATAAAAATGGATGTAGATTGGATAAAATGGATGTGGAGTGGATAACAATGGATGTAGAGAGGATATAATGGATGTAGAGAGGATAAAATGGATGTGGAGTGGATAACAATGGATGTAGAGTGGATAAAATGGATGTAGAGTGGATAAAATGGATGTAGAGTGGATAAAATGGTTGTAGAGTGGATAAAATGGATGTAGAGTTGATAAAAATGGATGTAGAGTGGATAAAACGGATGTAGAGTGGATAAAAATGGATGTAGAGTGGATACAATGGTTGTAGAGTGGATAAAAATGGATATAGGGTAGATAAAATGGATGTAGAGTTAATAAAAATGGATGTAGAGTGGATATAATGGATGTAGAGAGGATAAAATGGATGTAGAGTGGATAAAACAGATGTAGAGTGGATAAAAATGGATGTAGAGTTGATAAAATGGATGTAAAGTGGATAAAATGGATGTAGAGTTAATAAAATTGGATGTAGAGTGGATAAAATGGATGTAGAGTTGATAAAAATGGATGTAGAGTGGATAAAAATGGATGTCGGGTGGATAAAATGGATGTAGAGTGGATAAAAATGGATGTAGAGTGGATAAAATGGATGTAGAGTGCATAAAAATGGATGTAGAGTGAATAAAATGGATGTAGAGTGGATAAAATGAATGTACAGTTAATAAAAATGGATGTAGAGTGGATAAAAATGGATGTAGAGTGGATAAAATGGATGTAGAGTCGATAAAATGGATGTAGAGTGGATAAAAATGGATGTAGAGTGGATAAAATGGATGTAGAGTGGATAAAAATGGATGTAGAGTATATAAATTGGATGTAGAGTATATAAAATGGATGTAGAGTTGATAAAAATGGATGTAGAGTGGATAAAAATGGATGTAGAGTATATAAATTGGATGTAGAGTATATAAATTGGATGTAGAGTGGATAAAAATGGATGTCGGGTGGATAAAATGGATGTAGAGTGGATAAAAATGGATGTAGAGTGGATAAAATGGATGTAGAGTGCATAAAAATGGATGTAGAGCGGATAAAATGGATGTAGAGTTCATAAAAATGGATGTAGAGTGGATAAAAATGGATGTAGATTGGATAAAATGGATGTAGAGTTAATAAAAGTGGATGTAGAGTGGATAAAATGGATGTAGAGTTGATAAAAATGGATGTAGAGTGGATAAAAATGGATGTAGATTGGATAAAATGGATGTAGAGTGGATAAAAATGGATGTAGATTATATAAATTGGATGTAGAGTATATAAAATGGATGTAGAGTGGATAAAAATGGATGTCGAGTGGATAAAATGGATGTAGAGTGGATAAAAATGGATGTAGATTGGACAAAATGGATGTAGAGTTAATAAAAATGGATGTAGAGTGGATAAAATGGATGTATAGTGGATAAAAATGGATGTAGAGTTGATAAAATAGATGTAGAGTGGATAAAAATGGATGTAGAGTGGATAAAATGGATGTAGAGTGGATAAAATGGATGTAGAGTTCATAAAAATGGATGTAGAGTGGATAAAAATGGATGTAGATTGGATAAAATGGATGTAGAGTTGATAAAATGGATGTAAAGTGGATAAAATGGATGAAGAGTTAATAAAAATGGATGTAGAGTGGAAATAATGGATGTAGAGAGGATAAAATGGATGTAGAGTGGATAAAAATGGATGTAGAGTGGATAAAAATGGATGTAGAGTGGATAAAATGGATGTAGAGTGGATAAAAATGGATGTAGAGAGGATAAAATGGATGTAGAGTGGATAAAATGGATGTACAGTTAATAAAAATGGATGTAGAGTGGAAATAATGGATGTAGAGAGGATAAAATGGATGTAGAGTGGATAAAATGGATGTAGAGTTCATAAAAATGGATGTAGAGTGGATAAAATGGATGTAGATTGGATAAAATGGATGTAGAGTTGATAAAATGGATGTAAAGTGGATAAAATGGATGTAGAGTTAATAAAAATGGATGTAGAGTGGAAATAATGGATGTAGAGAGGATAAAATGGATGTAGAGCGGATAAAATGGATGTAGAGTTCATAAAAATGGATGTAGAGTGGATAAAAATGGATGTAGATTGGATAAAATGGATGTAGAGTTAATAAAAGTGGATGTAGAGTGGATAAAATGGATGTAGAGTTGATAAAAATGGATGTAGAGTGGATAAAAATGGATGTAGATTGGATAAAATGGATGTAGAGTGGATAAAAATGGATGTAGATTATATAAATTGGATGTAGAGTATATAAAATGGATGTAGAGTGGATAAAAATGGATGTCGAGTGGATAAAATGGATGTAGAGTGGATAAAAATGGATGTAGATTGGACAAAATGGATGTAGAGTTAATAAAAATGGATGTAGAGTGGATAAAATGGATGTATAGTGGATAAAAATGGATGTAGAGTAGATAAAATAGATGTAGAGTGGATAAAAATGGATGTAGAGTGGATAAAATGGATGTCGAGTGGATAAAATGGATGTAGAGTGGATAAAATGGATGTAGAGTGGATAAAATGGATGTAGAGTTGATAAAATGGATGTAAAGTGGATAAAATGGATGTAGAGTTAATAAAATTGGATGTAGAGTGGATAAAATGGATGTAGAGTGGATAAAAATGGATGTAGATTGGATAAAATGGATGTGGAGTGGATAACAATGGATGTAGAGAGGATATAATGGATGTAGAGAGGATAAAATGGATGTGGAGTGGATAACAATGGATGTAGAGTGGATAAAATGGATGTAGAGTTGATAAAAATGGATGTAGAGTGGATAAAACGGATGTAGAGTGGATAAAAATGGATGTAGAGTGGATACAATGGTTGTAGAGTGGATAAAAATGGATATAGGGTAGATAAAATGGATGTAGAGTTAATAAAAATGGATGTAGAGTGGATATAATGGATGTAGAGAGGATAAAATGGATGTAGAGTGGATAAAAATGGATGTCGGGTGGATAAAATGGATGTAGAGTGGATAAAAATGGATGTAGAGTGGATAAAATGGATGTAGAGTGCATAAAAATGGATGTAGAGTGAATAAAATGGATGTAGAGTGGATAAAATGAATGTACAGTTAATAAAAATGGATGTAGAGTGGATAAAAATGGATGTAGAGTGGATAAAATGGATGTAGAGTGGATAAAATGGATGTAGAGTGGATAAAAATGGATGTAGAGTGGATAAAATGGATGTAGAGTGGATAAAAATGGATGTAGAGTATATAAATTGGATGTAGAGTATATAAAATGGATGTAGAGTTGATAAAAATGGATGTAGAGTGGATAAAAATGGATGTAGAGTATATAAATTGGATGTAGAGTATATAAAATGGATGTAGAGTGGATAAAAATGGATGTCGGGTGGATAAAATGGATGTAGAGTGGATAAAAATGGATGTAGAGTGGATAAAATGGATGTAGAGTGGATAAAAATGGATGTAGATTGGATAAAATGGATGTAGAGTGGATAAAAATGGATGTAGATTATATAAATTGGATGTAGAGTATATAAAATGGATGTAGAGTGGATAAAAATGGATGTCGAGTGGATAAAATGGATGTAGAGTGGATAAAAATGGATGTAGATTGGACAAAATGGATGTAGAGTTAATAAAAATGGATGTAGAGTGGATAAAATGGATGTATAGTGGATAAAAATGGATGTAGAGTAGATAAAATAGATGTAGAGTGGATAAAAATGGATGTAGAGTGGATAAAATGGATGTAGAGTGGATAAAATGGATGTAGAGTTCATAAAAATGGATGTAGAGTGGATAAAAATGGATGTAGATTGGATAAAATGGATGTAGAGTTGATAAAATGGATGTAAAGTGGATAAAATGGATGTAGAGTTAATAAAAATGGATGTAGAGTGGAAATAATGGATGTAGAGAGGATAAAATGGATGTAGAGTGGATAAAAATGGATGTAGAGTGGATAAAAATGGATGTAGAGTGGATAAAATGGATGTAGAGTGGATAAAAATGGATGTAGAGAGGATAAAATGGATGTAGAGTGGATAAAATGGATGTACAGTTAATAAAAATGGATGTAGAGTGGAAATAATGGATGTAGAGAGGATAAAATGGATGTAGAGTGGATAAAATGGATGTAGAGTTCATAAAAATGGATGTAGAGTGGATAAAAATGGATGTAGATTGGATAAAATGGATGTAGAGTTGATAAAATGGATGTAAAGTGGATAAAATGGATGTAGAGTTAATAAAAATGGATGTAGAGTGGAAATAATGGATGTAGAGAGGATAAAATGGATGTAGAGCGGATAAAATGGATGTAGAGTTCATAAAAATGGATGTAGAGTGGATAAAAATGGATGTAGATTGGATAAAATGGATGTAGAGTTAATAAAAGTGGATGTAGAGTGGATAAAATGGATGTAGAGTTGATAAAAATGGATGTAGAGTGGATAAAAATGGATGTAGATTGGATAAAATGGATGTAGAGTGGATAAAAATGGATGTAGATTATATAAATTGGATGTAGAGTATATAAAATGGATGTAGAGTGGATAAAAATGGATGTAGAGTGGATAAAATGGATGTAGAGTGGATAAAAATGGATGTAGATTGGACAAAATGGATGTAGAGTTAATAAAAATGGATGTAGAGTGGATAAAATGGATGTATAGTGGATAAAAATGGATGTAGAGTAGATAAAATAGATGTAGAGTGGATAAAAATGGATGTAGAGTGGATAAAATGGATGTCGAGTGGATAAAATGGATGTAGAGTGGATAAAAATAGATGTAGAGTGGATAAAAATGGATGTAGAGTGGATAAAATGGATGTAGAGTGCATAAAAATGGATGTTGAGTGGATAAAATGGATGTAGAGTGGATAAAATGTATGTACATTTAATAAAAATGGATGTAGAGTGGATAAAAATGGATGTAGAGTGGATAAAAATGGATGTAGATTGGATAAAATGGATGTAGAGTTAATAAAAGTGGATGTAGAGTGGATAAAATGGATGTAGAGTTGATAAAAATGGATGTAGAGTGGATAAAAATGGATGTAGATTGGATAAAATGGATGTAGAGTGGATAAAATGGATGTAGAGTATATAAATTGGATGTAGAGTATATAAAATGGATGTAGAGTGGATAAAAATGGATGTCGAGTGGATAAAATGGATGTAGAGTGGATAAAAATGGATGTAGAGTGGATAAAAATGGATGTAGATTGGATAAAATGGATGTGGAGTGGATAACAATGGATGTAGAGAGGATATAATGGATGTAGAGAGGATAAAATGGATGTGGAGTGGATAACAATGGATGTAGAGTGGAAATAATGGATGTAGAGAGGATAAAATGGATGTAGAGCGGATAAAATGGATGTAGAGTTCATAAAAATGGATGTAGAGTGGATAAAAATGGATGTAGATTGGATAAAATGGATGTAGAGTTAATAAAAGTGGATGTAGAGTGGATAAAATGGATGTAGAGTTGATAAACATGGATGTAGAGTGGATAAAAATGGATGTAGATTGGATAAAATGGATGTAGAGTGGATAAAAATGGATGTAGATTATATAAATTGGATGTAGAGTATATAAAATGGATGTAGAGTGGATAAAAATGGATGTCGAGTGGATAAAATGGATGTAGAGTGGATAAAAATGGATGTAGATTGGACAAAATGGATGTAGAGTTAATAAAAATGGATGTAGAGTGGATAAAATGGATGTATAGTGGATAAAAATGGATGTAGAGTAGATAAAATAGATGTAGAGTGGATAAAAATGGATGTAGAGTGGATATAATGGATGTCGAGTGGATAAAATGGATGTAGAGTGGATAAAAATAGATGTAGAGTGGATAAAAATGGATGTAGAGTGGATAAAATGGATGTAGAGTGCATAAAAATGGATGTTGAGTGGATAAAATGGATGTAGAGTGGATAAAATGTATGTACATTTAATAAAAATGGATGTAGAGTGGATAAAAATGGATGTAGAGTGGATAAAAATGGATGTAGATTGGATAAAATGGATGTAGAGTTAATAAAAGTGGATGTAGAGTGGATAAAATGGATGTAGAGTTGATAAAAATGGATGTAGAGTGGATAAAAATGGATGTAGATTGGATAAAATGGATGTAGAGTGGATAAAATGGATGTAGAGTATATAAATTGGATGTAGAGTATATAAAATGGATGTAGAGTGGATAAAAATGGATGTCGAGTGGATAAAATGGATGTAGAGTGGATAAAAATGGATGTAGAGTGGATAAAAATGGATGTAGATTGGATAAAATGGATGTGGAGTGGATAACAATGGATGTAGAGAGGATATAATGGATGTAGAGAGGATAAAATGGATGTGGAGTGGATAACAATGGATGTAGAGTGGATAAAATGGATGTAGAGTGGATAAAATGGATGTAGAGTGGATAAAATGGTTGTAGAGTGGATAAAATGGATGTAGAGTTGATAAAAATGGATGTAGAGTGGATAAAACGGATGTAGAGTGGATAAAAATGGATGTAGAGTGGATACAATGGTTGTAGAGTGGATAAAAATGGATATAGGGTAGATAAAATGGATGTAGAGTTAATAAAAATGGATGTAGAGTGGATATAATGGATGTAGAGAGGATAAAATGGATGTAGAGTGGATAAAACGGATGTAGAGTGGATAAAAATGGATGTAGAGTTGATAAAATGGATGTAAAGTGGATAAAATGGATGTAGAGTTAATAAAATTGGATGTAGAGTGGATAAAATGGATGTAGAGTTGATAAAAATGGATGTAGAGTGGATAAAAATGGATGTCGGGTGGATAAAATGGATGTAGAGTGGATAAAAATGGATGTAGAGTGGATAAAATGGATGTAGAGTGCATAAAAATGGATGTAGAGTGAATAAAATGGATGTAGAGTGGATAAAATGAATGTACAGTTAATAAAAATGGATGTAGAGTGGATAAAAATGGATGTAGAGTGGATAAAATGGATGTAGAGTCGATAAAATGGATGTAGAGTGGATAAAAATGGATGTAGAGTGGATAAAATGGATGTAGAGTGGATAAAAATGGATGTAGAGTATATAAATTGGATGTAGAGTATATAAAATGGATGTAGAGTTGATAAAAATGGATGTAGAGTGGATATAATGGATGTAGAGAGGATAAAATGGATGTGGAGTGGATAACAATGGATGTAGAGTGAATAAAATGGATGTAGAGTGGATAAAATGGATGTAGAGTTCATAAAAATGGATGTAGAGTGGATAAAAATGGATGTAGATTGGATAAAATGGATGTGGAGTGGATAACAATGGATGTAGAGAGGATAAAAATGGATATAGGGTAGATAAAATGGATGTAGAGTTAATAAAAATGGATGTAGAGTGGAAATAATGGATGTAGAGAGGATAAAATGGATGTACAGTGGATAAAATGGATGTAGAGTGGATAAAATGGATGTAGAGTATATAAATTGGATGTAGAGTATATAAAATGGATGTAGAATGGATAAAAATGGATGTCGAGTGGATAAAATGGATGTAGAGTGGATAAAAATGGATGTAGAGTGGATAAAATGGATGTAGAGTTGATAAAAATGGATGTAGAGTGGATAAAATGGATGTAGAGTGGATAAAATGGATGTAGAGTGGATAAAATGGATGTAGAGTGGATAAAATGGATGTAGAGTGGATAAAATGGATGTAGAGTGGATAAAATGGATGTAGAGTATATAAATTGGATGTAGAGTATATAAAATGGATGTAGAGTGGATAAAAATGGATGTCGAGTGGATAAAATGGATGTAGAGTGGATAAAAATGGATGTAGATTGGATAAAATGGATGTAGAGTGGATGAAAATGGATGTAGAGTATATAAATTGGATGTAGAGTATATAAAATGGATGTAGAGTGGATAAAAATGGATGTCGAGTGGATAAAATGGATGTAGAGTGGATAAAAATGGATGTAGAGTGGATAAAATGGATGTAGAGTTGATAAAAATGGATGTAGAGTGGATAAAATGGATGTAGAGTAGATAAAATGGATGTAGAGTGGATAAAATGGATGTAGAGTTGATAAAATGGATGTAAAGTGGATAAAATGGATGTAGAGTTAATAAAAATGGATGTAGAGTGGAAATAATGGATGTAGAGAGGATAAAATGGATGTAGAGTGGATAAAATGGATGTAGAGTTCATAAAAATGGATGTAGAGTGGATAAAAATGGATGTAGATTGGATAAAATGGATGTGGAGTGGATAACAATGGATGTAGAGAGGATAAAAATGTATATAGGGTAGATAAAATGGATGTAGAGTTAATAAAAATGGATGTAGAGTGGATATAATGGATGTAGAGAGGATAAAATGGATGTGGAGTGGATAACAATGGATGTAGAGTGGATAAAATGGATGTAGAGTGGATAAAATGGATGTAGAGAGAATAAAATGGATGTAGAGTGGATAAAATGGATGTAGAGTATATAAAATGGATGTAGAGTGGATAAAAATGGATGTCGAGTGGATAAAATGGATGTAGAGTGGATAAAAATGGATGTAGAGTGGATAAAATGGATGTAGAGTTGATAAAAATGGATGTAGAGTGGATAAAATGGATGTAGAGTAGATAAAATGGATGTAGAGTGGATAAAATGGTTGTAGAGTGGATAAAATGGATGTAGAGTGGATAAAATGGATGTAGAGTGGATAAAAATGGATGTAGAGTGGATAAAATGGATGTAGAGTGGATAAAATGGTTGTAGAGTGGATAAAAATGGATGTAGAGTGGATAAAATGGATGTAGAATGGATAAAATGGATGTAAAGTGGATAAAAATGGATGTCGAGTGGATAAAATGGATGTAGAGTGGATAAAAATAGATGTAGAGAGGATAAAATGGAAGTAGAGTGGATAAAAATGGATGTAGAGTGGATAAAAATGGATGTAGAGTGGATAAAATGGATGTAGAGTGGATAAAAATGGATGTAGAGAGGATAAAATGGTTGTAGAGTGGATAAAATGGATGTACAGTTAATAAAAATGGATGTAGAGTGGAAATAATGGATGTAGAGAGGATAAAATGGATGTAGAGTGGATAATATGGATGTAGAGTTCATAAAAATGGATGTAGAGTGGATAAAAATGGATGTAGATTGGATAAAATGGATGTAGAGTTGATAAAATGGATGTAAAGTGGATAAAATGGATGTAGAGTTAATAAAAATGGATGTAGAGTGGAAATAATGGATGTAGAGAGGATAAAATGGATGTAGAGTGGATAAAATGGATGTAGAGTTCATAAAAATGGATGTAGAGTGGATAAAAATGGATGTAGATTGGATAAAATGGATGTGGAGTGGATAACAATGGATGTAGAGATGATAAAAATGTATATAGGGTAGATAAAATGGATGTAGAGTTAATAAAAATGGATGTAGAGTGGATATAATGGATGTAGAGAGGATAAAATGGATGTGGAGTGGATAACAATGGATGTAGAGTGGATAAAATGGATGTAGAGTGGATAAAATGGATGTAGAGTTCATAAAAATGGATGTAGAGTGGATAAAAATGGATGTAGATTGGATAAAATGGATGTGGAGTGGATAACAATGGATGTAGAGAGGATAAAAATGGATATAGGGTAGATAAAATGGATGTAGAGTTAATAAAAATGGATGTAGAGTGGAAATAATGGATGTAGAGAGGATAAAATGGATGTACAGTGGATAAAATGGATGTAGAGTGGATAAAATGGATGTAGAGTGGATAAAATGATTGTAGAGTGGATAAAATGGATGTAGAGTGGATAAAATGGATGTAGAGTGGATAAAAATGGATGTAGAGTGGATAAAAATGGATGTAGATTGGATAAAATGGATGTAGAGTGGATAAAAATGGATGTAGAGTGGATAAAATGGATGTAGAGTGGATAAAATGGATGTAGAGTGGATAAAATGGTTGTAGACTGGATAAAATGGATGTAGAGTGGATAAAATGGATGTAGAGTGGATAAAAATGGATGTAGAGTGGATAAAATGGATGTAGAGTGGATAAAATGGATGTAGAGTTAATAAAAATGGATGTAGAGTGGATAAAATGGATGTAGAGTTGATAAAAATGGATGTAGAGTGGATAAAAATGGATGTAGATTGGATAAAATGGATGTAGAGTGGATAAAAATGGATGTAGAGTGGATAAAAATGGATGTAGAGTATATAAATTGGATGTAGAGTATATAAAATGGATGTAGAGTGGATAAAAATGGATGTAGATTGGATAAAATGGATGTGGAGTGGATAACAATGGATGTAGAGAGGATAAAAATGGATATAGGGTAGATAAAATGGATGTAGAGTTAATAAAAATGGATGTAGAGTGGATATAATGGATGTAGAGAGGATAAAATGGATGTGGAGTGGATAACAATGGATTTAGAGTGGATAAAATGGATGTAGAGTGGATAAAATGGATGTAGAGTGGATAAAATGGATGTAGAGTTCATAAAAATGGATGTAGAGTGGATAAAAATGGATGTAGATTGGATAAAATGGATGTAGAGTGGATAAAAATGGATGTAGAGTGGATAAAATGGATGTAGAGTTAATAAAAATGGATGTAGAGTGGAAATAATGGATGTAGAGTGGATAAAATGGATGTACAGTTAATAAAAATGGATGTAGAGTGGAAATAATGGATGTAGAGAGGATAAAATGGATGTAGAGTGGATAAAATGGATGTAGAGTTCATAAAAATGGATGTAGAGTGGATAAAAATGGATGTAGAGTGGATAAAATGGATGTAGAGTGGATAAAAATGGATGTAGAGTGGAAATAATGGATGTAGAGAGGATAAAATGATGTAGAGTGGATAAAATGGATGTAGAGTTCATAAAAAATGATGTAGAGTTCATAAAAATGGATGTAGAGTGGATAAAAATGGATGTAGATTGGATAAAATGGATGTAGAGTTGATAAAATGGATGTAGGGTTAATAAAAATGGATGTAGAGTGGAAATAATGGATGTAGAGAGGATAAAATGGATGTAGAGCGGATAAAATGGATGTAGAGTTCATAAAAATGGATGTAGAGTGGATAAAAATGGATGTAGATTGGATAAAATGGATGTGGAGTGGATAACAATGGATGTAGAGAGGATATAATGGATGTAGAGAGGATAAAATGGATGTGGAGTGGATAACAATGGATGTAGAGTGGATAAAATGGATGTAGAGTGGATAAAATGGATGTAGAGTGGATAAAATGGATGTAGAGTGGATAAAATGGATGTAGAGTTGATAAAAATGGATGTAGAGTGGATAAAACGGATGTAGAGTGGATAAAAATGGATGTAGAGTGGATACAATGGTTGTAGAGTGGATAAAAATGGATATAGGGTAGATAAAATGGATGTAGAGTTAATAAAAATGGATGTAGAGTGGATATAATGGATGTAGAGAGGATAAAATGGATGTAGAGTGGATAAAATGGATGTAGAGTGGATAATAATGGATGTAGAGTTGATAAAATGGATGTAAAGTGGATAAAATGGATGTCGGGTGGATAAAATGGATGTAGAGTGGATAAAAATGGATGTAGAGTGGATAAAATGGATGTAGAGTGGATAAAATGGATGTAGAGTGTATAAAAATGGATGTTGAGTGGATAAAATGGATGTAGAGTGGATAAAATGGATGTAAAGTGGATAAAAATGGATGTAGAGTGGATAAAATGGATGTAGAGTGGATAAAATGGATGTAGAGTTGATAAAATGGATGTAGAGTGAATAAAATGGATGTAGAGTGGATAAAATGGATGTAGAGTGGATAAAATGGATGTAGAGTTGATAAAATGGATGTAAAGTGGATAAAATGGATGTAGAGTTAATAAAATTGGATGTAGAGTGGATAAAATGGATGTAGAGTGGATAAAAATGGATGTAGATTGGATAAAATGGATGTGGAGTGGATAACAATGGATGTAGAGAGGATATAATGGATGTAGAGAGGATAAAATGGATGTGGAGTGGATAACAATGGATGTAGAGTGGATAAAATGGATGTAGAGTGGATAAAATGGATGTAGAGTGGATAAAATGGTTGTAGAGTGGATAAAATGGATGTAGAGTTGATAAAAATGGATGTAGAGTGGATAAAACGGATGTAGAGTGGATAAAAATGGATGTAGAGTGGATACAATGGTTGTAGAGTGGATAAAAATGGATATAGGGTAGATAAAATGGATGTAGAGTTAATAAAAATGGATGTAGAGTGGATATAATGGATGTAGAGAGGATAAAATGGATGTAGAGTGGATAAAACGGATGTAGAGTGGATAAAAATGGATGTAGAGTTGATAAAATGGATGTAAAGTGGATAAAATGGATGTAGAGTTAATAAAATTGGATGTAGAGTGGATAAAATGGATGTAGAGTTGATAAAAATGGATGTAGAGTGGATAAAAATGGATGTCGGGTGGATAAAATGGATGTAGAGTGGATAAAAATGGATGTAGAGTGGATAAAATGGATGTAGAGTGCATACAAATGGATGTAGAGTGAATAAAATGGATGTAGAGTGGATAAAATGAATGTACAGTTAATAAAAATGGATGTAGAGTGGATAAAAATGGATGTAGAGTGGATAAAATGGATGTAGAGTCGATAAAATGGATGTAGAGTGGATAAAAATGGATGTAGAGTGGATAAAATGGATGTAGAGTGGATAAAAATGGATGTAGAGTATATAAATTGGATGTAGAGTATATAAAATGGATGTAGAGTTGATAAAAATGGATGTAGAGTGGATAAAAATGGATGTAGAGTATATAAATTGGATGTAGAGTATATAAAATGGATGTAGAGTGGATAAAAATGGATGTCGGGTGGATAAAATGGATGTAGAGTGGATAAAAATGGATGTAGAGTGGATAAAATGGCTGTAGAGTGGATAAAAATGGATGTAGAGCGGATAAAATGGATGTAGAGTTCATAAAAATGGATGTAGAGTGGATAAAAATGGATGTAGATTGGATAAAATGGATGTAGAGTTATTAAAAGTGGATGTAGAGTGGATAAAATGGATGTAGAGTTGATAAAAATGGATGTAGAGTGGATAAAAATGGATGTAGATTGGATAAAATGGATGTAGAGTGGATAAAAATGGATGTAGATTATATAAATTGGATGTAGAGTATATAAAATGGATGTAGAGTGGATAAAAATGGATGTCGAGTGGATAAAATGGATGTAGAGTGGATAAAAATGGATGTAGATTGGACAAAATGGATGTAGAGTTAATAAAAATGGATGTAGAGTGGATAAAATGGATGTATAGTGGATAAAAATGGATGTAGAGTAGATAAAATAGATGTAGAGTGGATAAAAATGGATGTAGAGTGGATAAAATGGATGTAGAGTGGATAAAATGGATGTAGAGTTCATAAAAATGGATGTAGAGTGGATAAAAATGGATGTAGATTGGATAAAATGGATGTAGAGTTGATAAAATGGATGTAAAGTGGATAAAATGGATGAAGAGTTAATAAAAATGGATGTAGAGTGGAAATAATGGATGTAGAGAGGATAAAATGGATGTAGAGTGGATAAAAATGGATGTAGAGTGGATAAAAATGGATGTAGAGTGGATAAAATGGATGTAGAGTGGATAAAAATGGATGTAGAGTGGATAAAATGGATGTAGAGTGGATAAAATGGATGTACAGTTAATAAAAATGGATGTAGAGTGGAAATAATGGATGTAGAGAGGATAAAATGGATGTAGAGTGGATAAAATGGATGTAGAGTTCATAAAAATGGATGTAGAGTGGATAAAATGGATGTAGATTGGATAAAATGGATGTAGAGTTGATAAAATGGATGTAAAGTGGATAAAATGGATGTAGAGTTAATAAAAATGGATGTAGAGTGGAAATAATGGATGTAGAGAGGATAAAATGGATGTAGAGCGGATAAAATGGATGTAGAGTTCATAAAAATGGATGTAGAGTGGATAAAAATGGATGTAGATTGGATAAAATGGATGTAGAGTTAATAAAAGTGGATGTAGAGTGGATAAAATGGATGTAGAGTTGATAAAAATGGATGTAGAGTGGATAAAAATGGATGTAGATTGGATAAAATGGATGTAGAGTGGATAAAAATGGATGTAGATTATATAAATTGGATGTAGAGTATATAAAATGGATGTAGAGTGGATAAAAATGGATGTCGAGTGGATAAAATGGATGTAGAGTGGATAAAAATGGATGTAGATTGGATAAAATGGATGTAGAGTTAATAAAAATGGATGTAGAGTGGATAAAATGGATGTATAGTGGATAAAAATGGATGTAGAGTAGATAAAATAGATGTAGAGTGGATAAAAATGGATGTAGAGTGGATAAAATGGATGTCGAGTGGATAAAATGGATGTAGAGTGGATAAAATGGATGTAGAGTGGATAAAATGGATGTAGAGTTGATAAAATGGATGTAAAGTGGATAAAATGGATGTAGAGTTAATAAAATTGGATGTAGAGTGGATAAAATGGATGTAGAGTGGATAAAAATGGATGTAGATTGGATAAAATGGATGTGGAGTGGATAACAATGGATGTAGAGAGGATATAATGGATGTGGAGTGGATAACAATGGATGTAGAGTGGATAAAATGGATGTAGAGTTGATAAAAATGGATGTAGAGTGGATAAAACGGATGTAGAGTGGATAAAAATGGATGTAGAGTGGATACAATGGTTGTAGAGTGGATAAAAATGGATATAGGGTAGATAAAATGGATGTAGAGTTAATAAAAATGGATGTAGAGTGGATATAATGGATGTAGAGAGGATAAAATGGATGTAGAGTGGATAAAAATGGATGTCGGGTGGATAAAATGGATGTAGAGTGGATAAAAATGGATGTAGAGTGGATAAAATGGATGTAGAGTGCATAAAAATGGATGTAGAGTGAATAAAATGGATGTAGAGTGGATAAAATGAATGTACAGTTAATAAAAATGGATGTAGAGTGGATAAAAATGGATGTAGAGTGGATAAAATGGATGTAGAGTCGATAAAATGGATGTAGAGTGGATAAAAATGGATGTAGAGTGGATAAAATGGATGTAGAGTGGATAAAAATGGATGTAGAGTATATAAATTGGATGTAGAGTATATAAAATGGATGTAGAGTTGATAAAAATGGATGTAGAGTGGATAAAAATGGATGTAGAGTATATAAATTGGATGTAGAGTATATAAAATGGATGTAGAGTGGATAAAAATGGATGTCGGGTGGATAAAATGGATGTAGAGTGGATAAAAATGGATGTAGAGTGGATAAAATGGATGTAGAGTGGATAAAAATGGATGTAGATTGGATAAAATGGATGTAGAGTGGATAAAAATGGATGTAGATTATATAAATTGGATGTAGAGTATATAAAATGGATGTAGAGTGGATAAAAATGGATGTCGAGTGGATAAAATGGATGTAGAGTGGATAAAAATGGATGTAGATTGGATAAAATGGATGTAGAGTTAATAAAAATGGATGTAGAGTGGATAAAATGGATGTATAGTGGATAAAAATGGATGTAGAGTAGATAAAATAGATGTAGAGTGGATAAAAATGGATGTAGAGTGGATAAAATGGATGTAGAGTGGATAAAATGGATGTAGAGTTCATAAAAATGGATGTAGAGTGGATAAAAATGGATGTAGATTGGATAAAATGGATGTAGAGTTGATAAAATGGATGTAAAGTGGATAAAATGGATGAAGAGTTAATAAAAATGGATGTAGAGTGGAAATAATGGATGTAGAGAGGATAAAATGGATGTAGAGTGGATAAAAATGGATGTAGAGTGGATAAAAATGGATGTAGAGTGGATAAAATGGATGTAGAGTGGATAAAAATGGATGTAGAGAGGATAAAATGGATGTAGAGTGGATAAAATGGATGTACAGTTAATAAAAATGGATGTAGAGTGGAAATAATGGATGTAGAGAGGATAAAATGGATGTAGAGTGGATAAAATGGATGTAGAGTTCATAAAAATGGATGTAGAGTGGATAAAAATGGATGTAGATTGGATAAAATGGATGTAGAGTTGATAAAATGGATGTAAAGTGGATAAAATGGATGTAGAGTTAATAAAAATGGATGTAGAGTGGAAATAATGGATGTAGAGAGGATAAAATGGATGTAGAGCGGATAAAATGGATGTAGAGTTCATAAAAATGGATGTAGAGTGGATAAAAATGGATGTAGATTGGATAAAATGGATGTAGAGTTAATAAAAGTGGATGTAGAGTGGATAAAATGGATGTAGAGTGGATAAAATGAATGTACAGTTAATAAAAATGGATGTAGAGTGGATAAAAATGGATGTAGAGTGGATAAAATGGATGTAGAGTCGATAAAATGGATGTAGAGTGGATAAAAATGGATGTAGAGTGGATAAAATGGATGTAGAGTGGATAAAAATGGATGTAGAGTATATAAATTGGATGTAGAGTATATAAAATGGATGTAGAGTTGATAAAAATGGATGTAGAGTGGATAAAAATGGATGTAGAGTATATAAATTGGATGTAGAGTATATAAAATGGATGTAGAGTGGATAAAAATGGATGTCGGGTGGATAAAATGGATGTAGAGTGGATAAAAATGGATGTAGAGTGGATAAAATGGATGTAGAGTGCATAAAAATGGATGTAGAGCGGATAAAATGGATGTAGAGTTCATAAAAATGGATGTAGAGTGGATAAAAATGGATGTAGATTGGATAAAATGGATGTAGAGTTGATAAAATGGATGTAAAGTGGATAAAATGGATGTAGAGTTCATAAAAATGGATGTAGAGTGGATAAAATGGATGTAGATTGGATAAAATGGATGTAGAGTTGATAAAATGGATGTAAAGTGGATAAAATGGATGTAGAGTTAATAAAAATGGATGTAGAGTGGAAATAATGGATGTAGAGAGGATAAAATGGATGTAGAGCGGATAAAATGGATGTAGAGTTCATAAAAATGGATGTAGAGTGGATAAAAATGGATGTAGAGTGGATAAAATGGATGTAGAGTGCATAAAAATGGATGTAGAGTGGATAAAATGGATGTAGAGTTCATAAAAATGGATGTAGAGTGGATAAAATGGATGTAGATTGGATAAAATGGATGTAGAGTTGATAAAATGGATGTAAAGTGGATAAAATGGATGTAGAGTTAATAAAAATGGATGTAGAGTGGAAATAATGGATGTGAGAGGATAAAATGGATGTAGAGCGGATAAAATGGATGTAGAGTTCATAAAAATGGATGTAGAGTGGATAAAAATGGATGTAGATTGGATAAAATGGATGTAGAGTTAATAAAAGTGGATGTAGAGTGGATAAAATGGATGTAGAGTTGATAAAAATGGATGTAGAGTGGATAAAAATGGATGTAGATTGGATAAAATGGATGTAGAGTGGATAAAAATGGATGTAGATTATATAAATTGGATGTAGAGTATATAAAATGGATGTAGAGTGGATAAAAATGGATGTCGAGTGGATAAAATGGATGTAGAATGGATAAAAATGGATGTAGATTGGACAAAATGGATGTAGAGTTAATAAAAATGGATGTAGAGTGGATAAAATGGATGTATAGTGGATAAAAATGGATGTAGAGTAGATAAAATAGATGTAGAGTGGATAAAAATGGATGTAGAGTGGATAAAATGGATGTCGAGTGGATAAAATGGATGTAGAGTGGATAAAATGGATGTAGAGTGGATAAAATGGATGTAGAGTTGATAAAATGGATGTAAAGTGGATAAAATGGATGTAGAGTTAATAAAATTGGATGTAGAGTGGATAAAATGGATGTAGAGTGGATAAAAATGGATGTAGATTGGATAAAATGGATGTGGAGTGGATAACAATGGATGTAGAGAGGATATAATGGATGTAGAGAGGATAAAATGGATGTGGAGTGGATAACAATGGATGTAGAGTGGATAAAATGGATGTAGAGTTGATAAAAATGGATGTAGAGTGGATAAAACGGATGTAGAGTGGATAAAAATGGATGTAGAGTGGATACAATGGTTGTAGAGTGGATAAAAATGGATATAGGGTAGATAAAATGGATGTAGAGTTAATAAAAATGGATGTAGAGTGGATATAATGGATGTAGAGAGGATAAAATGGATGTAGAGTGGATAAAAATGGATGTCGGGTGGATAAAATGGATGTAGAGTGGATAAAAATGGATGTAGAGTGGATAAAATGGATGTAGAGTGCATAAAAATGGATGTAGAGTGAATAAAATGGATGTAGAGTGGATAAAATGAATGTACAGTTAATAAAAATGGATGTAGAGTGGATAAAAATGGATGTAGAGTGGATAAAATGGATGTAGAGTCGATAAAATGGATGTAGAGTGGATAAAAATGGATGTAGAGTGGATAAAATGGATGTAGAGTGGATAAAAATGGATGTAGAGTATATAAATTGGATGTAGAGTATATAAAATGGATGTAGAGTTGATAAAAATGGATGTAGAGTGGATAAAAATGGATGTAGAGTATATAAATTGGATGTAGAGTATATAAAATGGATGTAGAGTGGATAAAAATGGATGTCGGGTGGATAAAATGGATGTAGAGTGGATAAAAATGGATGTAGAGTGGATAAAATGGATGTAGAGTGGATAAAAATGTATGTAGATTGGATAAAATGGATGTAGAGTGGATAAAAATGGATGTAGATTATATAAATTGGATGTAGAGTATATAAAATGGATGTAGAGTGGATAAAAATGGATGTCGAGTGGATAAAATGGATGTAGAGTGGATAAAAATGGATGTAGATTGGACAAAATGGATGTAGAGTTAATAAAAATGGATGTAGAGTGGATAAAATGGATGTATAGTGGATAAAAATGGATGTAGAGTAGATAAAATAGATGTAGAGTGGATAAAAATGGATGTAGAGTGGATAAAATGGATGTAGAGTGGATAAAATGGATGTAGAGTTCATAAAAATGGATGTAGAGTGGATAAAAATGGATGTAGATTGGATAAAATGGATGTAGAGTTGATAAAATGGATGTAAAGTGGATAAAATGGATGAAGAGTTAATAAAAATGGATGTAGAGTGGAAATAATGGATGTAGAGAGGATAAAATGGATGTAGAGTGGATAAAAATGGATGTAGAGTGGATAAAAATGGATGTAGAGTGGATAAAATGGATGTAGAGTGGATAAAAATGGATGTAGAGAGGATAAAATGGATGTAGAGTGGATAAAATGGATGTACAGTTAATAAAAATGGATGTAGAGTGAAATAATGGATGTAGAGAGGACAAAATGGATGTAGAGTGGATAAAATGGATGTAGAGTTCATAAAAATGGATGTAGAGTGGATAAAAATGGATGTAGATTGGATAAAATGGATGTAGAGTTGATAAAATGGATGTAAAGTGGATAAAATGGATGTAGAGTTAATAAAAATGGATGTAGAGTGGAAATAATGGATGTAGAGAGGATAAAATGGATGTAGAGCGGATAAAATGGATGTAGAGTTCATAAAAATGGATGTAGAGTGGATAAAAATGGATGTAGAGTGGATAAAATGGATGTAGAGTGGATAAAAATGGATGTAGAGTATATAAATTGGATGTAGAGTATATAAAATGGATGTAGAGTTGATAAAAATGGATGTAGAGTGGATAAAAATGGATGTAGAGTATATAAATTGGATGTAGAGTATATAAAATGGATGTAGAGTGGATAAAAATGGATGTCGGGTGGATAAAATGGATGTAGAGTGGATAAAAATGGATGTAGAGTGGATAAAATGGATGTAGAGTGCATAAAAATGGATGTAGAGCGGATAAAATGGATGTAGAGTTCATAAAAATGGATGTAGAGTGGATAAAAATGGATGTAGATTGGATAAAATGGATGTAGAGTTAATAAAAGTGGATGTAGAGTGGATAAAATGGATGTAGAGTTGATAAAAATGGATGTAGAGTGGATAAAAATGGATGTAGATTGGATAAAATGGATGTAGAGTGGATAAAAATGGATGTAGATTATATAAATTGGATGTAGAGTATATAAAATGGATGTAGAGTGGATAAAAATGGATGTCGAGTGGATAAAATGGATGTAGAGTGGATAAAAATGGATGTAGATTGGACAAAATGGATGTAGAGTTAATAAAAATGGATGTAGAGTGGATAAAATGGATGTATAGTGGATAAAAATGGATGTAGAGTAGATAAAATAGATGTAGAGTGGATAAAAATGGATGTAGAGTGGATAAAATGGATGTAGAGTGGATAAAATGGATGTAGAGTTCATAAAAATGGATGTAGAGTGGATAAAAATGGATGTAGATTGGATAAAATGGATGTAGAGTTGATAAAATGGATGTAAAGTGGATAAAATGGATGTAGAGTTAATAAAAATGGATGTAGAGTGGAAATAATGGATGTAGAGAGGATAAAATGGATGTAGAGTGGATAAAAATGGATGTAGAGTGGATAAAAATGGATGTAGAGTGGATAAAATGGATGTAGAGTGGATAAAAATGGATGTAGAGAGGATAAAATGGATGTAGAGTGGATAAAATGGATGTACAGTTAATAAAAATGGATGTAGAGTGGAAATAATGGATGTAGAGAGGATAAAATGGATGTAGAGTGGATAAAATGGATGTAGAGTTCATAAAAATGGATGTAGAGTGGATAAAATGGATGTAGATTGGATAAAATGGATGTAGAGTTGATAAAATGGATGTAAAGTGGATAAAATGGATGTAGAGTTAATAAAAATGGATGTAGAGTGGAAATAATGGATGTAGAGAGGATAAAATGGATGTAGAGTGGATAAAATGGATGTAGAGTTCATAAAAATGGATGTAGAGTGGATAAAAATGGATGTAGATTGGATAAAATGGATGTAGAGTTAATAAAAGTGGATGTAGAGTGGATAAAATGGATGTAGAGTTGATAAAAATGGATGTAGAGTGGATAAAAATGGATGTAGATTGGATAAAATGGATGTAGAGTGGATAAAAATGGATGTAGATTATATAAATTGGATGTAGAGTATATAAAATGGATGTAGAGTGGATAAAAATGGATGTCGAGTGGATAAAATGGATGTAGAGTGGATAAAAATGGATGTAGATTGGACAAAATGGATGTAGAGTTAATAAAAATGGATGTAGAGTGGATAAAATGGATGTATAGTGGATAAAAATGGATGTAGAGTAGATAAAATAGATGTAGAGTGGATAAAAATGGATGTAGAGTGGATAAAATGGATGTCGAGTGGATAAAATGGATGTAGAGTGGATAAAATGGATGTAGAGTGGATAAAATGGATGTAGAGTTGATAAAATGGATGTAAAGTGGATAAAATGGATGTAGAGTTAATAAAATTGGATGTAGAGTGGATAAAATGGATGTAGAGTGGATAAAAATGGATGTAGATTGGATAAAATGGATGTGGAGTGGATAACAATGGATGTAGAGAGGATATAATGGATGTGGAGTGGATAACAATGGATGTAGAGTGGATAAAATGGATGTAGAGTTGATAAAAATGGATGTAGAGTGGATAAAATGGATGTAGAGTGGATAAAAATGGATGTAGAGTGGATACAATGGATGTAGAGTGGATAAAAATGGATATAGGGTAGATAAAATGGATGTAGAGTTAATAAAAATGGATGTAGAGTGGATATAATGGATGTAGAGAGGATAAAATGGATGTAGAGTGGATAAAAATGGATGTCGGGTGGATAAAATGGATGTAGAGTGGATAAAAATGGATGTAGAGTGGATAAAATGGATGTAGAGTGCATAAAAATGGATGTAGAGTGAATAAAATGGATGTAGAGTGGATAAAATGAATGTACAGTTAATAAAAATGGATGTAGAGTGGATAAAAATGGATGTAGAGTGGATAAAATGGATGTAGAGTGGATAAAATGGATGTAGAGTGGATAAAAATGGATGTAGAGTGGATAAAATGGATGTAGAGTGGATAAAAATGGATGTAGAGTATATAAATTGGATGTAGAGTATATAAAATGGATGTAGAGTTGATAAAAATGGATGTAGAGTGGATAAAAATGGATGTAGAGTATATAAATTGGATGTAGAGTATATAAAATGGATGTAGAGTGGATAAAAATGGATGTCGGGTGGATAAAATGGATGTAGAGTGGATAAAAATGGATGTAGAGTGGATAAAATGGATGTAGAGTGGATAAAAATGGATGTAGATTGGATAAAATGGATGTAGAGTGGATAAAAATGGATGTAGATTATATAAATTGGATGTAGAGTATATAAAATGGATGTAGAGTGGATAAAAATGGATGTCGAGTGGATAAAATGGATGTAGAGTGGATAAAAATGGATGTAGATTGGACAAAATGGATGTAGAGTTAATAAAAATGGATGTAGAGTGGATAAAATGGATGTATAGTGGATAAAAATGGATGTAGAGTAGATAAAATAGATGTAGAGTGGATAAAAATGGATGTAGAGTGGATAAAATGGATGTAGAGTGGATAAAATGGATGTAGAGTTCATAAAAATGGATGTAGAGTGGATAAAAATGGATGTAGATTGGATAAAATGGATGTAGAGTTGATAAAATGGATGTAAAGTGGATAAAATGGATGAAGAGTTAATAAAAATGGATGTAGAGTGGAAATAATGGATGTAGAGAGGATAAAATGGATGTAGAGTGGATAAAAATGGATGTAGAGTGGATAAAAATGGATGTAGAGTGGATAAAATGGATGTAGAGTGGATAAAAATGGATGTAGAGAGGATAAAATGGATGTAGAGTGGATAAAATGGATGTACAGTTAATAAAAATGGATGTAGAGTGGAAATAATGGATGTAGAGAGGATAAAATGGATGTAGAGTGGATAAAATGGATGTAGAGTTCATAAAAATGGATGTAGAGTGGATAAAAATGGATGTAGATTGGATAAAATGGATGTAGAGTTGATAAAATGGATGTAAAGTGGATAAAATGGATGTAGAGTTAATAAAAATGGATGTAGAGTGGAAATAATGGATGTAGAGAGGATAAAATGGATGTAGAGCGGATAAAATGGATGTAGAGTTCATAAAAATGGATGTAGAGTGGATAAAAATGGATGTAGATTGGATAAAATGGATGTAGAGTTAATAAAAGTGGATGTAGAGTGGATAAAATGGATGTAGAGTGGATAAAATGAATGTACAGTTAATAAAAATGGATGTAGAGTGGATAAAAATGGATGTAGAGTGGATAAAATGGATGTAGAGTCGATAAAATGGATGTAGAGTGGATAAAAATGGATGTAGAGTGGATAAAATGGATGTAGAGTGGATAAAAATGGATGTAGAGTATATAAATTGGATGTAGAGTATATAAAATGGATGTAGAGTTGATAAAAATGGATGTAGAGTGGATAAAAATGGATGTAGAGTATATAAATTGGATGTAGAGTATATAAAATGGATGTAGAGTGGATAAAAATGGATGTCGGGTGGATAAAATGGATGTAGAGTGGATAAAAATGGATGTAGAGTGGATAAAATGGATGTAGAGTGCATAAAAATGGATGTAGAGCGGATAAAATGGATGTAGAGTTCATAAAAATGGATGTAGAGTGGATAAAAATGGATGTAGATTGGATAAAATGGATGTAGAGTTGATAAAATGGATGTAAAGTGGATAAAATGGATGTAGAGTTCATAAAAATGGATGTAGAGTGGATAAAATGGATGTAGATTGGATAAAATGGATGTAGAGTTGATAAAATGGATGTAAAGTGGATAAAATGGATGTAGAGTTAATAAAAATGGATGTAGAGTGGAAATAATGGATGTAGAGAGGATAAAATGGATGTAGAGCGGATAAAATGGATGTAGAGTTCATAAAAATGGATGTAGAGTGGATAAAAATGGATGTAGAGTGGATAAAATGGATGTAGAGTGCATAAAAATGGATGTAGAGTGGATAAAATGGATGTAGAGTTCATAAAAATGGATGTAGAGTGGATAAAATGGATGTAGATTGGATAAAATGGATGTAGAGTTGATAAAATGGATGTAAAGTGGATAAAATGGATGTAGAGTTAATAAAAATGGATGTAGAGTGGAAATAATGGATGTGAGAGGATAAAATGGATGTAGAGCGGATAAAATGGATGTAGAGTTCATAAAAATGGATGTAGAGTGGATAAAAATGGATGTAGATTGGATAAAATGGATGTAGAGTTAATAAAAGTGGATGTAGAGTGGATAAAATGGATGTAGAGTTGATAAAAATGGATGTAGAGTGGATAAAAATGGATGTAGATTGGATAAAATGGATGTAGAGTGGATAAAAATGGATGTAGATTATATAAATTGGATGTAGAGTATATAAAATGGATGTAGAGTGGATAAAAATGGATGTCGAGTGGATAAAATGGATGTAGAATGGATAAAAATGGATGTAGATTGGACAAAATGGATGTAGAGTTAATAAAAATGGATGTAGAGTGGATAAAATGGATGTATAGTGGATAAAAATGGATGTAGAGTAGATAAAATAGATGTAGAGTGGATAAAAATGGATGTAGAGTGGATAAAATGGATGTCGAGTGGATAAAATGGATGTAGAGTGGATAAAATGGATGTAGAGTGGATAAAATGGATGTAGAGTTGATAAAATGGATGTAAAGTGGATAAAATGGATGTAGAGTTAATAAAATTGGATGTAGAGTGGATAAAATGGATGTAGAGTGGATAAAAATGGATGTAGATTGGATAAAATGGATGTGGAGTGGATAACAATGGATGTAGAGAGGATATAATGGATGTAGAGAGGATAAAATGGATGTGGAGTGGATAACAATGGATGTAGAGTGGATAAAATGGATGTAGAGTTGATAAAAATGGATGTAGAGTGGATAAAACGGATGTAGAGTGGATAAAAATGGATGTAGAGTGGATACAATGGTTGTAGAGTGGATAAAAATGGATATAGGGTAGATAAAATGGATGTAGAGTTAATAAAAATGGATGTAGAGTGGATATAATGGATGTAGAGAGGATAAAATGGATGTAGAGTGGATAAAAATGGATGTCGGGTGGATAAAATGGATGTAGAGTGGATAAAAATGGATGTAGAGTGGATAAAATGGATGTAGAGTGCATAAAAATGGATGTAGAGTGAATAAAATGGATGTAGAGTGGATAAAATGAATGTACAGTTAATAAAAATGGATGTAGAGTGGATAAAAATGGATGTAGAGTGGATAAAATGGATGTAGATTGGATAAAATGGATGTAGAGTGGATAAAAATGGATGTAGAGTGGATAAAATGGATGTAGAGTGGATAAAAATGGATGTAGAGTATATAAATTGGATGTAGAGTATATAAAATGGATGTAGAGTTGATAAAAATGGATGTAGAGTGGATAAAAATGGATGTAGAGTATATAAATTGGATGTAGAGTATATAAAATGGATGTAGAGTGGATAAAAATGGATGTAGAGTGGATAAAATGGATGTAGAGTGGATAAAAATGGATGTAGAGTGGATAAAATGGATGTAGAGTGGATAAAAATGTATGTAGATTGGATAAAATGGATGTAGAGTGGATAAAAATGGATGTAGATTATATAAATTGGATGTAGAGTATATAAAATGGATGTAGAGTGGATAAAAATGGATGTCGAGTGGATAAAATGGATGTAGAGTGGATAAAAATGGATGTAGATTGGACAAAATGGATGTAGAGTTAATAAAAATGGATGTAGAGTGGATAAAATGGATGTATAGTGGATAAAAATGGATGTAGAGTAGATAAAATAGATGTAGAGTGGATAAAAATGGATGTAGAGTGGATAAAATGGATGTAGAGTGGATAAAATGGATGTAGAGTTCATAAAAATGGATGTAGAGTGGATAAAAATGGATGTAGATTGGATAAAATGGATGTAGAGTTGATAAAATGGATGTAAAGTGGATAAAATGGATGAAGAGTTAATAAAAATGGATGTAGAGTGGAAATAATGGATGTAGAGAGGATAAAATGGATGTAGAGTGGATAAAAATGGATGTAGAGTGGATAAAAATGGATGTAGAGTGGATAAAATGGATGTAGAGTGGATAAAAATGGATGTAGAGAGGATAAAATGGATGTAGAGTGGATAAAATGGATGTACAGTTAATAAAAATGGATGTAGAGTGGAAATAATGGATGTAGAGAGGATAAAATGGATGTAGAGTGGATAAAATGGATGTAGAGTTCATAAAAATGGATGTAGAGTGGATAAAAATGGATGTAGATTGGATAAAATGGATGTAGAGTTGATAAAATGGATGTAAAGTGGATAAAATGGATGTAGAGTTAATAAAAATGGATGTAGAGTGGAAATAATGGATGTAGAGAGGATAAAATGGATGTAGAGCGGATAAAATGGATGTAGAGTTCATAAAAATGGATGTAGAGTGGATAAAAATGGATGTAGATTGGATAAAATGGATGTAGAGTTGATAAAAATGGATGTAGAGTGGATAAAAATGGATGTAGATTGGATAAAATGGATGTAGAGTGGATAAAAATGGATGTAGATTATATAAATTGGATGTAGAGTATATAAAATGGATGTAGAGTGGATAAAAATGGATGTCGAGTGGATAAAATGGATGTAGAGTGGATAAAAATGGATGTAGATTGGACAAAATGGATGTAGAGTTAATAAAAATGGATGTAGAGTGGATAAAATGGATGTATAGTGGATAAAAATGGATGTAGAGTAGATAAAATAGATGTAGAGTGGATAAAAATGGATGTAGAGTGGATAAAATGGATGTCGAGTGGATAAAATGGATGTAGAGTGGATAAAAATAGATGTAGAGTGGATAAAAATGGATGTAGAGTGGATAAAATGGATGTAGAGTGCATAAAAATGGATGTTGAGTGGATAAAATGGATGTAGAGTGGATAAAATGTATGTACATTTAATAAAAATGGATGTAGAGTGGATAAAAATGGATGTAGAGTGGATAAAAATGGATGTAGATTGGATAAAATGGATGTAGAGTTAATAAAAGTGGATGTAGAGTGGATAAAATGGATGTAGAGTTGATAAAAATGGATGTAGAGTGGATAAAAATGGATGTAGATTGGATAAAATGGATGTAGAGTGGATAAAATGGATGTAGAGTATATAAATTGGATGTAGAGTATATAAAATGGATGTAGAGTGGATAAAAATGGATGTCGAGTGGATAAAATGGATGTAGAGTGGATAAAAATGGATGTAGAGTGGATAAAAATGGATGTAGATTGGATAAAATGGATGTGGAGTGGATAACAATGGATGTAGAGAGGATATAATGGATGTAGAGAGGATAAAATGGATGTGGAGTGGATAACAATGGATGTAGAGTGGAAATAATGGATGTAGAGAGGATAAAATGGATGTAGAGTGGATAAAATGGATGTAGAGTTCATAAAAATGGATGTAGAGTGGATAAAAATGGATGTAGATTGGATAAAATGGATGTAGAGTTAATAAAAGTGGATGTAGAGTGGATAAAATGGATGTAGAGTTGATAAACATGGATGTAGAGTGGATAAAAATGGATGTAGATTGGATAAAATGGATGTAGAGTGGATAAAAATGGATGTAGATTATATAAATTGGATGTAGAGTATATAAAATGGATGTAGAGTGGATAAAAATGGATGTCGAGTGGATAAAATGGATGTAGAGTGGATAAAAATGGATGTAGATTGGACAAAATGGATGTAGAGTTAATAAAAATGGATGTAGAGTGGATAAAATGGATGTATAGTGGATAAAAATGGATGTAGAGTAGATAAAATAGATGTAGAGTGGATAAAAATGGATGTAGAGTGGATATAATGGATGTCGAGTGGATAAAATGGATGTAGAGTGGATAAAAATAGATGTAGAGTGGATAAAAATGGATGTAGAGTGGATAAAATGGATGTAGAGTGCATAAAAATGGATGTTGAGTGGATAAAATGGATGTAGAGTGGATAAAATGTATGTACATTTAATAAAAATGGATGTAGAGTGGATAAAAATGGATGTAGAGTGGATAAAAATGGATGTAGATTGGATAAAATGGATGTAGAGTTAATAAAAGTGGATGTAGAGTGGATAAAATGGATGTAGAGTTGATAAAAATGGATGTAGAGTGGATAAAAATGGATGTAGAGTTAATAAAATTGGATGTAGAGTGGATAAAATGGATGTAGAGTTGATAAAAATGGATGTAGAGTGGATAAAAATGGATGTCGGGTGGATAAAATGGATGTAGAGTGGATAAAAATGGATGTAGAGTGGATAAAATGGATGTAGAGTGCATAAAAATGGATGTAGAGTGAATAAAATGGATGTAGAGTGGATAAAATGAATGTACAGTTAATAAAAATGGATGTAGAGTGGATAAAAATGGATGTAGAGTGGATAAAATGGATGTAGAGTGGATAAAATGGATGTAGAGTGGATAAAAATGGATGTAGAGTGGATAAAATGGATGTAGAGTGGATAAAAATGGATGTAGAGTATATAAATTGGATGTAGAGTATATAAAATGGATGTAGAGTTGATAAAAATGGATGTAGAGTGGATAAAAATGGATGTAGAGTATATAAATTGGATGTAGAGTATATAAAATGGATGTAGAGTGGATAAAAATGGATGTCGGGTGGATAAAATGGATGTAGAGTGGATAAAAATGGATGTAGAGTGGATAAAATGGATGTAGAGTGCATAAAAATGGATGTAGAGCGGATAAAATGGATGTAGAGTTCATAAAAATGGATGTAGAGTGGATAAAAATGGATGTAGATTGGATAAAATGGATGTAGAGTTAATAAAAGTGGATGTAGAGTGGATAAAATGGATGTAGAGTTGATAAAAATGGATGTAGAGTGGATAAAAATGGATGTAGATTGGATAAAATGGATGTAGAGTGGATAAAAATGGATGTAGATTATATAAATTGGATGTAGAGTATATAAAATGGATGTAGAGTGGATAAAAATGGATGTCGAGTGGATAAAATGGATGTAGAGTGGATAAAAATGGATGTAGATTGGACAAAATGGATGTAGAGTTAATAAAAATGGATGTAGAGTGGATAAAATGGATGTATAGTGGATAAAAATGGATGTAGAGTAGATAAAATGGATGTAGAGTGGATAAAAATGGATGTAGAGTGGATAAAATGGATGTAGAGTGGATAAAATGGATGTAGAGTTCATAAAAATGGATGTAGAGTGGATAAAAATGGATGTAGATTGGATAAAATGGATGTAGAGTTGATAAAATGGATGTAAAGTGGATAAAATGGATGAAGAGTTAATAAAAATGGATGTAGAGTGGAAATAATGGATGTAGAGAGGATAAAATGGATGTAGAGTGGATAAAAATGGATGTAGAGTGGATAAAAATGGATGTAGAGTGGATAAAATGGATGTAGAGTGGATAAAAATGGATGTAGAGAGGATAAAATGGATGTAGAGTGGATAAAATGGATGTACAGTTAATAAAAATGGATGTAGAGTGGAAATAATGGATTTAGAGAGGATAAAATGGATGTAGAGTGGATAAAATGGATGTAGAGTTCATAAAAATGGATGTAGAGTGGATAAAAATGGATGTAGATTGGATAAAATGGATGTGGAGTTGATAAAATGGATGTAGAGTGGATAAAATGGATGTAGAGTTAATAAAAATGGATGTAGAGTGGAAATAATGGATGTAGAGAGGATAAAATGGATGTAGAGCGGATAAAATGGATGTAGAGTTCATAAAAATGGATGTAGAGTGGATAAAAATGGATGTAGATTGGATAAAATGGATGTAGAGTTAATAAAAGTGGATGTAGAGTGGATAAAATGGATGTAGAGTTGATAAAAATGGATGTAGAGTGGATAAAAATGGATGTAGATTGGATAAAATGGATGTAGAGTGGATAAAAATGGATGTAGATTATATAAATTGGATGTAGAGTGGATAAAAATGGATGTAGGTCTGGATAAAATGGATGTAGATTGGATAAAATGGATGTGGAGTGGATAACAATGGATGTAGAGAGGATAAAAATGTATATAGGGTAGATAAAATGGATGTAGAGTTAATAAAAATGGATGTAGAGTGGATATAATGGATGTAGAGAGGATAAAATGGATGTGGAGTGGATAACAATGGATGTAGAGTGGATAAAATGGATGTAGAGTGGATAAAATGGATGTAGAGAGGATAAAATGGATGTAGAGTGGATAAAATGGATGTAGAGTATATAAAATGGATGTAGAGTGGATAAAAATGGATGTCGAGTGGATAAAATGGATGTAGAGTGGATAAAAATGGATGTAGAGTGGATAAAATGGATGTAGAGTTGATAAAAATGGATGTAGAGTGGATAAAATGGATGTAGAGTAGATAAAATGGATGTAGAGTGGATAAAATGGATGTAGAGTGGATAAAATGGATGTAGAGTGGATAAAATGGATGTAGAGTGGATAAAAATGGATGTAGAGTGGATAAAATGGATTTAGAGTGGATAAAATGGTTGTAGAGTGGATAAAAATGGATGTAGAGTGGATAAAATGGATGTAGAATGGATAAAATGGATGTAAAGTGGATAAAAATGGATGTCGAGTGGATAAAATGGATGTAGAGTGGATAAAAATAGATGTAGAGAGGATAAAATGGAAGTAGAGTGGATAAAAATGGATGTAGAGTGGATAAAAATGGATGTAGAGTGGATAAAATGGATGTAGAGTGGATATAATGGATGTAGAGAGGATAAAATGGATGTGGAGTGGATAACAATGGATGTAGAGTGGATAAAATGGATGTAGAGTGGATAAAATGGATGTAGAATGGATAAAATGGATGTAAAGTGGATAAAAATGGATGTCGAGTGGATAAAATGGATGTAGAGTGGATAAAAATAGATGTAGAGAGGATAAAATGGAAGTAGAGTGGATAAAAATGGATGTAGAGTGGATAAAAATGGATGTAGAGTGGATAAAAATGGATGTAGATTGGATAAAATGGATGTGGAGTGGATAACAATGGATGTAGAGAGGATAAAAATGGATATAGGGTAGATAAAATGGATGTAGAGTTAATAAAAATGGATGTAGAGTGGAAATAATGGATGTAGAGAGGATAAAATGGATGTAGAGTGGATAAAATGGATGTAGAGTGGATAAAATGGATGTAGAGTGGATAAAATGATTGTAGAGTGAATAAAATGGATGTAGAGTGGATAAAATGGATGTAGAGTGGATAAAAATGGATGTAGAGTGGATAAAATGGATGTAGAGTGGATAAAATGGATGTAGAGTGGATAAAAATGGATGTAGAGTGGATAAAATGGATGTAGAATGGATAAAATGGATGTAAAGTGGATAAAAATGGATGTCGAGTGGATAAAATGGATGTAGAGTGGATAAAAATAGATGTAGAGAGGATAAAATGGAAGTAGAGTGGATAAAAATGGATGTAGAGTGGATAAAAATGGATGTAGAGTGGATAAAATGGATGTAGAGTGGATAAAAATGGATGTAGAGTGGATAAAAATGGATGTAGATTGGATAAAATGGATGTAGAGTGGATAAAAATGGATGTAGAGTGGATAAAATGGATGTAGAGTGGATAAAATGGATGTAGAGTGGATAAAATGGTTGTAGACTGGATAAAATGGATGTAGAGTGGATAAAATGGATGTAGAGTGGATAAAAATGGATGTAGAGTGGATAAAATGGATGTAGAGTGGATAAAATGGATGTAGAGTTAATAAAAATGGATGTAGAGTGGATAAAATGGATGTAGAGTTGATAAAAATGGATGTAGAGTGGATAAAAATGGATGTAGAGTGGATAAAATGGATGTAGAGTGGATAAAAATGGATGTAGAGAGGATAAAATGGATGTAGAGTGGATACAATGGATGTACAGTTAATAAAAATGGATGTAGAGTGGAAATAATGGATGTAGAGAGGATAAAATGGATGTAGAGTGGATAAAATGGATGTAGAGTTCATAAAAAATGATGTAGAGTTCATAAAAATGGATGTAGAGTGGATAAAAATGGATGTAGATTGGATAAAATGGATGTAGAGTTGATAAAATGGATGTAGGGTTAATAAAAATGGATGTAGAGTGGAAATAATGGATGTAGAGTGGATAAAATGGATGTAGAGTGGATAAAATGGATGTAGAGTTCATAAAAATGGATGTAGAGTGGATAAAAATGGATGTAGATTGGATAAAATGGATGTGGAGTGGATAACAATGGATGTAGAGAGGATATAATGGATGTAGAGAGGATAAAATGGATGTGGAGTGGATAACAATGGATGTAGAGTGGATAAAATGGATGTAGAGTGGATAAAATGGATGTAGAGTGGATAAAATGGTTGTAGAGTGGATAAAATGGATGTAGAGTTGATAAAAATGGATGTAGAGTGGATAAAACGGATGTAGAGTGGATAAAAATGGATGTAGAGTGGATAAAAATGGATGTAGAGTGGATAAAATGGATGTAGAGTGGATAAAATGGATGTAGAGTGTATAAAAATGGATGTTGAGTGGATAAAATGGATGTAGAGTGGATAAAATGGATGTAAAGTGGATAAAAATGGATGTAGAGTGGATAAAATGGATGTAGAGTGGATAAAATGGATGTAGAGTTGATAAAATGGATGTAGAGTGAATAAAATGGATGTAGAGTGGATAAAATGGATGTAGAGTGGATAAAATGGATGTAGAGTTGATAAAATGGATGTAAAGTGGATAAAATGGATGTAGAGTTAATAAAATTGGATGTAGAGTGGATAAAATGGATGTAGAGTGGATAAAAATGGATGTAGATTGGATAAAATGGATGTGGAGTGGATAACAATGGATGTAGAGAGGATATAATGGATGTAGAGAGGATAAAATGGATGTGGAGTGGATAACAATGGATGTAGAGTGGATAAAATGGATGTAGAGTGGATAAAATGGATGTAGAGTGGATAAAATGGTTGTAGAGTGGATAAAATGGATGTAGAGTTGATAAAAATGGATGTAGAGTGGATAAAACGGATGTAGAGTGGATAAAAATGGATGTAGAGTGGATACAATGGTTGTAGAGTGGATAAAAATGGATATAGGGTAGATAAAATGGATGTAGAGTTAATAAAAATGAATGTAGAGTGGATATAATGGATGTAGAGAGGATAAAATGGATGTAGAGTGGATAAAACGGATGTAGAGTGGATAAAAATGGATGTAGAGTTGATAAAATGGATGTAAAGTGGATAAAATGGATGTAGAGTTGATAAAATTGGATGTAGAGTGGATAAAATGGATGTAGAGTTGAAAAAAATGGATGTAGAGTGGATAAAAATGGATGTCGGGTGGATAAAATGGATGTAGAGTGGATAAAAATGGATGTAGAGTGGATAAAATGGATGTAGAGTGCATAAAAATGGATGTAGAGTGAATAAAATGGATGTAGAGTGGATAAAATGAATGTACTGTTAATAAAAATGGATGTAGAGTGGATAAAAATGGATGTAGAGTGGATAAAAATGGATGTAGAGTGGATAAAATGGATGTAGAGTGGATAAAAATGGATGTAGAGTATATAAATTGGATGTAGAGTATATAAAATGGATGTAGAGTTGATAAAAATGGATGTAGAGTGGATAAAAATGGATGTAGAGTATATAAATTGGATGTAGAGTATATAAAATGGATGTAGAGTGGATAAAAATGGATGTCGGGTGGATAAAATGGATGTAGAGTGGATAAAAATGGATGTAGAGTGGATAAAATGGATGTAGAGTGCATAAAAATGGATGTAGAGCGGATAAAATGGATGTAGAGTTCATAAAAATGGATGTAGAGTGGATAAAAATGGATGTAGATTGGATAAAATGGATGTAGAGTTAATAAAAGTGGATGTAGAGTGGATAAAATGGATGTAGAGTTAATAAAAATGGATGTAGAGTGGATAAAATGGATGTATAGTGGATAAAAATGGATGTAGAGTAGATAAAATAGATGTAGAGTGGATAAAAATGGATGTAGAGTGGATAAAATGGATGTAGAGTGGATAAAATGGATGTAGAGTTCATAAAAATGGATGTAGAGTGGATAAAAATGGATGTAGATTGGATAAAATGGATGTAGAGTTGATAAAATGGATGTAAAGTGGATAAAATGGATGAAGAGTTAATAAAAATGGATGTAGAGTGGAAATAATGGATGTAGAGAGGATAAAATGGATGTAGAGTGGATAAAAATGGATGTAGAGTGGATAAAAATGGATGTAGAGTGGATAAAATGGATGTAGAGTGGATAAAAATGGATGTAGAGAGGATAAAATGGATGTAGAGTGGATAAAATGGATGTACAGTTAATAAAAATGGATGTAGAGTGGAAATAATGGATTTAGAGAGGATAAAATGGATGTAGAGTGGATAAAATGGATGTAGAGTTCATAAAAATGGATGTAGAGTGGATAAAAATGGATGTAGATTGGATAAAATGGATGTGGAGTTGATAAAATGGATGTAAAGTGGATAAAATGGATGTAGAGTTAATAAAAATGGATGTAGAGTGGAAATAATGGATGTAGAGAGGATAAAATGGATGTAGAGCGGATAAAATGGATGTAGAGTTCATAAAAATGGATGTAGAGTGGATAAAAATGGATGTAGATTGGATAAAATGGATGTAGAGTTAATAAAAGTGGATGTAGAGTGGATAAAATGGATGTAGAGTTGATAAAAATGGATGTAGAGTGGATAAAAATGGATGTAGATTGGATAAAATGGATGTAGAGTGGATAAAAATGGATGTAGATTATATAAATTGGATGTAGAGTGGATAAAAATGGATGTAGATTGGATAAAATGGATGTAGATTGGATAAAATGGATGTGGAGTGGATAACAATGGATGTAGAGAGGATAAAAATGTATATAGGGTAGATAAAATGGATGTAGAGTTAATAAAAATGGATGTAGAGTGGATATAATGGATGTAGAGAGGATAAAATGGATGTGGAGTGGATAACAATGGATGTAGAGTGGATAAAATGGATGTAGAGTGGATAAAATGGATGTAGAGAGGATAAAATGGATGTAGAGTGGATAAAATGGATGTAGAGTATATAAAATGGATGTAGAGTGGATAAAAATGGATGTCGAGTGGATAAAATGGATGTAGAGTGGATAAAAATGGATGTAGAGTGGATAAAATGGATGTAGAGTTGATAAAAATGGATGTAGAGTGGATAAAATGGATGTAGAGTAGATAAAATGGATGTAGAGTGGATAAAATGGTTGTAGAGTGGATAAAATGGATGTAGAGTGGATAAAATGGATGTAGAGTGGATAAAAATGGATGTAGAGTGGATAAAATGGATTTAGAGTGGATAAAATGGTTGTAGAGTGGATAAAAATGGATGTAGAGTGGATAAAATGGATGTAGAATGGATAAAATGGATGTAAAGTGGATAAAAATGGATGTCGAGTGGATAAAATGGATGTAGAGTGGATAAAAATAGATGTAGAGAGGATAAAATGGAAGTAGAGTGGATAAAAATGGATGTAGAGTGGATAAAAATGGATGTAGAGTGGATAAAATGGATGTAGAGTGGATATAATGGATGTAGAGAGGATAAAATGGATGTGGAGTGGATAACAATGGATGTAGAGTGGATAAAATGGATGTAGAGTGGATAAAATGGATGTAGAATGGATAAAATGGATGTAAAGTGGATAAAAATGGATGTAGATTGGATAAAATGGATGTGGAGTGGATAACAATGGATGTAGAGAGGATAAAAATGGATATAGGGTAGATAAAATGGATGTAGAGTTAATAAAAATGGATGTAGAGTGGAAATAATGGATGTAGAGAGGATAAAATGGATGTAGAGTGGATAAAATGGATGTAGAGTGGATAAAATGGATGTAGAGTGGATAAAATGATTGTAGAGTGAATAAAATGGATGTAGAGTGGATAAAATGGATGTAGAGTGGATAAAAATGGATGTAGAGTGGATAAAATGGATGTAGAGTGGATAAAATGGTTGTAGAGTGGATAAAAATGGATGTAGAGTGGATAAAATGGATGTAGAATGGATAAAATGGATGTAAAGTGGATAAAAATGGATGTCGAGTGGATAAAATGGATGTAGAGTGGATAAAAATAGATGTAGAGAGGATAAAATGGAAGTAGAGTGGATAAAAATGGATGTAGAGTGGATAAAAATGGATGTAGAGTGGATAAAATGGATGTAGAGTGGATAAAAATGGATGTAGAGTGGATAAAAATGGATGTAGATTGGATAAAATGGATGTAGAGTGGATAAAAATGGATGTAGAGTGGATAAAATGGATGTAGAGTGGATAAAATGGATGTAGAGTGGATAAAATGGTTGTAGACTGGATAAAATGGATGTAGAGTGGATAAAATGGATGTAGAGTGGATAAAAATGGATGTAGAGTGGATAAAATGGATGTAGAGTGGATAAAATGGATGTAGAGTTAATAAAAATGGATGTAGAGTGGATAAAATGGATGTAGAGTTGATAAAAATGGATGTAGAGTGGATAAAAATGGATGTAGAGTGGATAAAATGGATGTAGAGTGGATAAAAATGGATGTAGAGAGGATAAAATGGATGTAGAGTGGATACAATGGATGTACAGTTAATAAAAATGGATGTAGAGTGGAAATAATGGATGTAGAGAGGATAAAATGGATGTAGAGTGGATAAAATGGATGTAGAGTTCATAAAAAATGATGTAGAGTTCATAAAAATGGATGTAGAGTGGATAAAAATGGATGTAGATTGGATAAAATGGATGTAGAGTTGATAAAATGGATGTAGGGTTAATAAAAATGGATGTAGAGTGGAAATAATGGATGTAGAGAGGATAAAATGGATGTAGAGTGGATAAAATGGATGTAGAGTTCATAAAAATGGATGTAGAGTGGATAAAAATGGATGTAGATTGGATAAAATGGATGTGGAGTGGATAACAATGGATGTAGAGAGGATATAATGGATGTAGAGAGGATAAAATGGATGTGGAGTGGATAACAATGGATGTAGAGTGGATAAAATGGATGTAGAGTGGATAAAATGGATGTAGAGTGGATAAAATGGTTGTAGAGTGGATAAAATGGATGTAGAGTTGATAAAAATGGATGTAGAGTGGATAAAACGGATGTAGAGTGGATAAAAATGGATGTAGAGTGGATAAAAATGGATGTAGAGTGGATAAAATGGATGTAGAGTGGATAAAATGGATGTAGAGTGTATAAAAATGGATGTTGAGTGGATAAAATGGATGTAGAGTGGATAAAATGGATGTAAAGTGGATAAAAATGGATGTAGAGTGGATAAAATGGATGTAGAGTGGATAAAATGGATGTAGAGTTGATAAAATGGATGTAGAGTGGATAAAATGGATGTAGAGTGGATAAAATGGATGTAGAGTAGATAAAATGGATGTAGAGTTGATAAAATGGATGTAAAGTGGATAAAATGGATGTAGAGTTAATAAAATTGGATGTAGAGTGGATAAAATGGATGTAGAGTGGATAAAAATGGATGTAGATTGGATAAAATGGATGTGGAGTGGATAACAATGGATGTAGAGAGGATATAATGGATGTAGAGAGGATAAAATGGATGTGGAGTGGATAACAATGGATGTAGAGTGGATAAAATGGATGTAGAGTGGATAAAATGGATGTAGAGTGGATAAAATGGATGTAGAGTGGATAAAATGGATGTAGAGTTGATAAAAATGGATGTAGAGTGGATAAAACGGATGTAGAGTGGATAAAAATGGATGTAGAGTGGATACAATGGATGTAGAGTGGATAAAAATGGATATAGGGTAGATAAAATGGATGTAGAGTTAATAAAAATGAATGTAGAGTGGATATAATGGATGTAGAGAGGATAAAATGGATGTAGAGTGGATAAAATGGATGTAGAGTGGATAAAAATGGATGTAGAGTTGATAAAATGGATGTAAAGTGGATAAAATGGATGTAGAGTTAATAAAATTGGATGTAGAGTGGATAAAATGGATGTAGAGTTGAAAAAAATGGATGTAGAGTGGATAAAAATGGATGTCGGGTGGATAAAATGGATGTAGAGTGGATAAAAATGGATGTAGAGTGGATAAAATGGATGTAGAGTGCATAAAAATGGATGTAGAGTGAATAAAATGGATGTAGAGTGGATAAAATGAATGTACTGTTAATAAAAATGGATGTAGAGTGGATAAAATGGATGTAGAGTGGATAAAAATGGATGTAGAGTATATAAATTGGATGTAGAGTATATAAAATGGATGTAGAGTTGATAAAAATGGATGTAGAGTGGATAAAAATGGATGTAGAGTATATAAATTGGATGTAGAGTATATAAAATGGATGTAGAGTGGATAAAAATGGATGTCGGGTGGATAAAATGGATGTAGAGTTGATAAAAATGGATGTAGAGTGGATAAAATGGATGTAGAGTGCATAAAAATGGATGTAGAGCGGATAAAATGGATGTAGAGTTCATAAAAATGGATGTAGAGTGGATAAAAATGGATGTAGATTGGATAAAATGGATGTAGAGTTAATAAAAGTGGATGTAGAGTGGATAAAATGGATGTAGAGTTGATAAAAATGGATGTAGAGTGGATAAAAATGGATGTAGATTGGATAAAATGGATGTAGAGTGGATAAAAATGGATGTAGATTATATAAATTGGATGTAGAGTATATAAAATGGATGTAGAGTGGATAAAAATGGATGTCGAGTGGATAAAATGGATGTAGAGTGGATAAAAATGGATGTAGATTGGACAAAATGGATGTAGAGTTAATAAAAATGGATGTAGAGTGGATAAAATGGATGTATAGTGGATAAAAATGGATGTAGAGTAGATAAAATAGATGTAGAGTGGATAAAAATGGATGTAGAGTGGATAAAATGGATGTAGAGTGGATAAAATGGATGTAGAGTTCATAAAAATGGATGTAGAGTGGATAAAAATGGATGTAGATTGGATAAAATGGATGTAGAGTTGATAAAATGGATGTAAAGTGGATAAAATGGATGAAGAGTTAATAAAAATGGATGTAGAGTGGAAATAATGGATGTAGAGAGGATAAAATGGATGTAGAGTGGATAAAAATGGATGTAGAGTGGATAAAAATGGATGTAGAGTGGATAAAATGGATGTAGAGTGGATAAAAATGGATGTAGAGAGGATAAAATGGATGTAGAGTGGATAAAATGGATGTACTGTTAATAAAAATGGATGTATAGTGGAAATAATGGATGTAGAGAGGATAAAATGGATGTAGAGTGGATAAAATGGATGTAGAGTTCATAAAAATGGATGTAGAGTGGATAAAAATGGATGTAGATTGGATAAAATGGATGTAGAGTTGATAAAATGCATGTAAAGTGGATAAAATGGATGTAGAGTTAATAAAAATGGATGTAGAGTGGAAATAATGGATGTAGAGAGGATAAAATGGATGTAGAGCGGATAAAATGGATGTAGAGTTCATAAAAATGGATGTAGAGTGGACAAAAATGGATGTAGATTGGATAAAATGGATGTAGAGTTAATAAAAGTGGATGTAGAGTGGATAAAATGGATGTAGAGTTGATAAAAATGGATGTAGAGTGGATAAAAATGGATGTAGATTGGATAAAATGGATGTAGAGTGGATAAAAATGGATGTAGATTATATAAATTGGATGTAGAGTATATAAAATGGATGTAGAGTGGATAAAAATGGATGTCGAGTGGATAAAATGGATGTAGAGTGGATAAAAATGGATGTAGATTGGACAAAATGGATGTAGAGTTAATAAAAATGGATGTAGAGTGGATAAAATGGATGTATAGTGGATAAAAATGGATGTAGAGTAGATAAAATAGATGTAGAGTGGATAAAAATGGATGTAGAGTGGATAAAATGGATGTCGAGTGGATAAAATGGATGTAGAGTGGATAAAAATAGATGTAGAGTGGATAAAAATGGATGTAGAGTGGATAAAATGGATGTAGAGTGCATAAAAATAGATGTTGAGTGGATAAAATGGATGTAGAGTGGATAAAATGGATGTACAGTTAATAAAAATGGATGTAGAGTGGAAATAATGGATGTAGAGAGGATAAAATGGATGTAGAGTGGATAAAATGGATGTAGAGTTCATAAAAATGGATGTAGAGTGGATAAAAATGGATGTAGATTGGATAAAATGGATGTAGAGTTGATAAAATGGATGTAAAGTGGATAAAATGGATGTAGAGTTAATAAAAATGGATGTAGAGTGGAAATAATGGATGTAGAGAGGATAAAATGGATGTAGAGCGGATAAAATGGATGTAGAGTTCATAAAAATGGATGTAGAGTGGATAAAAATGGATGTAGATTGGATAAAATGGATGTAGAGTTAATAAAAGTGGATGTAGAGTGGATAAAATGGATGTAGAGTGGATAAAATGAATGTACAGTTAATAAAAATGGATGTAGAGTGGATAAAAATGGATGTAGAGTGGATAAAATGGATGTAGAGTCGATAAAATGGATGTAGAGTGGATAAAAATGGATGTAGAGTGGATAAAATGGATGTAGAGTGGATAAAAATGGATGTAGAGTATATAAATTGGATGTAGAGTATATAAAATGGATGTAGAGTTGATAAAAATGGATGTAGAGTGGATAAAAATGGATGTAGAGTATATAAATTGGATGTAGAGTATATAAAATGGATGTAGAGTGGATAAAAATGGATGTCGGGTGGATAAAATGGATGTAGAGTGGATAAAAATGGATGTAGAGTGGATAAAATGGATGTAGAGTGCATAAAAATGGATGTAGAGCGGATAAAATGGATGTAGAGTTCATAAAAATGGATGTAGAGTGGATAAAAATGGATGTAGATTGGATAAAATGGATGTAGAGTTGATAAAATGGATGTAAAGTGGATAAAATGGATGTAGAGTTCATAAAAATGGATGTAGAGTGGATAAAATGGATGTAGATTGGATAAAATGGATGTAGAGTTGATAAAATGGATGTAAAGTGGATAAAATGGATGTAGAGTTAATAAAAATGGATGTAGAGTGGAAATAATGGATGTAGAGAGGATAAAATGGATGTAGAGCGGATAAAATGGATGTAGAGTTCATAAAAATGGATGTAGAGTGGATAAAAATGGATGTAGAGTGGATAAAATGGATGTAGAGTGCATAAAAATGGATGTAGAGTGGATAAAATGGATGTAGAGTTCATAAAAATGGATGTAGAGTGGATAAAATGGATGTAGATTGGATAAAATGGATGTAGAGTTGATAAAATGGATGTAAAGTGGATAAAATGGATGTAGAGTTAATAAAAATGGATGTAGAGTGGAAATAATGGATGTGAGAGGATAAAATGGATGTAGAGCGGATAAAATGGATGTAGAGTTCATAAAAATGGATGTAGAGTGGATAAAAATGGATGTAGATTGGATAAAATGGATGTAGAGTTAATAAAAGTGGATGTAGAGTGGATAAAATGGATGTAGAGTTGATAAAAATGGATGTAGAGTGGATAAAAATGGATGTAGATTGGATAAAATGGATGTAGAGTGGATAAAAATGGATGTAGATTATATAAATTGGATGTAGAGTATATAAAATGGATGTAGAGTGGATAAAAATGGATGTCGAGTGGATAAAATGGATGTAGAATGGATAAAAATGGATGTAGATTGGACAAAATGGATGTAGAGTTAATAAAAATGGATGTAGAGTGGATAAAATGGATGTATAGTGGATAAAAATGGATGTAGAGTAGATAAAATAGATGTAGAGTGGATAAAAATGGATGTAGAGTGGATAAAATGGATGTCGAGTGGATAAAATGGATGTAGAGTGGATAAAATGGATGTAGAGTGGATAAAATGGATGTAGAGTTGATAAAATGGATGTAAAGTGGATAAAATGGATGTAGAGTTAATAAAATTGGATGTAGAGTGGATAAAATGGATGTAGAGTGGATAAAAATGGATGTAGATTGGATAAAATGGATGTGGAGTGGATAACAATGGATGTAGAGAGGATATAATGGATGTAGAGAGGATAAAATGGATGTGGAGTGGATAACAATGGATGTAGAGTGGATAAAATGGATGTAGAGTTGATAAAAATGGATGTAGAGTGGATAAAACGGATGTAGAGTGGATAAAAATGGATGTAGAGTGGATACAATGGTTGTAGAGTGGATAAAAATGGATATAGGGTAGATAAAATGGATGTAGAGTTAATAAAAATGGATGTAGAGTGGATATAATGGATGTAGAGAGGATAAAATGGATGTAGAGTGGATAAAAATGGATGTAGAGTGGATAAAATGGATGTAGAGTGGATAAAAATGGATGTAGAGTGGATAAAATGGATGTAGAGTGCATAAAAATGGATGTAGAGTGAATAAAATGGATGTAGAGTGGATAAAATGAATGTACAGTTAATAAAAATGGATGTAGAGTGGATAAAAATGGATGTAGAGTGGATAAAATGGATGTAGAGTGGATAAAATGGATGTAGAGTGGATAAAAATGGATGTAGAGTGGATAAAATGGATGTAGAGTGGATAAAAATGGATGTAGAGTATATAAATTGGATGTAGAGTATATAAAATGGATGTAGAGTTGATAAAAATGGATGTAGAGTGGATAAAAATGGATGTAGAGTATATAAATTGGATGTAGAGTATATAAAATGGATGTAGAGTGGATAAAAATGGATGTAGAGTGGATAAAATGGATGTAGAGTGGATAAAAATGGATGTAGAGTGGATAAAATGGATGTAGAGTGGATAAAAATGTATGTAGATTGGATAAAATGGATGTAGAGTGGATAAAAATGGATGTAGATTATATAAATTGGATGTAGAGTATATAAAATGGATGTAGAGTGGATAAAAATGGATGTCGAGTGGATAAAATGGATGTAGAGTGGATAAAAATGGATGTAGATTGGATAAAATGGATGTAGAGTTAATAAAAATGGATGTAGAGTGGATAAAATGGATGTATAGTGGATAAAAATGGATGTAGAGTAGATAAAATAGATGTAGAGTGGATAAAAATGGATGTAGAGTGGATAAAATGGATGTAGAGTGGATAAAATGGATGTAGAGTTCATAAAAATGGATGTAGAGTGGATAAAAATGGATGTAGATTGGATAAAATGGATGTAGAGTTGATAAAATGGATGTAAAGTGGATAAAATGGATGTAGAGTTAATAAAAATGGATGTAGAGTGGAAATAATGGATGTAGAGTGGATAAAATGGATGTAGAGTGGATAAAAATGGATGTAGAGTGGATAAAAATGGATGTAGAGTGGATAAAATGGATGTAGAGTGGATAAAAATGGATGTAGAGAGGATAAAATGGATGTAGAGTGGATAAAATGGATGTACAGTTAATAAAAATGGATGTAGAGTGGAAATAATGGATGTAGAGAGGATAAAATGGATGTAGAGTGGATAAAATGGATGTAGAGTTCATAAAAATGGATGTAGAGTGGATAAAAATGGATGTAGATTGGATAAAATGGATGTAGAGTTGATAAAATGGATGTAAAGTGGATAAAATGGATGTAGAGTTAATAAAAATGGATGTAGAGTGGAAATAATGGATGTAGAGAGGATAAAATGGATGTAGAGCGGATAAAATGGATGTAGAGTTCATAAAAATGGATGTAGAGTGGATAAAAATGGATGTAGATTGGATAAAATGGATGTAGAGTTGATAAAAATGGATGTAGAGTGGATAAAAATGGATGTAGATTGGATAAAATGGATGTAGAGTGGATAAAAATGGATGTAGATTATATAAATTGGATGTAGAGTATATAAAATGGATGTAGAGTGGATAAAAATGGATGTCGAGTGGATAAAATGGATGTAGAGTGGATAAAAATGGATGTAGATTGGACAAAATGGATGTAGAGTTAATAAAAATGGATGTAGAGTGGATAAAATGGATGTATAGTGGATAAAAATGGATGTAGAGTAGATAAAATAGATGTAGAGTGGATAAAAATGGATGTAGAGTGGATAAAATGGATGTCGAGTGGATAAAATGGATGTAGAGTGGATAAAAATAGATGTAGAGTGGATAAAAATGGATGTAGAGTGGATAAAATGGATGTAGAGTGCATAAAAATGGATGTTGAGTGGATAAAATGGATGTAGAGTGGATAAAATGTATGTACATTTAATAAAAATGGATGTAGAGTGGATAAAAATGGATGTAGAGTGGATAAAAATGGATGTAGATTGGATAAAATGGATGTAGAGTTAATAAAAGTGGATGTAGAGTGGATAAAATGGATGTAGAGTTGATAAAAATGGATGTAGAGTGGATAAAAATGGATGTAGATTGGATAAAATGGATGTAGAGTGGATAAAATGGATGTAGAGTATATAAATTGGATGTAGAGTATATAAAATGGATGTAGAGTGGATAAAAATGGATGTCGAGTGGATAAAATGGATGTAGAGTGGATAAAAATGGATGTAGAGTGGATAAAAATGGATGTAGATTGGATAAAATGGATGTGGAGTGGATAACAATGGATGTAGAGAGGATATAATGGATGTAGAGAGGATAAAATGGATGTGGAGTGGATAACAATGGATGTAGAGTGGAAATAATGGATGTAGAGAGGATAAAATGGATGTAGAGCGGATAAAATGGATGTAGAGTTCATAAAAATGGATGTAGAGTGGATAAAAATGGATGTAGATTGGATAAAATGGATGTAGAGTTAATAAAAGTGGATGTAGAGTGGATAAAATGGATGTAGAGTTGATAAACATGGATGTAGAGTGGATAAAAATGGATGTAGATTGGATAAAATGGATGTAGAGTGGATAAAAATGGATGTAGATTATATAAATTGGATGTAGAGTATATAAAATGGATGTAGAGTGGATAAAAATGGATGTCGAGTGGATAAAATGGATGTAGAGTGGATAAAAATGGATGTAGATTGGATAAAATGGATGTAGAGTTAATAAAAATGGATGTAGAGTGGATAAAATGGATGTATAGTGGATAAAAATGGATGTAGAGTAGATAAAATAGATGTAGAGTGGATAAAAATGGATGTAGAGTGGATATAATGGATGTCGAGTGGATAAAATGGATGTAGAGTGGATAAAAATAGATGTAGAGTGGATAAAAATGGATGTAGAGTGGATAAAATGGATGTAGAGTGCATAAAAATGGATGTTGAGTGGATAAAATGGATGTAGAGTGGATAAAATGTATGTACATTTAATAAAAATGGATGTAGAGTGGATAAAAATGGATGTAGAGTGGATAAAAATGGATGTAGATTGGATAAAATGGATGTAGAGTTAATAAAAGTGGATGTAGAGTGGATAAAATGGATGTAGAGTTGATAAAAATGGATGTAGAGTGGATAAAAATGGATGTAGAGTTAATAAAATTGGATGTAGAGTGGATAAAATGGATGTAGAGTTGATAAAAATGGATGTAGAGTGGATAAAAATGGATGTCGGGTGGATAAAATGGATGTAGAGTGGATAAAAATGGATGTAGAGTGGATAAAATGGATGTAGAGTGCATAAAAATGGATGTAGAGTGAATAAAATGGATGTAGAGTGGATAAAATGAATGTACAGTTAATAAAAATGGATGTAGAGTGGATAAAAATGGATGTAGAGTGGATAAAATGGATGTAGAGTCGATAAAATGGATGTAGAGTGGATAAAAATGGATGTAGAGTGGATAAAATGGATGTAGAGTGGATAAAAATGGATGTAGAGTATATAAATTGGATGTAGAGTATATAAAATGGATGTAGAGTTGATAAAAATGGATGTAGAGTGGATAAAAATGGATGTAGAGTATATAAATTGGATGTAGAGTATATAAAATGGATGTAGAGTGGATAAAAATGGATGTCGGGTGGATAAAATGGATGTAGAGTGGATAAAAATGGATGTAGAGTGGATAAAATGGATGTAGAGTGCATAAAAATGGATGTAGAGCGGATAAAATGGATGTAGAGTTCATAAAAATGGATGTAGAGTGGATAAAAATGGATGTAGATTGGATAAAATGGATGTAGAGTTAATAAAAGTGGATGTAGAGTGGATAAAATGGATGTAGAGTTGATAAAAATGGATGTAGAGTGGATAAAAATGGATGTAGATTGGATAAAATGGATGTAGAGTGGATAAAAATGGATGTAGATTATATAAATTGGATGTAGAGTATATAAAATGGATGTAGAGTGGATAAAAATGGATGTCGAGTGGATAAAATGGATGTAGAGTGGATAAAAATGGATGTAGATTGGACAAAATGGATGTAGATTTAATAAAAATGGATGTAGATTGGAAAAAATGGATGTATAGTGGATAAAAATGGATGTAGAGTAGATAAAATAGATGTAGAGTGGATAAAAATGGATGTAGAGTGGATAAAATGGATGTAGAGTGGATAAAATGGATGTAGAGTTAATAAAAATGGATGTAGAGTGGATAAAAATGGATGTAGATTGGATAAAATGGATGTAGAGTTGATAAAATGGATGTAAAGTGGATAAAATGGATGAAGAGTTAATAAAAATGGATGTAGAGTGGAAATAATGGATGTAGAGAGGATAAAATGGATGTAGAGTGGATAAAAATGGATGTACAGTTAATAAAAATGGATGTAGAGTGGATAAAATGGATGTAGAGTGGATAAAAATGGATGTAGAGAGGATAAAATGGATGTAGAGTGGATAAAATGGATGTACAGTTAATAAAAATGGATGTAGAGTGGAAATAATGGATTTAGAGAGGATAAAATGGATGTAGAGTGGATAAAATGGATGTAGAGTTCATAAAAATGGATGTAGAGTGGATAAAAATGGATGTAGATTGGATAAAATGGATGTGGAGTTGATAAAATGGATGTAAAGTGGATAAAATGGATGTAGAGTTAATAAAAATGGATGTAGAGTGGAAATAATGGATGTAGAGAGGATAAAATGGATGTAGAGCGGATAAAATGGATGTAGAGTTCATAAAAATGGATGTAGAGTGGATAAAAATGGATGTAGATTGGATAAAATGGATGTAGAGTTAATAAAAGTGGATGTAGAGTGGATAAAATGGATGTAGAGTTGATAAAAATGGATGTAGAGTGGATAAAAATGGATGTAGATTGGATAAAATGGATGTAGAGTGGATAAAAATGGATGTAGATTATATAAATTGGATGTAGAGTGGATAAAAATGGATGTAGGTCTGGATAAAATGGATGTAGATTGGATAAAATGGATGTGGAGTGGATAACAATGGATGTAGAGAGGATAAAAATGTATATAGGGTAGATAAAATGGATGTAGAGTTAATAAAAATGGATGTAGAGTGGATATAATGGATGTAGAGAGGATAAAATGGATGTGGAGTGGATAACAATGGATGTAGAGTGGATAAAATGGATGTAGAGTGGATAAAATGGATGTAGAGAGGATAAAATGGATGTAGAGTGGATAAAATGGATGTAGAGTATATAAAATGGATGTAGAGTGGATAAAAATGGATGTCGAGTGGATAAAATGGATGTAGAGTGGATAAAAATGGATGTAGAGTGGATAAAATGGATGTAGAGTTGATAAAAATGGATGTAGAGTGGATAAAATGGATGTAGAGTAGATAAAATGGATGTAGAGTGGATAAAATGGTTGTAGAGTGGATAAAATGGATGTAGAGTGGATAAAATGGATGTAGAGTGGATAAAAATGGATGTAGAGTGGATAAAATGGATTTAGAGTGGATAAAATGGTTGTAGAGTGGATAAAAATGGATGTAGAGTGGATAAAATGGATGTAGAATGGATAAAATGGATGTAAAGTGGATAAAAATGGATGTCGAGTGGATAAAATGGATGTAGAGTGGATAAAAATAGATGTAGAGAGGATAAAATGGAAGTAGAGTGGATAAAAATGGATGTAGAGTGGATAAAAATGGATGTAGAGTGGATAAAATGGATGTAGAGTGGATATAATGGATGTAGAGAGGATAAAATGGATGTGGAGTGGATAACAATGGATGTAGAGTGGATAAAATGGATGTAGAGTGGATAAAATGGATGTAGAATGGATAAAATGGATGTAAAGTGGATAAAAATGGATGTCGAGTGGATAAAATGGATGTAGAGTGGATAAAAATAGATGTAGAGAGGATAAAATGGAAGTAGAGTGGATAAAAATGGATGTAGAGTGGATAAAAATGGATGTAGAGTGGATAAAAATGGATGTAGATTGGATAAAATGGATGTGGAGTGGATAACAATGGATGTAGAGAGGATAAAAATGGATATAGGGTAGATAAAATGGATGTAGAGTTAATAAAAATGGATGTAGAGTGGATATAATGGATGTAGAGAGGATAAAATGGATGTAGAGTGGATAAAATGGATGTAGAGTGGATAAAATGGATGTAGAGTGGATAAAATGATTGTAGAGTGAATAAAATGGATGTAGAGTGGATAAAATGGATGTAGAGTGGATAAAAATGGATGTAGAGTGGATAAAATGGATGTAGAGTGGATAAAATGGATGTAGAGTGGATAAAAATGGATGTAGAGTGGATAAAATGGATGTAGAATGGATAAAATGGATGTAAAGTGGATAAAAATGGATGTCGAGTGGATAAAATGGATGTAGAGTGGATAAAAATAGATGTAGAGAGGATAAAATGGAAGTAGAGTGGATAAAAATGGATGTAGAGTGGATAAAAATGGATGTAGAGTGGATAAAATGGATGTAGAGTGGATAAAAATGGATGTAGAGTGGATAAAAATGGATGTAGATTGGATAAAATGGATGTAGAGTGGATAAAAATGGATGTAGAGTGGATAAAATGGATGTAGAGTGGATAAAATGGATGTAGAGTGGATAAAATGGTTGTAGACTGGATAAAATGGATGTAGAGTGGATAAAATGGATGTAGAGTGGATAAAAATGGATGTAGAGTGGATAAAATGGATGTAGAGTGGATAAAATGGATGTAGAGTTAATAAAAATGGATGTAGAGTGGATAAAATGGATGTAGAGTTGATAAAAATGGATGTAGAGTGGATAAAAATGGATGTAGAGTGGATAAAATGGATGTAGAGTGGATAAAAATGGATGTAGAGAGGATAAAATGGATGTAGAGTGGATACAATGGATGTACAGTTAATAAAAATGGATGTAGAGTGGAAATAATGGATGTAGAGAGGATAAAATGGATGTAGAGTGGATAAAATGGATGTAGAGTTCATAAAAAATGATGTAGAGTTCATAAAAATGGATGTAGAGTGGATAAAAATGGATGTAGATTGGATAAAATGGATGTAGAGTTGATAAAATGGATGTAGGGTTAATAAAAATGGATGTAGAGTGGAAATAATGGATGTAGAGAGGATAAAATGGATGTAGAGCGGATAAAATGGATGTAGAGTTCATAAAAATGGATGTAGAGTGGATAAAAATGGATGTAGATTGGATAAAATGGATGTGGAGTGGATAACAATGGATGTAGAGAGGATATAATGGATGTAGAGAGGATAAAATGGATGTGGAGTGGATAACAATGGATGTAGAGTGGATAAAATGGATGTAGAGTGGATAAAATGGATGTAGAGTGGATAAAATGGTTGTAGAGTGGATAAAATGGATGTAGAGTTGATAAAAATGGATGTAGAGTGGATAAAACGGATGTAGAGTGGATAAAAATGGATGTAGAGTGGATAAAAATGGATGTAGAGTGGATAAAATGGATGTAGAGTGGATAAAATGGATGTAGAGTGTATAAAAATGGATGTTGAGTGGATAAAATGGATGTAGAGTGGATAAAATGGATGTAAAGTGGATAAAAATGGATGTAGAGTGGATAAAATGGATGTAGAGTGGATAAAATGGATGTAGAGTTGATAAAATGGATGTAGAGTGAATAAAATGGATGTAGAGTGGATAAAATGGATGTAGAGTGGATAAAATGGATGTAGAGTTGATAAAATGGATGTAAAGTGGATAAAATGGATGTAGAGTTAATAAAATTGGATGTAGAGTGGATAAAATGGATGTAGAGTGGATAAAAATGGATGTAGATTGGATAAAATGGATGTGGAGTGGATAACAATGGATGTAGAGAGGATATAATGGATGTAGAGAGGATAAAATGGATGTGGAGTGGATAACAATGGATGTAGAGTGGATAAAATGGATGTAGAGTGGATAAAATGGATGTAGAGTGGATAAAATGGTTGTAGAGTGGATAAAATGGATGTAGAGTTGATAAAAATGGATGTAGAGTGGATAAAACGGATGTAGAGTGGATAAAAATGGATGTAGAGTGGATACAATGGTTGTAGAGTGGATAAAAATGGATATAGGGTAGATAAAATGGATGTAGAGTTAATAAAAATGAATGTAGAGTGGATATAATGGATGTAGAGAGGATAAAATGGATGTAGAGTGGATAAAACGGATGTAGAGTGGATAAAAATGGATGTAGAGTTGATAAAATGGATGTAAAGTGGATAAAATGGATGTAGAGTTAATAAAATTGGATGTAGAGTGGATAAAATGGATGTAGAGTTGAAAAAAATGGATGTAGAGTGGATAAAAATGGATGTCGGGTGGATAAAATGGATGTAGAGTGGATAAAAATGGATGTAGAGTGGATAAAATGGATGTAGAGTGCATAAAAATGGATGTAGAGTGAATAAAATGGATGTAGAGTGGATAAAATGAATGTACTGTTAATAAAAATGGATGTAGAGTGGATAAAAATGGATGTAGAGTGGATAAAAATGGATGTAGAGTGGATAAAATGGATGTAGAGTGGATAAAAATGGATGTAGAGTATATAAATTGGATGTAGAGTATATAAAATGGATGTAGAGTTGATAAAAATGGATGTAGAGTGGATAAAAATGGATGTAGAGTATATAAATTGGATGTAGAGTATATAAAATGGATGTAGAGTGGATAAAAATGGATGTCGGGTGGATAAAATGGTTGTAGAGTGGATAAAAATGGATGTAGAGTGGATAAAATGGATGTAGAGTGCATAAAAATGGATGTAGAGCGGATAAAATGGATGTAGAGTTCATAAAAATGGATGTAGAGTGGATAAAAATGGATGTAGATTGGATAAAATGGATGTAGAGTTAATAAAAGTGGATGTAGAGTGGATAAAATGGATGTAGAGTTAATAAAAATGGATGTAGAGTGGATAAAATGGATGTATAGTGGATAAAAATGGATGTAGAGTAGATAAAATAGATGTAGAGTGGATAAAAATGGATGTAGAGTGGATAAAATGGATGTAGAGTGGATAAAATGGATGTAGAGTTCATAAAAATGGATGTAGAGTGGATAAAAATGGATGTAGATTGGATAAAATGGATGTAGAGTTGATAAAATGGATGTAAAGTGGATAAAATGGATGTAGAGTTAATAAAAATGGATGTAGAGTGGAAATAATGGATGTAGAGAGGATAAAATGGATGTAGAGTGGATAAAAATGGATGTAGAGTGGATAAAAATGGATGTAGAGTGGATAAAATGGATGTAGAGTGGATAAAAATGGATGTAGAGAGGATAAAATGGATGTAGAGTGGATAAAATGGATGTACAGTTAATAAAAATGGATGTAGAGTGGAAATAATGGATTTAGAGAGGATAAAATGGATGTAGAGTGGATAAAATGGATGTAGAGTTCATAAAAATGGATGTAGAGTGGATAAAAATGGATGTAGATTGGATAAAATGGATGTGGAGTTGATAAAATGGATGTAAAGTGGATAAAATGGATGTAGAGTTAATAAAAATGGATGTAGAGTGGAAATAATGGATGTAGAGAGGATAAAATGGATGTAGAGCGGATAAAATGGATGTAGAGTTCATAAAAATGGATGTAGAGTGGATAAAAATGGATGTAGATTGGATAAAATGGATGTAGAGTTAATAAAAGTGGATGTAGAGTGGATAAAATGGATGTAGAGTTGATAAAAATGGATGTAGAGTGGATAAAAATGGATGTAGATTGGATAAAATGGATGTAGAGTGGATAAAAATGGATGTAGATTATATAAATTGGATGTAGAGTGGATAAAAATGGATGTAGATTGGATAAAATGGATGTAGATTGGATAAAATGGATGTGGAGTGGATAACAATGGATGTAGAGAGGATAAAAATGTATATAGGGTAGATAAAATGGATGTAGAGTTAATAAAAATGGATGTAGAGTGGATATAATGGATGTAGAGAGGATAAAATGGATGTGGAGTGGATAACAATGGATGTAGAGTGGATAAAATGGATGTAGAGTGGATAAAATGGATGTAGAGAGGATAAAATGGATGTAGAGTGGATAAAATGGATGTAGAGTATATAAAATGGATGTAGAGTGGATAAAAATGGATGTCGAGTGGATAAAATGGATGTAGAGTGGATAAAAATGGATGTAGAGTGGATAAAATGGATGTAGAGTTGATAAAAATGGATGTAGAGTGGATAAAATGGATGTAGAGTAGATAAAATGGATGTAGAGTGGATAAAATGGTTGTAGAGTGGATAAAATGGATGTAGAGTGGATAAAATGGATGTAGAGTGGATAAAAATGGATGTAGAGTGGATAAAATGGATTTAGAGTGGATAAAATGGTTGTAGAGTGGATAAAAATGGATGTAGAGTGGATAAAATGGATGTAGAATGGATAAAATGGATGTAAAGTGGATAAAAATGGATGTCGAGTGGATAAAATGGATGTAGAGTGGATAAAAATAGATGTAGAGAGGATAAAATGGAAGTAGAGTGGATAAAAATGGATGTAGAGTGGATAAAAATGGATGTAGAGTGGATAAAATGGATGTAGAGTGGATATAATGGATGTAGAGAGGATAAAATGGATGTGGAGTGGATAACAATGGATGTAGAGTGGATAAAATGGATGTAGAGTGGATAAAATGGATGTAGAATGGATAAAATGGATGTAAAGTGGATAAAAATGGATGTAGATTGGATAAAATGGATGTGGAGTGGATAACAATGGATGTAGAGAGGATAAAAATGGATATAGGGTAGATAAAATGGATGTAGAGTTAATAAAAATGGATGTAGAGTGGAAATAATGGATGTAGAGAGGATAAAATGGATGTAGAGTGGATAAAATGGATGTAGAGTGGATAAAATGGATGTAGAGTGGATAAAATGATTGTAGAGTGAATAAAATGGATGTAGAGTGGATAAAATGGATGTAGAGTGGATAAAAATGGATGTAGAGTGGATAAAATGGATGTAGAGTGGATAAAATGGTTGTAGAGTGGATAAAAATGGATGTAGAGTGGATAAAAATGGATGTAGAGTGGATAAAATGGATGTAGAATGGATAAAATGGATGTAAAGTGGATAAAAATGGATGTCGAGTGGATAAAATGGATGTAGAGTGGATAAAAATAGATGTAGAGAGGATAAAATGGAAGTAGAGTGGATAAAAATGGATGTAGAGTGGATAAAAATGGATGTAGAGTGGATAAAATGGATGTAGAGTGGATAAAAATGGATGTAGAGTGGATAAAAATGGATGTAGATTGGATAAAATGGATGTAGAGTGGATAAAAATGGATGTAGAGTGGATAAAATGGATGTAGAGTGGATAAAATGGATGTAGAGTGGATAAAATGGTTGTAGACTGGATAAAATGGATGTAGAGTGGATAAAATGGATGTAGAGTGGATAAAAATGGATGTAGAGTGGATAAAATGGATGTAGAGTGGATAAAATGGATGTAGAGTTAATAAAAATGGATGTAGAGTGGATAAAATGGATGTAGAGTTGATAAAAATGGATGTAGAGTGGATAAAAATGGATGTAGAGTGGATAAAATGGATGTAGAGTGGATAAAAATGGATGTAGAGAGGATAAAATGGATGTAGAGTGGATACAATGGATGTACAGTTAATAAAAATGGATGTAGAGTGGAAATAATGGATGTAGAGAGGATAAAATGGATGTAGAGTGGATAAAATGGATGTAGAGTTCATAAAAAATGATGTAGAGTTCATAAAAATGGATGTAGAGTGGATAAAAATGGATGTAGATTGGATAAAATGGATGTAGAGTTGATAAAATGGATGTAGGGTTAATAAAAATGGATGTAGAGTGGAAATAATGGATGTAGAGAGGATAAAATGGATGTAGAGTGGATAAAATGGATGTAGAGTTCATAAAAATGGATGTAGAGTGGATAAAAATGGATGTAGATTGGATAAAATGGATGTGGAGTGGATAACAATGGATGTAGAGAGGATATAATGGATGTAGAGAGGATAAAATGGATGTGGAGTGGATAACAATGGATGTAGAGTGGATAAAATGGATGTAGAGTGGATAAAATGGATGTAGAGTGGATAAAATGGTTGTAGAGTGGATAAAATGGATGTAGAGTTGATAAAAATGGATGTAGAGTGGATAAAACGGATGTAGAGTGGATAAAAATGGATGTAGAGTGGATAAAAATGGATGTAGAGTGGATAAAATGGATGTAGAGTGGATAAAATGGATGTAGAGTGTATAAAAATGGATGTTGAGTGGATAAAATGGATGTAGAGTGGATAAAATGGATGTAAAGTGGATAAAAATGGATGTAGAGTGGATAAAATGGATGTAGAGTGGATAAAATGGATGTAGAGTTGATAAAATGGATGTAGAGTGAATAAAATGGATGTAGAGTGGATAAAATGGATGTAGAGTAGATAAAATGGATGTAGAGTTGATAAAATGGATGTAAAGTGGATAAAATGGATGTAGAGTTAATAAAATTGGATGTAGAGTGGATAAAATGGATGTAGAGTGGATAAAAATGGATGTAGATTGGATAAAATGGATGTGGAGTGGATAACAATGGATGTAGAGAGGATATAATGGATGTAGAGAGGATAAAATGGATGTGGAGTGGATAACAATGGATGTAGAGTGGATAAAATGGATGTAGAGTGGATAAAATGGATGTAGAGTGGATAAAATGGTTGTAGAGTGGATAAAATGGATGTAGAGTTGATAAAAATGGATGTAGAGTGGATAAAACGGATGTAGAGTGGATAAAAATGGATGTAGAGTGGATACAATGGTTGTAGAGTGGATAAAAATGGATATAGGGTAGATAAAATGGATGTAGAGTTAATAAAAATGAATGTAGAGTGGATATAATGGATGTAGAGAGGATAAAATGGATGTAGAGTGGATAAAACGGATGTAGAGTGGATAAAAATGGATGTAGAGTGGATAAAATGGATGTAAAGTGGATAAAATGGATGTAGAGTTAATAAAATTGGATGTAGAGTGGATAAAATGGATGTAGAGTTGAAAAAAATGGATGTAGAGTGGATAAAAATGGATGTCGGGTGGATAAAATGGATGTAGAGTGGATAAAAATGGATGTAGAGTGGATAAAATGGATGTAGAGTGCATAAAAATGGATGTAGAGTGAATAAAATGGATGTAGAGTGGATAAAATGAATGTACTGTTAATAAAAATGGATGTAGAGTGGATAAAATGGATGTAGAGTGGATAAAAATGGATGTAGAGTATATAAATTGGATGTAGAGTATATAAAATGGATGTAGAGTTGATAAAAATGGATGTAGAGTGGATAAAAATGGATGTAGAGTATATAAATTGGATGTAGAGTATATAAAATGGATGTAGAGTGGATAAAAATGGATGTCGGGTGGATAAAATGGATGTAGAGTGGATAAAAATGGATGTAGAGTGGATAAAATGGATGTAGAGTGGATAAAAATGGATGTAGAGTGGATAAAATGGATGTAGAGTTCATAAAAATGGATGTAGAGTGGATAAAAATGGATGTAGATTGGATAAAATGGATGTAGAGTTAATAAAAGTGGATGTAGAGTGGATAAAATGGATGTAGAGTTGATAAAAATGGATGTAGAGTGGATAAAAATGGATGTAGATTGGATAAAATGGATGTAGAGTGGATAAAAATGGATGTAGATTATATAAATTGGATGTAGAGTATATAAAATGGATGTAGAGTGGATAAAAATGGATGTCGAGTGGATAAAATGGATGTAGAGTGGATAAAAATGGATGTAGATTGGACAAAATGGATGTAGAGTTAATAAAAATGGATGTAGAGTGGATAAAATGGATGTATAGTGGATAAAAATGGATGTAGAGTAGATAAAATAGATGTAGAGTGGATAAAAATGGATGTAGAGTGGATAAAATGGATGTAGAGTGGATAAAATGGATGTAGAGTTCATAAAAATGGATGTAGAGTGGATAAAAATGGATGTAGATTGGATAAAATGGATGTAGAGTTGATAAAATGGATGTAAAGTGGATAAAATGGATGAAGAGTTAATAAAAATGGATGTAGAGTGGAAATAATGGATGTAGAGAGGATAAAATGGATGTAGAGTGGATAAAAATGGATGTAGAGTGGATAAAAATGGATGTAGAGTGGATAAAATGGATGTAGAGTGGATAAAATGGATGTAGAGAGGATAAAATGGATGTAGAGTGGATAAAATGGATGTACAGTTAATAAAAATGGATGTAGAGTGGAAATAATGGATGTAGAGAGGATAAAATGGATGTAGAGTGGATAAAATGGATGTAGAGTTCATAAAAATGGATGTAGAGTGGATAAAAATGGATGTAGATTGGATAAAATGGATGTAGAGTTGATAAAATGCATGTAAAGTGGATAAAATGGATGTAGAGTTAATAAAAATGGATGTAGAGTGGAAATAATGGATGTAGAGAGGATAAAATGGATGTAGAGCGGATAAAATGGATGTAGAGTTCATAAAAATGGATGTAGAGTGGACAAAAATGGATGTAGATTGGATAAAATGGATGTAGAGTTAATAAAAGTGGATGTAGAGTGGATAAAATGGATGTAGAGTTGATAAAAATGGATGTAGAGTGGATAAAAATGGATGTAGATTGGATAAAATGGATGTAGAGTGGATAAAAATGGATGTAGATTATATAAATTGGATGTAGAGTATATAAAATGGATGTAGAGTGGATAAAAATGGATGTCGAGTGGATAAAATGGATGTAGAGTGGATAAAAATGGATGTAGATTGGACAAAATGGATGTAGAGTTAATAAAAATGGATGTAGAGTGGATAAAATGGATGTATAGTGGATAAAAATGGATGTAGAGTAGATAAAATAGATGTAGAGTGGATAAAAATGGATGTAGAGTGGATAAAATGGATGTCGAGTGGATAAAATGGATGTAGAGTGGATAAAAATAGATGTAGAGTGGATAAAAATGGATGTAGAGTGGATAAAATGGATGTAGAGTGCATAAAAATAGATGTTGAGTGGATAAAATGGATGTAGAGTGGATAAAATGTATGTACATTTAATAAAAATGTATGTAGAGTGGATAAAAATGGATGTAGAGTGGATAAAAATGGATGTAGATTGGATAAAATGGATGTAGAGTTAATAAAAGTGGATGTAGAGTGGATAAAATGGATGTAGAGTTGATAAAAATGGATGTAGAGTGGATAAAAATGGATGTAGATTGGATAAAATGGATGTAGAGTGGATAAAATGGATGTAGAGTATATAAATTGGATGTAGAGTATATAAAATGGATGTAGAGTGGATAAAAATGGATGTCGAGTGGATAAAATGGATGTAGAGTGGATAAAAATGGATGTAGAGTGGATAAAATGGATGTAGAGTTAATAAAAATGGATGTAGAGTGGAAATAATGGATGTAGAGAGGATAAAATGGATGTAGAGTGGATAAAATAGATGTAGAGTTCATAAAAATGGATGTAGAGTGGATAAAAATGGATGTAGATTGGATAAAATGGATGTGGAGTGGATAACAATGGATGTAGAGAGGATAAAAATGTATATAGGGTAGATAAAATGGATGTAGAGTTAATAAAAATGGATGTAGAGTGGATATAATGGATGTAGAGAGGATAAAATGGATGTGGAGTGGATAACAATGGATGTAGAGTGGATAAAATGGATGTAGAGTGGATAAAATGGATGTAGAGAGGATAAAATGGATGTAGAGTGGATAAAATGGATGTAGAGTATATAAAATGGATGTAGAGTGGATAAAAATGGATGTCGAGTGGATAAAATGGATGTAGAGTGGATAAAAATGGATGTAGAGTGGATAAAATGGATGTAGAGTTGATAAAAATGGATGTAGAGTGGATAAAATGGATGTAGAGTAGATAAAATGTATGTAGAGTGGATAAAATGGTTGTAGAGTGGATAAAATGGATGTAGAGTGGATAAAATGGATGTAGAGTGGATAAAAATGGATGTAGAGTGGATAAAATGGATTTAGAGTGGATAAAATGGTTGTAGAGTGGATAAAAATGGATGTAGAGTGGATAAAATGGATGTAGAATGGATAAAATGGATGTAAAGTGGATAAAAATGGATGTCGAGTGGATAAAATGGATGTAGAGTGGATAAAAATAGATGTAGAGAGGATAAAATGGAAGTAGAGTGGATAAAAATGGATGTAGAGTGGATAAAAATGGATGTAGAGTGGATAAAATGGATGTAGAGTGGATAAAAATGGATGTAGAGAGGATAAAATGGATGTAGAGTGGATAAAATGGATGTACAGTTAATAAAAATGGATGTAGAGTGGAAATAATGGATGTAGAGAGGATAAAATGGATGTAGAGTGGATAAAATGGATGTAGAGTTCATAAAAATGGATGTAGAGTGGATAAAAATGGATGTAGATTGGATAAAATGGATGTGGAGTGGATAACAATGGATGTAGAGAGGATAAAAATGTATATAGGGTAGATAAAATGGATGTAGAGTTAATAAAAATGGATGTAGAGTGGATATAATGGATGTAGAGAGGATAAAATGGATGTGGAGTGGATAACAATGGATGTAGAGTGGATAAAATGGATGTAGAGTGGATAAAATGGATGTAGAGAGGATAAAATGGATGTAGAGTGGATAAAATGGATGTAGAGTTCATAAAAATGGATGTAGAGTGGATAAAAATGGATGTAGATTGGATAAAATGGATGTGGAGTGGATAACAATGGATGTAGAGAGGATAAAAATGGATATAGGGTAGATAAAATGGATGTAGAGTTAATAAAAATGGATGTAGAGTGGAAATAATGGATGTAGAGAGGATAAAATGGATGTACAGTGGATAAAATGGATGTAGAGTGGATAAAATGGATGTAGAGTGGATAAAATGATTGTAGAGTGGATAAAATGGATGTAGAGTGGATAAAATGGATGTAGAGTGGATAAAAATGGATGTAGAGTGGATAAAATGGATGTAGAGTGGATAAAATGGTTGTAGAGTGGATAAAAATGGATGTAGAGTGGATAAAATGGATGTAGAATGGATAAAATGGATGTAAAGTGGATAAAAATGGATGTCGAGTGGATAAAATGGATGTAGAGTGGATAAAAATGGATGTAGAGAGGATAAAATGGATGTAGAGAGGATAAAATGGATGTAGAGTGGATAAAATGGATGTAGAGTTCATAAAAATGGATGTAGAGTGGATAAAAATGGATGTAGAGTGGATAAAATGGATGTAGAGTTAATAAAAATGGATGTAGAGTGGAAATAATGGATGTAGAGAGGATAAAATGGATGTAGAGTGGATAAAATGGATGTAGAGTTGATAAAAATGGATGTAGAGTGGATAAAACGGATGTAGAGTGGATAAAAATGGATGTAGAGTGGATACAATGGTTGTAGAGTGGATAAAAATGGATGTAGAGAGGATAAAATGGATGTAGAGTGGATAAAATGGATGTAGAGTTCATAAAAATGGATGTAGAGTGGATAAAAATGGATGTAGAGTGGATAAAATGGATGTAGAGTTAATAAAAATGGATGTAGAGTGGAAATAATGGATGTAGAGAGGATAAAATGGATGTAGAGTGGATAAAATGGATGTAGAGTTGATAAAAATGGATGTAGAGTGGATAAAAATGGATGTTGAGTGGATAAAATGGATGTAGAGTGGATAAAATGTATGTACATTTAATAAAAATGTATGTAGAGTGGATAAAAATGGATGTAGAGTGGATAAAAATGGATGTAGATTGGATAAAATGGATGTAGAGTTAATAAAAGTGGATGTAGAGTGGATAAAATGGATGTAGAGTTAATAAAAATGGATGTAGAGTGGATATAATGGATGTAGAGAGGATAAAATGGATGTAGAGTGGATAAAACGGATGTAGAGTGGATAAAAATGGATGTAGAGTTGATAAAATGGATGTAAAGTGGATAAAATGGATGTAGAGTTAATAAAATTGGATGTAGAGTGGATAAAATGGATGTAGAGTTGAAAAAAATGGATGTAGAGTGGATAAAAATGGATGTCGGGTGGATAAAATGGATGTAGAGTGGATAAAAATGGATGTAGAGTGGATAAAATGGATGTAGAGTGCATAAAAATGGATGTAGAGTGAATAAAATGGATGTAGAGTGGATAAAATGAATGTACTGTTAATAAAAATGGATGTAGAGTGGATAAAAATGGATGTAGAGTGGATAAAAATGGATGTAGAGTGGATAAAATGGATGTAGAGTGGATAAAAATGGATGTAGAGTATATAAATTGGATGTAGAGTATATAAAATGGATGTAGAGTTGATAAAAATGGATGTAGAGTGGATAAAAATGGATGTAGAGTATATAAATTGGATGTAGAGTATATAAAATGGATGTAGAGTGGATAAAAATGGATGTCGGGTGGATAAAATGGATGTAGAGTGGATAAAAATGGATGTAGAGTGGATAAAATGGATGTAGAGTGCATAAAAATGGATGTAGAGCGGATAAAATGTATGTAGAGTTCATAAAAATGGATGTAGAGTGGATAAAAATGGATGTAGATTGGATAAAATGGATGTAGAGTTAATAAAAGTGGATGTAGAGTGGATAAAATGGATGTAGAGTTGATAAAAATGGATGTAGAGTGGATAAAAATGGATGTAGATTGGATAAAATGGATGTAGAGTGGATAAAAATGGATGTAGATTATATAAATTGGATGTAGAGTATATAAAATGGATGTAGAGTGGATAAAAATGGATGTCGAGTGGATAAAATGGATGTAGAGTGGATAAAAATGGATGTAGATTGGACAAAATGGATGTAGAGTTAATAAAAATGGATGTAGAGTGGATAAAATGGATGTATAGTGGATAAAAATGGATGTAGAGTAGATAAAATAGATGTAGAGTGGATAAAAATGGATGTAGAGTGGATAAAATGGATGTAGAGTGGATAAAATGGATGTAGAGTTCATAAAAATGGATGTAGAGTGGATAAAAATGGATGTAGATTGGATAAAATGGATGTAGAGTTGATAAAATGGATGTAAAGTGGATAAAATGGATGAAGAGTTAATAAAAATGGATGTAGAGTGGAAATAATGGATGTAGAGAGGATAAAATGGATGTAGAGTGGATAAAAATGGATGTAGAGTGGATAAAAATGGATGTAGAGTGGATAAAATGGATGTAGAGTGGATAAAAATGGATGTAGAGAGGATAAAATGGATGTAGAGTGGATAAAATGGATGTACAGTTAATAAAAATGGATGTAGAGTGGAAATAATGGATGTAGAGAGGATAAAATGGATGTAGAGTGGATAAAATGGATGTAGAGTTCATAAAAATGGATGTAGAGTGGATAAAAATGGATGTAGATTGGATAAAATGGATGTAGAGTTGATAAAATGCATGTAAAGTGGATAAAATGGATGTAGAGTTAATAAAAATGGATGTAGAGTGGAAATAATGGATGTAGAGAGGATAAAATGGATGTAGAGCGGATAAAATGGATGTAGAGTTCATAAAAATGGATGTAGAGTGGATAAAATGGATGTAGATTGGATAAAATGGATGTAGAGTTAATAAAAGTGGATGTAGAGTGGATAAAATGGATGTAGTGTTGATAAAAATGGATGTAGAGTGGATAAAAATGGATGTAGATTGGATAAAATGGATGTAGAGTGGATAAAAATGGATGTAGATTATATAAATTGGATGTAGAGTATATAAAATGGATGTAGAGTGGATAAAAATGGATGTCGAGTGGATAAAATGGATGTAGAGTGGATAAAAATGGATGTAGATTGGACAAAATGGATGTAGAGTTAATAAAAATGGATGTAGAGTGGATAAAATGGATGTATAGTGGATAAAAATGGATGTAGAGTAGATAAAATAGATGTAGAGTGGATAAAAATGGATGTAGAGTGGATAAAATGGATGTCGAGTGGATAAAATGGATGTAGAGTGGATAAAAATAGATGTAGAGTGGATAAAAATGGATGTAGAGTGGATAAAATGGATGTAGAGTGCATAAAAATAGATGTTGAGTGGATAAAATGGATGTAGAGTGGATAAAATGTATGTACATTTAATAAAAATGTATGTAGAGTGGATAAAAATGGATGTAGAGTGGATAAAAATGGATGTAGATTGGATAAAATGGATGTAGAGTTAATAAAAGTGGATGTAGAGTGGATAAAATGGATGTAGAGTTGATAAAAATGGATGTAGAGTGGATAAAAATGGATGTAGATTGGATAAAATGGATGTAGAGTGGATAAAATGGATGTAGAGTATATAAATTGGATGTAGAGTATATAAAATGGATGTAGAGTGGATAAAAATGGATGTCGAGTGGATAAAATGGATGTAGAGTGGATAAAAATGGATGTAGAGTGGATAAAATGGATGTAGAGTTAATAAAAATGGATGTAGAGTGGAAATAATGGATGTAGAGAGGATAAAATGGATGTAGAGTGGATAAAATAGATGTAGAGTTCATAAAAATGGATGTAGAGTGGATAAAAATGGATGTAGATTGGATAAAATGGATGTGGAGTGGATAACAATGGATATAGGGTAGATAAAATGGATGTAGAGTTAATAAAAATGGATGTAGAGTGGATATAATGGATGTAGAGAGGATAAAATGGATGTGGAGTGGATAACAATGGATGTAGAGTGGATAAAATGGATGTAGAGTGGATAAAATGGATGTAGAGAGGATAAAATGGATGTAGAGTGGATAAAATGGATGTAGAGTATATAAAATGGATGTAGAGTGGATAAAAATGGATGTCGAGTGGATAAAATGGATGTAGAGTGGATAAAAATGGATGTAGAGTGGATAAAATGGATGTAGAGTTGATAAAAATGGATGTAGAGTGGATAAAATGGATGTAGAGTAGATAAAATGGATGTAGAGTGGATAAAATGGTTGTAGAGTGGATAAAATGGATGTAGAGTGGATAAAATGGATGTAGAGTGGATAAAAATGGATGTAGAGTGGATAAAATGGATTTAGAGTGGATAAAATGGTTGTAGAGTGGATAAAAATGGATGTAGAGTGGATAAAATGGATGTAGAATGGATAAAATGGATGTAAAGTGGATAAAAATGGATGTCGAGTGGATAAAATGGATGTAGAGTGGATAAAAATAGATGTAGAGAGGATAAAATGGATGTAGAGTGGATAAAAATGGATGTAGAGAGGATAAAATGGATGTAGAGTGGATAAAATGGATGTACAGTTAATAAAAATGGATGTAGAGTGGAAATAATGGATGTAGAGAGGATAAAATGGATGTAGAGTGGATAAAATGGATGTAGAGTTCATAAAAATGGATGTAGAGTGGATAAAAATGGATGTAGATTGGATAAAATGGATGTGGAGTGGATAACAATGGATGTAGAGAGGATAAAAATGTATATAGGGTAGATAAAATGGATGTAGAGTTAATAAAAATGGATGTAGAGTGGATATAATGGATGTAGAGAGGATAAAATGGATGTGGAGTGGATAACAATGGATGTAGAGTGGATAAAATGGATGTAGAGTGGATAAAATGGATGTAGAGAGGATAAAATGGATGTAGAGTGGATAAAATGGATGTAGAGTTCATAAAAATGGATGTAGAGTTCATAAAAATGGATGTAGAGTGGATAAAAATGGATGTAGATTGGATAAAATGGATGTGGAGTGGATAACAATGGATGTAGAGAGGATAAAAATGTATATAGGGTAGATAAAATGGATGTAGAGTTAATAAAAATGGATGTAGAGTGGATATAATGGATGTAGAGAGGATAAAATGGATGTGGAGTGGATAACAATGGATGTAGAGTGGATAAAATGGATGTAGAGTGGATAAAATGGATGTAGAGAGGATAAAATGGATGTAGAGTGGATAAAATGGATGTAGAGTTCATAAAAATGGATGTAGAGTGGATAAAAATGGATGTAGATTGGATAAAATGGATGTGGAGTGGATAACAATGGATGTAGAGAGGATAAAAATGGATATAGGGTAGATAAAATGGATGTAGAGTTAATAAAAATGGATGTAGAGTGGAAATAATGGATGTAGAGAGGATAAAATGGATGTACAGTGGATAAAATGGATGTAGAGTGGATAAAATGGATGTAGAGTGGATAAAATGATTGTAGAGTGGATAAAATGGATGTAGAGTGGATAAAATGGATGTAGAGTGGATAAAAATGGATGTAGAGTGGATAAAATGGATGTAGAGTGGATAAAATGGTTGTAGAGTGGATAAAAATGGATGTAGAGTGGATAAAATGGATGTAGAATGGATAAAATGGATGTAAAGTGGATAAAAATGGATGTCGAGTGGATAAAATGGATGTAGAGTGGATAAAAATGGATGTAGAGAGGATAAAATGGATGTAGAGAGGATAAAATGGATGTAGAGTGGATAAAATGGATGTAGAGTTCATAAAAATGGATGTAGAGTGGATAAAAATGGATGTAGAGTGGATAAAATGGATGTAGAGTTAATAAAAATGGATGTAGAGTGGAAATAATGGATGTAGAGAGGATAAAATGGATGTAGAGTGGATAAAATGGATGTAGAGTTGATAAAAATGGATGTAGAGTGGATAAAACGGATGTAGAGTGGATAAAAATGGATGTAGAGTGGATACAATGGTTGTAGAGTGGATAAAAATGGATGTAGAGAGGATAAAATGGATGTAGAGTGGATAAAATGGATGTAGAGTTCATAAAAATGGATGTAGAGTGGATAAAAATGGATGTAGAGTGGATAAAATGGATGTAGAGTTAATAAAAATGGATGTAGAGTGGAAATAATGGATGTAGAGAGGATAAAATGGATGTAGAGTGGATAAAATGGATGTAGAGTTGATAAAAATGGATGTAGAGTGGATAAAAATGGATGTTGAGTGGATAAAATGGATGTAGAGTGGATAAAATGTATGTACATTTAATAAAAATGTATGTAGAGTGGATAAAAATGGATGTAGAGTGGATAAAAATGGATGTAGATTGGATAAAATGGATGTAGAGTTAATAAAAGTGGATGTAGAGTGGATAAAATGGATGTAGAGTTAATAAAAATGGATGTAGAGTGGATATAATGGATGTAGAGAGGATAAAATGGATGTAGAGTGGATAAAACGGATGTAGAGTGGATAAAAATGGATGTAGAGTTGATAAAATGGATGTAAAGTGGATAAAATGGATGTAGAGTTAATAAAATTGGATGTAGAGTGGATAAAATGGATGTAGAGTTGAAAAAAATGGATGTAGAGTGGATAAAAATGGATGTCGGGTGGATAAAATGGATGTAGAGTGGATAAAAATGGATGTAGAGTGGATAAAATGGATGTAGAGTGCATAAAAATGGATGTAGAGTGAATAAAATGGATGTAGAGTGGATAAAATGAATGTACTGTTAATAAAAATGGATGTAGAGTGGATAAAAATGGATGTAGAGTGGATAAAAATGGATGTAGAGTGGATAAAATGGATGTAGAGTGGATAAAAATGGATGTAGAGTATATAAATTGGATGTAGAGTATATAAAATGGATGTAGAGTTGATAAAAATGGATGTAGAGTGGATAAAAATGGATGTAGAGTATATAAATTGGATGTAGAGTATATAAAATGGATGTAGAGTGGATAAAAATGGATGTCGGGTGGATAAAATGGATGTAGAGTGGATAAAAATGGATGTAGAGTGGATAAAATGGATGTAGAGTGCATAAAAATGGATGTAGAGCGGATAAAATGTATGTAGAGTTCATAAAAATGGATGTAGAGTGGATAAAAATGGATGTAGATTGGATAAAATGGATGTAGAGTTAATAAAAGTGGATGTAGAGTGGATAAAATGGATGTAGAGTTGATAAAAATGGATGTAGAGTGGATAAAAATGGATGTAGATTGGATAAAATGGATGTAGAGTGGATAAAAATGGATGTAGATTATATAAATTGGATGTAGAGTATATAAAATGGATGTAGAGTGGATAAAAATGGATGTCGAGTGGATAAAATGGATGTAGAGTGGATAAAAATGGATGTAGATTGGACAAAATGGATGTAGAGTTAATAAAAATGGATGTAGAGTGGATAAAATGGATGTATAGTGGATAAAAATGGATGTAGAGTAGATAAAATAGATGTAGAGTGGATAAAAATGGATGTAGAGTGGATAAAATGGATGTAGAGTGGATAAAATGGATGTAGAGTTCATAAAAATGGATGTAGAGTGGATAAAAATGGATGTAGATTGGATAAAATGGATGTAGAGTTGATAAAATGGATGTAAAGTGGATAAAATGGATGAAGAGTTAATAAAAATGGATGTAGAGTGGAAATAATGGATGTAGAGAGGATAAAATGGATGTAGAGTGGATAAAAATGGATGTAGAGTGGATAAAAATGGATGTAGAGTGGATAAAATGGATGTAGAGTGGATAAAAATGGATGTAGAGAGGATAAAATGGATGTAGAGTGGATAAAATGGATGTACAGTTAATAAAAATGGATGTAGAGTGGAAATAATGGATGTAGAGAGGATAAAATGGATGTAGAGTGGATAAAATGGATGTAGAGTTCATAAAAATGGATGTAGAGTGGATAAAAATGGATGTAGATTGGATAAAATGGATGTAGAGTTGATAAAATGCATGTAAAGTGGATAAAATGGATGTAGAGTTAATAAAAATGGATGTAGAGTGGAAATAATGGATGTAGAGAGGATAAAATGGATGTAGAGCGGATAAAATGGATGTAGAGTTCATAAAAATGGATGTAGAGTGGATAAAAATGGATGTAGATTGGATAAAATGGATGTAGAGTTAATAAAAGTGGATGTAGAGTGGATAAAATGGATGTAGAGTTGATAAAAATGGATGTAGAGTGGATAAAAATGGATGTAGATTATATAAATTGGATGTAGAGTATATAAAATGGATGTAGAGTGGATAAAAATGGATGTCGAGTGGATAAAATGGATGTAGAGTGGATAAAAATGGATGTAGATTGGACAAAATGGATGTAGAGTTAATAAAAATGGATGTAGAGTGGATAAAATGGATGTATAGTGGATAAAAATGGATGTAGAGTAGATAAAATAGATGTAGAGTGGATAAAAATGGATGTAGAGTGGATAAAATGGATGTCGAGTGGATAAAATGGATGTAGAGTGGATAAAAATAGATGTAGAGTGGATAAAAATGGATGTAGAGTGGATAAAATGGATGTAGAGTGCATAAAAATAGATGTTGAGTGGATAAAATGGATGTAGAGTGGATAAAATGTATGTACATTTAATAAAAATGTATGTAGAGTGGATAAAAATGGATGTAGAGTGGATAAAAATGGATGTAGATTGGATAAAATGGATGTAGAGTTAATAAAAGTGGATGTAGAGTGGATAAAATGGATGTAGAGTTGATAAAAATGGATGTAGAGTGGATAAAAATGGATGTAGATTGGATAAAATGGATGTAGAGTGGATAAAATGGATGTAGAGTATATAAATTGGATGTAGAGTATATAAAATGGATGTAGAGTGGATAAAAATGGATGTCGAGTGGATAAAATGGATGTAGAGTGGATAAAAATGGATGTAGAGTGGATAAAATGGATGTAGAGTTAATAAAAATGGATGTAGAGTGGAAATAATGGATGTAGAGAGGATAAAATGGATGTAGAGTGGATAAAATAGATGTAGAGTTCATAAAAATGGATGTAGAGTGGATAAAAATGGATGTAGATTGGATAAAATGGATGTGGAGTGGATAACAATGGATGTAGAGAGGATAAAAATGTATATAGGGTAGATAAAATGGATGTAGAGTTAATAAAAATGGATGTAGAGTGGATATAATGGATGTAGAGAGGATAAAATGGATGTGGAGTGGATAACAATGGATGTAGAGTGGATAAAATGGATGTAGAGTGGATAAAATGGATGTAGAGAGGATAAAATGGATGTAGAGTGGATAAAATGGATGTAGAGTATATAAAATGGATGTAGAGTGGATAAAAATGGATGTCGAGTGGATAAAATGGATGTAGAGTGGATAAAAATGGATGTAGAGTGGATAAAATGGATGTAGAGTTGATAAAAATGGATGTAGAGTGGATAAAATGGATGTAAAGTGGATAAAAATGGATGTCGAGTGGATAAAATGGATGTAGAGTGGATAAAAATAGATGTAGAGAGGATAAAATGGAAGTAGAGTGGATAAAAATGGATGTAGAGTGGATAAAAATGGATGTAGAGTGGATAAAATGGATGTAGAGTGGATAAAAATGGATGTAGAGAGGATAAAATGGATGTAGAGTGGATAAAATGGATGTACAGTTAATAAAAATGGATGTAGAGTGGAAATAATGGATGTAGAGAGGATAAAATGGATGTAGAGTGGATAAAATGGATGTAGAGTTCATAAAAATGGATGTAGAGTGGATAAAAATGGATGTAGATTGGATAAAATGGATGTGGAGTGGATAACAATGGATGTAGAGAGGATAAAAATGTATATAGGGTAGATAAAATGGATGTAGAGTTAATAAAAATGGATGTAGAGTGGATATAATGGATGTAGAGAGGATAAAATGGATGTGGAGTGGATAACAATGGATGTAGAGTGGATAAAATGGATGTAGAGTGGATAAAATGGATGTAGAGAGGATAAAATGGATGTAGAGTGGATAAAATGGATGTAGAGTTCATAAAAATGGATGTAGAGTGGATAAAAATGGATGTAGATTGGATAAAATGGATGTGGAGTGGATAACAATGGATGTAGAGAGGATAAAAATGGATATAGGGTAGATAAAATGGATGTAGAGTTAATAAAAATGGATGTAGAGTGGAAATAATGGATGTAGAGAGGATAAAATGGATGTACAGTGGATAAAATGGATGTAGAGTGGATAAAATGGATGTAGAGTGGATAAAATGATTGTAGAGTGGATAAAATGGATGTAGAGTGGATAAAATGGATGTAGAGTGGATAAAAATGGATGTAGAGTGGATAAAATGGATGTAGAGTGGATAAAATGGATGTAGAGTTGATAAAAATGGATGTAGAGTGGATAAAATGGATGTAGAATGGATAAAATGGATGTAAAGTGGATAAAAATGGATGTCGAGTGGATAAAATGGATGTAGAGTGGATAAAAATGGATGTAGAGAGGATAAAATGGATGTAGAGAGGATAAAATGGATGTAGAGTGGATAAAATGGATGTAGAGTTCATAAAAATGGATGTAGAGTGGATAAAAATGGATGTAGAGTGGATAAAATGGATGTAGAGTTAATAAAAATGGATGTAGAGTGGAAATAATGGATGTAGAGAGGATAAAATGGATGTAGAGTGGATAAAATGGATGTAGAGTTCATAAAAATGGATGTAGAGTGGATAAAAATGGATGTAGATTGGATAAAATGGATGTGGAGTGGATAACAATGGATGTAGAGAGGATAAAAATGTATATAGGGTAGATAAAATGGATGTAGAGTTAATAAAAATGGATGTAGAGTGGATATAATGGATGTAGAGAGGATAAAATGGATGTGGAGTGGATAACAATGGATGTCGAGTGGATAAAATGGATGTAGAGTGGATAAAATGGATGTAGAGAGGATAAAATGGATGTAGAGTGGATAAAATGGATGTAGAGTTCATAAAAATGGATGTAGAGTGGATAAAAATGGATGTAGATTGGATAAAATGGATGTGGAGTGGATAACAATGGATGTAGAGAGGATAAAAATGGATATAGGGTAGATAAAATGGATGTAGAGTTAATAAAAATGGATGTAGAGTGGATATAATGGATGTAGAGAGGATAAAATGGATGTGGAGTGGATAACAATGGATGTAGAGTGGATAAAATGGATGTAGAGTGGATAAAATGGATGTAGAGTATATAAAATGGATGTAGAGTGGATAAAAATGGATGTCGAGTGGATAAAATGGATGTAGAGTGGATAAAAATGGATGTAGAGTGGATAAAATGGATGTAGAGTGGATAAAAATGGATGTAGATTGGATAAAATGGATGTAGAGTTAATAAAAGTGGATGTAGAGTGGATAAAATGGATGTAGAGTTGATAAAAATGGATGTAGAGTGGATAAAAATGGATGTAGATTGGATAAAATGGATGTAGAGTGGATAAAAATGGATGTAGATTATATAAATTGGATGTAGAGTATATAAAATGGATGTAGAGTGGATAAAAATGGATGTCGAGTGGATAAAATGGATGTAGAGTGGATAAAAATGGATGTAGATTGGACAAAATGGATGTAGAGTTAATAAAAATGGATGTAGAGTGGATAAAATGGATGTATAGTGGATAAAAATGGATGTAGAGTAGATAAAATAGATGTAGAGTGGATAAAAATGGATGTAGAGTGGATAAAATGGATGTCGAGTGGATAAAATGGATGTAGAGTGGATAAAAATAGATGTAGAGTGGATAAAAATGGATGTAGAGTGGATAAAATGGATGTGGAGTGGATAACAATGGATGTAGAGTGGATAAAATGGATGTAGAGTGGATAAAATGGATGTAGAGAGGATAAAATGGATGTAGAGTGGATAAAATGGATGTAGAGTATATAAAATGGATGTAGAGTGGATAAAAATGGATGTCGAGTGGATAAAATGGATGTAGAGTGGATAAAAATGGATGTAGAGTGGATAAAATGGATGTAGAGTTGATAAAAATGGATGTAGAGTGGATAAAATGGATGTAAAGTGGATAAAAATGGATGTCGAGTGGATAAAATGGATGTAGAGTGGATAAAAATAGATGTAGAGAGGATAAAATGGAAGTAGAGTGGATAAAAATGGATGTAGAGTGGATAAAAATGGATGTAGAGTGGATAAAATGGATGTAGAGTGGATAAAAATGGATGTAGAGAGGATAAAATGGATGTAGAGTGGATAAAATGGATGTACAGTTAATAAAAATGGATGTAGAGTGGAAATAATGGATGTAGAGAGGATAAAATGGATGTAGAGTGGATAAAATGGATGTAGAGTTCATAAAAATGGATGTAGAGTGGATAAAAATGGATGTAGATTGGATAAAATGGATGTGGAGTGGATAACAATGGATGTAGAGAGGATAAAAATGTATATAGGGTAGATAAAATGGATGTAGAGTTAATAAAAATGGATGTAGAGTGGATATAATGGATGTAGAGAGGATAAAATGGATGTGGAGTGGATAACAATGGATGTAGAGTGGATAAAATGGATGTAGAGTGGATAAAATGGATGTAGAGAGGATAAAATGGATGTAGAGTGGATAAAATGGATGTAGAGTTCATAAAAATGGATGTAGAGTGGATAAAAATGGATGTAGATTGGATAAAATGGATGTGGAGTGGATAACAATGGATGTAGAGAGGATAAAAATGGATATAGGGTAGATAAAATGGATGTAGAGTTAATAAAAATGGATGTAGAGTGGAAATAATGGATGTAGAGAGGATAAAATGGATGTAGAGTGGATAAAATGGATGTAGAGTGGATAAAATGGATGTAGAGTGGATAAAATGATTGTAGAGTGGATAAAATGGATGTAGAGTGGATAAAATGGATGTAGAGTGGATAAAAATGGATGTAGAGTGGATAAAATGGATGTAGAGTGGATAAAATGGTTGTAGAGTGGATAAAAATGGATGTAGAGTGGATAAAATGGATGTAGAATGGATAAAATGGATGTAAAGTGGATAAAAATGGATGTCGAGTGGATAAAATGGATGTAGAGTGGATAAAAATGGATGTAGAGAGGATAAAATGGATGTAGAGAGGATAAAATGGATGTAGAGTGGATAAAATGGATGTAGAGTTCATAAAAATGGATGTAGAGTGGATAAAAATGGATGTAGAGTGGATAAAATGGATGTAGAGTTAATAAAAATGGATGTAGAGTGGAAATAATGGATGTAGAGAGGATAAAATGGATGTAGAGTGGATAAAATGGATGTAGAGTTCATAAAAATGGATGTAGAGTGGATAAAAATGGATGTAGATTGGATAAAATGGATGTGGAGTGGATAACAATGGATGTAGAGAGGATAAAAATGTATATAGGGTAGATAAAATGGATGTAGAGTTAATAAAAATGGATGTAGAGTGGATATAATGGATGTAGAGAGGATAAAATGGATGTGGAGTGGATAACAATGGATGTCGAGTGGATAAAATGGATGTAGAGTGGATAAAATGGATGTAGAGAGGATAAAATGGATGTAGAGTGGATAAAATGGATGTAGAGTTCATAAAAATGGATGTAGAGTGGATAAAAATGGATGTAGATTGGATAAAATGGATGTGGAGTGGATAACAATGGATGTAGAGAGGATAAAAATGGATATAGGGTAGATAAAATGGATGTAGAGTTAATAAAAATGGATGTAGAGTGGATATAATGGATGTAGAGAGGATAAAATGGATGTGGAGTGGATAACAATGGATGTAGAGTGGATAAAATGGATGTAGAGTGGATAAAATGGATGTAGAGTATATAAAATGGATGTAGAGTGGATAAAAATGGATGTCGAGTGGATAAAATGGATGTAGAGTGGATAAAAATGGATGTAGAGTGGATAAAATGGATGTAGAGTGGATAAAAATGGATGTAGATTGGATAAAATGGATGTAGAGTTAATAAAAGTGGATGTAGAGTGGATAAAATGGATGTAGAGTTGATAAAAATGGATGTAGAGTGGATAAAAATGGATGTAGATTGGATAAAATGGATGTAGAGTGGATAAAAATGGATGTAGATTATATAAATTGGATGTAGAGTATATAAAATGGATGTAGAGTGGATAAAAATGGATGTCGAGTGGATAAAATGGATGTAGAGTGGATAAAAATGGATGTAGATTGGACAAAATGGATGTAGAGTTAATAAAAATGGATGTAGAGTGGATAAAATGGATGTATAGTGGATAAAAATGGATGTAGAGTAGATAAAATAGATGTAGAGTGGATAAAAATGGATGTAGAGTGGATAAAATGGATGTCGAGTGGATAAAATGGATGTAGAGTGGATAAAAATAGATGTAGAGTGGATAAAAATGGATGTAGAGTGGATAAAATGGATGTAGAGTGCATAAAAATGGATGTTGAGTGGATAAAATGGATGTAGAGTGGATAAAATGGATGTAGAGTTGATAAAATGGATGTAGAGTGAATAAAATGGATGTAGAGTGGATAAAATGGATGTAGATTGGATAAAATGGATGTGGAGTGGATAACAATGGATGTAGAGAGGATAAAAATGTATATAGGGTAGATAAAATGGATGTAGAGTTAATAAAAATGGATGTAGAGTGGATATAATGGATGTAGAGAGGATAAAATGGATGTGGAGTGGATAACAATGGATGTAGAGTGGATAAAATGGATGTAGAGTGGATAAAATGGATGTAGAGAGGATAAAATGGATGTAGAGTGGATAAAATGGATGTAGAGTTCATAAAAATGGATGTAGAGTGGATAAAAATGGATGTAGATTGGATAAAATGGATGTGGAGTGGATAACAATGGATGTAGAGAGGATAAAAATGGATATAGGGTAGATAAAATGGATGTAGAGTTAATAAAAATGGATGTAGAGTGGATATAATGGATGTAGAGAGGATAAAATGGATGTGGAGTGGATAACAATGGATGTAGAGTGGATAAAATGGATGTAGGGTGGATAAAATGGATGTAGAGTATATAAAATGGATGTAGAGTGGATAAAAATGGATGTCGAGTGGATAAAATGGATGTAGAGTGGATAAAAATGGATGTAGAGTGGATAAAATGGATGTAGAGTGGATAAAAATGGATGTAGATTGGATAAAATGGATGTAGAGTTAATAAAAGTGGATGTAGAGTGGATAAAATGGATGTAGAGTTGATAAAAATGGATGTAGAGAGGATAAAATGGATGTGGAGTGGATAACAATGGATGTAGAGTGGATAAAATGGATGTAGAGTGGATAAAATGGATGTAGAGTGGATAAAATGGTTGTAGAGTGGATAAAATGGATGTAGAGTTGATAAAAATGGATGTAGAGTGGATAAAACGGATGTAGAGTGGATAAAAATGGATGTAGAGTGGATACAATGGTTGTAGAGTGGATAAAAATGGATATAGGGTAGATAAAATGGATGTAGAGTTAATAAAAATGGATGTAGAGTGGATATAATGGATGTAGAGAGGATAAAATGGATGTAGAGTGGATAAAACGGATGTAGAGTGGATAAAAATGGATGTAGAGTTGATAAAATGGATGTAAAGTGGATAAAATGGATGTAGAGTTAATAAAATTGGATGTAGAGTGGATAAAATGGATGTAGAGTTGAAAAAAATGGATGTAGAGTGGATAAAAATGGATGTCGGGTGGATAAAATGGATGTAGAGTGGATAAAAATGGATGTAGAGTGGATAAAATGGATGTAGAGTGCATAAAAATGGATGTAGAGTGAATAAAATGGATGTAGAGTGGATAAAATGGATGTAGAGTATATAAAATGGATGTAGAGTGGATAAAAATGGATGTCGAGTGGATAAAATGGATGTAGAGTGGATAAAAATGGATGTAGAGTGGATAAAATGGATGTAGAGTGGATAAAAATGGATGTAGATTGGATAAAATGGATGTAGAGTTAATAAAAGTGGATGTAGAGTGGATAAAATGGATGTAGAGTTGATAAAAATGGATGTAGAGAGGATAAAATGGATGTGGAGTGGATAACAATGGATGTAGAGTGGATAAAATGGATGTAGAGTGGATAAAATGGATGTAGAGTGGATAAAATGGTTGTAGAGTGGATAAAATGGATGTAGAGTTGATAAAAATGGATGTAGAGTGGATAAAACGGATGTAGAGTGGATAAAAATGGATGTAGAGTGGATACAATGGTTGTAGAGTGGATAAAAATGGATATAGGGTAGATAAAATGGATGTAGAGTTAATAAAAATGGATGTAGAGTGGATATAATGGATGTAGAGAGGATAAAATGGATGTAGAGTGGATAAAACGGATGTAGAGTGGATAAAAATGGATGTAGAGTTGATAAAATGGATGTAAAGTGGATAAAATGGATGTAGAGTTAATAAAATTGGATGTAGAGTGGATAAAATGGATGTAGAGTTGAAAAAAATGGATGTAGAGTGGATAAAAATGGATGTCGGGTGGATAAAATGGATGTAGAGTGGATAAAAATGGATGTAGAGTGGATAAAATGGATGTAGAGTGCATAAAAATGGATGTAGAGTGAATAAAATGGATGTAGAGTGGATAAAATGAATGTACTGTTAATAAAAATGGATGTAGAGTGGATAAAAATGAATGTAGAGTGGATAAAAATGGATGTAGAGTGGATAAAATGGATGTAGAGTGGATAAAAATGGATGTAGAGTATATAAATTGGATGGAGAGTATATAAAATGGATGTAGAGTTGATAAAAATGGATGTAGAGTGGATAAAAATGGATGTAGAGTATATAAATTGGATGTAGAGTATATAAAATGGATGTAGAGTGGATAAAAATGGATGTCGGGTGGATAAAATGGATGTAGAGTGGATAAAAATGGATGTAGAGTGGATAAAATGGATGTAGAGTGCATAAAAATGGATGTAGAGCGGATAAAATGGATGTAGAGTTCATAAAAATGGATGTAGAGTGGATAAAAATGGATGTAGATTGGATAAAATGGATGTAGAGTTAATAAAAGTGGATGTAGAGTGGATAAAATGGATGTAGAGTTGATAAAAATGGATGTAGAGTGGATAAAAATGGATGTAGATTGGATAAAATGGATGTAGAGTGGATAAAAATGGATGTAGATTATATAAATTGGATGTAGAGTATATAAAATGGATGTAGAGTGGATAAAAATGGATGTCGAGTGGATAAAATGGATGTAGAGTGGATAAAAATGGATGTAGATTGGACAAAATGGATGTAGAGTTAATAAAAATGGATGTAGAGTGGATAAAATGGATGTATAGTGGATAAAAATGGATGTAGAGTAGATAAAATAGATGTAGAGTGGATAAAAATGGATGTAGAGTGGATAAAATGGATGTAGAGTGGATAAAATGGATGTAGAGTTCATAAAAATGGATGTAGAGTGGATAAAAATGGATGTAGATTGGATAAAATGGATGTAGAGTTGATAAAATGGATGTAAAGTGGATAAAATGGATGAAGAGTTAATAAAAATGGATGTAGAGTGGAAATAATGGATGTAGAGAGGATAAAATGGATGTAGAGTGGATAAAAATGGATGTAGAGTGGATAAAAATGGATGTAGAGTGGATAAAATGGATGTAGAGTGGATAAAAATGGATGTAGAGAGGATAAAATGGATGTAGAGTGGATAAAATGGATGTACAGTTAATAAAAATGGATGTAGAGTGGAAATAATGGATGTAGAGAGGATAAAATGGATGTAGAGTGGATAAAATGGATGTAGAGTTCATAAAAATGGATGTAGAGTGGATAAAAATGGATGTAGATTGGATAAAATGGATGTAGAGTTGATAAAATGCATGTAAAGTGGATAAAATGGATGTAGAGTTAATAAAAATGGATGTAGAGTGGAAATAATGGATGTAGAGAGGATAAAATGGATGTAGAGCGGATAAAATGGATGTAGAGTTCATAAAAATGGATGTAGAGTGGATAAAAATGGATGTAGATTGGATAAAATGGATGTAGAGTTAATAAAAGTGGATGTAGAGTGGATAAAATGGATGTAGAGTTGATAAAAATGGATGTAGAGTGGATAAAAATGGATGTAGATTGGATAAAATGGATGTAGAGTGGATAAAAATGGATGTAGATTATATAAATTGGATGTAGAGTATATAAAATGGATGTAGAGTGGATAAAAATGGATGTCGAGTGGATAAAATGGATGTAGAGTGGATAAAAATGGATGTAGATTGGACAAAATGGATGTAGAGTTAATAAAAATGGATGTAGAGTGGATAAAATGGATGTAGAGTGGATAAAATGGATGTAGAGAGGATAAAATGGATGTAGAGTGGATAAAATGGATGTAGAGTTCATAAAAATGGATGTAGAGTGGATAAAAATGGATGTAGATTGGATAAAATGGATGTGGAGTGGATAACAATGGATGTAGAGAGGATAAAAATGGATATAGGGTAGATAAAATGGATGTAGAGTTAATAAAAATGGATGTAGAGTGGAAATAATGGATGTAGAGAGGATAAAATGGATGTACAGTGGATAAAATGGATGTAGAGTGGATAAAATGGATGTAGAGTGGATAAAATGGATGTAGAGTGGATAAAATGGATGTAGAGTTGATAAAATGGATGTAAAGTGGATAAAATGGATGTAGAGTTAATAAAATTGGATGTAGAGTGGATAAAATGGATGTAGAGTGGATAAAAATGGATGTAGATTGGATAAAATGGATGTGGAGTGGATAACAATGGATGTAGAGAGGATATAATGGATGTAGAGAGGATAAAATGGATGTGGAGTGGATAACAATGGATGTAGAGTGGATAAAATGGATGTAGAGTGGATAAAATGGATGTAGAGTGGATAAAATGGTTGTAGAGTGGATAAAATGGATGTAGAGTTGATAAAAATGGATGTAGAGTGGATAAAATGGATGTAGAGTGGATAAAAATGGATGTAGAGTGGATACAATGGTTGTAGAGTGGATAAAAATGGATATAGGGTAGATAAAATGGATGTAGAGTTAATAAAAATGGATGTAGAGTGGATATAATGGATGTAGAGAGGATAAAATGGATGTAGAGTGGATAAAACGGATGTAGAGTGGATAAAAATGGATGTAGAGTTGATAAAATGGATGTAAAGTGGATAAAATGGATGTAGAGTTAATAAAATTGGATGTAGAGTGGATAAAATGGATGTAGAGTTGAAAAAAATGGATGTAGAGTGGATAAAAATGGATGTCGGGTGGATAAAATGGATGTAGAGTGGATAAAAATGGATGTAGAGTGAATAAAATGGATGTAGAGTGGATAAAATGAATGTACTGTTAATAAAAATGGATGTAGAGTGGATAAAAATGGATGTAGAGTGGATAAAAATGGATGTAGAGTGGATAAAATGGATGTAGAGTGGATAAAAATGGATGTAGAGTATATAAATTGGATGTAGAGTATATAAAATGGATGTAGAGTTGATAAAAATGGATGTAGAGTGGATAAAAATGGATGTAGAGTATATAAATTGGATGTAGAGTATATAAAATGGATGTAGAGTGGATAAAAATGGATGTCGGGTGGATAAAATGGATGTAGAGTGGATAAAAATGGATGTAGAGTGGATAAAATGGATGTAGAGTGCATAAAAATGGATGTAGAGCGGATAAAATGGATGTAGAGTTCATAAAAATGGATGTAGAGTGGATAAAAATGGATGTAGATTGGATAAAATGGATGTAGAGTTAATAAAAGTGGATGTAGAGTGGATAAAATGGATGTAGAGTTGATAAAAATGGATGTAGAGTGGATAAAAATGGATGTAGTTTGGATAAAATGGATGTAGAGTGGATAAAAATGGATGTAGATTATATAAATTGGATGTAGAGTATATAAAATGGATGTAGAGTGGATAAAAATGGATGTCGAGTGGATAAAATGGATGTAGAGTGGATAAAAATGGATGTAGATTGGACAAAATGGATGTAGAGTTAATAAAAATGGATGTAGAGTGGATAAAATGGATGTATAGTGGATAAAAATGGATGTAGAGTAGATAAAATAGATGTAGAGTGGATAAAAATGGATGTAGAGTGGATAAAATGGATGTAGAGTGGATAAAATGGATGTAGAGTTCATAAAAATGGATGTAGAGTGGATAAAAATGGATGTAGATTGGATAAAATGGATGTAGAGTTGATAAAATGGATGTAAAGTGGATAAAATGGATGAAGAGTTAATAAAAATGGATGTAGAGTGGAAATAATGGATGTAGAGAGGATAAAATGGATGTAGAGTGGATAAAAATGGATGTAGAGTGGATAAAAATGGATGTAGAGTGGATAAAATGGATGTAGAGTGGATAAAAATGGATGTAGAGAGGATAAAATGGATGTAGAGTGGATAAAATGGATGTACAGTTAATAAAAATGGATGTAGAGTGGAAATAATGGATGTAGAGAGGATAAAATGGATGTAGAGTGGATAAAATGGATGTAGAGTTCATAAAAATGGATGTAGAGTGGATAAAAATGGATGTAGATTGGATAAAATGGATGTAGAGTTGATAAAATGGATGTAAAGTGGATAAAATGGATGTAGAGTTAATAAAAATGGATGTAGAGTGGAAATAATGGATGTAGAGAGGATAAAATGGATGTAGAGCGGATAAAATGGATGTAGAGTTCATAAAAATGGATGTAGAGTGGATAAAAATGGATGTAGATTGGATAAAATGGATGTAGAGTTAATAAAAGTGGATGTAGAGTGGATAAAATGGATGTAGAGTTGATAAAAATGGATGTAGAGTGGATAAAAATGGATGTAGATTGGATAAAATGGATGTAGAGTGGATAAAAATGGATGTAGATTATATAAATTGGATGTAGAGTATATAAAATGGATGTAGAGTGGATAAAAATGGATGTCGAGTGGATAAAATGGATGTAGAGTGGATAAAAATGGATGTAGATTGGACAAAATGGATGTAGAGTTAATAAAAATGGATGTAGAGTGGATAAAATGGATGTAGAGTGGATAAAATGGATGTAGAGAGGATAAAATGGATGTAGAGTGGATAAAATGGATGTAGAGTTCATAAAAATGGATGTAGAGTGGATAAAAATGGATGTAGATTGGATAAAATGGATGTGGAGTGGATAACAATGGATGTAGAGAGGATAAAAATGGATATAGGGTAGATAAAATGGATGTAGAGTTAATAAAAATGGATGTAGAGTGGAAATAATGGATGTAGAGAGGATAAAATGGATGTACAGTGGATAAAATGGATGTAGAGTGGATAAAATGGATGTAGAGTGGATAAAATGGATGTAGAGTGGATAAAATGGATGTAGAGTTGATAAAATGGATGTAAAGTGGATAAAATGGATGTAGAGTTAATAAAATTGGATGTAGAGTGGATAAAATGGATGTAGAGTGGATAAAAATGGATGTAGATTGGATAAAATGGATGTGGAGTGGATAACAATGGATGTAGAGAGGATATAATGGATGTAGAGAGGATAAAATGGATGTGGAGTGGATAACAATGGATGTAGAGTGGATAAAATGGATGTAGAGTGGATAAAATGGATGTAGAGTGGATAAAATGGTTGTAGAGTGGATAAAATGGATGTAGAGTTGATAAAAATGGATGTAGAGTGGATAAAACGGATGTAGAGTGGATAAAAATGGATGTAGAGTGGATACAATGGTTGTAGAGTGGATAAAAATGGATATAGGGTAGATAAAATGGATGTAGAGTTAATAAAAATGGATGTAGAGTGGATATAATGGATGTAGAGAGGATAAAATGGATGTAGAGTGGATAAAACGGATGTAGAGTGGATAAAAATGGATGTAGAGTTGATAAAATGGATGTAAAGTGGATAAAATGGATGTAGAGTTAATAAAATTGGATGTAGAGTGGATAAAATGGATGTAGAGTTGAAAAAAATGGATGTAGAGTGGATAAAAATGGATGTAGAGTGGATAAAATGGATGTAGAGTGGATAAAAATGGATGTAGAGTGAATAAAATGGATGTAGAGTGGATAAAATGAATGTACTGTTAATAAAAATGGATGTAGAGTGGATAAAAATGGATGTAGAGTGGATAAAAATGGATGTAGAGTGGATAAAATGGATGTAGAGTGGATAAAAATGGATGTAGAGTATATAAATTGGATGTAGAGTATATAAAATGGATGTAGAGTTGATAAAAATGGATGTAGAGTGGATAAAAATGGATGTAGAGTATATAAATTGGATGTAGAGTATATAAAATGGATGTAGAGTGGATAAAAATGGATGTCGGGTGGATAAAATGGATGTAGAGTGGATAAAAATGGATGTAGAGTGGATAAAATGGATGTAGAGTGCATAAAAATGGATGTAGAGCGGATAAAATGGATGTAGAGTTCATAAAAATGGATGTAGAGTGGATAAAAATGGATGTAGATTGGATAAAATGGATGTAGAGTTAATAAAAGTGGATGTAGAGTGGATAAAATGGATGTAGAGTTGATAAAAATGGATGTAGAGTGGATAAAAATGGATGTAGATTGGATAAAATGGATGTAGAGTGGATAAAAATGGATGTAGATTATATAAATTGGATGTAGAGTATATAAAATGGATGTAGAGTGGATAAAAATGGATGTCGAGTGGATAAAATGGATGTAGAGTGGATAAAAATGGATGTAGATTGGACAAAATGGATGTAGAGTTAATAAAAATGGATGTAGAGTGGATAAAATGGATGTATAGTGGATAAAAATGGATGTAGAGTAGATAAAATAGATGTAGAGTGGATAAAAATGGATGTAGAGTGGATAAAATGGATGTAGAGTGGATAAAATGGATGTAGAGTTCATAAAAATGGATGTAGAGTGGATAAAAATGGATGTAGATTGGATAAAATGGATGTAGAGTTGATAAAATGGATGTAAAGTGGATAAAATGGATGAAGAGTTAATAAAAATGGATGTAGAGTGGAAATAATGGATGTAGAGTGGATAAAATGGATGTAGAGTGGATAAAAATGGATGTAGAGTGGATAAAAATGGATGTAGAGTGGATAAAATGGATGTAGAGTGGATAAAAATGGATGTAGAGAGGATAAAATGGATGTAGAGTGGATAAAATGGATGTACAGTTAATAAAAATGGATGTAGAGTGGAAATAATGGATGTAGAGAGGATAAAATGGATGTAGAGTGGATAAAATGGATGTAGAGTTCATAAAAATGGATGTAGAGTGGATAAAAATGGATGTAGATTGGATAAAATGGATGTAGAGTTGATAAAATGCATGTAAAGTGGATAAAATGGATGTAGAGTTAATAAAAATGGATGTAGAGTGGAAATAATGGATGTAGAGAGGATAAAATGGATGTAGAGTGGATAAAATGGATGTAGAGTTCATAAAAATGGATGTAGAGTGGATAAAAATGGATGTAGATTGGATAAAATGGATGTAGAGTTAATAAAAGTGGATGTAGAGTGGATAAAATGGATGTAGAGTTGATAAAAATGGATGTAGAGTGGATAAAAATGGATGTAGATTGGATAAAATGGATGTAGAGTGGATAAAAATGGATGTAGATTATATAAATTGGATGTAGAGTATATAAAATGGATGTAGAGTGGATAAAAATGGATGTCGAGTGGATAAAATGGATGTAGAGTGGATAAAAATGGATGTAGATTGGACAAAATGGATGTAGAGTTAATAAAAATGGATGTAGAGTGGATAAAATGGATGTATAGTGGATAAAAATGGATGTAGAGTAGATAAAATAGATGTAGAGTGGATAAAAATGGATGTAGAGTGGATAAAATGGATGTCGAGTGGATAAAATGGATGTAGAGTGGATAAAAATAGATGTAGAGTGGATAAAAATGGATGTAGAGTGGATAAAATGGATGTAGAGTGCATAAAAATAGATGTTGAGTGGATAAAATGGATGTAGAGTGGATAAAATGTATGTACATTTAATAAAAATGTATGTAGAGTGGATAAAAATGGATGTAGAGTGGATAAAAATGGATGTAGATTGGATAAAATGGATGTAGAGTTAATAAAAGTGGATGTAGAGTGGATAAAATGGATGTAGAGTTGATAAAAATGGATGTAGAGTGGATAAAAATGGATGTAGATTGGATAAAATGGATGTAGAGTGGATAAAATGGATGTAGAGTATATAAATTGGATGTAGAGTATATAAAATGGATGTAGAGTGGATAAAAATGGATGTCGAGTGGATAAAATGGATGTAGAGTGGATAAAAATGGATGTAGAGTGGATAAAATGGATGTAGAGTTAATAAAAATGGATGTAGAGTGGAAATAATGGATGTAGAGAGGATAAAATGGATGTAGAGTGGATAAAATAGATGTAGAGTTCATAAAAATGGATGTAGAGTGGATAAAAATGGATGTAGATTGGATAAAATGGATGTGGAGTGGATAACAATGGATGTAGAGAGGATAAAAATGTATATAGGGTAGATAAAATGGATGTAGAGTTAATAAAAATGGATGTAGAGTGGATATAATGGATGTAGAGAGGATAAAATGGATGTGGAGTGGATAACAATGGATGTAGAGTGGATAAAATGGATGTAGAGTGGATAAAATGGATGTAGAGAGGATAAAATGGATGTAGAGTGGATAAAATGGATGTAGAGTATATAAAATGGATGTAGAGTGGATAAAAATGGATGTCGAGTGGATAAAATGGATGTAGAGTGGATAAAAATGGATGTAGAGTGGATAAAATGGATGTAGAGTTGATAAAAATGGATGTAGCGTGGATAAAATGGATGTAGAGTAGATAAAATGGATGTAGAGTGGATAAAATGGTTGTAGAGTGGATAAAATGGATGTAGAGTGGATAAAATGGATGTAGAGTGGATAAAAATGGATGTAGAGTGGATAAAATGGATTTAGAGTGGATAAAATGGTTGTAGAGTGGATAAAAATGGATGTAGAGTGGATAAAATGGATGTAGAATGGATAAAATGGATGTAAAGTGGATAAAAATGGATGTCGAGTGGATAAAATGGATGTAGAGTGGATAAAAATAGATGTAGAGAGGATAAAATGGAAGTAGAGTGGATAAAAATGGATGTAGAGTGGATAAAAATGGATGTAGAGTGGATAAAATGGATGTAGAGTGGATAAAAATGGATGTAGAGTGGATAAAATGGATGTAGAGTGGATAAAATGGATGTACAGTTAATAAAAATGGATGTAGAGTGGAAATAATGGATGTAGAGAGGATAAAATGGATGTAGAGTGGATAAAATGGATGTAGAGTTCATAAAAATGGATGTAGAGTGGATAAAAATGGATGTAGATTGGATAAAATGGATGTGGAGTGGATAACAATGGATGTAGAGAGGATAAAAATGTATATAGGGTAGATAAAATGGATGTAGAGTTAATAAAAATGGATGTAGAGTGGATATAATGGATGTAGAGAGGATAAAATGGATGTGGAGTGGATAACAATGGATGTAGAGTGGATAAAATGGATGTAGAGTGGATAAAATGGATGTAGAGAGGATAAAATGGATGTAGAGTGGATAAAATGGATGTAGAGTTCATAAAAATGGATGTAGAGTGGATAAAAATGGATGTAGATTGGATAAAATGGATGTGGAGTGGATAACAATGGATGTAGAGAGGATAAAAATGGATATAGGGTAGATAAAATGGATGTAGAGTTAATAAAAATGGATGTAGAGTGGAAATAATGGATGTAGAGAGGATAAAATGGATGTACAGTGGATAAAATGGATGTAGAGTGGATAAAATGGATGTAGAGTGGATAAAATGATTGTAGAGTGGATAAAATGGATGTAGAGTGGATAAAATGGATGTAGAGTGGATAAAAATGGATGTAGAGTGGATAAAATGGATGTAGAGTGGATAAAATGGTTGTAGAGTGGATAAAAATGGATGTAGAGTGGATAAAATGGATGTAGAATGGATAAAATGGATGTAAAGTGGATAAAAATGGATGTCGAGTGGATAAAATGGATGTAGAGTGGATAAAAATGGATGTAGAGAGGATAAAATGGATGTAGAGAGGATAAAATGGATGTAGAGTGGATAAAATGGATGTAGAGTTCATAAAAATGGATGTAGAGTGGATAAAAATGGATGTAGAGTGGATAAAATGGATGTAGAGTTAATAAAAATGGATGTAGAGTGGAAATAATGGATGTAGAGAGGATAAAATGGATGTAGAGTGGATAAAATGAATGTAGAGTTCATAAAAATGGATGTAGAGTGGATAAAAATGGATGTAGATTGGATAAAATGGATGTGGAGTGGATAACAATGGATGTAGAGAGGATAAAAATGTATATAGGGTAGATAAAATGGATGTAGAGTTAATAAAAATGGATGTAGAGTGGATATAATGGATGTAGAGAGGATAAAATGGATGTGGAGTGGATAACAATGGATGTAGAGTGGATAAAATGGATGTAGAGTGGATAAAATGGATGTAGAGAGGATAAAATGGATGTAGAGTGGATAAAATGGATGTAGAGTTCATAAAAATGGATGTAGAGTGGATAAAAATGGATGTAGATTGGATAAAATGGATGTGGAGTGGATAACAATGGATGTAGAGAGGATAAAAATGGATATAGGGTAGATAAAATGGATGTAGAGTTAATAAAAATGGATGTAGAGTGGATATAATGGATGTAGAGAGGATAAAATGGATGTGGAGTGGATAACAATGGATGTAGAGTGGATAAAATGGATGTAGAGTGGATAAAATGGATGTAGAGTATATAAAATGGATGTAGAGTGGATAAAAATGGATGTCGAGTGGATAAAATGGATGTAGAGTGGATAAAAATGGATGTAGAGTGGATAAAATGGATGTAGAGTGGATAAAAATGGATGTAGATTGGATAAAATGGATGTAGAGTTAATAAAAGTGGATGTAGAGTGGATAAAATGGATGTAGAGTTGATAAAAATGGATGTAGAGTGGATAAAAATGGATGTAGATTGGATAAAATGGATGTAGAGTGGATAAAAATGGATGTAGATTATATAAATTGGATGTAGAGTATATAAAATGGATGTAGAGTGGATAAAAATGGATGTCGAGTGGATAAAATGGATGTAGAGTGGATAAAAATGGATGTAGATTGGACAAAATGGATGTAGAGTTAATAAAAATGGATGTAGAGTGGATAAAATGGATGTATAGTGGATAAAAATGGATGTAGAGTAGATAAAATAGATGTAGAGTGGATAAAAATGGATGTAGAGTGGATAAAATGGATGTCGAGTGGATAAAATGGATGTAGAGTGGATAAAAATAGATGTAGAGTGGATAAAAATGGATGTAGAGTGGATAAAATGGATGTAGAGTGCATAAAAATGGATGTTGAGTGGATAAAATGGATGTAGAGTGGATAAAATGGATGTAGAGTTGATAAAATGGATGTAGAGTGAATAAAATGGATGTAGAGTGGATAAAATGGATGTAGATTGGATAAAATGGATGTGGAGTGGATAACAATGGATGTAGAGAGGATAAAAATGTATATAGGGTAGATAAAATGGATGTAGAGTTAATAAAAATGGATGTAGAGTGGATATAATGGATGTAGAGAGGATAAAATGGATGTGGAGTGGATAACAATGGATGTAGAGTGGATAAAATGGATGTAGAGTGGATAAAATGGATGTAGAGAGGATAAAATGGATGTAGAGTGGATAAAATGGATGTAGAGTTCATAAAAATGGATGTAGAGTGGATAAAAATGGATGTAGATTGGATAAAATGGATGTGGAGTGGATAACAATGGATGTAGAGAGGATAAAAATGGATATAGGGTAGATAAAATGGATGTAGAGTTAATAAAAATGGATGTAGAGTGGAAATAATGGATGTAGAGAGGATAAAATGGATGTACAGTGGATAAAATGGATGTAGAGTGGATAAAATGGATGTAGAGTGGATAAAATGATTGTAGAGTGGATAAAATGGATGTAGAGTGGATAAAATGGATGTAGAGTGGATAAAAATGGATGTAGAGTGGATAAAATGGATGTAGAGTGGATAAAATGGTTGTAGAGTGGATAAAAATGGATGTAGAGTGGATAAAATGGATGTAGAATGGATAAAATGGATGTAAAGTGGATAAAAATGGATGTCGAGTGGATAAAATGGATGTAGAGTGGATAAAAATGGATGTAGAGAGGATAAAATGGATGTAGAGAGGATAAAATGGATGTAGAGTGGATAAAATGGATGTAGAGTTCATAAAAATGGATGTAGAGTGGATAAAAATGGATGTAGAGTGGATAAAATGGATGTAGAGTTAATAAAAATGGATGTAGAGTGGAAATAATGGATGTAGAGAGGATAAAATGGATGTAGAGTGGATAAAATGAATGTAGAGTTCATAAAAATGGATGTAGAGTGGATAAAAATGGATGTAGATTGGATAAAATGGATGTGGAGTGGATAACAATGGATGTAGAGAGGATAAAAATGTATATAGGGTAGATAAAATGGATGTAGAGTTAATAAAAATGGATGTAGAGTGGATATAATGGATGTAGAGAGGATAAAATGGATGTGGAGTGGATAACAATGGATGTAGAGTGGATAAAATGGATGTAGAGTGGATAAAATGGATGTAGAGAGGATAAAATGGATGTAGAGTGGATAAAATGGATGTAGAGTTCATAAAAATGGATGTAGAGTGGATAAAAATGGATGTAGATTGGATAAAATGGATGTGGAGTGGATAACAATGGATGTAGAGAGGATAAAAATGGATATAGGGTAGATAAAATGGATGTAGAGTTAATAAAAATGGATGTAGAGTGGATATAATGGATGTAGAGAGGATAAAATGGATGTGGAGTGGATAACAATGGATGTAGAGTGGATAAAATGGATGTAGAGTGGATAAAATGGATGTAGAGTATATAAAATGGATGTAGAGTGGATAAAAATGGATGTCGAGTGGATAAAATGGATGTAGAGTGGATAAAAATGGATGTAGAGTGGATAAAATGGATGTAGAGTGGATAAAAATGGATGTAGATTGGATAAAATGGATGTAGAGTTAATAAAAGTGGATGTAGAGTGGATAAAATGGATGTAGAGTTGATAAAAATGGATGTAGAGTGGATAAAAATGGATGTAGATTGGATAAAATGGATGTAGAGTGGATAAAAATGGATGTAGATTATATAAATTGGATGTAGAGTATATAAAATGGATGTAGAGTGGATAAAAATGGATGTCGAGTGGATAAAATGGATGTAGAGTGGATAAAAATGGATGTAGATTGGACAAAATGGATGTAGAGTTAATAAAAATGGATGTAGAGTGGATAAAATGGATGTATAGTGGATAAAAATGGATGTAGAGTAGATAAAATAGATGTAGAGTGGATAAAAATGGATGTAGAGTGGATAAAATGGATGTCGAGTGGATAAAATGGATGTAGAGTGGATAAAAATAGATGTAGAGTGGATAAAAATGGATGTAGAGTGGATAAAATGGATGTAGAGTGCATAAAAATGGATGTTGAGTGGATAAAATGGATGTAGAGTGGATAAAATGGATGTAGAGTTGATAAAATGGATGTAGAGTGAATAAAATGGATGTAGAGTGGATAAAATGGATGTAGATTGGATAAAATGGATGTGGAGTGGATAACAATGGATGTAGAGAGGATAAAAATGTATATAGGGTAGATAAAATGGATGTAGAGTTAATAAAAATGGATGTAGAGTGGATATAATGGATGTAGAGAGGATAAAATGGATGTGGAGTGGATAACAATGGATGTAGAGTGGATAAAATGGATGTAGAGTGGATAAAATGGATGTAGAGAGGATAAAATGGATGTAGAGTGGATAAAATGGATGTAGAGTTCATAAAAATGGATGTAGAGTGGATAAAAATGGATGTAGATTGGATAAAATGGATGTGGAGTGGATAACAATGGATGTAGAGAGGATAAAAATGGATATAGGGTAGATAAAATGGATGTAGAGTTAATAAAAATGGATGTAGAGTGGATATAATGGATGTAGAGAGGATAAAATGGATGTAGAGTATATAAAATGGATGTAGAGTGGATAAAAATGGATGTCGAGTGGATAAAATGGATGTAGAGTGGATAAAAATGGATGTAGAGTGGATAAAATGGATGTAGAGTGGATAAAAATGGATGTAGAGTGGATAAAATGGATGTAGAATGGATAAAATGGATGTAAAGTGGATAAAAATGGATGTCGAGTGGATAAAATGGATGTAGAGTGGATAAAAATAGATGTAGAGAGGATAAAATGGAAGTAGAGTGGATAAAAATGGATGTAGAGTGGATAAAAATGGATGTAGAGTGGATAAAATGGATGTAGAGTGGATAAAAATGGATGTAGAGAGGATAAAATGGATGTAGAGTGGATAAAATGGATGTACAGTTAATAAAAATGGATGTAGAGTGGAAATAATGGATGTAGAGAGGATAAAATGGATGTAGAGTGGATAAAATGGATGTAGAGTTCATAAAAATGGATGTAGAGTGGATAAAAATGGATGTAGATTGGATAAAATGGATGTGGAGTGGATAACAATGGATGTAGAGAGGATAAAAATGTATATAGGGTAGATAAAATGGATGTAGAGTTAATAAAAATGGATGTAGAGTGGATATAATGGATGTAGAGAGGATAAAATGGATGTGGAGTGGATAACAATGGATGTAGAGTGGATAAAATGGATGTAGAGTGGATAAAATGGATGTAGAGAGGATAAAATGGATGTAGAGTGGATAAAATGGATGTAGAGTTCATAAAAATGGATGTAGAGTGGATAAAAATGGATGTAGATTGGATAAAATGGATGTGGAGTGGATAACAATGGATGTAGAGAGGATAAAAATGGATATAGGGTAGATAAAATGGATGTAGAGTTAATAAAAATGGATGTAGAGTGGAAATAATGGATGTAGAGAGGATAAAATGGATGTACAGTGGATAAAATGGATGTAGAGTGGATAAAATGGATGTAGAGTGGATAAAATGATTGTAGAGTGGATAAAATGGATGTAGAGTGGATAAAATGGATGTAGAGTGGTTAAAAATGGATGTAGAGTGGATAAAATGGATGTAGAGTGGATAAAATGGTTGTAGAGTGGATAAAAATGGATGTAGAGTGGATAAAATGGATGTAGAATGGATAAAATGGATGTAAAGTGGATAAAAATGGATGTCGAGTGGATAAAATGGATGTAGAGTGGATAAAAATGGATGTAGAGAGGATAAAATGGATGTAGAGAGGATAAAATGGATGTAGAGTGGATAAAATGGATGTAGAGTTCATAAAAATGGATGTAGAGTGGATAAAAATGGATGTAGAGTGGATAAAATGGATGTAGAGTTAATAAAAATGGATGTAGAGTGGAAATAATGGATGTAGAGAGGATAAAATGGATGTAGAGTGGATAAAATGAATGTAGAGTTCATAAAAATGGATGTAGAGTGGATAAAAATGGATGTAGATTGGATAAAATGGATGTGGAGTGGATAACAATGGATGTAGAGAGGATAAAAATGTATATAGGGTAGATAAAATGGATGTAGAGTTAATAAAAATGGATGTAGAGTGGATATAATGGATGTAGAGAGGATAAAATGGATGTGGAGTGGATAACAATGGATGTAGAGTGGATAAAATGGATGTAGAGTGGATAAAATGGATGTAGAGAGGATAAAATGGATGTAGAGTGGATAAAATGGATGTAGAGTTCATAAAAATGGATGTAGAGTGGATAAAAATGGATGTAGATTGGATAAAATGGATGTGGAGTGGATAACAATGGATGTAGAGAGGATAAAAATGGATATAGGGTAGATAAAATGGATGTAGAGTTAATAAAAATGGATGTAGAGTGGATATAATGGATGTAGAGAGGATAAAATGGATGTGGAGTGGATAACAATGGATGTAGAGTGGATAAAATGGATGTAGAGTGGATAAAATGGATGTAGAGTATATAAAATGGATGTAGAGTGGATAAAAATGGATGTCGAGTGGATAAAATGGATGTAGAGTGGATAAAAATGGATGTAGAGTGGATAAAATGGATGTAGAGTGGATAAAAATGGATGTAGATTGGATAAAATGGATGTAGAGTTAATAAAAGTGGATGTAGAGTGGATAAAATGGATGTAGAGTTGATAAAAATGGATGTAGAGTGGATAAAAATGGATGTAGATTGGATAAAATGGATGTAGAGTGGATAAAAATGGATGTAGATTATATAAATTGGATGTAGAGTATATAAAATGGATGTAGAGTGGATAAAAATGGATGTCGAGTGGATAAAATGGATGTAGAGTGGATAAAAATGGATGTAGATTGGACAAAATGGATGTAGAGTTAATAAAAATGGATGTAGAGTGGATAAAATGGATGTATAGTGGATAAAAATGGATGTAGAGTAGATAAAATAGATGTAGAGTGGATAAAAATGGATGTAGAGTGGATAAAATGGATGTCGAGTGGATAAAATGGATGTAGAGTGGATAAAAATAGATGTAGAGTGGATAAAAATGGATGTAGAGTGGATAAAATGGATGTAGAGTGCATAAAAATGGATGTTGAGTGGATAAAATGGATGTAGAGTGGATAAAATGGATGTAGAGTTGATAAAATGGATGTAGAGTGAATAAAATGGATGTAGAGTGGATAAAATGGATGTAGATTGGATAAAATGGATGTGGAGTGGATAACAATGGATGTAGAGAGGATAAAAATGTATATAGGGTAGATAAAATGGATGTAGAGTTAATAAAAATGGATGTAGAGTGGATATAATGGATGTAGAGAGGATAAAATGGATGTGGAGTGGATAACAATGGATGTAGAGTGGATAAAATGGATGTAGAGTGGATAAAATGGATGTAGAGAGGATAAAATGGATGTAGAGTGGATAAAATGGATGTAGAGTTCATAAAAATGGATGTAGAGTGGATAAAAATGGATGTAGATTGGATAAAATGGATGTGGAGTGGATAACAATGGATGTAGAGAGGATAAAAATGGATATAGGGTAGATAAAATGGATGTAGAGTTAATAAAAATGGATGTAGAGTGGATATAATGGATGTAGAGAGGATAAAATGGATGTAGAGTATATAAAATGGATGTAGAGTGGATAAAAATGGATGTCGAGTGGATAAAATGGATGTAGAGTGGATAAAAATGGATGTAGAGTATATAAATTGGATGTAGAGTATATAAAATGGATGTAGAGTTGATAAAAATGGATGTAGAGTGGATAAAAATGGATGTAGAGTATATAAATTGGATGTAGAGTATATAAAATGGATGTAGAGTGGATAAAAATGGATGTCGGGTGGATAAAATGGATGTAGAGTGGATAAAAATGGATGTAGAGTGGATAAAATGGATGTAGAGTGCATAAAAATGGATGTAGAGCGGATAAAATGGATGTAGAGTTCATAAAAATGGATGTAGAGTGGATAAAAATGGATGTAGATTGGATAAAATGGATGTAGAGTTAATAAAAGTGGATGTAGAGTGGATAAAATGGATGTAGAGTTGATAAAAATGGATGTAGAGTGGATAAAAATGGATGTAGATTGGATAAAATGGATGTAGAGTGGATAAAAATGGATGTAGATTATATAAATTGGATGTAGAGTATATAAAATGGATGTAGAGTGGATAAAAATGGATGTCGAGTGGATAAAATGGATGTAGAGTGGATAAAAATGGATGTAGATTGGACAAAATGGATGTAGAGTTAATAAAAATGGATGTAGAGTGGATAAAATGGATGTATAGTGGATAAAAATGGATGTAGAGTAGATAAAATAGATGTAGAGTGGATAAAAATGGATGTAGAGTGGATAAAATGGATGTAGAGTGGATAAAATGGATGTAGAGTTCATAAAAATGGATGTAGAGTATATAAAATGGATGTAGAGTGGATAAAAATGGATGTCGAGTGGATAAAATGGATGTAGAGTGGATAAAAATGGATGTAGATTGGACAAAATGGATGTAGAGTTAATAAAAATGGATGTAGAGTGGATAAAATGGATGTATAGTGGATAAAAATGGATGTAGAGTAGATAAAATAGATGTAGAGTGGATAAAAATGGATGTAGAGTGGATAAAATGGATGTCGAGTGGATAAAATGGATGTAGAGTGGATAAAAATAGATGTAGAGTGGATAAAAATGGATGTAGAGTGGATAAAATGGATGTAGAGTGCATAAAAATGGATGTTGAGTGGATAAAATGGATGTAGAGTGGATAAAATGGATGTAGAGTTGATAAAATGGATGTAGAGTGAATAAAATGGATGTAGAGTGGATAAAATGGATGTAGATTGGATAAAATGGATGTGGAGTGGATAACAATGGATGTAGAGAGGATAAAAATGTATATAGGGTAGATAAAATGGATGTAGAGTTAATAAAAATGGATGTAGAGTGGATATAATGGATGTAGAGAGGATAAAATGGATGTGGAGTGGATAACAATGGATGTAGAGTGGATAAAATGGATGTAGAGTGGATAAAATGGATGTAGAGAGGATAAAATGGATGTAGAGTGGATAAAATGGATGTAGAGTTCATAAAAATGGATGTAGAGTGGATAAAAATGGATGTAGATTGGATAAAATGGATGTGGAGTGGATAACAATGGATGTAGAGAGGATAAAAATGGATATAGGGTAGATAAAATGGATGTAGAGTTAATAAAAATGGATGTAGAGTGGATATAATGGATGTAGAGAGGATAAAATGGATGTAGAGTATATAAAATGGATGTAGAGTGGATAAAAATGGATGTCGAGTGGATAAAATGGATGTAGAGTGGATAAAAATGGATGTAGAGTATATAAATTGGATGTAGAGTATATAAAATGGATGTAGAGTTGATAAAAATGGATGTAGAGTGGATAAAAATGGATGTAGAGTATATAAATTGGATGTAGAGTATATAAAATGGATGTAGAGTGGATAAAAATGGATGTCGGGTGGATAAAATGGATGTAGAGTGGATAAAAATGGATGTAGAGTGGATAAAATGGATGTAGAGTGCATAAAAATGGATGTAGAGCGGATAAAATGGATGTAGAGTTCATAAAAATGGATGTAGAGTGGATAAAAATGGATGTAGATTGGATAAAATGGATGTAGAGTTAATAAAAGTGGATGTAGAGTGGATAAAATGGATGTAGAGTTGATAAAAATGGATGTAGAGTGGATAAAAATGGATGTAGATTGGATAAAATGGATGTAGAGTGGATAAAAATGGATGTAGATTATATAAATTGGATGTAGAGTATATAAAATGGATGTAGAGTGGATAAAAATGGATGTCGAGTGGATAAAATGGATGTAGAGTGGATAAAAATGGATGTAGATTGGACAAAATGGATGTAGAGTTAATAAAAATGGATGTAGAGTGGATAAAATGGATGTATAGTGGATAAAAATGGATGTAGAGTAGATAAAATAGATGTAGAGTGGATAAAAATGGATGTAGAGTGGATAAAATGGATGTAGAGTGGATAAAATGGATGTAGAGTTCATAAAAATGGATGTAGAGTGGATAAAAATGGATGTAGATTGGATAAAATGGATGTAGAGTTGATAAAATGGATGTAAAGTGGATAAAATGGATGAAGAGTTAATAAAAATGGATGTAGAGTGGAAATAATGGATGTAGAGAGGATAAAATGGATGTAGAGTGGATAAAAATGGATGTAGAGTGGATAAAAATGGATGTAGAGTGGATAAAATGGATGTAGAGTGGATAAAAATGGATGTAGAGAGGATAAAATGGATGTAGAGTGGATAAAATGGATGTACAGTTAATAAAAATGGATGTAGAGTGGAAATAATGGATGTAGAGAGGATAAAATGGATGTAGAGTGGATAAAATGGATGTAGAGTTCATAAAAATGGATGTAGAGTGGATAAAAATGGATGTAGATTGGATAAAATGGATGTAGAGTTGATAAAATGCATGTAAAGTGGATAAAATGGATGTAGAGTTAATAAAAATGGATGTAGAGTGGAAATAATGGATGTAGAGAGGATAAAATGGATGTAGAGCGGATAAAATGGATGTAGAGTTCATAAAAATGGATGTAGAGTGGATAAAAATGGATGTAGATTGGATAAAATGGATGTAGAGTTAATAAAAGTGGATGTAGAGTGGATAAAATGGATGTAGAGTTGATAAAAATGGATGTAGAGTGGATAAAAATGGATGTAGATTGGATAAAATGGATGTAGAGTGGATAAAAATGGATGTAGATTATATAAATTGGATGTAGAGTATATAAAATGGATGTAGAGTGGATAAAAATGGATGTCGAGTGGATAAAATGGATGTAGAGTGGATAAAAATGGATGTAGATTGGACAAAATGGATGTAGAGTTAATAAAAATGGATGTAGAGTGGATAAAATGGATGTATAGTGGATAAAAATGGATGTAGAGTAGATAAAATAGATGTAGAGTGGATAAAAATGGATGTAGAGTGGATAAAATGGATGTCGAGTGGATAAAATGGATGTAGAGTGGATAAAAATAGATGTAGAGTGGATAAAAATGGATGTAGAGTGGATAAAATGGATGTAGAGTGCATAAAAATAGATGTTGAGTGGATAAAATGGATGTAGAGTGGATAAAATGTATGTACATTTAATAAAAATGTATGTAGAGTGGATAAAAATGGATGTAGAGTGGATAAAAATGGATGTAGATTGGATAAAATGGATGTAGAGTTAATAAAAGTGGATGTAGAGTGGATAAAATGGATGTAGAGTTGATAAAAATGGATGTAGAGTGGATAAAAATGGATGTAGATTGGATAAAATGGATGTAGAGTGGATAAAATGGATGTAGAGTATATAAATTGGATGTAGAGTATATAAAATGGATGTAGAGTGGATAAAAATGGATGTCGAGTGGATAAAATGGATGTAGAGTGGATAAAAATGGATGTAGAGTGGATAAAATGGATGTAGATTGGATAAAATGGATGTGGAGTGGATAACAATGGATGTAGAGAGGATAAAAATGTATATAGGGTAGATAAAATGGATGTAGAGTTAATAAAAATGGATGTAGAGTGGATATAATGGATGTAGAGAGGATAAAATGGATGTGGAGTGGATAACAATGGATGTAGAGTGGATAAAATGGATGTAGAGTGGATAAAATGGATGTAGAGAGGATAAAATGGATGTAGAGTGGATAAAATGGATGTAGAGTATATAAAATGGATGTAGAGTGGATAAAAATGGATGTCGAGTGGATAAAATGGATGTAGAGTGGATAAAAATGGATGTAGAGTGGATAAAATGGATGTAGAGTTGATAAAAATGGATGTAGAGTGGATAAAATGGATGTAGAGTAGATAAAATGGATGTAGAGTGGATAAAATGGTTGTAGAGTGGATAAAATGGATGTAGAGTGGATAAAATGGATGTAGAGTGGATAAAAATGGATGTAGAGTGGATAAAATGGATTTAGAGTGGATAAAATGGTTGTAGAGTGGATAAAAATGGATGTAGAGTGGATAAAATGGATGTAGAATGGATAAAATGGATGTAAAGTGGATAAAAATGGATGTCGAGTGGATAAAATGGATGTAGAGTGGATAAAAATAGATGTAGAGAGGATAAAATGGAAGTAGAGTGGATAAAAATGGATGTAGAGTGGATAAAAATGGATGTAGAGTGGATAAAATGGATGTAGAGTGGATAAAAATGGATGTAGAGAGGATAAAATGGATGTAGAGTGGATAAAATGGATGTACAGTTAATAAAAATGGATGTAGAGTGGAAATAATGGATGTAGAGAGGATAAAATGGATGTAGAGTGGATAAAATGGATGTAGAGTTCATAAAAATGGATGTAGAGTGGATAAAAATGGATGTAGATTGGATAAAATGGATGTGGAGTGGATAACAATGGATGTAGAGAGGATAAAAATGTATATAGGGTAGATAAAATGGATGTAGAGTTAATAAAAATGGATGTAGAGTGGATATAATGGATGTAGAGAGGATAAAATGGATGTGGAGTGGATAACAATGGATGTAGAGTGGATAAAATGGATGTAGAGTGGATAAAATGGATGTAGAGTGGATAAAATGGATGTAGAGTGGATAAAATGGATGTAGAGTTCATAAAAATGGATGTAGAGTGGATAAAAATGGATGTAGATTGGATAAAATGGATGTGGAGTGGATAACAATGGATGTAGAGAGGATAAAAATGGATATAGGGTAGATAAAATGGATGTAGAGTTAATAAAAATGGATGTAGAGTGGAAATAATGGATGTAGAGAGGATAAAATGGATGTAGAGTGGATAAAATGGATGTAGAGTGGATAAAATGGATGTAGAGTGGATAAAATGATTGTAGAGTGGATAAAATGGATGTAGAGTGGATAAAATGGATGTAGAGTGGATAAAAATGGATGTAGAGTGGATAAAATGGATGTAGAGTGGATAAAATGGTTGTAGAGTGGATAAAAATGGATGTAGAGTGGATAAAATGGATGTAGAATGGATAAAATGGATGTAAAGTGGATAAAAATGGATGTCGAGTGGATAAAATGGATGTAGAGTGGATAAAAATGGATGTAGAGAGGATAAAATGGATGTAGAGAGGATAAAATGGATGTAGAGTGGATAAAATGGATGTAGAGTTCATAAAAATGGATGTAGAGTGGATAAAAATGGATGTAGAGTGGATAAAATGGATGTAGAGTTAATAAAAATGGATGTAGAGTGGAAATAATGGATGTAGAGAGGATAAAATGGATGTAGAGTGGATAAAATGGATGTAGAGTTCATAAAAATGGATGTAGAGTGGATAAAAATGGATGTAGATTGGATAAAATGGATGTGGAGTGGATAACAATGGATGTAGAGAGGATAAAAATGTATATAGGGTAGATAAAATGGATGTAGAGTTAATAAAAATGGATGTAGAGTGGATATAATGGATGTAGAGAGGATAAAATGGATGTGGAGTGGATAACAATGGATGTAGAGTGGATAAAATGGATGTAGAGTGGATAAAATGGATGTAGAGAGGATAAAATGGATGTAGAGTGGATAAAATGGATGTAGAGTTCATAAAAATGGATGTAGAGTGGATAAAAATGGATGTAGATTGGATAAAATGGATGTGGAGTGGATAACAATGGATGTAGAGAGGATAAAAATGGATATAGGGTAGATAAAATGGATGTAGAGTTAATAAAAATGGATGTAGAGTGGATATAATGGATGTAGAGAGGATAAAATGGATGTGGAGTGGATAACAATGGATGTAGAGTGGATAAAATGGATGTAGAGTGGATAAAATGGATGTAGAGTATATAAAATGGATGTAGAGTGGATAAAAATGGATGTCGAGTGGATAAAATGGATGTAGAGTGGATAAAAATGGATGTAGAGTGGATAAAATGGATGTAGAGTGGATAAAAATGGATGTAGATTGGATAAAATGGATGTAGAGTTAATAAAAGTGGATGTAGAGTGGATAAAATGGATGTAGAGTTGATAAAAATGGATGTAGAGTGGATAAAAATGGATGTAGATTGGATAAAATGGATGTAGAGTGGATAAAAATGGATGTAGATTATATAAATTGGATGTAGAGTATATAAAATGGATGTAGAGTGGATAAAAATGGATGTCGAGTGGATAAAATGGATGTAGAGTGGATAAAAATGGATGTAGATTGGACAAAATGGATGTAGAGTTAATAAAAATGGATGTAGAGTGGATAAAATGGATGTATAGTGGATAAAAATGGATGTAGAGTAGATAAAATAGATGTAGAGTGGATAAAAATGGATGTAGAGTGGATAAAATGGATGTCGAGTGGATAAAATGGATGTAGAGTGGATAAAAATAGATGTAGAGTGGATAAAAATGGATGTAGAGTGGATAAAATGGATGTAGAGTGCATAAAAATGGATGTTGAGTGGATAAAATGGATGTAGAGTGGATAAAATGTATGTACATTTAATAAAAATGGATGTAGAGTGGATAAAAATGGATGTAGAGTGGATAAAAATGGATGTAGATTGGATAAAATGGATGTAGAGTTAATAAAAGTGGATGTAGAGTGGATAAAATGGATGTAGAGTTGATAAAAATGGATGTAGAGTGGATAAAAATGGATGTAGATTGGATAAAATGGATGTAGAGTGGATAAAATGGATGTAGAGTATATAAATTGGATGTAGAGTATATAAAATGGATGTAGAGTGGATAAAAATGGATGTCGAGTGGATAAAATGGATGTAGAGTGGATAAAAATGGATGTAGAGTGGATAAAAATGGATGTAGATTGGATAAAATGGATGTGGAGTGGATAACAATGGATGTAGAGAGGATATAATGGATGTAGAGAGGATAAAATGGATGTGGAGTGGATAACAATGGATGTAGAGTGGATAAAATGGATGTAGAGTGGATAAAATGGATGTAGAGTGGATAAAATGGTTGTAGAGTGGATAAAATGGATGTAGAGTTGATAAAAATGGATGTAGAGTGGATAAAACGGATGTAGAGTGGATAAAAATGGATGTAGAGTGGATACAATGGTTGTAGAGTGGATAAAAATGGATATAGGGTAGATAAAATGGATGTAGAGTTAATAAAAATGGATGTAGAGTGGATATAATGGATGTAGAGAGGATAAAATGGATGTAGAGTGGATAAAACGGATGTAGAGTGGATAAAAATGGATGTAGAGTTGATAAAATGGATGTAAAGTGGATAAAATGGATGTAGAGTTAATAATATTGGATGTAGAGTGGATAAAATGGATGTAGAGTTGATAAAAATGGATGTAGAGTGGATAAAAATGGATGTCGGGTGGATAAAATGGATGTAGAGTGGATAAAAATGGATGTAGAGTGGATAAAATGGATGTAGAGTGCATAAAAATGGATGTAGAGTGAATAAAATGGATGTAGAGTGGATAAAATGAATGTACAGTTAATAAAAATGGATGTAGAGTGGATAAAAATGGATGTAGAGTGGATAAAATGGAAGTAGAGTCGATAAAATGGATGTAGAGTGGATAAAAATGGATGTAGAGTGGATAAAATGGATGTAGAGTGGATAAAAATGGATGTAGAGTATATAAATTGGATGTAGAGTATATAAAATGGATGTAGAGTTGATAAAAATGGATGTAGAGTGGATAAAAATGGATGTAGAGTATATAAATTGGATGTAGAGTATATAAAATGGATGTAGAGTGGATAAAAATGGATGTCGGGTGGATAAAATGGATGTAGAGTGGATAAAAATGGATGTAGAGTGGATAAAATGGATGTAGAGTGCATAAAAATGGATGTAGAGCGGATAAAATGGATGTAGAGTTCATAAAAATGGATGTAGAGTGGATAAAAATGGATGTAGATTGGATAAAATGGATGTAGAGTTAATAAAAGTGGATGTAGAGTGGATAAAATGGATGTAGAGTTGATAAAAATGGATGTAGAGTGGATAAAAATGGATGTAGATTGGATAAAATGGATGTAGAGTGGATAAAAATGGATGTAGATTATATAAATTGGATGTAGAGTATATAAAATGGATGTAGAGTGGATAAAAATGGATGTCGAGTGGATAAAATGGATGTAGAGTGGATAAAAATGGATGTAGATTGGACAAAATGGATGTAGAGTTAATAAAAATGGATGTAGAGTGGATAAAATGGATGTATAGTGGATAAAAATGGATGTAGAGTAGATAAAATAGATGTAGAGTGGATAAAAATGGATGTAGAGTGGATAAAATGGATGTAGAGTGGATAAAATGGATGTAGAGTTCATAAAAATGGATGTAGAGTGGATAAAAATGGATGTAGATTGGATAAAATGGATGTAGAGTTGATAAAATGGATGTAAAGTGGATAAAATGGATGAAGAGTTAATAAAAATGGATGTAGAGTGGAAATAATGGATGTAGAGAGGATAAAATGGATGTAGAGTGGATAAAAATGGATGTAGAGTGGATAAAAATGGATGTAGAGTGGATAAAATGGATGTAGAGTGGATAAAAATGGATGTAGAGAGGATAAAATGGATGTAGAGTGGATAAAATGGATGTACAGTTAATAAAAATGGATGTAGAGTGGAAATAATGGATTTAGAGAGGATAAAATGGATGTAGAGTGGATAAAATGGATGTAGAGTTCATAAAAATGGATGTAGAGTGGATAAAAATGGATGTAGATTGGATAAAATGGATGTAGAGTTGATAAAATGGATGTAAAGTGGATAAAATGGATGTAGAGTTAATAAAAATGGATGTAGAGTGGAAATAATGGATGTAGAGAGGATAAAATGGATGTAGAGCGGATAAAATGGATGTAGAGTTCATAAAAATGGATGTAGAGTGGATAAAAATGGATGTAGATTGGATAAAATGGATGTAGAGTTAATAAAAGTGGATGTAGAGTGGATAAAATGGATGTAGAGTTGATAAAAATGGATGTAGAGTGGATAAAAATGGATGTAGATTGGATAAAATGGATGTAGAGTGGATAAAAATGGATGTAGATTATATAAATTGGATGTAGAGTGGATAAAAATGGATGTAGATTGGACAAAATGGATGTAGAGTTAATAAAAATGGATGTAGAGTGGATAAAATGGATGTATAGTGGATAAAAATGGATGTAGAGTAGATAAAATAGATGTAGAGTGGATAAAAATGGATGTAGAGTGGATAAAATGGATGTCGAGTGGATAAAATGGATGTAGAGTGGATAAAAATAGATGTAGAGTGGATAAAAATGGATGTAGAGTGGATAAAATGGATGTAGAGTGCATAAAAATGGATGTTGAGTGGATAAAATGGATGTAGAGTGGATAAAATGTATGTACATTTAATAAAAATGGATGTAGAGTGGATAAAAATGGATGTAGAGTGGATAAAAATGGATGTAGATTGGATAAAATGGATGTAGAGTTAATAAAAGTGGATGTAGAGTGGATAAAATGGATGTAGAGTTGATAAAAATGGATGTAGAGTGGATAAAAATGGATGTAGATTGGATAAAATGGATGTAGAGTGGATAAAATGGATGTAGAGTATATAAATTGGATGTAGAGTATATAAAATGGATGTAGAGTGGATAAAAATGGATGTCGAGTGGATAAAATGGATGTAGAGTGGATAAAAATGGATGTAGAGTGGATAAAATGGATGTAGAGTTAATAAAAATGGATGTAGAGTGGAAATAATGGATGTAGAGAGGATAAAATGGATGTAGAGTGGATAAAATGGATGTAGAGTTCATAAAAATGGATGTAGAGTGGATAAAAATGGATGTAGATTGGATAAAATGGATGTAGAGTGGATAAAATGGATGTAGAGTTCATAAAAATGGATGTAGAGTGGATAAAAATGGATGTAGATTGGATAAAATGGATGTGGAGTGGATAACAATGGATGTAGAGAGGATAAAAATGTATATAGGGTAGATAAAATGGATGTAGAGTTAATAAAAATGGATGTAGAGTGGATATAATGGATGTAGAGAGGATAAAATGGATGTGGAGTGGATAACAATGGATGTAGAGTGGATAAAATGGATGTAGAGTGGATAAAATGGATGTAGAGAGGATAAAATGGATGTAGAGTGGATAAAATGGATGTAGAGTATATAAAATGGATGTAGAGTGGATAAAAATGGATGTCGAGTGGATAAAATGGATGTAGAGTGGATAAAAATGGATGTAGAGTGGATAAAATGGATGTAGAGTTAATAAAAATGGATGTAGAGTGGAAATAATGGATTTAGAGAGGATAAAATGGATGTAGAGTGGATAAAATGGATGTAGAGTTCATAAAAATGGATGTAGAGTGGATAAAAATGGATGTAGATTGGATAAAATGGATGTGGAGTGGATAACAATGGATGTAGAGAGGATATAATGGATGTAGAGAGGATAAAATGGATGTGGAGTGGATAACAATGGATGTAGAGTGGATAAAATGGATGTAGAGTGGATAAAATGGATGTAGAGTGGATAAAATGGTTGTAGAGTGGATAAAATGGATGTAGAGTTGATAAAAATGGATGTAGAGTGGATAAAACGGATGTAGAGTGGATAAAAATGGATGTAGAGTGGATACAATGGTTGTAGAGTGGATAAAAATGGATATAGGGTAGATAAAATGGATGTAGAGTTAATAAAAATGGATGTAGAGTGGATATAATGGATGTAGAGAGGATAAAATGGATGTAGAGTGGATAAAACGGATGTAGAGTGGATAAAAATGGATGTAGAGTTGATAAAATGGATGTAAAGTGGATAAAATGGATGTCGGGTGGATAAAATGGATGTAGAGTGGATAAAAATGGATGTAGAGTGGATAAAATGGATGTAGAGTGGATAAAATGGATGTAGAGTGTATAAAAATGGATGTTGAGTGGATAAAATGGATGTAGAGTGGATAAAATGGATGTAAAGTGGATAAAAATGGATGTAGAGTGGATAAAATGGATGTAGAGTGGATAAAATGGATGTAGAGTTGATAAAATGGATGTAGAGTGAATAAAATGGATGTAGAGTGGATAAAATGGATGTAGAGTGGATAAAATGGATGTAGAGTTGATAAAATGGATGTAAAGTGGATAAAATGGATGTAGAGTTAATAAAATTGGATGTAGAGTGGATAAAATGGATGTAGAGTGGATAAAAATGGATGTAGATTGGATAAAATGGATGTGGAGTGGATAACAATGGATGTAGAGAGGATATAATGGATGTAGAGAGGATAAAATGGATGTGGAGTGGATAACAATGGATGTAGAGTGGATAAAATGGTTGTAGAGTGGATAAAATGGATGTAGAGTTGATAAAAATGGATGTAGAGTGGATAAAACGGATGTAGAGTGGATAAAAATGGATGTAGAGTGGATACAATGGTTGTAGAGTGGATAAAAATGGATATAGGGTAGATAAAATGGATGTAGAGTTAATAAAAATGGATGTAGAGTGGATATAATGGATGTAGAGAGGATAAAATGGATGTAGAGTGGATAAAACGGATGTAGAGTGGATAAAAATGGATGTAGAGTTGATAAAATGGATGTAAAGTGGATAAAATGGATGTAGAGTTAATAAAATTGGATGTAGAGTGGATAAAATGGATGTAGAGTTGAAAAAAATGGATGTAGAGTGGATAAAAATGGATGTCGGGTGGATAAAATGGATGTAGAGTGGATAAAAATGGATGTAGAGTGGATAAAATGGATGTAGAGTGCATAAAAATGGATGTAGAGTGAATAAAATGGATGTAGAGTGGATAAAATGAATGTACAGTTAATAAAAATGGATGTAGAGTGGATAAAAATGGATGTAGAGTGGATAAAAATGGATGTAGAGTGGATAAAATGGATGTAGAGTGGATAAAAATGGATGTAGAGTATATAAATTGGATGTAGAGTATATAAAATGGATGTAGAGTTGATAAAAATGGATGTAGAGTGGATAAAAATGGATGTAGAGTATATAAATTGGATGTAGAGTATATAAAATGGATGTAGAGTGGATAAAAATGGATGTCGGGTGGATAAAATGGATGTAGAGTGGATAAAAATGGATGTAGAGTGGATAAAATGGATGTAGAGTGCATAAAAATGGATGTAGAGCGGATAAAATGGATGTAGAGTTCATAAAAATGGATGTAGAGTGGATAAAAATGGATGTAGATTGGATAAAATGGATGTAGAGTTAATAAAAGTGGATGTAGAGTGGATAAAATGGATGTAGAGTTGATAAAAATGGATGTAGAGTGGATAAAAATGGATGTAGATTGGATAAAATGGATGTAGAGTGGATAAAAATGGATGTAGATTATATAAATTGGATGTAGAGTATATAAAATGGATGTAGAGTGGATAAAAATGGATGTCGAGTGGATAAAATGGATGTAGAGTGGATAAAAATGGATGTAGATTGGACAAAATGGATGTAGAGTTAATAAAAATGGATGTAGAGTGGATAAAATGGATGTATAGTGGATAAAAATGGATGTAGAGTAGATAAAATAGATGTAGAGTGGATAAAAATGGATGTAGAGTGGATAAAATGGATGTAGAGTGGATAAAATGGATGTAGAGTTCATAAAAATGGATGTAGAGTGGATAAAAATGGATGTAGATTGGATAAAATGGATGTAGAGTTGATAAAATGGATGTAAAGTGGATAAAATGGATGAAGAGTTAATAAAAATGGATGTAGAGTGGAAATAATGGATGTAGAGAGGATAAAATGGATGTAGAGTGGATAAAAATGGATGTAGAGTGGATAAAAATGGATGTAGAGTGGATAAAATGGATGTAGAGTGGATAAAAATGGATGTAGAGAGGATAAAATGGATGTAGAGTGGATAAAATGGATGTACAGTTAATAAAAATGGATGTAGAGTGGAAATAATGGATGTAGAGAGGATAAAATGGATGTAGAGTGGATAAAATGGATGTAGAGTTCATAAAAATGGATGTAGAGTGGATAAAAATGGATGTAGATTGGATAAAATGGATGTAGAGTTGATAAAATGCATGTAAAGTGGATAAAATGGATGTAGAGTTAATAAAAATGGATGTAGAGTGGAAATAATGGATGTAGAGAGGATAAAATGGATGTAGAGCGGATAAAATGGATGTAGAGTTCATAAAAATGGATGTAGAGTGGATAAAAATGGATGTAGATTGGATAAAATGGATGTAGAGTTAATAAAAGTGGATGTAGAGTGGATAAAATGGATGTAGAGTTGATAAAAATGGATGTAGAGTGGATAAAAATGGATGTAGATTGGATAAAATGGATGTAGAGTGGATAAAAATGGATGTAGATTATATAAATTGGATGTAGAGTATATAAAATGGATGTAGAGTGGATAAAAATGGATGTCGAGTGGATAAAATGGATGTAGAGTGGATAAAAATGGATGTAGATTGGACAAAATGGATGTAGAGTTAATAAAAATGGATGTAGAGTGGATAAAATGGATGTATAGTGGATAAAAATGGATGTAGAGTAGATAAAATAGATGTAGAGTGGATAAAAATGGATGTAGAGTGGATAAAATGGATGTCGAGTGGATATAATGGATGTAGAGAGGATAAAATGGATGTGGAGTGGATAACAATGGATGTAGAGTGGATAAAATGGATGTAGAGTGGATAAAATGGATGTAGAGAGGATAAAATGGATGTAGAGTGGATAAAATGGATGTAGAGTTCATAAAAATGGATGTAGAGTGGATAAAAATGGATGTAGATTGGATAAAATGGATGTGGAGTGGATAACAATGGATGTAGAGAGGATAAAAATGGATATAGGGTAGATAAAATGGATGTAGAGTTAATAAAAATGGATGTAGAGTGGAAATAATGGATGTAGAGAGGATAAAATGGATGTACAGTGGATAAAATGGATGTAGAGTGGATAAAATGGATGTAGAGTGGATAAAATGATTGTAGAGTGGATAAAATGGATGTAGAGTGGATAAAATGGATGTAGAGTGGATAAAAATGGATGTAGAGTGGATAAAATGGATGTAGAGTGGATAAAATGGTTGTAGAGTGGATAAAAATGGATGTAGAGTGGATAAAATGGATGTAGAATGGATAAAATGGATGTAAAGTGGATAAAAATGGATGTCGAGTGGATAAAATGGATGTAGAGTGGATAAAAATAGATGTAGAGAGGATAAAATGGAAGTAGAGTGGATAAAAATGGATGTAGAGTGGATAAAAATGGATGTAGAGTGGATAAAATGGATGTAGAGTGGATAAAAATGGATGTAGAGAGGATAAAATGGATGTAGAGAGGATAAAATGGATGTAGAGTGGATAAAATGGATGTAGAGTTCATAAAAATGGATGTAGAGTGGATAAAAATGGATGTAGAGTGGATAAAATGGATGTAGAGTTAATAAAAATGGATGTAGAGTGGATAAAATGGATGTATAGTGGATAAAAATGGATGTAGAGTAGATAAAATAGATGTAGAGTGGATAAAAATGGATGTAGAGTGGATAAAATGGATGTCGAGTGGATATAATGGATGTAGAGAGGATAAAATGGATGTGGAGTGGATAACAATGGATGTAGAGTGGATAAAATGGATGTAGAGTGGATAAAATGGATGTAGAGAGGATAAAATGGATGTAGAGTGGATAAAATGGATATAGGGTAGATAAAATGGATGTAGAGTTAATAAAAATGGATGTAGAGTGGAAATAATGGATGTAGAGAGGATAAAATGGATGTACAGTGGATAAAATGGATGTAGAGTGGATAAAATGGATGTAGAGTGGATAAAATGATTGTAGAGTGGATAAAATGGATGTAGAGTGGATAAAATGGATGTAGAGTGGATAAAAATGGATGTAGAGTGGATAAAATGGATGTAGAGTGGATAAAATGGTTGTAGAGTGGATAAAAATGGATGTAGAGTGGATAAAATGGATGTAGAATGGATAAAATGGATGTAAAGTGGATAAAAATGGATGTCGAGTGGATAAAATGGATGTAGAGTGGATAAAAATAGATGTAGAGAGGATAAAATGGAAGTAGAGTGGATAAAAATGGATGTAGAGTGGATAAAAATGGATGTAGAGTGGATAAAATGGATGTAGAGTGGATAAAAATGGATGTAGAGAGGATAAAATGGATGTAGAGAGGATAAAATGGATGTAGAGTGGATAAAATGGATGTAGAGTTCATAAAAATGGATGTAGAGTGGATAAAAATGGATGTAGAGTGGATAAAATGGATGTAGAGTTAATAAAAATGGATGTAGAGTGGAAATAATGGATGTAGAGAGGATAAAATGGATGTAGAGTGGATAAAATGGATGTAGAGTTCATAAAAATGGATGTAGAGTGGATAAAAATGGATGTAGATTGGATAAAATGGATGTGGAGTGGATAACAATGGATGTAGAGAGGATAAAAATGTATATAGGGTAGATAAAATGGATGTAGAGTTAATAAAAATGGATGTAGAGTGGATATAATGGATGTAGAGAGGATAAAATGGATGTGGAGTGGATAACAATGGATGTAGAGTGGATAAAATGGATGTAGAGTGGATAAAATGGATGTAGAGAGGATAAAATGGATGTAGAGTGGATAAAATGGATGTAGAGTTCATAAAAATGGATGTAGAGTGGATAAAAATGGATGTAGATTGGATAAAATGGATGTGGAGTGGATAACAATGGATGTAGAGAGGATAAAAATGGATATAGGGTAGATAAAATTGATGTAGAGTTAATAAAAATGGATGTAGAGTGGATATAATGGATGTAGAGAGGATAAAATGGATGTGGAGTGGATAACAATGGATGTAGAGTGGATAAAATGGATGTAGAGTGGATAAAATGGATGTAGAGTATATAAAATGGATGTAGAGTGGATAAAAATGGATGTCGAGTGGATAAAATGGATGTAGAGTGGATAAAAATGGATGTAGAGTGGATAAAATGGATGTAGAGTTAATAAAAATGGATGTAGAGTGGAAATAATGGATGTAGAGTGGATAAAATGGATGTACAGTTAATAAAAATGGATGTAGGGTGGAAATAATGGATGTAGAGAGGATAAAATGGATGTAGAGTGGATAATATGGATGTAGAGTTCATAAAAATGGATGTATAGTGGATAAAAATGGATGTAGAGTGGATAAAATGGATGTAGAGTGGATAAAAATGGATGTAGATTGGATAAAATGGATGTAGAGTTGATAAAATGGATGTAGAGTATATAAAATGGATGTAGAGTGGATAAAAATGGATGTCGAGTGGATAAAATGGATGTAGAGTGGATAAAAATGGATGTAGAGTGGATAAAATGGATGTAGAGTTAATAAAAATGGATGTAGAGTGGAAATAATGGATGTAGAGTGGATAAAATGGATGTACAGTTAATAAAAATGGATGTAGAGTGGAAATAATGGATGTAGAGAGGATAAAATGGATGTAGAGTGGATACAATGGATGTACAGTTAATAAAAATGGATGTAGAGTGGAAATAATGGATGTAGAGAGGATAAAATGGATGTAGAGTGGATAAAATGGATGTAGAGTTCATAAAAAATGATGTAGAGTTCATAAAAATGGATGTAGAGTGGATAAAAATGGATGTAGATTGGATAAAATGGATGTAGAGTTGATAAAATGGATGTAGGGTTAATAAAAATGGATATAGAGTGGAAATAATGGATGTAGAGAGGATAAAATGGATGTAGAGCGGATAAAATGGATGTAGAGTTCATAAAAATGGATGTAGAGTGGATAAAAATGGATGTAGATTGGATAAAATGGATGTGGAGTGGATAACAATGGATGTAGAGAGGATATAATGGATGTAGAGAGGATAAAATGGATGTGGAGTGGATAACAATGGATGTAGAGTGGATAAAATGGATGTAGAGTGGATAAAATGGATGTAGAGTGGATAAAATGGTTGTAGAGTGGATAAAATGGATGTAGAGTTGATAAAAATGGATGTAGAGTGGATAAAACGGATGTAGAGTGGATAAAAATGGATGTAGAGTGGATACAATGGTTGTAGAGTGGATAAAAATGGATATAGGGTAGATAAAATGGATGTAGAGTTAATAAAAATGGATGTAGAGTGGATATAATGGATGTAGAGAGGATAAAATGGATGTAGAGTGGATAAAACGGATGTAGAGTGGATAAAAATGGATGTAGAGTTGATAAAATGGATGTAAAGTGGATAAAATGGATGTCGGGTGGATAAAATGGATGTAGAGTGGATAAAAATGGATGTAGAGTGGATAAAATGGATGTAGAGTGGATAAAATGGATGTAGAGTGTATAAAAATGGATGTTGAGTGGATAAAATGGATGTAGAGTGGATAAAATGGATGTAAAGTGGATAAAAATGGATGTAGAGTGGATAAAATGGATGTAGAGTGGATAAAATGGATGTAGAGTTGATAAAATGGATGTAGAGTGAATAAAATGGATGTAGAGTGGATAAAATGGATGTAGAGTGGATAAAATGGATGTAGAGTTGATAAAATGGATGTAAAGTGGATAAAATGGATGTAGAGTTAATAAAATTGGATGTAGAGTGGATAAAATGGATGTAGAGTGGATAAAAATGGATGTAGATTGGATAAAATGGATGTGGAGTGGATAACAATGGATGTAGAGAGGATATAATGGATGTAGAGAGGATAAAATGGATGTGGAGTGGATAACAATGGATGTAGAGTGGATAAAATGGATGTAGAGTGGATAAAATGGATGTAGAGTGGATAAAATGGTTGTAGAGTGGATAAAATGGATGTAGAGTTGATAAAACGGATGTAGAGTGGATAAAAATGGATGTAGAGTTGATAAAATGGATGTAAAGTGGATAAAATGGATGTAGAGTTAATAAAATTGGATGTAGAGTGGATAAAATGGATGTAGAGTTGATAAAAATGGATGTAGAGTGGATAAAAATGGATGTCGGGTGGATAAAATGGATGTAGAGTGGATAAAAATGGATGTAGAGTGGATAAAATGGATGTGGAGTGCATAAAAATGGATGTAGAGTTGATAAAAATGGATGTAGAGTGGATAAAAATGGATGTAGATTGGATAAAATGGATGTAGAGTGGATAAAAATGGATGTAGATTATATAAATTGGATGTAGAGTATATAAAATGGATGTAGAGTGGATAAAAATGGATGTCGAGTGGATAAAATGGATGTAGAGTGGATAAAAATGGATGTAGATTGGACAAAATGGATGTAGAGTTAATAAAAATGGATGTAGAGTGGATAAAATGGATGTATAGTGGATAAAAATGGATGTAGAGTAGATAAAATAGATGTAGAGTGGATAAAAATGGATGTAGAGTGGATAAAATGGATGTAGAGTGGATAAAATGGATGTAGAGTTCATAAAAATGGATGTAGAGTGGATAAAAATGGATGTAGATTGGATAAAATGGATGTAGAGTTGATAAAATGGATGTAAAGTGGATAAAATGGATGAAGAGTTAATAAAAATGGATGTAGAGTGGAAATAATGGATGTAGAGAGGATAAAATGGATGTAGAGTGGATAAAAATGGATGTAGAGTGGATAAAAATGGATGTAGAGTGGATAAAAATGGATGTAGATTGGATAAAATGGATGTGGAGTGGATAACAATGGATGTAGAGAGGATAAAAATGTATATAGGGTAGATAAAATGGATGTAGAGTTAATAAAAATGGATGTAGAGTGGATATAATGGATGTAGAGAGGATAAAATGGATGTGGAGTGGATAACAATGGATGTAGAGTGGATAAAATGGATGTAGAGTGGATAAAATGGATGTAGAGAGGATAAAATGGATGTAGAGTGGATAAAATGGATGTAGAGTATATAAAATGGATGTAGAGTGGATAAAAATGGATGTCGAGTGGATAAAATGGATGTAGAGTGGATAAAAATGGATGTAGAGTGGATAAAATGGATGTAGAGTTGATAAAAATGGATGTAGAGTGGATAAAATGGATGTAGAGTAGATAAAATGGATGTAGAGTGGATAAAATGGTTGTAGAGTGGATAAAATGGATGTAGAGTGGATAAAATGGATGTAGAGTTGATAAAAATGGATGTAGAGTGGATAAAATGGATGTAGAGTAGATAAAATGGATGTAGAGTGGATAAAATGGTTGTAGAGTGGATAAAAATGGATGTAGAGTGGATAAAATGGATGTAGAATGGATAAAATGGATGTAAAGTGGATAAAAATGGATGTCGAGTGGATAAAATGGATGTAGAGTGGATAAAAATAGATGTAGAGAGGATAAAATGGAAGTAGAATGGATAAAAATGGATGTAGAGTGGATAAAAATGGATGTAGAGTGGATAAAATGGATGTAGAGTGGATAAAAATGGATGTAGAGAGGATAAAATGGATGTAGAGTGGATAAAATGGATGTACAGTTAATAAAAATGGATGTAGAGTGGAAATAATGGATGTAGAGAGGATAAAATGGATGTAGAGTGGATAATATGGATGTAGAGTTCATAAAAATGGATGTAGAGTGGATAAAAATGGATGTAGATTGGATAAAATGGATGTAGAGTTGATAAAATGGATGTAAAGTGGATAAAATGGATGTAGAGTTAATAAAAATGGATGTAGAGTGGAAATAATGGATGTAGAGAGGATAAAATGGATGTAGAGTGGATAAAATGGATGTAGAGTTCATAAAAATGGATGTAGAGTGGATAAAAATGGATGTAGATTGGATAAAATGGATGTGGAGTGGATAACAATGGATGTAGAGAGGATAAAAATGTATATAGGGTAGATAAAATGGATGTAGAGTTAATAAAAATGGATGTAGAGTGGATATAATGGATGTAGAGAGGATAAAATGGATGTGGAGTGGATAACAATGGATGTAGAGTGGATAAAATGGATGTAGAGTGGATAAAATGGATGTAGAGAGGATAAAATGGATGTAGAGTGGATAAAATGGATGTAGAGTTCATAAAAATGGATGTAGAGTGGATAAAAATGGATGTAGATTGGATAAAATGGATGTGGAGTGGATAACAATGGATGTAGAGAGGATAAAAATGGATATAGGGTAGATAAAATGGATGTAGAGTTAATAAAAATGGATGTAGAGTGGAAATAATGGATGTAGAGAGGATAAAATGGATGTACAGTGGATAAAATGGATGTAGAGTGGATAAAATGGATGTAGAGTGGATAAAATGATTGTAGAGTGGATAAAATGGATGTAGAGTGGATAAAATGGATGTAGAGTGGATAAAAATGGATGTAGAGTGGATAAAATGGATGTAGAGTGGATAAAATGGATGTAGAGTGGATAAAAATGGATGTAGAGTGGATAAAATGGATGTAGAATGGATAAAATGGATGTAAAGTGGATAAAAATGGATGTCGAGTGGATAAAATGGATGTAGAGTGGATAAAAATAGATGTAGAGAGGATAAAATGGAAGTAGAGTGGATAAAAATGGATGTAGAGTGGATAAAAATGGATGTAGAGTGGATAAAATGGATGTAGAGTGGATAAAAATGGATGTAGAGAGGATAAAATGGATGTAGAGAGGATAAAATGGATGTAGAGTGGATAAAATGGATGTAGAGTTCATAAAAATGGATGTAGAGTGGATAAAAATGGATGTAGAGTGGATAAAATGGATGTAGAGTTAATAAAAATGGATGTAGAGTGGAAATAATGGATGTAGAGAGGATAAAATGGATGTAGAGTGGATAAAATGGATGTAGAGTTCATAAAAATGGATGTAGAGTGGATAAAAATGGATGTAGATTGGATAAAATGGATGTGGAGTGGATAACAATGGATGTAGAGAGGATAAAAATGTATATAGGGTAGATAAAATGGATGTAGAGTTAATAAAAATGGATGTAGAGTGGATATAATGGATGTAGAGAGGATAAAATGGATGTGGAGTGGATAACAATGGATGTAGAGTGGATAAAATGGATGTAGAGTGGATAAAATGGATGTAGAGAGGATAAAATGGATGTAGAGTGGATAAAATGGATGTAGAGTTCATAAAAATGGATGTAGAGTGGATAAAAATGGATGTAGATTGGATAAAATGGATGTGGAGTGGATAACAATGGATGTAGAGAGGATAAAAATGGATATAGGGTAGATAAAATGGATGTAGAGTTAATAAAAATGGATGTAGAGTGGATATAATGGATGTAGAGTTCATAAAAAATGATGTAGAGTTCATAAAAATGGATGTAGAGTGGATAAAAATGGATGTAGATTGGATAAAATGGATGTAGAGTTGATAAAATGGATGTAGGGTTAATAAAAATGGATATAGAGTGGAAATAATGGATGTAGAGAGGATAAAATGGATGTAGAGCGGATAAAATGGATGTAGAGTTCATAAAAATGGATGTAGAGTGGATAAAAATGGATGTAGATTGGATAAAATGGATGTGGAGTGGATAACAATGGATGTAGAGAGGATATAATGGATGTAGAGAGGATAAAATGGATGTGGAGTGGATAACAATGGATGTAGAGTGGATAAAATGGATGTAGAGTGGATAAAATGGATGTAGAGTGGATAAAATGGTTGTAGAGTGGATAAAATGGATGTAGAGTTGATAAAAATGGATGTAGAGTGGATAAAACGGATGTAGAGTGGATAAAAATGGATGTAGAGTGGATACAATGGTTGTAGAGTGGATAAAAATGGATATAGGGTAGATAAAATGGATGTAGAGTTAATAAAAATGGATGTAGAGTGGATATAATGGATGTAGAGAGGATAAAATGGATGTAGAGTGGATAAAACGGATGTAGAGTGGATAAAAATGGATGTAGAGTTGATAAAATGGATGTAAAGTGGATAAAATGGATGTCGGGTGGATAAAATGGATGTAGAGTGGATAAAAATGGATGTAGAGTGGATAAAATGGATGTAGAGTGGATAAAATGGATGTAGAGTGTATAAAAATGGATGTTGAGTGGATAAAATGGATGTAGAGTGGATAAAATGGATGTAAAGTGGATAAAAATGGATGTAGAGTGGATAAAATGGATGTAGAGTGGATAAAATGGATGTAGAGTTGATAAAATGGATGTAGAGTGAATAAAATGGATGTAGAGTGGATAAAATGGATGTAGAGTGGATAAAATGGATGTAGAGTTGATAAAATGGATGTAAAGTGGATAAAATGGATGTAGAGTTAATAAAATTGGATGTAGAGTGGATAAAATGGATGTAGAGTGGATAAAAATGGATGTAGATTGGATAAAATGGATGTGGAGTGGATAACAATGGATGTAGAGAGGATATAATGGATGTAGAGAGGATAAAATGGATGTGGAGTGGATAACAATGGATGTAGAGTGGATAAAATGGATGTAGAGTGGATAAAATGGATGTAGAGTGGATAAAATGGTTGTAGAGTGGATAAAATGGATGTAGAGTTGATAAAAATGGATGTAGAGTGGATAAAACGGATGTAGAGTGGATAAAAATGGATGTAGAGTGGATACAATGGTTGTAGAGTGGATAAAAATGGATATAGGGTAGATAAAATGGATGTAGAGTTAATAAAAATGGATGTAGAGTGGATATAATGGATGTAGAGAGGATAAAATGGATGTAGAGTGGATAAAACGGATGTAGAGTGGATAAAAATGGATGTAGAGTTGATAAAATGGATGTAAAGTGGATAAAATGGATGTAGAGTTAATAAAATTGGATGTAGAGTGGATAAAATGGATGTAGAGTTGATAAAAATGGATGTAGAGTGGATAAAAATGGATGTCGGGTGGATAAAATGGATGTAGAGTGGATAAAAATGGATGTAGAGTGGATAAAATGGATGTGGAGTGCATAAAAATGGATGTAGAGTGAATAAAATGGATGTAGAGTGGATAAAATGAATGTACAGTTAATAAAAATGGATGTAGAGTGGATAAAAATGGATGTAGAGTGGATAAAATGGATGTAGAGTCGATAAAATGGATGTAGAGTGGATAAAAATGGATGTAGAGTGGATAAAATGGATGTAGAGTGGATAAAAATGGATGTAGAGTATATAAATTGGATGTAGAGTATATAAAATGGATGTAGAGTTGATAAAAATGGATGTAGAGTGGATAAAAATGGATGTAGAGTATATAAATTGGATGTAGAGTATATAAAATGGATGTAGAGTGGATAAAAATGGATGTCGGGTGGATAAAATGGATGTAGAGTGGATAAAAATGGATGTAGAGTGGATAAAATGGATGTAGAGTGCATAAAAATGGATGTAGAGCGGATAAAATGGATGTAGAGTTCATAAAAATGGATGTAGAGTGGATAAAAATGGATGTAGATTGGATAAAATGGATGTAGAGTTAATAAAAGTGGATGTAGAGTGGATAAAATGGATGTAGAGTTGATACAAATGGATGTAGAGTGGATAAAAATGGATGTAGATTGGATAAAATGGATGTAGAGTGGATAAAAATGGATGTAGATTATATAAATTGGATGTAGAGTATATAAAATGGATGTAGAGTGGATAAAAATGGATGTCGAGTGGATAAAATGGATGTAGAGTGGATAAAAATGGATGTAGATTGGACAAAATGGATGTAGAGTTAATAAAAATGGATGTAGAGTGGATAAAATGGATGTATAGTGGATAAAAATGGATGTAGAGTAGATAAAATAGATGTAGAGTGGATAAAAATGGATGTAGAGTGGATAAAATGGATGTAGAGTGGATAAAATGGATGTAGAGTTCATAAAAATGGATGTAGAGTGGATAAAAATGGATGTAGATTGGATAAAATGGATGTAGAGTTGATAAAATGGATGTAAAGTGGATAAAATGGATGAAGAGTTAATAAAAATGGATGTAGAGTGGAAATAATGGATGTAGAGAGGATAAAATGGATGTAGAGTGGATAAAAATGGATGTAGAGTGGATAAAAATGGATGTAGAGTGGATAAAATGGATGTAGAGTGGATAAAAATGGATGTAGAGAGGATAAAATGGATGTAGAGTGGATAAAATGGATGTACAGTTAATAAAAATGGATGTAGAGTGGAAATAATGGATGTAGAGAGGATAAAATGGATGTAGAGTGGATAAAATGGATGTAGAGTTCATAAAAATGGATGTAGAGTGGATAAAAATGGATGTAGATTGGATAAAATGGATGTAGAGTTGATAAAATGGATGTAAAGTGGATAAAATGGATGTAGAGTTAATAAAAATGGATGTAGAGTGGAAATAATGGATGTAGAGAAGATAAAATGGATGTAGAGCGGATAAAATGGATGTAGAGTTCATAAAAATGGATGTAGAGTGGATAAAAATGGATGTAGATTGGATAAAATGGATGTAGAGTTAATAAAAGTGGATGTAGAGTGGATAAAATGGATGTAGAGTTGATAAAAATGGATGTAGAGTGGATAAAAATGGATGTAGATTGGATAAAATGGATGTAGAGTGGATAAAAATGGATGTAGATTATATAAATTGGATGTAGAGTATATAAAATGGATGTAGAGTGGATAAAATGGATGTCGAGTGGATAAAATGGATGTAGAGTGGATAAAAATAGATGTAGAGTGGATAAAAATGGATGTAGAGTGGATAAAATGGATGTAGAGTGCATAAAAATGGATGTTGAGTGGATAAAATGGATGTAGAGTGGATAAAATGTATGTACATTTAATAAAAATGGATGTAGAGTGGATAAAAATGGATGTAGAGTGGATAAAAATGGATGTAGATTGGATAAAATGGATGTAGAGTTAATAAAAGTGGATGTAGAGTGGATAAAATGGATGTAGAGTTGATAAAAATGGATGTAGAGTGGATAAAAATGGATGTAGATTGGATAAAATGGATGTAGAGTGGATAAAATGGATGTAGAGTATATAAATTGGATGTAGAGTATATAAAATGGATGTAGAGTGGATAAAAATGGATGTCGAGTGGATAAAATGGATGTAGAGTGGATAAAAATGGATGTAGAGTGGATAAAATGGATGTAGAGTTAATAAAAATGGATGTAGAGTGGAAATAATGGATGTAGAGAGGATAAAATGGATGTAGAGTGGATAAAATGGATGTAGAGTTCATAAAAATGGATGTAGAGTGGATAAAAATGGATGTAGATTGGATAAAATGGATGTAGAGTGGATAAAAATGGATGTAGAGTGGATAAAATGGATGTAGAGTTAATAAAAATGGATGTAGAGTGGAAATAATGGATGTAGAGAGGATAAAATGGATGTAGAGTGGATAAAATGGATGTAGAGTGGATAAAATGGATGTAGAGTGGATAAAATGATTGTAGAGTGGATAAAATGGATGTAGAGTGAATAAAATGGATGTAGAGTGGATAAAAATGGATGTAGAGTGGATAAAATGGATGTAGAGTGGATAAAATGGTTGTAGAGTGGATAAAAATGGATGTAGAGTGGATAAAATGGATGTAGAATGGATAAAATGGATGTAAAGTGGATAAAAATGGATGTCGAGTGGATAAAATGGATGTAGAGTGGATAAAAATAGATGTAGAGAGGATAAAATGGATGTAGAGTGGATAAAATGGATGTACAGTTAATAAAAATGGATGTAGAGTGGAAATAATGGATGTAGAGAGGATAAAATGGATGTAGAGTGGATAAAATGGATGTAGAGTATATAAAATGGATGTAGAGTGGATAAAAATGGATGTAGAGAGGATAAAATGGATGTGGAGTGGATAAAATGGATGTAGAGTTCATAAAAATGGATGTAGAGTGGATAAAAATGGATGTAGATTGGATAAAATGGATGTGGAGTGGATAACAATGGATGTAGAGAGGATAAAAATGGATATAGGGTAGATAAAATGGATGTAGAGTTAATAAAAATGGATGTAGAGTGGAAATAATGGATGTAGAGAGGATAAAATGGATGTACAGTGGATAAAATGGATGTAGAGTGGATAAAATGGATGTAGAGTGGATAAAATGATTGTAGAGTGGATAAAATGGATGTAGAGTGGATAAAATGGATGTAGAGTGGATAAAAATGGATGTAGAGTGGATAAAATGGATGTAGAGTGGATAAAATGGTTGTAGAGTGGATAAAAATGGATGTAGAGTGGATAAAATGGATGTAGAATGGATAAAATGGATGTAAAGTGGATAAAAATGGATGTCGAGTGGATAAAATGGATGTAGAGTGGATAAAAATAGATGTAGAGAGGATAAAATGGAAGTAGAGTGGATAAAAATGGATGTAGAGTGGATAAAAATGGATGTAGAGTGGATAAAATGGATGTAGAGTGGATAAAAATGGATGTAGAGAGGATAAAATGGATGTAGAGTGGATAAAATGGATGTAGAGTTCATAAAAATGGATGTAGAGTGGATAAAAATGGATGTAGATTGGATAAAATGGATGTGGAGTGGATAACAATGGATGTAGAGAGGATAAAAATGTATATAGGGTAGATAAAATGGATGTAGAGTTAATAAAAATGGATGTAGAGTGGATATAATGGATGTAGAGAGGATAAAATGGATGTGGAGTGGATAACAATGGATGTAGAGTGGATAAAATGGATGTAGAGTGGATAAAATGGATGTAGAGAGGATAAAATGGATGTAGAGTGGATAAAATGGATGTAGAGTTCATAAAAATGGATGTAGAGTGGATAAAAATGGATGTAGATTGGATAAAATGGATGTGGAGTGGATAACAATGGATGTAGAGAGGATAAAAATGGATATAGGGTAGATAAAATGGATGTAGAGTTAATAAAAATGGATGTAGAGTGGATATAATGGATGTAGAGAGGATAAAATGGATGTGGAGTGGATAACAATGGATGTAGAGTGGATAAAATGGATGTAGAGTGGATAAAATGGATGTAGAGTATATAAAATGGATGTAGAGTGGATAAAAATGGATGTCGAGTGGATAAAATGGATGTAGAGTGGATAAAAATGGATGTAGAGTGGATAAAATGGTTGTAGAGTGGATAAAATGGATGTAGTGTGGATAAAATGGATGTAGAATGGATAAAATGGATGTAAAGTGGATAAAAATGGATGTCGAGTGGATAAAATGGATGTAGAGTGGATAAAAATAGATGTAGAGAGGATAAAATGGAAGTAGAGTGGATAAAAATGGATGTAGAGTGGATAAAAATGGATGTAGAGTGGATAAAATGGATGTAGAGTGGATAAAAATGGATGTAGAGAGGATAAAATGGATGTAGAGTGGATAAAATGGATGTACAGTTAATAAAAATGGATGTAGAGTGGAAATAATGGATGTAGAGAGGATAAAATGGATGTAGAGTGGATAATATGGATGTAGAGTTCATAAAAATGGATGTAGAGTGGATAAAAATGGATGTAGATTGGATAAAATGGATGTAGAGTTGATAAAATGGATGTAAAGTGGATAAAATGGATGTAGAGTTAATAAAAATGGATGTAGAGTGGAAATAATGGATGTAGAGAGGATAAAATGGATGTAGAGTGGATAAAATGGATGTAGAGTTCATAAAAATGGATGTAGAGTGGATAAAAATGGATGTAGATTGGATAAAATGGATGTGGAGTGGATAACAATGGATGTAGAGAGGATAAAAATGTATATAGGGTAGATAAAATGGATGTAGAGTTAATAAAAATGGATGTAGAGTGGATATAATGGATGTAGAGAGGATAAAATGGATGTGGAGTGGATAACAATGGATGTAGAGTGGATAAAATGGATGTAGAGTGGATAAAATGGATGTAAAGTGGATAAAATGGATGTAGAGTTAATAAAAATGGATGTAGAGTGGAAATAATGGATGTAGAGAGGATAAAATGGATGTAGAGTGGATAAAATGGATGTAGAGTTCATAAAAATGGATGTAGAGTGGATAAAAATGGATGTAGATTGGATAAAATGGATGTGGAGTGGATAACAATGGATGTAGAGAGGATAAAAATGTATATAGGGTAGATAAAATGGATGTAGAGTTAATAAAAATGGATGTAGAGTGGATATAATGGATGTAGAGAGGATAAAATGGATGTGGAGTGGATAACAATGGATGTAGAGTGGATAAAATGGATGTAGAGTGGATAAAATGGATGTAGAGAGGATAAAATGGATGTAGAGTGGATAAAATGGATGTAGAGTTCATAAAAATGGATGTAGAGTGGATAAAATGGATGTAGAGTTGATAAAAATGGGTGTAGAGTGGATAAAATGGATGTAGAGTAGATAAAATGGATGTAGAGTGGATAAAATGGATGTAGAGTTGATAAAATGGATGTAAAGTGGATAAAATGGATGTAGAGTTAATAAAAATGGATGTAGAGTGGATATAATGGATGTAGAGAGGATAAAAATGTATATAGGGTAGATAAAATGGATGTAGAGTTAATAAAAATGGATGTAGAGTGGATATAATGGATGTAGAGAGGATAAAATGGATGTGGAGTGGATAACAATGGATGTAGAGTGGATAAAATGGATGTAGAGTGGATAAAATGGATGTAGAGAGGATAAAATGGATGTAGAGTGGATAAAATGGATGTAGAGTTCATCAAAATGGATGTAGAGTGGATAAAAATGGATGTAGATTGGATAAAATGGATGTGGAGTGGATAACAATGGATGTAGAGAGGATAAAAATGGATATAGGGTAGATAAAATGGATGTAGAGTTAATAAAAATGGATGTAGAGTGGATATAATGGATGTAGAGAGGATAAAATGGATGTGGAGTGGATAACAATGGATGTAGAGTGGATAAAATGGATGTAGAGTGGATAAAATGGATGAAGAGTAGATAAAAATGGATGTAGAGTGGATAAAATGGATGTAGAGTGGATAAAAATGGATGTAGAGTGGATAAAATGGATGTAGAGTGCATAAAAATGGATGTAGAGTGGATAAAAATGGATGTAGATTGGATAAAATGGATGTAGAGTATATAAATTGGATGTAGAGTATATAAAATAAATGTAGAGTGGATAAAAATGGATGTCGAGTGGATAAAATGGATGTAGAGTGGATAAAATGGATGTAGAGTGGATAAAATGGATGTACATTTAATAAAAATGGATGTAGAGTGGATAAAATGGATGTAGAGTAGACTAAATGGATGTAGAGTGGATAAAATGGATGAAGAGTTGATAAAATGGATGTAAAGTGGATAAAATGGATGTAGAGTTAATAAAAATGGATGTAGAGTGGAAATAATGGATGTAGAGAGGATAAAATGGATGTAGAGTGGATAAAATGGATGTAGAGTTCATATAATGGATGTAGAGTGGATAAAAATGGATGTAGATTGGATAAAATGGATGTAGAGTGGATAAAAATGGATGTAGAGTGGATAAAATGGATGTAGAGTTAATAAAAATGGATGTAGAGTGGAAATAATGGATGTAGAGAGGATAAAATGGATGTAGAGTGGATAAAATGGATGTAGAGTGGATAAAATGGATGTAGAGTGGATAAAATGATTGTAGAGTGGATAAAATGGATGTAGAGTGAATAAAATGGATGTAGAGTGGATAAAAATGGATGTAGAGTGGATAAAATGGATGTAGAGTGGATAAAATGGTTGTAGAGTGGATAAAAATGGATGTAGAGTGGATAAAATGGATGTAGAATGGATAAAATGGATGTAAAGTGGATAAAAATGGATGTCGAGTGGATAAAATGGATGTAGAGTGGATAAAAATAGATGTAGAGAGGATAAAATGGATGTAGAGTGGATAAAATGGATGTACAGTTAATAAAAATGGATGTAGAGTGGAAATAATGGATGTAGAGAGGATAAAATGGATGTAGAGTGGATAAAATGGATGTAGAGTATATAAAATGGATGTAGAGTGGATAAAAATGGATGTCGAGTGGATAAAATGGATGTAGAGTGGATAAAAATGGATGTAGAGTGGATAAAATGGATGTAGAGTTGATAAAAATGGATGTAGAGTGGATAAAATGGATGTAGAGTAGATAAAAATGGATGTAGAGTGGATAAAATGGATGTAGAGAGGATAAAAATAGATGTAGAGAGGATAAAATGGAAGTAGAGTGGATAAAAATGGATGTAGAGTGGATAAAAATGGATGTAGAGTGGATAAAATGGATGTAAAGTGGATAAAATGGATGTAGAGTGGATAAAAATGGATGTAGAGAGGATAAAATGGATGTAGAGTGGATAAAATGGATGTACATTTAATAAAAATGGATGTAGAGTGGATAAAATGGATGTAGAGTAGACTAAATGGATGTAGAGTGGATAAAATGGATGAAGAGTTGATAAAATGGATGTAAAGTGGATAAAATGGATGTAGAGTTAATAAAAATGGATGTAGAGTGGAAATAATGGATGTAGAGAGGATAAAATGGATGTAGAGTGGATAAAATGGATGTAGAGTTCATAAAAATGGATGTAGAGTGGATAAAAATGGATGTAGATTGGATAAAATGGATGTAGAGTGGATAAAAATGGATGTAGAGTGGATAAAATGGATGTAGAGTTAATAAAAATGGATGTAGAGTGGAAATAATGGATGTAGAGAGGATAAAATGGATGTAGAGTGGATAAAATGGATGTAGAGTGGATAAAATGGATGTAGAGTGGATAAAATGATTGTAGAGTGGATAAAATGGATGTAGAGCGAATAAAATGGATGTAGAGTGGATAAAAATGGATGTAGAGTGGATAAAATGGATGTAGAGTGGATAAAATGGTTGTAGAGTGGATAAAAATGGATGTAGAGTGGATAAAATGGATGTAGAATGGATAAAATGGATGTAAAGTGGATAAAAATGGATGTCGAGTGGATAAAATGGATGTAGAGTGGATAAAAATAGATGTAGAGAGGATAAAATGGAAGTAGAGTGGATAAAAATGGATGTAGAGTGGATAAAAATGGATGTAGAGTGGATAAAATGGATGTAGAGTGGGTAAAAATGGATGTAGAGAGGATAAAATGGATGTAGAGTGGATAAAATGGATGTACAGTTAATAAAAATGGATGTAGAGTGGAAATAATGGATGTAGAGAGGATAAAATGGATGTAGAGTGGATAAAATGGATGTAGAGTTCATAAAAATGGATGTAGAGTGGATAAAAATGGATGTAGAGTGGATAAAATCGATGTAAAGTGGATAAAATGGATGTAGAGTTAATAAAAATGGATGTAGAGTGGAAATAATGGATGTAGAGAGGATAAAATGGATGTAGAGTGGATAAAATGGATGTAGAGTTCATAAAAATGGATGTAGAGTGGATAAAAATGGATGTAGATTGGATAAAATGGATGTGGAGTGGATAACAATGGATGTAGAGAGGATAAAAATGTATATAGGGTAGATAAAATGGATGTAGAGTTAATAAAAATGGATGTAGAGTGGATATAATGGATGTAGAGAGGATAAAATGGATGTGGAGTGGATAACAATGGATGTAGCGTGGATAAAATGGATGTAGAGTGGATAAAATGGATGTAGAGAGGATAAAATGGATGTAGAGTGGATAAAATGGATGTAGAGTTCATAAAAATGGATGTAGAGTGGATAAAAATGGATGTAGATTGGATAAAATGGATATAGGGTAGATAAAATGGATGTAGAGTTAATAAAAATGGATGTAGAGTGGATATAATGGATGTAGAGAGGATAAAATGGATGTGGAGTGGATAACAATGGATGTAGAGTGGATAAAATGGATGTAGAGTGGATAAAATGGATGTAGAGTATATAAAATGGATGTAGAGTGGATAAAAATGGATGTCGAGTGGATAAAATGGATGTAGAGTGGATAAAAATGGATGTAGAGTGGATAAAATGGATGTAGAGTTGATAAAAATGGATGTAGAGTGGATAAAATGGATGTAGAGTCGATAAAATGGATGTAGAGTTAATAAAAATGGATGTAGAGTGGATAAAATGGATGTAGAGTGGATAAAAATGGATGTAGAGTGGATAAAATGGATGTAGAGTCGATAAAATGGATGTAGAGTGGATAAAAATGGATGTCGGGTGGATAAAATGGATGTAGAGTGGATAAAAATGGATGTCGGGTGGATAAAATGGATGTAGAGTGGATAAAAATGGATGTAGAGTGGATAAAATGGATGTAGAGTGCATAAAAATGGATGTAGAGCGGATAAAATGGATGTAGAGTTCATAAAAATGGATGTAGAGTGGATAAAAATGGATGTAGATTGGATAAAATGGATGTAGAGTGGATAAAAATGGATGTAGATTATATAAATTGGATGTAGAGTATATAGAATGGATGTAGAGTGGATAAAAATGGATGTCGAGTGGATAAAATGGATGTAGAGTGGATAAAAATGGATGTAGATTGGACAAAATGGATGTAGAGTTAATAAAAATGGATGTAGAGTGGATAAAATGGATGTATAGTGGATAAAAATGGATGTAGAGTAGATAAAATAGATGTAGAGTGGATAAAAATGGATGTAGAGTGGATAAAATGGATGTAGAGTGGATAAAATGGATGTAGAGTTCATAAAAATGGATGTAGAGTGGATAAAAATGGATGTAGATTGGATAAAATGGATGTAGAGTTGATAAAATGGATGTAAAGTGGATAAAATGGATGAAGAGTTAATAAAAATGGATGTAGAGTGGAAATAATGGATGTAGAGAGGATAAAATGGATGTAGAGTGGATAAAAATGGATGTAGAGTGGATAAAAATGGATGTAGAGTGGATAAAATGGATGTAGAGTGGATAAAAATGGATGTAGAGAGGATAAAATGGATGTAGAGTGGATAAAATGGATGTACAGTTAATAAAAATGGATGTAGAGTGGAAATAATGGATGTAGAGAGGATAAAATGGATGTAGAGTGGATAAAATGGATGTAGAGTTCATAAAAATGGATGTAGAGTGGACAAAAATGGATGTAGATTGGATAAAATGGATGTAGAGTTGATAAAATGGATGTAAAGTGGATAAAATGGATGTAGAGTTAATAAAAATGGATGTAGAGTGGAAATAATGGATGTAGAGAGGATAAAATGGATGTAGAGCGGATAAAATGGATGTAGAGTTCATAAAAATGGATGTAGAGTGGATAAAAATGGATGTAGATTGGATAAAATGGATGTAGAGTTAATAAAAGTGGATGTAGAGTGGATAAAATGGATGTAGAGTTGATAAAAATGGATGTAGAGTGGATAAAAATGGATGTAGATTGGATAAAATGGATGTAGAGTGGATAAAAATGGATGTAGATTATATAAATTGGATGTAGAGTATATAAAATGGATGTAGAGTGGATAAAAATGGATGTCGAGTGGATAAAATGGATGTAGAGTGGATAAAAATGGATGTAGATTGGACAAAATGGATGTAGAGTTAATAAAAATGGATGTAGAGTGGATAAAATGGATGTATAGTGGATAAAAATGGATGTAGAGTAGATAAAATAGATGTAGAGTGGATAAAAATGGATGTAGAGTATATAAAATGGATGTAGAGTGGATAAAAATAGATGTCGAGTGGATAAAATGGATGTAGAGTGGATAAAAATGGATGTAGAGTGGATAAAATGGATGTAGAGTTGATAAAAATGGATGTAGAGTGGATAAAATGGATGTAGAGTGGATAAAAATGGATGTAGAGTTGATAAAAATGGATGTAGAGTTGATAAAAATGGATGTAGAGTATATAAATTGGATGTAGAGTATATAAAATGGATGTAGAGTGGATAAAAATGGATGTCGGGTGGATAAAATGGATGTAGAGTGGATAAAAATGGATGTAGAGTGGATAAAATGGATGTAGAGTTCATAAAAATGGATGTAGAGTGGATAAAAATGGATGTCGGGTGGATAAAATGGATGTAGAGTGGATAAAAATGGATGTCGGGTGGATAAAATGGATGTAGAGTGGATAAAAATGGATGTAGAGTGGATAAAATGGATGTAGAGTGCATAAAAATGGATGTAGAGCGGATAAAATGGATGTAGAGTTCATAAAAATGGATGTAGAGTGGATAAAAATGGATGTAGATTGGATAAAATGGATGTAGAGTGGATAAAAATGGATGTAGATTATATAAATTGGATGTAGAGTATATAAAATGGATGTAGAGTGGATAAAAATGGATGTCGAGTGGATAAAATGGATGTAGAGTGGATAAAAATGGATGTAGATTGGACAAAATGGATGTAGAGTTAATAAAAATGGATGTAGAGTGGATAAAATGGATGTATAGTGGATAAAAATGGATGTAGAGTAGATAAAATAGATGTAGAGTGGATAAAAATGGATGTAGAGTGGATAAAATGGATGTAGAGTGGATAAAATGGATGTAGAGTTCATAAAAATGGATGTAGAGTGGATAAAAATGGATGTAGATTGGATAAAATGGATGTAGAGTTGATAAAATGGATGTAAAGTGGATAAAATGGATGAAGAGTTAATAAAAATGGATGTAGAGTGGAAATAATGGATGTAGAGAGGATAAAATGGATGTAGAGTGGATAAAAATGGATGTAGAGTGGATAAAAATGGATGTAGAGTGGATAAAATGGATGTAGAGTGGAGAAAAATGGATGTAGAGAGGATAAAATGGATGTAGAGTGGATAAAATGGATGTACAGTTAATAAAAATGGATGTAGAGTGGAAATAATGGATGTAGAGAGGATAAAATGGATGTAGAGTGGATAAAATGGATGTAGAGTTCATAAAAATGGATGTAGAGTGGACAAAAATGGATGTAGATTGGATAAAATGGATGTAGAGTTGATAAAATGGATGTAAAGTGGATAAAATGGATGTAGAGTTAATAAAAATGGATGTAGAGTGGAAATAATGGATGTAGAGAGGATAAAATGGATGTAGAGCGGATAAAATGGATGTAGAGTTCATAAAAATGGATGTAGAGTGGATAAAAATGGATGTAGATTGGATAAAATGGATGTAGAGTTAATAAAAGTGGATGTAGAGTGGATAAAATGGATGTAGAGTTGATAAAAATGGATGTAGAGTGGATAAAAATGGATGTAGATTGGATAAAATGGATGTAGAGTGGATAAAAATGGATGTAGATTATATAAATTGGATGTAGAGTATATAAAATGGATGTAGAGTGGATAAAAATGGATGTCGAGTGGATAAAATGGATGTAGAGTGGATAAAAATGGATGTAGAGTAGATAAAATAGATGTAGAGTGGATAAAAATGGATGTAGAGTGGATAAAATGGATGTCGAGTGGATAAAATGGATGTAGAGTGGATAAAAATAGATGTAGAGTGGATAAAAATGGATGTAGAGTGGATAAAATGGATGTAGAGTGCATAAAAATGGATGTTGAGTGGATAAAATGGATGTAGAGTGGATAAAATGTATGTACATTTAATAAAAATGGATGTAGAGTGGATAAAAATGGATGTAGAGTGGATAAAAATGGATGTAGATTGGATAAAATGGATGTAGAGTTAATAAAAGTGGATGTAGAGTGGATAAAATGGATGTAGAGTTGATAAAAATGGATGTAGAGTGGATAAAATGGATGTAGAGTGGATAAAATGGATGTAGAGTTGATAAAATGGATGTAAAGTGGATAAAATGGATGTAGAGTTAATAAAATTGGATGTAGAGTGGATAAAAATGGATGTAGATTGGATAAAATGGATGTAGAGTTAATAAAAGTGGATGTAGAGTGGATAAAATGGATGTAGAGTTGATAAAAATGGATGTAGAGTGGATAAAATGGATGTAGAGTGGATAAAATGGATGTAGAGTGGATAAAATGGATGTAGAGAGGATAAAATGGATGTAGAGTGGATAAAATGGATGTAGAGTTCATAAAAATGGATGTAGAGTGGATAAAAATGGATGTAGATTGGATAAAATGGATGTAGAGTTAATAAAATTGGATGTAGAGTGGATAAAATGGATGTAGAGTTGATAAAAATGGATGTAGAGTGGATAAAAATAGATGTAGAGTGGATAAAAATGGATGTAGAGTGGATAAAATGGATGTAGAGTGCATAAAAATGGATGTTGAGTGGATAAAATGGATGTAGAGTGGATAAAATGTATGTACATTTAATAAAAATGGATGTAGAGTGGATAAAAATGGATGTAGAGTGGATAAAAATGGATGTAGATTGGATAAAATGGATGTAGAGTTAATAAAAGTGGATGTAGAGTGGATAAAATGGATGTAGAGTTCATAAAAATGGATGTAGAGTGGATAAAAATGGATGTAGATTGGATAAAATGGATGTAGAGTTAATAAAATTGGATGTAGAGTGGATAAAATGGATGTAGAGTTGATAAAAATGGATGTAGAGTGGATAAAAATGGATGTCGGGTGGATAAAAATGGATGTAGATTGGATAAAATGGATGTAGAGTTAATAAAATTGGATGTAGAGTGGATAAAATGGATGTAGAGTGGATAAAATGGATGTAGAGTGGATAAAATGGATGTAGAGAGGATAAAATGGATGTAGAGTGGATAAAATGGATGTAGAGTTCATAAAAATGGATGTAGAGTGGATAAAAATGGATGTAGATTGGATAAAATGGATGTAGAGTTAATAAAATTGGATGTAGAGTGGATAAAATGGATGTAGAGTGGATAAAATGGATGTAGAGTGCATAAAAATGGATGTTGAGTGGATAAAATGGATGTAGAGTGGATAAAATGTATGTACATTTAATAAAAATGGATGTAGAGTGGATAAAAATGGATGTAGAGTGGATAAAAATGGATGTAGATTGGATAAAATGGATGTAGAGTTAATAAAAGTGGATGTAGAGTGGATAAAATGGATGTAGAGTTCATAAAAATGGATGTAGAGTGGATAAAAATGGATGTAGATTGGATAAAATGGATGTAGAGTTAATAAAATTGGATGTAGAGTTGATAAAAATGGATGTAGAGTGGATAAAAATGGATGTCGGGTGGATAAAAATGGATGTAGATTGGATAAAATGGATGTAGAGTTAATAAAATTGGATGTAGAGTGGATAAAATGGATGTAGAGTGGATAAAATGGATGTAGAGTGGATAAAATGGATGTAGAGAGGATAAAATGGATGTAGAGTGGATAAAATGGATGTAGAGTTCATAAAAATGGATGTAGAGTGGATAAAAATGGATGTAGATTGGATAAAATGGATGTAGAGTTAATAAAATTGGATGTAGAGTGGATAAAATGGATGTAGAGTTGATAAAAATGGATGTAGAGTGGATAAAAATGGATGTCGGGTGGATAAAATGGATGTAGAGTGGATAAAAATGGATGTAGAGTGGATAAAATGGATGTAGAGTGCATAAAAATGGATGTAGAGCGGATAAAATGGATGTAGAGTTCATAAAAATGGATGTAGAGTGGATAAAAATAGATGTAGATTGGATAAAATGGATGTAGAGTTAATAAAAGTGGATGTAGAGTGGATAAAATGGATGTAGAGTTGATAAAAATGGATGTAGAGTGGATAAAAATGGATGTAGATTGGATAAAATGGATGTAGAGTTAATAAAAGTGGATGTAGAGTGGATAAAATGGATGTAGAGTTGATAAAAATGGATGTAGAGTGGATAAAAATGGATGTAGATTGGATAAAATGGATGTAGAGTGGATAAAAATGGATGTAGATTATATAAATTGGATGTAGAGTATATAAAATGGATGTAGAGTGGATAAAAATGGATGTCGAGTGGATAAAATGGATGTAGAGTGGATAAAAATGGATGTAGATTGGACAAAATGGATGTAGAGTTAATAAAAATGGATGTAGAGTGGATAAAATGGATGTATAGTGGATAAAAATGGATGTAGAGTAGATAAAATAGATGTAGAGTGGATAAAAATGGATGTAGAGTGGATAAAATGGATGTCGAGTGGATAAAATGGATGTAGAGTGGATAAAAATAGATGTAGAGTGGATAAAAATGGATGTAGAGTGGATAAAATGGATGTAGAGTGCATAAAAATGGATGTTGAGTGGATAAAATGGATGTAGAGTGGATAAAATGGATGTAAAGTGGATAAAAATGGATGTAGAGTGGATAAAATGGATGTAGAGTGGATAAAATGGATGTAGAGTGGATAAAAATGGATGTAGAGTGGATAAAATGGATGTAGAGTGTATAAAAATGGATGTTGAGTGGATAAAATGGATGTAGAGTGGATAAAATGGATGTAAGGTGGATAAAAATGGATGTAGAGTGGATAAAATGGATGTAGAGTGGATAAAATGGATTTCGAGTGGATAAAATGGATGTAGAGTGGATAAAAATGGATGTAGAGTGGATAAAATGGATGTGGAGTTGATAAAAATGGATGTAGAGAGGATAAAATGGATGTAGAGTAGATGAAATGGATGTAGAGTGGATAAAATGGATGTAGAGTTGATAAAATGGATGTAAAGTGTATAAAATGGATGTAGAGTTCATAAAAATGGATGTAGAGTGGATAAAAATGGATGTAGATTGGATAAAATGGATGTAGAGTGGATAAAAATGGATGTAGAGTGGATAAAATGGATGTAGAGTGGATAAAATGGATGTAGAGTGGATAAAATGGATGTAGAGTGGATAAAATGGATGTATAGTGGATAAAAATGGATGTAGAGTGGATAAAATGGATGTAGAGTGGATAAAAATGGATGTAGATTGGATAAAATGGATGTAGAGTGGATAAAAATGGATGTAGAGTGGATAAAAATGGATGTAGAGTATATAAAATGGATGTAGAGTGGATAAAAATGGATGTCGAGTGGATAAAATGGATGTAGAGTGGATAAAAATGGATGTAGAGTGGATAAAATGGATGTAGAGTTGATAAAAATGGATGTAGAGTGGATAAAATGGATGTAGAGTAGATAAAATGGATGTAGAGTGGATAAAATAGATGTAGAGTTGATAAAATGGATGTAAAGTGGATAAAATGGATGTAGAGTTAATAAAAATGGATGTAGAGTGGAAATAATGGATGTAGAGTTCATAAAAATGGATGTAGAGTGGATAAAAATGGATGTAGATTGGATAAAATGGATGTAGAGTGGATAAAAATGGATGTAGAGTGGATAAAATGGATGTAGAGTGGATAAAATGGATGTAGAGTGGATAAAATGGTTGTAGACTGGATAAAATGGATGTAGAGTGGATAAAATGGATGTAGAGTGGATAAAATAGATGTAGAGTTGATAAAATGGATGTAAAGTGGATAAAATGGATGTAGAGTTAATAAAAATGGATGTAGAGTGGAAATAATGGATGTAGAGTTCATAAAAATGGATGTAGAGTGGATAAAAATGGATGTAGATTGGATAAAATGGATGTAGAGTGGATAAAAATGGATGTAGAGTGGATAAAATGGATGTAGAGTGGATAAAATGGATGTAGAGTGGATAAAATGGTTGTAGACTGGATAAAATGGATGTAGAGTGGATAAAATGGATGTAGAGTGGATAAAAATGGATGTAGAGTGGATAAAATGGATGTAGAGTGGATAAAATGGATGTAGAGTTAATAAAAATGGATGTAGAGTGGATAAAATGGATGTAGAGTTGATAAAAATGGATGTAGAGTGGATAAAAATGGATGTAGATTGGATAAAATGGATGTAGAGTGGATAAAAATGGATGTAGAGTGGATAAAAATGGATGTAGAGTATATAAATTGGATGTAGAGTATATAAAATGGATGTAGAGTGGATAAAAATGGATGTAGATTGGATAAAATGGATGTGGAGTGGATAACAATGGATGTAGAGAGGATAAAAATGGATATAGGGTAGATAAAATGGATGTAGAGTTAATAAAAATGGATGTAGAGTGGATATAATGGATGTAGAGAGGATAAAATGGATGTGGAGTGGATAACAATGGATGTAGAGTGGATAAAATGGATGTAGAGTGGATAAAATAGATGTAGAGTGGATAAAATGGATGTAGAGTTCATAAAAATGGATGTAGAGTGGATAAAAATGGATGTAGATTGGATAAAATGGATGTAGAGTAGATAAAAATGGATGTAGAGTGGATAAAATGGATGTAGAGTTAATAAAAATGGATGTAGAGTGGAAATAATGGATGTAGAGTGGATAAAATGGATGTACAGTTAATAAAAATGGATGTAGAGTGGAAATAATGGATGTAGAGAGGATAAAATGGATGTAGAGTGGATAAAATGGATGTAGAGTTCATAAAAATGGATGTATAGTGGATAAAAATGGATGTAGAGTGGATAAAATGGATGTAGAGTGGATAAAAATGGATGTAGAGAGGATAAAATGGATGTAGAGTGGATAAAATGGATGTACAGTTAATAAAAATGGATGTAGAGTGGAAAAAATGGATGTAGAGAGGATAAAATGGATGTAGAGTGGATAAAATGGATGTAGAGTTCATAAAAATGGATGTAGAGTTCATAAAAATGGATGTAGAGTGGATAAAAATGGATGTAGATTGGATAAAATGGATGTAGAGTTGATAAAATGGATGTAGGGTTAATAAAAATGGATGTAGAGTGGAAATAATGGATGTAGAGAGGATAAAATGGATGTAGAGCGGATAAAATGGATGTAGAGTTCATAAAAATGGATGTAGAGTGGATAAAAATGGATGTAGATTGGATAAAATGGATGTGGAGTGGATAACAATGGATGTAGAGAGGATATAATGGATGTAGAGAGGATAAAATGGATGTGGAGTGGATAACAATGGATGTAGAGTGGATAAAATGGATGTAGAGTGGATAAAATGGATGTAGAGTGGATAAAATGGTTGTAGAGTGGATAAAATGGATGTAGAGTTGATAAAAATGGATTTAGAGTGGATAAAACGGATGTAGAGTGGATAAAAATGGATGTAGAGTGGATACAATGGTTGTAGAGTGGATAAAAATGGATATAGGGTAGATAAAATAGATGTAGAGTTAATAAAAATGGATGTAGAGTGGATATAATGGATGTAGAGAGGATAAAATGGATGTAGAGTGGATAAAACGGATGTAGAGTGGATAAAAATGGATGTAGAGTTGATAAAATGGATGTAAAGTGGATAAAATGGATGTAGAGTTAATAAAATTGGATGTAGAGTGGATAAAATGGATGTAGAGTTGATAAAAATGGATGTAGAGTGGATAAAAATGGATGTCGGGTGGATAAAATGGATGTAGAGTGGATAAAAATGGATGTAGAGTGGATAAAATGGATGTAGAGTGCATAAAAATGGATGTAGAGTGATAAAATGGATGTAGAGTGGATAAAATGAATGTACAGTTAATAAAAATGGATGTAGAGTGGATAAAAATGGATGTAGATTGCATGAAATGGATGTAGAGTGGATAAAAATGGATGTAGAGTGGATAAAATGGATGTAGAGTGGATAAAGTGGTTGTAGAGTGGATAAAATGGATGTAGAGTGGATAAAATGGATGTAGAGTGGATAAAAATGGATGTAGAGTGGATAAAATGGATGTAGAGTGGATAAAATGGTTGTAGAGTGGATAAAATGGATGTAGAGTTGATAAAAATGGAAGTAGAGTGGATAAAATGGATGTATAGTGGATAAAAATGGATGTAGAGTGGATAAAATGGATGTAGAGTGGATAAAAATGGATGTAGATTGGATAAAATGGATGTAGAGTGGATAAAAATGGATGTAGAGTGGATAAAAATGGATATAGGGTAGATAAAATGGATGTAGAGTTAATAAAAATGGATGTAGAGTGGATATAATGGATGTAGAGAGGATAAAATGGATGTAGAGTGGATAAAACGGATGTAGAGTGGATAAAAATGGATGTAGAGTTGATAAAATGGATGTAAAGTGGATAAAATGGATGTAGAGTTAATAAAATTGGATGTAGAGTGGATAAAATGGATGTAGAGTTGATAAAAATGGATGTAGAGTGGATAAAAATGGATGTAGATTGGATAAAATGGATGTAGAGTTAATAAAAGTGGATGTAGAGTGGATAAAATGGATGTAGAGTTGATAAAAATGGATGTAGAGTGGATAAAAATGGATGTAGATTGGATAAAATGGATGTAGAGTGGATAAAAATGGATGTAGATTATATAAATTGGATGTAGAGTATATAAAATGGATGTAGAGTGGATAAAAATGGATGTCGAGTGGATAAAATGGATGTAGAGTGGATAAAAATGGATGTAGATTGGACAAAATGGATGTAGAGTTAATAAAAATGGATGTAGAGTGGATAAAATGGATGTATAGTGGATAAAAATGGATGTAGAGTAGATAAAATAGATGTAGAGTGGATAAAAATGGATGTAGAGTGGATAAAATGGATGTCGAGTGGATAAAATGGATGTAGAGTGGATAAAAATAGATGTAGAGTGGATAAAAATGGATGTAGAGTGGATAAAATGGATGTAGAGTGCATAAAAATGGATGTTGAGTGGATAAAATGGATGTAGAGTGGATAAAATGGATGTAAAGTGGATAAAAATGGATGTAGAGTGGATAAAATGGATGTAGAGTGGATAAAATGGATGTAGAGTGGATAAAAATGGATGTAGAGTGGATAAAATGGATGTAGAGTGTATAAAAATGGATGTTGAGTGGATAAAATGGATGTAGAGTGGATAAAATGGATGTAAAGTGGATAAAAATGGATGTAGAGTGGATAAAATGGATGTAGAGTGGATAAAATGGATGTAGAGTTGATAAAATGGATGTAAAGTGGATAAAATGGATGTAGAGTTAATAAAATTGGATGTAGAGTGGATAAAATGGATGTAGAGTGGATAAAAATGGATGTAAAGTATATAAATTGGATGTAGAGTATATAAAATGGATGTAGAGTGGATAAAAATGGATGTCGAGTGGATAAAATGGATGTAGAGTGGATAAAAATGGATGTAGATAGGATAAAATGGATGTAGAGTTAATAAAAATGGATGTAGAGTGGATAAAATGGATGTAGAGTTAATAAAATTGGATGTAGAGTGGATAAAATGGATGTAGAGTGGATAAAAATGGATGTAAAGTATATAAATTGGATGTAGAGTATATAAAATGGATGTAGAGTGGATAAAAATGGATGTCGAGTGGATAAAATGGATGTAGAGTGGATAAAAATGGATGTAGATAGGATAAAATGGATGTAGAGTTAATAAAAATGGATGTAGAGTGGATAAAATGGATGTCGAGTGGATAAAATGGATGTAGAGTGGATAAAAATAGATGTAGAGTGGATAAAAATGGATGTAGAGTGGATAAAATGGATGTAGAGTGCATAAAAATGGATGTTGAGTGGATAAAATGGATGTAGAGTGGATAAAATGGATGTAAAGTGGATAAAAATGGATGTAGAGTGGATAAAATGGATGTAGAGTGGATAAAATGGATGTAGAGTGGATAAAAATGGATGTAGAGTGGATAAAATGGATGTAGAGTGTATAAAAATGGATGTTGAGTGGATAAAATGGATGTAGAGTGGATAAAATGGATGTAAGGTGGATAAAAATGGATGTAGAGTGGATAAAATGGATGTAGAGTGGATAAAATGGATTTCGAGTGGATAAAATGGATGTAGAGTGGATAAAAATGGATGTAGAGTGGATAAAATGGATGTAGAGTTGATAAAAATGGATGTAGAGAGGATAAAATGGATGTAGAGTAGATGAAATGGATGTAGAGTGGATAAAATGGATGTAGAGTTGATAAAATGGATGTAAAGTGTATAAAATGGATGTAGAGTTCATAAAAATGGATGTAGAGTGGATAAAAATGGATGTAGATTGGATAAAATGGATGTAGAGTGGATAAAAATGGATGTAGAGTGGATAAAATGGATGTAGAGTGGATAAAGTGGTTGTAGAGTGGATAAAATGGATGTAGAGTGGATAAAATGGATGTATAGTGGATAAAAATGGATGTAGAGTGGATAAAATGGATGTAGAGTGGATAAAAATGGATGTAGATTGGATAAAATGGATGTAGAGTGGATAAAAATGGATGTAGAGTGGATAAAAATGGATGTAGAGTATATAAAATGGATGTAGAGTGGATAAAAATGGATGTCGAGTGGATAAAATGGATGTAGAGTGGATAAAAATGGATGTAGAGTGGATAAAATGGATGTAGAGTTGATAAAAATGGATGTAGAGTGGATAAAATGGATGTAGAGTAGATAAAATGGATGTAGAGTGGATAAAATAGATGTAGAGTTGATAAAATGGATGTAAAGTGGATAAAATGGATGTAGAGTTAATAAAAATGGATGTAGAGTGGAAATAATGGATGTAGAGTTCATAAAAATGGATGTAGAGTGGATAAAAATGGATGTAGATTGGATAAAATGGATGTAGAGTGGATAAAAATGGATGTAGAGTGGATAAAATGGATGTAGAGTGGATAAAATGGATGTAGAGTGGATAAAATGGTTGTAGAGTGGATAAAATGGATGTAGAGTGGATAAAATGGATGTAGAGTGGATAAAATAGATGTAGAGTTGATAAAATGGATGTAAAGTGGATAAAATGGATGTAGAGTTAATAAAAATGGATGTAGAGTGGAAATAATGGATGTAGAGTTCATAAAAATGGATGTAGAGTGGATAAAAATGGATGTAGATTGGATAAAATGGATGTAGAGTGGATAAAAATGGATGTAGAGTGGATAAAATGGATGTAGAGTGGATAAAATGGATGTAGAGTGGATAAAATGGTTGTAGACTGGATAAAATGGATGTAGAGTGGATAAAATGGATGTAGAGTGGATAAAAATGGATGTAGAGTGGATAAAATGGATGTAGAGTGGATAAAATGGATGTAGAGTTAATAAAAATGGATGTAGAGTGGATAAAATGGATGTAGAGTTGATAAAAATGGATGTAGAGTGGATAAAAATGGATGTAGATTGGATAAAATGGATGTAGAGTGGATAAAAATGGATGTAGAGTGGATAAAAATGGATGTAGAGTATATAAATTGGATGTAGAGTATATAAAATGGATGTAGAGTGGATAAAAATGGATGTAGATTGGATAAAATGGATGTGGAGTGGATAACAATGGATGTAGAGAGGATAAAAATGGATATAGGGTAGATAAAATGGATGTAGAGTTAATAAAAATGGATGTAGAGTGGATATAATGGATGTAGAGAGGATAAAATGGATGTGGAGTGGATAACAATGGATGTAGAGTGGATAAAATGGATGTAGAGTGGATAAAATAGATGTAGAGTGGATAAAATGGATGTAGAGTTCATAAAAATGGATGTAGAGTGGATAAAAATGGATGTAGATTGGATAAAATGGATGTAGAGTAGATAAAAATGGATGTAGAGTGGATAAAATGGATGTAGAGTTAATAAAAATGGATGTAGAGTGGAAATAATGGATGTAGAGTGGATAAAATGGATGTACAGTTAATAAAAATGGATGTAGAGTGGAAATAATGGATGTAGAGAGGATAAAATGGATGTAGAGTGGATAAAATGGATGTAGAGTTCATAAAAATGGATGTATAGTGGATAAAAATGGATGTAGAGTGGATAAAATGGATGTAGAGTGGATAAAAATGGATGTAGAGAGGATAAAATGGATGTAGAGTGGATAAAATGGATGTACAGTTAATAAAAATGGATGTAGAGTGGAAAAAATGGATGTAGAGAGGATAAAATGGATGTAGAGTGGATAAAATGGATGTAGAGTTCATAAAAATGGATGTAGAGTTCATAAAAATGGATGTAGAGTGGATAAAAATGGATGTAGATTGGATAAAATGGATGTAGAGTTGATAAAATGGATGTAGGGTTAATAAAAATGGATGTAGAGTGGAAATAATGGATGTAGAGAGGATAAAATGGATGTAGAGTGGATAAAATGGATGTAGAGTTCATAAAAATGGATGTAGAGTGGATAAAAATGGATGTAGATTGGATAAAATGGATGTGGAGTGGATAACAATGGATGTAGAGAGGATATAATGGATGTAGAGAGGATAAAATGGATGTGGAGTGGATAACAATGGATGTAGAGTGGATAAAATGGATGTAGAGTGGATAAAATGGATGTAGAGTGGATAAAATGGTTGTAGAGTGGATAAAATGGATGTAGAGTTGATAAAAATGGATTTAGAGTGGATAAAACGGATGTAGAGTGGATAAAAATGGATGTAGAGTGGATACAATGGTTGTAGAGTGGATAAAAATGGATATAGGGTAGATAAAATAGATGTAGAGTTAATAAAAATGGATGTAGAGTGGATATAATGGATGTAGAGAGGATAAAATGGATGTAGAGTGGATAAAACGGATGTAGAGTGGATAAAAATGGATGTAGAGTTGATAAAATGGATGTAAAGTGGATAAAATGGATGTAGAGTTAATAAAATTGGATGTAGAGTGGATAAAATGGATGTAGAGTTGATAAAAATGGATGTAGAGTGGATAAAAATGGATGTCGGGTGGATAAAATGGATGTAGAGTGGATAAAAATGGATGTAGAGTGGATAAAATGGATGTAGAGTGCATAAAAATGGATGTAGAGTGATAAAATGGATGTAGAGTGGATAAAATGAATGTACAGTTAATAAAAATGGATGTAGAGTGGATAAAAATGGATGTAGATTGCATGAAATGGATGTAGAGTGGATAAAAATGGATGTAGAGTGGATAAAATGGATGTAGAGTGGATAAAGTGGTTGTAGAGTGGATAAAATGGATGTAGAGTGGATAAAATGGATGTAGAGTGGATAAAAATGGATGTAGAGTGGATAAAATGGATGTAGAGTGGATAAAATGGTTGTAGAGTGGATAAAATGGATGTAGAGTTGATAAAAATGGAAGTAGAGTGGATAAAATGGATGTATAGTGGATAAAAATGGATGTAGAGTGGATAAAATGGATGTAGAGTGGATAAAAATGGATGTAGATTGGATAAAATGGATGTAGAGTGGATAAAAATGGATGTAGAGTGGATAAAAATGGATATAGGGTAGATAAAATGGATGTAGAGTTAATAAAAATGGATGTAGAGTGGATATAATGGATGTAGAGAGGATAAAATGGATGTAGAGTGGATAAAACGGATGTAGAGTGGATAAAAATGGATGTAGAGTTGATAAAATGGATGTAAAGTGGATAAAATGGATGTAGAGTTAATAAAATTGGATGTAGAGTGGATAAAATGGATGTAGAGTTGATAAAAATGGATGTAGAGTGGATAAAAATGGATGTAGATTGGATAAAATGGATGTAGAGTTAATAAAAGTGGATGTAGAGTGGATAAAATGGATGTAGAGTTGATAAAAATGGATGTAGAGTGGATAAAAATGGATGTAGATTGGATAAAATGGATGTAGAGTGGATAAAAATGGATGTAGATTATATAAATTGGATGTAGAGTATATAAAATGGATGTAGAGTGGATAAAAATGGATGTCGAGTGGATAAAATGGATGTAGAGTGGATAAAAATGGATGTAGATTGGACAAAATGGATGTAGAGTTAATAAAAATGGATGTAGAGTGGATAAAATGGATGTATAGTGGATAAAAATGGATGTAGAGTAGATAAAATAGATGTAGAGTGGATAAAAATGGATGTAGAGTGGATAAAATGGATGTCGAGTGGATAAAATGGATGTAGAGTGGATAAAAATAGATGTAGAGTGGATAAAAATGGATGTAGAGTGGATAAAATGGATGTAGAGTGCATAAAAATGGATGTTGAGTGGATAAAATGGATGTAGAGTGGATAAAATGGATGTAAAGTGGATAAAAATGGATGTAGAGTGGATAAAATGGATGTAGAGTGGATAAAATGGATGTAGAGTGGATAAAAATGGATGTAGAGTGGATAAAATGGATGTAGAGTGTATAAAAATGGATGTTGAGTGGATAAAATGGATGTAGAGTGGATAAAATGGATGTAAAGTGGATAAAAATGGATGTAGAGTGGATAAAATGGATGTAGAGTGGATAAAATGGATGTAGAGTTGATAAAATGGATGTAAAGTGGATAAAATGGATGTAGAGTTAATAAAATTGGATGTAGAGTGGATAAAATGGATGTAGAGTGGATAAAAATGGATGTAAAGTATATAAATTGGATGTAGAGTATATAAAATGGATGTAGAGTGGATAAAAATGGATGTCGAGTGGATAAAATGGATGTAGAGTGGATAAAAATGGATGTAGATAGGATAAAATGGATGTAGAGTTAATAAAAATGGATGTAGAGTGGATAAAATGGATGTAGAGTTAATAAAATTGGATGTAGAGTGGATAAAATGGATGTAGAGTGGATAAAAATGGATGTAAAGTATATAAATTGGATGTAGAGTATATAAAATGGATGTAGAGTGGATAAAAATGGATGTCGAGTGGATAAAATGGATGTAGAGTGGATAAAAATGGATGTAGATAGGATAAAATGGATGTAGAGTTAATAAAAATGGATGTAGAGTGGATAAAATGGATGTAGAGTGGATAAAATGGATTTCGAGTGGATAAAATGGATGTAGAGTGGATAAAAATGGATGTAGAGTGGATAAAATGGATGTGGAGTTGATAAAAATGGATGTAGAGAGGATAAAATGGATGTAGCGTAGATAAAATGGATGTAGAGTGGATAAAATGGATGTAGAGTTGATAAAATGGATGTAGATTGGATGAAATGGATGTAGAGTGGATAAAAATGGATGTAGAGTGGATAAAATGGATGTAGAGTGGATAAAGTGGTTGTAGAGTGGATAAAATGGATGTAGAGTGGATAAAATGGATGTATAGTGGATAAAAATGGATGTAGAGTGGATAAAATGGATGTAGAGTGGATAAAAATGGATGTAGATTGGATAAAATGGATGTAGAGTGGATAAAAATGGATGTAGAGTATATAAAATGGATGTAGAGTGGATAAAAATGGATGTAGAGTATATAAAATGGATGTAGAGTGGATAAAAATGGATGTCGAGTGGATAAAATGGATGTAGAGTGGATAAAAATGGATGTAGAGTGGATAAAATGGATGTAGAGTTGATAAAAATGGATGTAGAGTGGATAAAATGGATGTAGAGTAGATAAAATGGATGTAGAGTGGATAAAATAGATGTAGAGTTGATAAAATGGATGTAAAGTGGATAAAATGGATGTAGAGTTAATAAAAATGGATGTAGAGTGGAAATAATGGATGTAGAGTTCATAAAAATGGATGTAGAGTGGATAAAAATGGATGTAGATTGGATAAAATGGATGTAGAGTGGATAAAAATGGATGTAGAGTGGATAAAATGGATGTAGAGTGGATAAAATGGATGTAGAGTGGATAAAATGGTTGTAGACTGGATAAAATGGATGTAGAGTGGATAAAATGGATGTAGAGTGGATAAAATGGATGTAGAGTGGATAAAATGGTTGTAGAGTGGATAAAATGGATGTAGAGTTGATAAAAATGGAAGTAGAGTGGATAAAATGGATGTATAGTGGATAAAAATGGATGTAGAGTGGATAAAATGGATGTAGAGTGGATAAAAATGGATGTAGATTGGATAAAATGGATGTAGAGTGGATAAAAATGGATGTAGACTGGATAAAAATGGATATAGGGTAGATAAAATGGATGTAGAGTTAATAAAAATGGATGTAGAGTGGATATAATGGATGTAGAGGGGATAAAATGGATGTAGAGTGGATAAAACGGATGTAGAGTGGATAAAAATGGATGTAGAGTTGATAAAATGGATGTAAAGTGGATAAAATGGATGTAGAGTTAATAAAATTGGATGTAGAGTGGATAAAATGGATGTAGAGTTGATAAAAATGGATGTAGAGTGGATAAAAATGGATGTCGAGTGGATAAAATGGATGTAGAGTGGATAAAAATGGATGTAGAGTGGATAAAATGGATGTAGAGTGCATAAAAATGGATGTAGAGTGAATAAAATGGATGTAGAGTGGATAAAATGAATGTACAGTTAATAAAAATGGATGTAGAGTGGATAAAAATGGATGTAGAGTGGATAAAATGGATGTAGAGTCGATAAAATGGATGTAGAGTGGATAAAAATGGATGTTGAGTGGATAAAATGGATGTAGAGTGCATAAAAATGGATGTTGAGTGGATAAAATGGATGTAGAGTGGATAAAATGGATGTAAAGTGGATAAAAATGGATGTAGAGAGGATAAAATGGATGTAGAGTAGATAAAATGGATGTAGAGTGGATAAAATGGATGTAGAGTTGATAAAATGGATGTAGAGTGGATAAAATGGATGTAGAGTGGATAAAATGGATGTAGAGTGGATAAAATGGTTGTAGAGTGGATAAAATGGATGTAGAGTTGATAAAAATGGAAGTAGAGTGGATAAAATGGATGTATAGTGGATAAAAATGGATGTAGAGTGGATAAAATGGATGTAGAGTGGATAAAAATGGATGTAGATTGGATAAAATGGATGTAGAGTGGATAAAAATGGATGTAGAGTGGATAAAAATGGATATAGGGTAGATAAAATGGATGTAGAGTTAATAAAAATGGATGTAGAGTGGATATAATGGATGTAGAGGGGATAAAATGGATGTAGGGTGGATAAAACGGATGTAGAGTGGATAAAAATGGATGTAGAGTTGATAAAATGGATGTAAAGTGGATAAAATGGATGTAGAGTTAATAAAATTGGATGTAGAGTGGATAAAATGGATGTAGAGTTGATAAAAATGGATGTAGAGTGGATAAAAATGGATGTCGAGTGGATAAAATGGATGTAGAGTGGATAAAAATGGATGTAGAGTGGATAAAATGGATGTAGAGTGCATAAAAATGGATGTAGAGTGAATAAAATGGATGTAGAGTGGATAAAATGAATGTACAGTTAATAAAAATGGATGTAGAGTGGATAAAAATGGATGTAGAGTGGATAAAATGGATGTAGAGTCGATAAAATGGATGTAGAGTGGATAAAAATGGATGTTGAGTGGATAAAATGGATGTAGAGTGCATAAAAATGGATGTTGAGTGGATAAAATGGATGTAGAGTGGATAAAATGGATGTAAAGTGGATAAAAATGGATGTAGAGAGGATAAAATGGATGTAGAGTAGATAAAATGGATGTAGAGTGGATAAAATGGATGTAGAGTTGATAAAATGGATGTAAAGTGTATAAAATGGATGTAGAGTTCATAAAAATGGATGTAGAGTGGATAAAAATGGATGTAGATTGGATGAAATGGATGTAGAGTGGATAAAAATGGATGTAGAGTGGATAAAATGGATGTAGAGTGGATAAAATGGATGTAGAGTGGATAAAATGGATGTAGAGTGGATAAAATGGATGTATAGTGGATAAAAATGGATGTAGAGTGGATAAAATGGATGTAGAGTGGATAAAAATGGATGTAGATTGGATAAAATGGATGTAGAGTGGATAAAAATGGATGTAGAGTATATAAAATGGATGTAGAGTGGATAAAAATGGATGTAGAGTATATAAAATGGATGTAGAGTGGATAAAAATGGATGTCGAGTGGATAAAATGGATGTAGAGTGGATAAAAATGGATGTAGAGTGGATAAAATGGATGTAGAGTTGATAAAAATGGATGTAGAGTGGATAAAATGGATGTAGAGTAGATAAAATGGATGTAGAGTGGATAAAATAGATGTAGAGTTGATAAAATGGATGTAAAGTGGATAAAATGGATGTAGAGTTAATAAAAATGGATGTAGAGTGGAAATAATGGATGTAGAGTTCATAAAAATGGATGTAGAGTGGATAAAAATGGATGTAGATTGGATAAAATGGATGTAGAGTGGATAAAAATGGATGTAGAGTGGATAAAATGGATGTAGAGTGGATAAAATGGATGTAGAGTGGATAAAATGGTTGTAGACTGGATAAAATGGATGTAGAGTGGATAAAATGGATGTAGAGTGGATAAAAATGGATGTAGAGTGGATAAAATGGATGTAGAGTGGATAAAATGGATGTAGAGTTAATAAAAATGGATGCAGAGTGGATAAAATGGATGTAGAGTTGATAAAAATGGATGTAGAGTGGATAAAAATGGATGTAGATTGGATAAAATGGATGTAGAGTGGATAAAAATGGATGTAGAGTGGATAAAAATGGATGTAGAGTATATAAATTGGATGTAGAGTATATAAAATGGATGTAGAGTGGATAAAAATGGATGTAGATTGGATAAAATGGATGTGGAGTGGATAACAATGGATGTAGAGAGGATAAAAATGGATATAGGGTAGATAAAATGGATGTAGAGTTAATAAAAATGGATGTAGAGTGGATATAATGGATGTAGAGAGGATAAAATGGATGTGGAGTGGATAACAATGGATTTAGAGTGGATAAAATGGATGTAGAGTGGATAAAATAGATGTAGAGTGGATAAAATGGATGTAGAGTTCATAAAAATGGATGTAGAGTGGATAAAAATGGATGTGGATTGGATAAAATGGATGTAGAGTGGATAAAAATGGATGTAGAGTGGATAAAATGGATGTAGAGTTAATAAAAATGGATGTAGAGTGGAAATAATGGATGTAGAGTGGATAAAATGGATGTACAGTTAATAAAAATGGATGTAGAGTGGAAATAATGGATGTAGAGAGGATAAAATGGATGTAGAGTGGATAATATGGATGTAGAGTTCATAAAAATGGATGTATAGTGGATAAAAATGGATGTAGAGTGGATAAAATGGATGTAGAGTGGATAAAAATGGATGTAGAGAGGATAAAATGGATGTAGAGTGGATACAATGGATGTACAGTTAATAAAAATGGATGTAGAGTGGAAATAATGGATGTAGAGAGGATAAAATGGATGTAGAGTGGATAAAATGGATGTAGAGTGGATAAAATGGTTGTAGAGTGGATAAAATGGATGTAGAGTTGATAAAAATGGATTTAGAGTGGATAAAACGGATGTAGAGTGGATAAAAATGGATGTAGAGTGGATACAATGGTTGTAGAGTGGATAAAAATGGATATAGGGTAGATAAAATAGATGTAGAGTTAATAAAAATGGATGTAGAGTGGATATAATGGATGTAGAGAGGATAAAATGGATGTAGAGTGGATAAAACGGATGTAGAGTGGATAAAAATGGATGTAGAGTTGATAAAATGGATGTAAAGTGGATAAAATGGATGTAGAGTTAATAAAATTGGATGTAGAGTGGATAAAATGGATGTAGAGTTGATAAAAATGGATGTAGAGTGGATAAAAATGGATGTCGGGTGGATAAAATGGATGTAGAGTGGATAAAAATGGATGTAGAGTGGATAAAATGGATGTAGAGTGCATAAAAATGGATGTAGAGTGAATAAAATGGATGTAGAGTGGATAAAAATGGATGTAGATTGGATAAAATGGATGTAGAGTTGATAAAATGGATGTAGGGTTAATAAAAATGGATGTAGAGTGGAAATAATGGATGTAGAGAGGATAAAATGGATGTAGAGCGGATAAAATGGATGTAGAGTTCATAAAAATGGATGTAGAGTGGATAAAAATGGATGTAGATTGGATAAAATGGATGTGGAGTGGATAACAATGGATGTAGAGAGGATATAATGGATGTAGAGAGGATAAAATGGATGTGGAGTGGATAACAATGGATGTAGAGTGGATAAAATGGATGTAGAGTGGATAAAATGGATGTAGAGTGGATAAAATGGTTGTAGAGTGGATAAAATGGATGTAGAGTTGATAAAAATGGATTTAGAGTGGATAAAACGGATGTAGAGTGGATAAAAATGGATGTAGAGTGGATACAATGGTTGTAGAGTGGATAAAAATGGATATAGGGTAGATAAAATAGATGTAGAGTTAATAAAAATGGATGTAGAGTGGATATAATGGATGTAGAGAGGATAAAATGGATGTAGAGTGGATAAAACGGATGTAGAGTGGATAAAAATGGATGTAGAGTTGATAAAATGGATGTAAAGTGGATAAAATGGATGTAGAGTTAATAAAATTGGATGTAGAGTGGATAAAATGGATGTAGAGTTGATAAAAATGGATGTAGAGTGGATAAAAATGGATGTCGGGTGGATAAAATGGATGTAGAGTGGATAAAAATGGATGTAGAGTGGATAAAATGGATGTAGAGTGGATAAAATGAATGTACAGTTAATAAAAATGGATGTAGAGTGGATAAAAATGGATGTAGAGTGGATAAAATGGATGTAGAGTCGATAAAATGGATGTAGAGTGGATAAAAATGGATGTAGAGTGGATAAAATGGATGTAGAGTGCATAAAAATGGATGTTGAGTGGATAAAATGGATGTAGAGTGGATAAAATGGATGTAAAGTGGATAAAAATGGATGTAGAGTGGATAAAATGGATGTAGAGTGGATAAAATGGATGTAGAGTGGATAAAAATGGATGTAGAGTGGATAAAATGGTTGTAGAGTGGATAAAATGGATGTAGAGTTGATAAAAATGGATGTAGAGTGGATAAAACGGATGTAGAGTGGATAAAAATGGATGTAGAGTGGATACAATGGTTGTAGAGTGGATAAAAATGGATATAGGGTAGATAAAATGGATGTAGAGTTAATAAAAATGGATGTAGAGTGGATATAATGGATGTAGAGTTGATAAAAATGGATGTAGAGTGGATAAAAATGGATGTAGATTGGATAAAATGGATGTAGAGTGGATAAAAATGGATGTAGAGTATATAAATTGGATGTAGAGTATATAAAATGGATGTAGAGTGGATAAAAATGGATGTAGATTGGATAAAATGGATGTAGAGTGGATAAAAATGGATGTAGAGTGGATAAAATGGATGTAGAGTGGATAAAAATGGATGTAGAGTATATAAATTGGATGTAGAGTATATAAAATGGATGTAGAGTGGATAAAAATGGATTTCGAGTGGATAAAATGGATGTAGAGTGGATAAAAATGGATGTAGAGTGGATAAAATGGATGTGGAGTTGATAAAAATGGATGTAGAGTGGATAAAATGGATGTAGAGTAGATAAAATGGATGTAGAGTGGATAAAATGGATGTAGAGTTGATAAAATGGATGTAAAGTGGATAAAATGGATGTAGAGTTCATAAAAATGGATGTAGAGTGGATAAAAATGGATGTAGATTGCATGAAATGGATGTAGAGTGGATAAAAATGGATGTAGAGTGGATAAAATGGATGTAGAGTGGATAAAGTGGTTGTAGAGTGGATAAAATGGATGTAGAGTGGATAAAATGGATGTAGAGTGGATAAAAATGGATGTAGAGTGGATAAAATGGATGTAGAGTGGATAAAATGGTTGTAGAGTGGATAAAATGGATGTAGAGTTGATAAAAATGGAAGTAGAGTGGATAAAATGGATGTATAGTGGATAAAAATGGATGTAGAGTGGATAAAATGGATGTAGAGTGGATAAAAATGGATGTAGATTGGATAAAATGGATGTAGAGTGGATAAAAATGGATGTAGAGTGGATAAAAATGGATATAGGGTAGATAAAATGGATGTAGAGTTAATAAAAATGGATGTAGAGTGGATATAATGGATGTAGAGAGGATAAAATGGATGTAGAGTGGATAAAACGGATGTAGAGTGGATAAAAATGGATGTAGAGTTGATAAAATGGATGTAAAGTGGATAAAATGGATGTAGAGTTAATAAAATTGGATGTAGAGTGGATAAAATGGATGTAGAGTTGATAAAAATGGATGTAGAGTGGATAAAAATGGATGTCGAGTGGATAAAATGGATGTAGAGTGGATCAAAATGGATGTAGAGTGGATAAAATGGATGTAGAGTGCATAAAAATGGATGTAGAGTGAATAAAATGGATGTAGAGTGGATAAAATGAATGTACAGTTAATAAAAATGGATGTAGAGTGGATAAAAATGGATGTAGAGTGGATAAAATGGATGTAGAGTCGATAAAATGGATGTAGAGTGGATAAAAATGGATGTAGAGTGGATAAAATGGATGTAGAGTGCATAAAAATGGATGTTGAGTGGATAAAATGGATGTAGAGTGGATAAAATGGATGTAAAGTGGATAAAAATGGATGTAGAGTGGATAAAATGGATGTAGAGTGGATAAAATGGATGTAGAGTGGATAAAAATGGATGTAGAGTGGATAAAATGGATGTAGAGTGTATAAAATGGATGTAGAGTGAATAAAATGGATGTAGAGTGGATAAAATGGATGTAGAGTGGATAAAATGGATGTAGAGTTGATAAAATGGATGTAAAGTGGATAAAATGGATGTAGAGTTAATAAAATTGGATGTAGAGTGGATAAAATGGATGTAGAGTGGATAAAAATGGATGTAGATTGGATAAAATGGATGTGGAGTGGATAACAATGGATGTAGAGAGGATATAATGGATGTAGAGAGGATAAAATGGATGTGGAGTGGATAACAATGGATGTAGAGTGGATAAAATGGATGTAGAGTGGATAAAATGGATGTAGAGTGGATAAAATGGATGTAGAGTGGATAAAGTGGTTGTAGAGTGGATAAAATGGATGTAGAGTGGATAAAATGGATGTAGAGTTAATAAAAATGGATGTAGAGTGGATATAATGGATGTAGAGTTGATAAAAATGGATGTAGAGTGGATAAAAATGGATGTAGATTGGATAAAATGGATGTAGAGTGGATAAAAATGGATGTAGAGTATATAAATTGGATGTAGAGTATATAAAATGGATGTAGAGTGGATAAAAATGGATGTCGAGTGGATAAAATGAATGTAGAGTGGATAAAAATGGATGTAGATTGGATAAAATGGATGTAGAGTGGATAAAAATGGATGTAGAGTATATAAATTGGATGTAGAGTATATAAAATGGATGTAGAGTGGATAAAAATGGATTTCGAGTGGATAAAATGGATGTAGAGTGGATAAAAATGGATGTAGAGTGGATAAAATGGATGTGGAGTTGATAAAAATGGATGTAGAGTGGATAAAATGGATGTAGAGTAGATAAAATGGATGTAGAGTGGATAAAATGGATGTAGAGTTGATAAAATGGATGTAAAGTGGATAAAATGGATGTAGAGTTCATAAAAATGGATGTAGAGTGGATAAAAATGGATGTAGATTGCATGAAATGGATGTAGAGTGGATAAAAATGGATGTAGAGTGGATAAAATGGATGTAGAGTGGATAAAGTGGTTGTAGAGTGGATAAAATGGATGTAGAGTGGATAAAATGGATGTAGAGTGGATAAAAATGGATGTAGAGTGGATAAAATGGATGTAGAGTGGATAAAATGGTTGTAAAGTGGATAAAATGGATGTAGAGTTGATAAAAATGGAAGTAGAGTGGATAAAATGGATGTATAGTGGATAAAAATGGATGTAGAGTGGATAAAATGGATGTAGAGTGGATAAAAATGGATGTAGATTGGATAAAATGGATGTAGAGTGGATAAAAATGGATGTAGAGTGGATAAAAATGGATATAGGGTAGATAAAATGGATGTAGAGTTAATAAAAATGGATGTAGAGTGGATAAAATGGTTGTAGAGTGCATAAAAATGGATGTTGAGTGGATAAAATGGATGTAGAGTGGATAAAATGGATGTACAGTTAATAAAAATGGATGTAGAGTGGAAATAATGGATGTAGAGAGGATAAAATGGATGTAGAGTGGATAAAATGGATGTAGAGTTCATAAAAATGGATGTAGAGTGGATAAAAATGGATGTAGAGAGGATAAAATGGATGTAGAGTTGATAAAATGGATGTAAAGTGGATAAAATGGATGTAGAGTTAATAAAAATGGATGTAGAGTGGAAATAATGGATGTAGAGAGGATAAAATGGATGTAGAGCGGATAAAATGGATGTAGAGTTAATAAAAATGGATGTAGAGTGGATAAAAATGGATGTAGATTGGATAAAATGGATGTAGAGTTAATAAAAGTGGATGTAGAGTGGATAAAATGGATGTAGAGTTGATAAAAATGGATGTAGAGTGGATAAAAATGGATGTAGATTGGATAAAATGGATGTAGAGTGGATAAAAATGGATGTAGATTATATAAATTGGATGTAGAGTATATAAAATGGATGTAGAGTGGATAAAAATGGATGTCGAGTGGATAAAATGGATGTAGAGTGGATAAAAATGGATGTAGATTGGACAAAATGGATGTAGAGTTAATAAAAATGGATGTAGAGTGGATAAAATGGATGTATAGTGGATAAAAATGGATGTAGAGTAGATAAAATAGATGTAGAGTGGATAAAAATGGATGTAGAGTGGATAAAATGGATGTCGAGTGGATAAAATGGATGTAGAGTGGATAAAAATAGATGTAGAGTGGATAAAAATGGATGTAGAGTGGATAAAATGGATGTAGAGTGCATAAAAATGGATGTTGAGTGGATAAAATGGATGTAGAGTGGATAAAATGTATGTACATTTAATAAAAATGGATGTAGAGTGGATAAAAATGGATGTAGAGTGGATAAAAATGGATGTAGATTGGATAAAGTGGATGTAGAGTTAATAAAAGTGGATGTAGAGTGGATAAAATTGATGTAGAGTTGATAAAAATGGATGTAGAGTGGATAAAAATGGATGTAGATTGGATAAAATGGATGTAGAGTATATAAATTGGATGTAGAGTATATAAAATGGTTGTAGAGTGGATAAAAATGGATGTCGAGTGGATAAAATGGATGTAGAGTGGATAAAAATGGATGTAGATTGGATAAAATGGATGTAGAGTGGATGAAAATGGATGTAGAGTATATAAATTGGATGTAGAGTATATAAAATGGATGTAGAGTGGATAAAAATGGATGTCGAGTGGATAAAATGGATGTAGAGTGGATAAAAATGGATGTAGAGTGGATAAAATGGATGTAGAGTTGATAAAAATGGATGTAGAGTGGATAAAATGGATGTAGAGTAGATAAAATGGATGTAGAGTGGATAAAATGGATGTAGAGTTGATAAAATGGATGTAAAGTGGATAAAATGGATGTAGAGTTAATAAAAATGGATGTAGAGTGGAAATAATGGATGTAGAGAGGATAAAATGGATGTAGAGTGGATAAAATGGATGTAGAGTTCATAAAAATGGATGTAGAGTGGATAAAAATGGATGTAGATTGGATAAAATGGATGTGGAGTGGATAACAATGGATGTAGAGAGGATAAAAATGTATATAGGGTAGATAAAATGGATGTAGAGTTAATAAAAATGGATGTAGAGTGGATATAATGGATGTAGAGAGGATAAAATGGATGTGGAGTGGATAACAATGGATGTAGAGTGGATAAAATGGATGTAGAGTGGATAAAATGGATGTAGAGAGGATAAAATGGATGTAGAGTGGATAAAATGGATGTAGAGTATATAAAATGGATGTAGAGTGGATAAAAATGGATGTCGAGTGGATAAAATGGATGTAGAGTGGATAAAAATGGATGTAGAGTGGATAAAATGGATGTAGAGTGGATAAAAATGGATGTAGAGTGGATAAAATGGATGTAGAGTGGATAAAATGGTTGTAGAGTGGATAAAAATGGATGTAGAGTGGATAAAATGGATGTAGAATGGATAAAATGGATGTAAAGTGGATAAAAATGGATGTCGAGTGGATAAAATGGATGTAGAGTGGATAAAAATAGATGTAGAGAGGATAAAATGGAAGTAGAGTGGATAAAAATGGATGTAGAGTGGATAAAAATGGATGTAGAGTGGATAAAATGGATGTAGAGTGGATAAAAATGGATGTAGAGAGGATAAAATGGATGTAGAGTGGATAAAATGGATGTACAGTTAATAAAAATGGATGTAGAGTGGAAATAATGGATGTAGAGAGGATAAAATGGATGTAGAGTGGATAATATGGATGTAGAGTTCATAAAAATGGATGTAGAGTGGATAAAAATGGATGTAGATTGGATAAAATGGATGTAGAGTTGATAAAATGGATGTAGATTGGAAAAAATGGATGTGGAGTGGATAACAATGGATGTAGAGAGGATAAAAATGTATATAGGGTAGATAAAATGGATGTAGAGTTAATAAAAATGGATGTAGAGTGGATATAATGGATGTAGAGAGGATAAAATGGATGTGGAGTGGATAACAATGGATGTAGAGTGGATAAAATGGATGTAGAATGGATAAAATGGATGTAGAGAGGATAAAATGGATGTAGAGTGGATAAAATGGATGTAGAGTTCATAAAAATGGATGTAGAGTGGATAAAAATGGATGTAGATTGGATAAAATGGATGTGGAGTGGATAACAATGGATGTAGAGAGGATAAAAATGGATATAGGGTAGATAAAATGGATGTAGAGTTAATAAAAATGGATGTAGAGTGGAAATAATGGATGTAGAGAGGATAAAATGGATGTACAGTGGATAAAATGGATGTAGAGTGGATAAAATGGATGTAGAGTGGATAAAATGATTGTAGAGTGGATAAAATGGATGTAGAGTGGATAAAATGGATGTAGAGTGGATAAAAATGGATGTAGAGTGGATAAAATGGATGTAGAGTGGATAAAATGGTTGTAGAGTGGATAAAAATGGATGTAGAGTGGATAAAATGGATGTAGAATGGATAAAATGGATGTAAAGTGGATAAAAATGGATGTCGAGTGGATAAAATGGATGTAGAGTGGATAAAAATAGATGTAGAGAGGATAAAATGGAAGTAGAGTGGATAAAAATGGATGTAGAGTGGATAAAAATGGATGTAGAGTGGATAAAATGGATGTAGAGTGGATAAAAATGGATGTAGATTGGATAAAATGGATGTAGAGTGGATAAAAATGGATGTAGATTATATAAATTGGATGTAGAGTATATAAAATGGATGTAGAGTGGATAAAAATGGATGTCGAGTGGATAAAATGGATGTAGAGTGGATAAAAATGGATGTAGATTGGACAAAATGGATGTAGAGTTAATAAAAATGGATGTAGAGTGGATAAAATGGATGTATAGTGGATAAAAATGGATGTAGAGTAGATAAAATAGATGTAGAGTGGATAAAAATGGATGTAGAGTGGATAAAATGGATGTCGAATGGATAAAATGGATGTAGAGTGGATAAAAATAGATGTAGAGTGGATAAAAATGGATGTAGAGTGGATAAAATGGATGTAGAGTGCATAAAAATGGATGTTGAGTGGATAAAATGGATGTAGAGTGGATAAAATGTATGTACATTTAATAAAAATGGATGTAGAGTGGATAAAAATGGATGTAGAGTGGATAAAAATGGATGTAGATTGGATAAAATGGATGTAGAGTTAATAAAAGTGGATGTAGAGTGGATAAAATGGATGTAGAGTTGATAAAAATGGATGTAGAGTGGATAAAAATGGATGTAGATTGGATAAAATGGATGTAGAGTGGATAAAATGGATGTAGAGTATATAAATTGGATGTAGAGTATATAAAATGGATGTAGAGTGGATAAAAATGGATGTCGAGTGGATAAAATGGATGTAGAGTGGATAAAAATGGATGTAGATTGGATAAAATGGATGTAGAGTGGATGAAAATGGATGTAGAGTATATAAATTGGATGTAGAGTATATAAAATGGATGTAGAGTGGATAAAAATGGATGTCGAGTGGATAAAATGGATGTAGAGTGGATAAAAATGGATGTAGAGTGGATAAAATGGATGTAGAGTTGATAAAAATGGATGTAGAGTGGATAAAATGGATGTAGAGTAGATAAAATGGATGTAGAGTGGATAAAATGGATGTAGAGTTGATAAAATGGATGTAAAGTGGATAAAATGGATGTAGAGTTAATAAAAATGGATGTAGAGTGGAAATAATGGATGTAGAGAGGATAAAATGGATGTAGAGTGGATAAAATGGATGTAGAGTTCATAAAAATGGATGTAGAGTGGATAAAAATGGATGTAGATTGGATAAAATGGATGTGGAGTGGATAACAATGGATGTAGAGAGGATAAAAATGTATATAGGGTAGATAAAATGGATGTAGAGTTAATAAAAATGGATGTAGAGTGGATATAATGGATGTAGAGAGGATAAAATGGATGTGGAGTGGATAACAATGGATGTAGAGTGGATAAAATGGATGTAGAGTGGATAAAATGGATGTAGAGAGGATAAAATGGATGTAGAGTGGATAAAATGGATGTAGAGTATATAAAATGGATGTAGAGTGGATAAAAATGGATGTCGAGTGGATAAAATGGATGTAGAGTGGATAAAAATGGATGTAGAGTGGATAAAATGGATGCAGAGTTGATAAAAATGGATGTAGAGTGGATAAAATGGATGTAGAGTAGATAAAATGGATGTAGAGTGGATAAAATGGTTGTAGAGTGGATAAAATGGATGTAGAGTGGATAAAATGGATGTAGAGTGGATAAAAATGGATGTAGAGTGGATAAAATGGATGTAGAGTGGATAAAATGGTTGTAGAGTGGATAAAAATGGATGTAGAGTGGATAAAATGGATGTAGAATGGATAAAATGGATGTAAAGTGGATACAAATGGATGTCGAGTGGATAAAATGGATGTAGAGTGGATAAAAATAGATGTAGAGAGGATAAAATGGAAGTAGAGTGGATAAAAATGGATGTAGAGTGGATAAAAATGGATGTAGAGTGGATAAAATGGATGTAGAGTGGATAAAAATGGATGTAGAGAGGATAAAATGGATGTAGAGTGGATAAAATGGATGTACAGTTAATAAAAATGGATGTAGAGTGGAAATAATGGATGTAGAGAGGATAAAATGGATGTAGAGTGGATAAAATGGATGTAGAGTTCATAAAAATGGATGTAGAGTGGATAAAAATGGATGTAGATTGGATAAAATGGATGTGGAGTGGATAACAATGGATGTAGAGAGGATAAAAATGTATATAGGGTAGATAAAATGGATGTAGAGTTAATAAAAATGGATGTAGAGTGGATATAATGGATGTAGAGAGGATAAAATGGATGTGGAGTGGATAACAATGGATGTAGAGTGGATAAAATGGATGTAGAGTGGATAAAATGGATGTAGAGAGGATAAAATGGATGTAGAGTGGATAAAATGGATGTAGAGTTCATAAAAATGGATGTAGAGTGGATAAAAATGGATGTAGATTGGATAAAATGGATGTGGAGTGGATAACAATGGATGTAGAGAGGATAAAAATGGATATAGGGTAGATAAAATGGATGTAGAGTTAATAAAAATGGATGTAGAGTGGAAATAATGGATGTAGAGAGGATAAAATGGATGTACAGTGGATAAAATGGATGTAGAGTGGATAAAATGGATGTAGAGTGGATAAAATGGATGTAGAGTTAATAAAAATGGATGTAGAGTGGAAATAATGGATGTAGAGAGGATAAAATGGATGTAGAGTGGATAAAATGGATGTAGAGTTCATAAAAATGGATGTAGAGTGGATAAAAATGGATGTAGATTGGATAAAATGGATGTGGAGTGGATAACAATGGATGTAGAGAGGATAAAAATGTATATAGGGTAGATAAAATGGATGTAGAGTTAATAAAAATGGATGTAGAGTGGATATAATGGATGTAGAGAGGATAAAATGGATGTGGAGTGGATAACAATGGATGTAGAGTGGATAAAATGGATGTAGAGTGGATAAAATGGATGTAGAGAGGATAAAATGGATGTAGAGTGGATAAAATGGATGTAGAGTTCATAAAAATGGATGTAGAGTGGATAAAAATGGATGTAGATTGGATAAAATGGATGTGGAGTGGATAACAATGGATGTAGAGAGGATAAAAATGGATATAGGGTAGATAAAATGGATGTAGAGTTAATAAAAATGGATGTAGAGTGGATATAATGGATGTAGAGAGGATAAAATGGATGTGGAGTGGATAACAATGGATGTAGAGTGGATAAAATGGATGTAGAGTGGATAAAATGGATGTAGAGTATATAAAATGGATGTAGAGTGGATAAAAATGGATGTCGAGTGGATAAAATGGATGTAGAGTGGATAAAAATGGATGTAGAGTGGATAAAATGGATGTAGAGTTGATAAAAATGGATGTAGAGTGGATAAAATGGATGTAGAGTAGATAAAATGGATGTAGAGTGGATAAAATGGTTGTAGAGTGGATAAAATGGATGTAGAGTGGATAAAATGGATGTAGAGTGGATAAAAATGGATGTAGAGTGGATAAAATGGATGTAGAGTGGATAAAATGGTTGTAGAGTGGATAAAAATGGATGTAGAGTGGATAAAATGGATGTAGAGTTAATAAAAATGGATGTAGAGTGGATATAATGGATGTAGAGAGGATAAAATGGATGTGGAGTGGATAACAATGGATGTAGAGTGGATAAAATGGATGTAGAGTGGATAAAATGGATGAAGAGTGGATAAAATGGTTGTAGAGTGCATAAAAATGGATGTAGAGAGGATAAAATGGATGTACAGTTAATAAAAATGGATGTAGAGTGGAAATAATGGATGTAGAGAGGATAAAATGGATGTAGAGTGGATAAAATGGATGTAGAGTTCATAAAAATGGATGTAGAGTGGATAAAAATGGATGTAGATTGGATAAAATGGATGTAGAGTTGATAAAATGGATGTAGAGTGGATAAAATGGATGTACAGTTAATAAAAATGGATGTAGAGTGGAAATAATGGATGTAGAGAGGATAAAATGGATGTAGAGTGGATAAAATGGATGTAGAGTTCATAAAAATGGATGTAGAGTGGATAAAAATGGATGTAGATTGGATAAAATGGATGTAGAGTTGATAAAATGGATGTAGAGTGGATAAAATGGATGTACAGTTAATAAAAATGGATGTAGAGTGGAAATAATGGATGTAGAGAGGATAAAATGGATGTAGAGTGGATAAAATGGATGTAGAGTTCATAAAAATGGATGTAGAGTGGATAAAAATGGATGTAGATTGGATAAAATGGATGTAGAGTTGATAAAATGGATGTAAAGTGGATAAAATGGATGTAGAGTTAATAAAAATGGATGTAGAGTGGAAATAATGGATGTAGAGAGGATAAAATGGATGTAGAGCGGATAAAATGGATGTAGAGTTCATAAAAATGGATGTAGAGTGGATAAAAATGGATGTAGATTGGATAAAATGGATGTGGAGTGGATAACAATGGATGTAGAGAGGATAAAAATGGATATAGGGTAGATAAAATGGATGTAGAGTTAATAAAAATGGATGTAGAGTGGATATAATGGATGTAGAGAGGATAAAATGGATGTGGAGTGGATAACAATGGATGTAGAGTGGATAAAATGGATGTAGAGTGGATAAAACGGATGTAGAGTGGATAAAATGGTTGTAGAGTGGATAAAATGGATGTAGAGTTGATAAAAATGGATGTAGAGTGGATAAAACGGATGTAGAGAGGATAAAAATGGATATAGGTTAGATAAAATGGATGTAGAGTTAATAAAAATGGATGTAGAGTGGATATAATGGATGTAGATTGGATAAAATGGATGTGGAGTGGATAACAATGGATGTAGAGAGGATAAAAATGGATATAGGGTAGATAAAATGGATGTAGAGTTAATAAAAATGGATGTAGAGTGGATATAATGGATGTAGAGAGGATAAAATGGATGTGGAGTGGATAAAATGGATGAAGAGTGGATAAAATGGTTGTAGAGTGGATAAAATGGATGTAGAGCAGATAAAAATGGATGTAGAGTGGATAAAATGGATGTAGAGTGGATAAAAATGGATGTAGAGTGGATAAAATGGATGTAGAGTGCATAAAAATGGATGTTGAGTGGATAAAGTGGATGTAGAGTGGATAAAATGGATGTACATTTAATAAAAATGGATGTAGAGTGGATAAAAATGGATGTAGAGTGGATAAAAATGGATGTAGATTGGATAAAATGGATGTAGAGTTAATAAAAGTGGATGTAGAGTGGATAAAATGGATGTAGAGTTGATAAAAATGGATGTAGAGTGGATAAAAATGGATGTAGATTGGATAAAATGGATGTAGAGTGGATAAAAATGGATGTAGATTATATAAATTGGATGTAGAGTATATAAAATGGATGTAGAGTGGATAAAAATGGATGTCGAGTGGATAAAATGGATGTAGAGTGGATAAAAATGGATGTAGATTGGACAAAATGGATGTAGAGTTAATAAAAATGGATGTAGAGTGGATAAAATGGATGTATAGTGGATAAAAATGGATGTAGAGTAGATAAAATAGATGTAGAGTGGATAAAAATGGATGTAGAGTTAATAAAATGGATGTCGAGTGGATAAAATGGATGTAGAGTGGATAAAAATAGATGTAGAGTGGATAAAATGGATGTAGAGTGCATAAAAATGGATGTTGAGTGGATAAAATGGATGTAGAGTGGATAAAATGTATGTACATTTAATAAAAATGGATGTAGAGTGGATAAAAATGGATGTAGAGTGGATAAAAATGGATGTAGATTGGATAAAATGGATGTAGAGTTAATAAAAGTGGATGTAGAGTGGATAAAATGGATGTAGAGTTGATAAAAATGGATGTAGAGTGGATAAAAATGGATGTAGATTGGATAAAATGGATGTAGAGTGGATAAAATGGATGTAGAGTATATAAATTGGATGTAGAGTATATAAAATGGATGTAGAGTGGATAAAAATGGATGTCGAGTGGATAAAATGGATGTAGAGTGGATAAAAATGGATGTAGAGTGGATAAAATGGATGTAGAGTTGATAAAAATGGATGTAGAGTGGATAAAATGGATGTAGAGTAGATAAAATGGATGTAGAGTGGATAAAATGGATGTAGAGTTGATAAAATGGATGTAAAGTGGATAAAATGGATGTAGAGTGGAAATAATGGATGTAGAGAGGATAAAATGGATGTAGAGTGGATAAAATGGATGTAGAGTTCATAAAAATGGATGTAGAGTGGATAAAAATGGATGTAGATTGGATAAAATGGATGTAGAGTGGATAAAAATGGATGTAGAGTGGATAAAATGGATGTAGAGTTAATAAAAATGGATGTAGAGTGGAAATAATGGATGTAGAGAGGATAAAATGGATGTAGAGTGGATAAAATGGATGTAGAGTTCATAAAAATGGATGTAGAGTGGATAAAATGGATGTAGAGTGGATAAAAATAGATGTAGAGAGGATAAAATGGAAGTAGAGTGGATAAAAATGGATGTAGAGTGTATAAAAATGGATGTAGAGTGGATAAAATGGATGTAGAGTGGATAAAATGGATGTAGAGTGGATAAAAATGGATGTAGAGAGGATAAAATGGATGTAGAGTGGATAAAATGGATGTACAGTTAATAAAAATGGATGTAGAGTGGAAATAATGGATGTAGAGAGGATAAAATGGATGTAGAGTGGATAAAATGGATGTAGAGTTCATAAAAATGGATGTAGAGTGGATAAAAATGGATGTAGATTGGATAAAATGGATGTAGAGTTGATAAAATGGATGTAAAGTGGATAAAATGGATGTAGAGTTAATAAAAATGGATGTAGAGTGGAAATAATGGATGTAGAGAGGATAAAATGGATGTAGAGTGGATAAAATGGATGTAGAGTTCATAAAAATGGATGTAGAGTGGATAAAAATGGATGTAGATTGGATATAATGGATGTGGAGTGGATAACAATGGATGTAGAGAGGATAAAAATGGATATAGGGTAGATAAAATGGATGTAGAGTTAATAAAAATGGATGTAGAGTGGATATAATGGATGTAGAGAGGATAAAATGGATGTGGAGTGGATAACAATGGATGTAGAGTGGATAAAATGGATGTAGAGTGGATAAAATGGATGTAGAGTGGATAAAATGGATGTACATTTAATAAAAATGGATGTAGAGTGGATAAAATGGATGTATAGTGGATAAAAATGGATGTAGAGTAGATAAAATAGATGTAGAGTGGATAAAAATGGATGTAGAGTTAATAAAATGGATGTCGAGTGGATAAAATGGATGTAGAGTGGATAAAAATAGATGTAGAGTGGATAAAATGGATGTAGAGTGCATAAAAATGGATGTTGAGTGGATAAAATGGATGTAGAGTGGATAAAATGTATGTACATTTAATAAAAATGGATGTAGAGTGGATAAAAATGGATGTAGAGTGGATAAAAATGGATGTAGATTGGATAAAATGGATGTAGAGTTAATAAAAGTGGATGTAGAGTGGATAAAATGGATGTAGAGTTGATAAAAATGGATGTAGAGTGGATAAAAATGGATGTAGATTGGATAAAATGGATGTAGAGTGGATAAAATGGATGTAGAGTATATAAATTGGATGTAGAGTATATAAAATGGATGTAGAGTGGATAAAAATGGATGTCGAGTGGATAAAATGGATGTAGAGTGGATAAAAATGGATGTAGAGTGGATAAAATGGATGTAGAGTTGATAAAAATGGATGTAGAGTGGATAAAATGGATGTAGAGTAGATAAAATGGATGTAGAGTGGATAAAATGGATGTAGAGTTGATAAAATGGATGTAAAGTGGATAAAATGGATGTAGAGTGGAAATAATGGATGTAGAGAGGATAAAATGGATGTAGAGTGGATAAAATGGATGTAGAGTTCATAAAAATGGATGTAGAGTGGATAAAAATGGATGTAGATTGGATAAAATGGATGTAGAGTGGATAAAAATGGATGTAGAGTGGATAAAATGGATGTAGAGTTAATAAAAATGGATGTAGAGTGGAAATAATGGATGTAGAGAGGATAAAATGGATGTAGAGTGGATAAAATGGATGTAGAGTTCATAAAAATGGATGTAGAGTGGATAAAATGGATGTAGAGTGGATAAAAATAGATGTAGAGAGGATAAAATGGAAGTAGAGTGGATAAAAATGGATGTAGAGTGTATAAAAATGGATGTAGAGTGGATAAAATGGATGTAGAGTGGATAAAATGGATGTAGAGTGGATAAAAATGGATGTAGAGAGGATAAAATGGATGTAGAGTGGATAAAATGGATGTACAGTTAATAAAAATGGATGTAGAGTGGAAATAATGGATGTAGAGAGGATAAAATGGATGTAGAGTGGATAAAATGGATGTAGAGTTCATAAAAATGGATGTAGAGTGGATAAAAATGGATGTAGATTGGATAAAATGGATGTAGAGTTGATAAAATGGATGTAAAGTGGATAAAATGGATGTAGAGTTAATAAAAATGGATGTAGAGTGGAAATAATGGATGTAGAGAGGATAAAATGGATGTAGAGTGGATAAAATGGATGTAGAGTTCATAAAAATGGATGTAGAGTGGATAAAAATGGATGTAGATTGGATATAATGGATGTGGAGTGGATAACAATGGATGTAGAGAGGATAAAAATGGATATAGGGTAGATAAAATGGATGTAGAGTTAATAAAAATGGATGTAGAGTGGATATAATGGATGTAGAGAGGATAAAATGGATGTGGAGTGGATAACAATGGATGTAGAGTGGATAAAATGGATGTAGAGTGGATAAAATGGATGTAGAGTGGATAAAATGGATGTACATTTAATAAAAATGGATGTAGAGTGGATAAAATGGATGTAGAGTAGACTAAATGGATGTAGAGTGGATAAAATGGATGAAGAGTTGATAAAATGGATGTAAAGTGGATAAAATGGATGTAGAGTTAATAAAAATGGATGTAGAGTGGAAATAATGGATGTAGAGAGGATAAAATGGATGTAGAGTGGATAAAATGGATGTAGAGTTCATATAATGGATGTAGAGTGGATAAAAATGGATGTAGATTGGATAAAATGGATGTAGAGTGGATAAAAATGGATGTAGAGTGGATAAAATGGATGTAGAGTTAATAAAAATGGATGTAGAGTGGAAATAATGGATGTAGAGAGGATAAAATGGATGTAGAGTGGATAAAATGGATGTAGAGTGGATAAAATGGATGTAGAGTGGATAAAAATGGATGTAGATTGGATAAAATGGATGTAGAGTATATAAATTGGATGTAGAGTATATAAAATAAATGTAGAGTGGATAAAAATGGATGTCGAGTGGATAAAATGGATGTAGAGTGGATAAAATGGATGTAGAGTGGATAAAATGGATGTACATTTAATAAAAATGGATGTAGAGTGGATAAAATGGATGTAGAGTAGACTAAATGGATGTAGAGTGGATAAAATGGATGAAGAGTTGATAAAATGGATGTAAAGTGGATAAAATGGATGTAGAGTTAATAAAAATGGATGTAGAGTGGAAATAATGGATGTAGAGAGGATAAAATGGATGTAGAGTGGATAAAATGGATGTAGAGTTCATATAATGGATGTAGAGTGGATAAAAATGGATGTAGATTGGATAAAATGGATGTAGAGTGGATAAAAATGGATGTAGAGTGGATAAAATGGATGTAGAGTTAATAAAAATGGATGTAGAGTGGAAATAATGGATGTAGAGAGGATAAAATGGATGTAGAGTGGATAAAATGGATGTAGAGTGGATAAAATGGATGTAGAGTGGATAAAATGATTGTAGAGTGGATAAAATGGATGTAGAGTGAATAAAATGGATGTAGAGTGGATAAAAATGGATGTAGAGTGGATAAAATGGATGTAGAGTGGATAAAATGGTTGTAGAGTGGATAAAAATGGATGTAGAGTGGATAAAATGGATGTAGAATGGATAAAATGGATGTAAAGTGGATAAAAATGGATGTCGAGTGGATAAAATGGATGTAGAGTGGATAAAAATAGATGTAGAGAGGATAAAATGGATGTAGAGTGGATAAAATGGATGTACAGTTAATAAAAATGGATGTAGAGTGGAAATAATGGATGTAGAGAGGATAAAATGGATGTAGAGTGGATAAAATGGATGTAGAGTTCATAAAAATGGATGTAGAGTGGATAAAAATGGATGTAGAGTGGATAAAATGGATGTAAAGTGGATAAAATGGATGTAGAGTTAATAAAAATGGATGTAGAGTGGAAATAATGGATGTAGAGAGGATAAAATGGATGTAGAGTGGATAAAATGGATGTAGAGTTCATAAAAATGGATGTAGAGTGGATAAAAATGGATGTAGATTGGATAAAATGGATGTGGAGTGGATAACAATGGATGTAGAGAGGATAAAAATGTATATAGGGTAGATAAAATGGATGTAGAGTTAATAAAAATGGATGTAGAGTGGATATAATGGATGTAGAGAGGATAAAATGGATGTGGAGTGGATAACAATGAATGTAGAGTGGACAAAATGGATGTAGAGTGGATAAAATGGATGTAGAGAGGATAAAATGGATGTAGAGTGGATAAAATGGATGTAGAGTTCATAAAAATGGATGTTGAGTGGATAAAAATGGATGTAGATTGGATAAAATGGATATAGGGTAGATAAAATGGATGTAGAGTTAATAAAAATGGATGTAGAGTGGATATAATGGATGTAGAGAGGATAAAATGGATGTGGAGTGGATAACAATGGATGTAGAGTGGATAAAATGGATGTAGAGTGGATAAAATGGATGTAGAGTGTATAAAATGGATGTAGAGTGGATAAAAATGGATGTCGAGTGGATAAAATGGATGTAGAGTGGATTTAATGGATGTAGAGAGGATAAAATGGATGTGGAGTGGATAACAATGAATGTAGAGTGGATAAAATGGATGTAGAGCAGATAAAAATGGATGTAGAGTGGATAAAATGGATGTAGAGTGGATAAAAATGGATGTAGAGTGGATAAAATGGATGTAGAGTGCATAAAAATGGATGTTGAGTGGATAAAGTGGATGTAGAGTGGATAAAATGGATGTACATTTAATAAAAATGGATGTAGAGTGGATAAAAATGGATGTAGAGTGGATAAAAATGGATGTAGATTGGATAAAATGGATGTAGAGTTAATAAAAGTGGATGTAGAGTGGATAAAATGGATGTAGAGTTGATAAAAATGGATGTAGAGTGGATAAAAATGGATGTAGATTGGATAAAATGGATGTAGAGTGGATAAAAATGGATGTAGATTATATAAATTGGATGTAGAGTATATAAAATGGATGTAGAGTGGATAAAAATGGATGTCGAGTGGATAAAATGGATGTAGAGTGGATAAAAATGGATGTAGATTGGACAAAATGGATGTAGAGTTAATAAAAATGGATGTAGAGTGGATAAAATGGATGTATAGTGGATAAAAATGGATGTAGAGTAGATAAAATAGATGTAGAGTGGATAAAAATGGATGTAGAGTTAATAAAATGGATGTCGAGTGGATAAAATGGATGTAGAGTGGATAAAAATAGATGTAGAGTGGATAAAAATGGATGTAGAGTGGATAAAATGGATGTAGAGTGCATAAAAATGGATGTTGAGTGGATAAAATGGATGTAGAGTGGATAAAATGTATGTACATTTAATAAAAATGGATGTAGAGTGGATAAAAATGGATGTAGAGTGGATAAAAATGGATGTAGATTGGATAAAATGGATGTAGAATTAATAAAAGTGGATGTAGAGTGGATAAAATGGATGTAGAGTTGATAAAAATGGATGTAGAGTGGATAAAAATGGATGTAGATTGGATAAAATGGATGTAGAGTGGATAAAATGGATGTAGAGTATATAAATTGGATGTAGAGTATATAAAATGGATGTAGAGTGGATAAAAATGGATGTCGAGTGGATAAAATGGATGTAGAGTGGATAAAAATGTATGTAGAGTGGATAAAATGGATGTAGAGTTGATAAAAATGGATGTAGAGTGGATAAAATGGATGTAGAGTTGATAAAAATGGATGTAGAGTGGATAAAATGGATGTAGAGTGGATAAAAATAGATGTAGAGAGGATAAAATGGAAGTAGAGTGGATAAAAATGGATGTAGAGTGGATAAAAATGGATGTAGAGTGGATAAAATGGATGTAGAGTGGATAAAATGGATGTAGAGTGGATAAAAATGGATGTAGAGAGGATAAAATGGTTGTAGAGTGGATAAAATGGATGTACAGTTAATAAAAATGGATGTAGAGTGGAAATAATGGATGTAGAGAGGATAAAATGGATGTAGAGTGGATAAAATGGATGTAGAGTTCATAAAAATGGATGTAGAGTGGATAAAAATGGATGTAGATTGGATAAAATGGATGTAGAGTGGATGAAAATGGATGTAAAGTGGATAAAATGGATGTAGAGTTAATAAAAATGGATGTAGAGTGGAAATAATGGATGTAGAGAGGATAAAATGGATGTAGAGTGGATAAAATGGATGTAGAGTTCATAAAAATGGATGTAGAGTGGATAAAAATGGATGTAGATTGGATAAAATGGATGTGGAGTGGATAACAATGGATGTAGAGAGGATAAAAATGTATATAGGGTAGATAAAATGGATGTAGAGTTAATAAAAATGGATGTAGAGTGGATATAATGGATGTAGAGAGGATAAAATGGATGTGGAGTGGATAACAATGGATGTAGAGTGGATAAAATGGATGTAGAGTGGATAAAATGGATGTAGAGAGGATAAAATGGATGTAGAGTGGATAAAATGGATGTAGAGTTCATAAAAATGGATGTAGAGTGGATAAAATGGATGTAGAGTTGATAAAAATGGGTGTAGAGTGGATAAAATGGATGTAGAGTAGATAAAATGGATGTAGAGTGGATAAAATGGATGTAGAGTTGATAAAATGGATGTAAAGTGGATAAAATGGATGTAGAGTTAATAAAAATGGATGTAGAGTGGATATAATGGATGTAGAGAGGATAAAAATGTATATAGGGTAGATAAAATGGATGTAGAGTTAATAAAAATGGATGTAGAGTGGATATAATGGATGTAGAGTGGATAAAAATGGATGTAGAGTGGATAAAATGGATGTAGAGTTAATAAAAATGGATGTAGAGTGGAAATAATGGATGTAGAGAGGATAAAATGGATGTAGAGTGGATAAAATGGATGTAGAGTTCATAAAAATGGATGTAGAGTGGATAAAATGGATGTAGAGTGGATAAAAATAGATGTAGAGAGGATAAAATGGAAGTAGAGTGGATAAAAATGGATGTAGAGTGTATAAAAATGGATGTAGAGTGGATAAAATGGATGTAGAGTGGATAAAATGGATGTAGAGTGGATAAAAATGGATGTAGAGAGGATAAAATGGATGTAGAGTGGATAAAATGGATGTACAGTTAATAAAAATGGATGTAGAGTGGAAATAATGGATGTAGAGAGGATAAAATGGATGTAGAGTGGATAAAATGGATGTAGAGTTCATAAAAATGGATGTAGAGTGGATAAAAATGGATGTAGAGTTAATAAAAATGGATGTAGAGTGGAAATAATGGATGTAGAGAGGATAAAATGGATGTAGAGTGGATAAAATGGATGTAGAGTTCATAAAAATGGATGTAGAGTGGATAAAAATGGATGTAGATTGGATAAAATGGATGTGGAGTGGATAACAATGGATGTAGAGAGGATAAAAATGGATATAGGGTAGATAAAATGGATGTAGAGTTAATAAAAATGGATGTAGAGTGGATATAATGGATGTAGAGAGGATAAAATGGATGTGGAGTGGATAACAATGGATGTAGAGTGGATAAAATGGATGTAGAGTGGATAAAATGGATGAAGAGTGGATAAAAATGGATGTAGATTGGATAAAATGGATGTGGAGTGGATAACAATGGATGTAGAGAGGATAAAAATGGATATAGGGTAGATAAAATGGATGTAGAGTTAATAAAAATGGATGTAGAGTGGAAATAATGGATGTAGAGAGGATAAAATGGATGTAGAGTGGATAAAATGGATGTAGAGTTCATAAAAATGGATGTAGAGTGGATAAAAATGGATGTAGATTGGATAAAATGGATGTGGAGTGGATAACAATGGATGTAGAGAGGATAAAAATGGATATAGGGTAGATAAAATGGATGTAGAGTTAATAAAAATGGATGTAGAGTGGATATAATGGATGTAGAGAGGATAAAATGGATGTGGAGTGGATAACAATGGATGTAGAGTGGATAAAATGGATGTAGAGTGGATAAAATGGATGAAGAGTGGATAAAATGGTTGTAGAGTGGATAAAATGGATGTAGAGTAGATAAAAATGGATGTAGAGTGGATAAAATGGATGTAGAGTGGATAAAAATGGATGTAGAGTGGATAAAATGGATGTAGAGTGCATAAAAATGGATGTAGAGTGGATAAAAATGGATGTAGATTGGATAAAATGGATGTAGAGTATATAAATTGGATGTAGAGTATATAAAATAAATGTAGAGTGGATAAAAATGGATGTAGAGTGGATAAAATGGATGTAGAGTGGATAAAATGGATGTAGAGTGGATAAAATGGATGTACATTTAATAAAAATGGATGTAGAGTGGATAAAATGGATGTAGAGTAGACTAAATGGATGTAGAGTGGATAAAATGGATGAAGAGTTGATAAAATGGATGTAAAGTGGATAAAATGGATGTAGAGTTAATAAAAATGGATGTAGAGTGGAAATAATGGATGTAGAGAGGATAAAATGGATGTAGAGTGGATAAAATGGATGTAGAGTTCATATAATGGATGTAGAGTGGATAAAAATGGATGTAGATTGGATAAAATGGATGTAGAGTGGATAAAAATGGATGTAGAGTGGATAAAATGGATGTAGAGTTAATAAAAATGGATGTAGAGTGGAAATAATGGATGTAGAGAGGATAAAATGGATGTAGAGTGGATAAAATGGATGTAGAGTGGATAAAATGGATGTAGAGTGGATAAAATGATTGTAGAGTGGATAAAATGGATGTAGAGTGAATAAAATGGATGTAGAGTGGATAAAAATGGATGTAGAGTGGATAAAATGGATGTAGAGTGGATAAAATGGTTGTAGAGTGGATAAAAATGGATGTAGAGTGGATAAAATGGATGTAGAATGGATAAAATGGATGTAAAGTGGATAAAAATGGATGTCGAGTGGATAAAATGGATGTAGAGTGGATAAAAATAGATGTAGAGAGGATAAAATGGATGTAGAGTGGATAAAATGGATGTACAGTTAATAAAAATGGATGTAGAGTGGAAATAATGGATGTAGAGAGGATAAAATGGATGTAGAGTGGATAAAATGGATGTAGAGTTCATAAAAATGGATGTAGAGTGGATAAAAATGGATGTAGAGTGGATAAAATGGATGTAAAGTGGATAAAATGGATGTAGAGTTAATAAAAATGGATGTAGAGTGGAAATAATGGATGTAGAGAGGATAAAATGGATGTAGAGTGGATAAAATGGATGTAGAGTTCATAAAAATGGATGTAGAGTGGATAAAAATGGATGTAGATTGGATAAAATGGATGTGGAGTGGATAACAATGGATGTAGAGAGGATAAAAATGTATATAGGGTAGATAAAATGGATGTAGAGTTAATAAAAATGGATGTAGAGTGGATATAATGGATGTAGAGAGGATAAAATGGATGTGGAGTGGATAACAATGAATGTAGAGTGGACAAAATGGATGTAGAGTGGATAAAATGGATGTAGAGAGGATAAAATGGATGTAGAGTGGATAAAATGGATGTAGAGTTCATAAAAATGGATGTAGAGTGGATAAAAATGGATGTAGATTGGATAAAATGGATATAGGGTAGATAAAATGGATGTAGAGTTAATAAAAATGGATGTAGAGTGGATATAATGGATGTAGAGAGGATAAAATGGATGTGGAGTGGATAACAATGGATGTAGAGTGGATAAAATGGATGTAGAGTGGATAAAATGGATGTAGAGTGTATAAAATGGATGTAGAGTGGATAAAAATGGATGTCGAGTGGATAAAATGGATGTAGAGTGGATATAATGGATGTAGAGAGGATAAAATGGATGTGGAGTGGATAACAATGAATGTAGAGTGGATAAAATGGATGTAGAGCAGATAAAAATGGATGTAGAGTGGATAAAATGGATGTAGAGTGGATAAAAATGGATGTAGAGTGGATAAAATGGATGTAGAGTGCATAAAAATGGATGTTGAGTGGATAAAGTGGATGTAGAGTGGATAAAATGGATGTACATTTAATAAAAATGGATGTAGAGTGGATAAAAATGGATGTAGAGTGGATAAAAATGGATGTAGATTGGATAAAATGGATGTAGAGTTAATAAAAGTGGATGTAGAGTGGATAAAATGGATGTAGAGTTGATAAAAATGGATGTAGAGTGGATAAAAATGGATGTAGATTGGATAAAATGGATGTAGAGTGGATAAAAATGGATGTAGATTATATAAATTGGATGTAGAGTATATAAAATGGATGTAGAGTGGATAAAAATGGATGTCGAGTGGATAAAATGGATGTAGAGTGGATAAAAATGGATGTAGATTGGACAAAATGGATGTAGAGTTAATAAAAATGGATGTAGAGTGGATAAAATGGATGTATAGTGGATAAAAATGGATGTAGAGTAGATAAAATAGATGTAGAGTGGATAAAAATGGATGTAGAGTTAATAAAATGGATGTCGAGTGGATAAAATGGATGTAGAGTGGATAAAAATAGATGTAGAGTGGATAAAAATGGATGTAGAGTGGATAAAATGGATGTAGAGTGCATAAAAATGGATGTTGAGTGGATAAAATGGATGTAGAGTGGATAAAATGTATGTACATTTAATAAAAATGGATGTAGAGTGGATAAAAATGGATGTAGAGTGGATAAAAATGGATGTAGATTGGATAAAATGGATGTAGAATTAATAAAAGTGGATGTAGAGTGGATAAAATGGATGTAGAGTTGATAAAAATGGATGTAGAGTGGATAAAAATGGATGTAGATTGGATAAAATGGATGTAGAGTGGATAAAATGGATGTAGAGTATATAAATTGGATGTAGAGTATATAAAATGGATGTAGAGTGGATAAAAATGGATGTCGAGTGGATAAAATGGATGTAGAGTGGATAAAAATGTATGTAGAGTGGATAAAATGGATGTAGAGTTGATAAAAATGGATGTAGAGTGGATAAAATGGATGTAGAGTAGATAAAAATGGATGTAGAGTGGATAAAATGGATGTAGAGTGGATAAAATGGATGTAGAGAGGATAAAATGGATGTAGAGTGGATAAAATGGATGTAGAGTGGATAAAAATGGATGTAGAGTGGATAAAATGGATGTAGAGTGGATAAAATGGTTGTAGAGTGGATAAAAATGGATGTAGAGTTCATAAAAATGGATGTAGAGTGGATAAAATGGATGTAGAGTTGATAAAAATGGGTGTAGAGTGGATAAAATGGATGTAGAGTGGATAAAAATAGATGTAGAGAGGATAAAATGGATGTAGAGTGGATAAAATGGATGTAAAGTGGATAAAATGGATGTAGAGTTAATAAAAATGGATGTAGAGTGGATATAATGGATGTAGAGAGGATAAAAATGTATATAGGGTAGATAAAATGGATGTAGAGTTAATAAAAATGGATGTAGAGTGGATATAATGGATGTAGAGAGGATAAAATGGATGTGGAGTGGATAACAATGGATGTAGAGTGGATAAAATGGATGTAGAGTGGATAAAATGGATGTAGAGAGGATAAAATGGATGTAGAGTGGATAAAATGGATGTAGAGTGGATAAAAATGGATGTAGAGTGGATAAAATGGATGTAGAGTGGATAAAATGGTTGTAGAGTGGATAAAAATGGATGTAGAGTGGATAAAATGGATGTAGAATGGATAAAATGGATGTAAAGTGGATAAAAATGGATGTCGAGTGGATAAAATGGATGTAGAGTGGATAAAAATAGATGTAGAGAGGATAAAATGGATGTAGAGTGGATAAAATGGATGTACAGTTAATAAAAATGGATGTAGAGTGGAAATAATGGATGTAGAGAGGATAAAATGGATGTAGAGTGGATAAAATGGATGTAGAGTTCATAAAAATGGATGTAGAGTGGATAAAAATGGATGTAGAGTGGATAAAATGGATGTAAAGTGGATAAAATGGATGTAGAGTTAATAAAAATGGATGTAGAGTGGAAATAATGGATGTAGAGAGGATAAAATGGATGTAGAGTGGATAAAATGGATGTAGAGTTCATAAAAATGGATGTAGAGTGGATAAAAATGGATGTAGATTGGATAAAATGGATGTGGAGTGGATAACAATGGATGTAGAGAGGATAAAAATGTATATAGGGTAGATAAAATGGATGTAGAGTTAATAAAAATGGATGTAGAGTGGATATAATGGATGTAGAGAGGATAAAATGGATGTGGAGTGGATAACAATGAATGTAGAGTGGACAAAATGCATGTAGAGTGGATAAAATGGATGTAGAGAGGATAAAATGGATGTAGAGTGGATAAAATGGATGTAGAGTTCATAAAAATGGATGTAGAGTGGATAAAAATGGATGTAGATTGGATAAAATGGATATAGGGTAGATAAAATGGATGTAGAGTTAATAAAAATGGATGTAGAGTGGATATAATGGATGTAGAGAGGATAAAATGGATGTGGAGTGGATAACAATGGATGTAGAGTGGATAAAATGGATGTAGAGTGGATAAAATGGATGTAGAGTTAATAAAAATGGATGTAGAGTGGATATAATGGATGTAGAGAGGATAAAATGGATGTGGAGTGGATAACAATGGATGTAGAGTGGATAAAATGGATGTAGAGTGGATAAAATGGATGTAGAGTGTATAAAATGGATGTAGAGTGGATAAAAATGGATGTCGAGTGGATAAAAATGGATGTAGAGTGGATAAAATGGATGTAGAGTAGATAAAAATGGATGTAGAGTGGATAAAATGGATGTAGAGTGGATAAAAATAGATGTAGAGAGGATAAAATGGAAGTAGAGTGGATAAAAATGGATGTAGAGTGGATAAAAATGGATGTAGAGTGGATAAAATGGATGTAGAGTGGATAAAATGGATGTAGAGTGGATAAAAATGGATGTAGAGAGGATAAAATGGTTGTAGAGTGGATAAAATGGATGTACAGTTAATAAAAATGGATGTAGAGTGGAAATAATGGATGTAGAGAGGATAAAATGGATGTAGAGTGGATAAAATGGATGTAGAGTTCATAAAAATGGATGTAGAGTGGATAAAAATGGATGTAGATTGGATAAAATGGATGTAGAGTGGATGAAAATGGATGTAAAGTGGATAAAATGGATGTAGAGTTAATAAAAATGGATGTAGAGTGGAAATAATGGATGTAGAGAGGATAAAATGGATGTAGAGTGGATAAAATGGATGTAGAGTTCATAAAAATGGATGTAGAGTGGATAAAAATGGATGTAGATTGGATAAAATGGATGTGGAGTGGATAACAATGGATGTAGAGAGGATAAAAATGTATATAGGGTAGATAAAATGGATGTAGAGTTAATAAAAATGGATGTAGAGTGGATATAATGGATGTAGAGAGGATAAAATGGATGTGGAGTGGATAACAATGGATGTAGAGTGGATAAAATGGATGTAGAGTGGATAAAATGGATGTAGAGAGGATAAAATGGATGTAGAGTGGATAAAATGGATGTAGAGTTCATAAAAATGGATGTAGAGTGGATAAAATGGATGTAGAGTTGATAAAAATGGGTGTAGAGTGGATAAAATGGATGTAGAGTAGATAAAATGGATGTAGAGTGGATAAAATGGATGTAGAGTTGATAAAATGGATGTAAAGTGGATAAAATGGATGTAGAGTTAATAAAAATGGATGTAGAGTGGATATAATGGATGTAGAGAGGATAAAAATGTATATAGGGTAGATAAAATGGATGTAGAGTTAATAAAAATGGATGTAGAGTGGATATAATGGATGTAGAGAGGATAAAATGGATGTGGAGTGGATAACAATGGATGTAGAGTGGATAAAATGGATGTAGAGTGGATAAAATGGATGTAGAGAGGATAAAATGGATGTAGAGTGGATAAAATGGATGTAGAGTGGATAAAAATGGATGTAGAGTGGATAAAATGGATGTAGAGTGGATAAAATGGTTGTAGAGTGGATAAAAATGGATGTAGAGTGGATAAAATGGATGTAGAATGGATAAAATGGATGTAAAGTGGATAAAAATGGATGTCGAGTGGATAAAATGGATGTAGAGTGGATAAAAATAGATGTAGAGAGGATAAAATGGATGTAGAGTGGATAAAATGGATGTACAGTTAATAAAAATGGATGTAGAGTGGAAATAATGGATGTAGAGAGGATAAAATGGATGTAGAGTGGATAAAATGGATGTAGAGTTCATAAAAATGGATGTAGAGTGGATAAAAATGGATGTAGAGTGGATAAAATGGATGTAAAGTGGATAAAATGGATGTAGAGTTAATAAAAATGGATGTAGAGTGGAAATAATGGATGTAGAGAGGATAAAATGGATGTAGAGTGGATAAAATGGATGTAGAGTTCATAAAAATGGATGTAGAGTGGATAAAATGGATGTAGAGTGGATAAAAATGGATGTAGAGTGGATAAAATGGATGTAGAGTGGATAAAAATGGATGTAGATTGGACAAAATGGATGTAGAGTTAATAAAAATGGATGTAGAGTGGATAAAATGGATGTATAGTGGATAAAAATGGATGTAGAGTAGATAAAATAGATGTAGAGTGGATAAAAATGGATGTAGAGTTAATAAAATGGATGTCGAGTGGATAAAATGGATGTAGAGTGGATAAAAATAGATGTAGAGTGGATAAAAATGGATGTAGAGTGGATAAAATGGATGTAGAGTGCATAAAAATGGATGTTGAGTGGATAAAATGGATGTAGAGTGGATAAAATGTATGTACATTTAATAAAAATGGATGTAGAGTGGATAAAAATGGATGTAGAGTGGATAAAAATGGATGTAGATTGGATAAAATGGATGTAGAATTAATAAAAGTGGATGTAGAGTGGATAAAATGGATGTAGAGTTGATAAAAATGGATGTAGAGTGGATAAAAATGGATGTAGATTGGATAAAATGGATGTAGAGTGGATAAAATGGATGTAGAGTATATAAATTGGATGTAGAGTATATAAAATGGATGTAGAGTGGATAAAAATGGATGTCGAGTGGATAAAATGGATGTAGAGTGGATAAAAATGTATGTAGAGTGGATAAAATGGATGTAGAGTTGATAAAAATGGATGTAGAGTGGATAAAATGGATGTAGAGTAGATAAAAATGGATGTAGAGTGGATAAAATGGATGTAGAGTGGATAAAAATAGATGTAGAGAGGATAAAATGGAAGTAGAATGGATAAAAATGGATGTAGAGTGGATAAAAATGGATGTAGAGTGGATAAAATGGATGTAGAGTGGATAAAATGGATGTAGAGTGGATAAAAATGGATGTAGAGAGGATAAAATGGTTGTAGAGTGGATAAAATGGATGTACAGTTAATAAAAATGGATGTAGAGTGGAAATAATGGATGTAGAGAGGATAAAATGGATGTAGAGTGGATAAAATGGATGTAGAGTTCATAAAAATGGATGTAGAGTGGATAAAAATGGATGTAGATTGGATAAAATGGATGTAGAGTGGATGAAAATGGATGTAAAGTGGATAAAATGGATGTAGAGTTAATAAAAATGGATGTAGAGTGGAAATAATGGATGTAGAGAGGATAAAATGGATGTAGAGTGGATAAAATGGATGTAGAGTTCATAAAAATGGATGTAGAGTGGATAAAAATGGATGTAGATTGGATAAAATGGATGTGGAGTGGATAACAATGGATGTAGAGAGGATAAAAATGTATATAGGGTAGATAAAATGGATGTAGAGTTAATAAAAATGGATGTAGAGTGGATATAATGGATGTAGAGAGGATAAAATGGATGTGGAGTGGATAACAATGGATGTAGAGTGGATAAAATGGATGTAGAGTGGATAAAATGGATGTAGAGAGGATAAAATGGATGTAGAGTGGATAAAATGGATGTAGAGTTCATAAAAATGGATGTAGAGTGGATAAAATGGATGTAGAGTTGATAAAAATGGGTGTAGAGTGGATAAAATGGATGTAGAGTAGATAAAATGGATGTAGAGTGGATAAAATGGATGTAGAGTTGATAAAATGGATGTAAAGTGGATAAAATGGATGTAGAGTTAATAAAAATGGATGTAGAGTGGATATAATGGATGTAGAGAGGATAAAAATGTATATAGGGTAGATAAAATGGATGTAGAGTTAATAAAAATGGATGTAGAGTGGATATAATGGATGTAGAGAGGATAAAATGGATGTGGAGTGGATAACAATGGATGTAGAGTGGATAAAATGGATGTAGAGTGGATAAAATGGATGTAGAGAGGATAAAATGGATGTAGAGTGGATAAAATGGATGTAGAGTGGATAAAAATGGATGTAGAGTGGATAAAATGGATGTAGAGTGGATAAAATGGTTGTAGAGTGGATAAAAATGGATGTAGAGTGGATAAAATGGATGTAGAATGGATAAAATGGATGTAAAGTGGATAAAAATGGATGTCGAGTGGATAAAATGGATGTAGAGTGGATAAAAATAGATGTAGAGAGGATAAAATGGATGTAGAGTGGATAAAATGGATGTACAGTTAATAAAAATGGATGTAGAGTGGAAATAATGGATGTAGAGAGGATAAAATGGATGTAGAGTGGATAAAATGGATGTAGAGTTCATAAAAATGGATGTAGAGTGGATAAAAATGGATGTAGAGTGGATAAAATGGATGTAAAGTGGATAAAATGGATGTAGAGTTAATAAAAATGGATGTAGAGTGGAAATAATGGATGTAGAGAGGATAAAATGGATGTAGAGTGGATAAAATGGATGTAGAGTTCATAAAAATGGATGTAGAGTGGATAAAAATGGATGTAGATTGGATAAAATGGATGTGGAGTGGATAACAATGGATGTAGAGAGGATAAAAATGTATATAGGGTAGATAAAATGGATGTAGAGTTAATAAAAATGGATGTAGAGTGGATATAATGGATGTAGAGAGGATAAAATGGATGTGGAGTGGATAACAATGAATGTAGAGTGGACAAAATGCATGTAGAGTGGATAAAATGGATGTAGAGAGGATAAAATGGATGTAGAGTGGATAAAATGGATGTAGAGTTCATAAAAATGGATGTAGAGTGGATAAAAATGGATGTAGATTGGATAAAATGGATATAGGGTAGATAAAATGGATGTAGAGTTAATAAAAATGGATGTAGAGTGGATATAATGGATGTAGAGAGGATAAAATGGATGTGGAGTGGATAACAATGGATGTAGAGTGGATAAAATGGATGTAGAGTGGATAAAATGGATGTAGAGTTAATAAAAATGGATGTAGAGTGGATATAATGGATGTAGAGAGGATAAAATGGATGTGGAGTGGATAACAATGGATGTAGAGTGGATAAAATGGATGTAGAGTGGATAAAATGGATGTAGAGTGTATAAAATGGATGTAGAGTGGATAAAAATGGATGTCGAGTGGATAAAAATGGATGTAGAGTGGATAAAATGGATGTAGAGTAGATAAAAATGGATGTAGAGTGGATAAAATGGATGTAGAGTGGATAAAAATAGATGTAGAGAGGATAAAATGGAAGTAGAGTGGATAAAAATGGATGTAGAGTGGATAAAAATGGATGTAGAGTGGATAAAATGGATGTAGAGTGGATAAAATGGATGTAGAGTGGATAAAAATGGATGTAGAGAGGATAAAATGGTTGTAGAGTGGATAAAATGGATGTACAGTTAATAAAAATGGATGTAGAGTGGAAATAATGGATGTAGAGAGGATAAAATGGATGTAGAGTGGATAAAATGGATGTAGAGTTCATAAAAATGGATGTAGAGTGGATAAAAATGGATGTAGATTGGATAAAATGGATGTAGAGTGGATGAAAATGGATGTAAAGTGGATAAAATGGATGTAGAGTTAATAAAAATGGATGTAGAGTGGAAATAATGGATGTAGAGAGGATAAAATGGATGTAGAGTGGATAAAATGGATGTAGAGTTCATAAAAATGGATGTAGAGTGGATAAAAATGGATGTAGATTGGATAAAATGGATGTGGAGTGGATAACAATGGATGTAGAGAGGATAAAAATGTATATAGGGTAGATAAAATGGATGTAGAGTTAATAAAAATGGATGTAGAGTGAATATAATGGATGTAGAGAGGATAAAATGGATGTGGAGTGGATAACAATGGATGTAGAGTGGATAAAATGGATGTAGAGTGGATAAAATGGATGTAGAGAGGATAAAATGGATGTAGAGTGGATAAAATGGATGTAGAGTTCATAAAAATGGATGTAGAGTGGATAAAATGGATGTAGAGTTGATAAAAATGGGTGTAGAGTGGATAAAATGGATGTAGAGTAGATAAAATGGATGTAGAGTGGATAAAATGGATGTAGAGTTGATAAAATGGATGTAAAGTGGATAAAATGGATGTAGAGTTAATAAAAATGGATGTAGAGTGGATATAATGGATGTAGAGAGGATAAAAATGTATATAGGGTAGATAAAATGGATGTAGAGTTAATAAAAATGGATGTAGAGTGGATATAATGGATGTAGAGAGGGTAAAATGGATGTGGAGTGGATAACAATGGATGTAGAGTGGATAAAATGGATGTAGAGTGGATAAAATGGATGTAGAGAGGATAAAATGGATGTAGAGTGGATAAAATGGATGTAGAGTGGATAAAAATGGATGTAGAGTGGATAAAATGGATGTAGAGTGGATAAAATGGTTGTAGAGTGGATAAAAATGGATGTAGAGTGGATAAAATGGATGTAGAATGGATAAAATGGATGTAAAGTGGATAAAAATGGATGTCGAGTGGATAAAATGGATGTAGAGTGGATAAAAATAGATGTAGAGAGGATAAAATGGATGTAGAGTGGATAAAATGGATGTACAGTTAATAAAAATGGATGTAGAGTGGAAATAATGGATGTAGAGAGGATAAAATGGATGTAGAGTGGATAAAATGGATGTAGAGTTAATAAAAATGGATGTAGAGTGGAAATAATGGATGTAGAGAGGATAAAATGGATGTAGAGTGGATAAAATGGATGTAGAGTTCATAAAAATGGATGTAGAGTGGATAAAAATGGATGTAGATTGGATAAAATGGATGTGGAGTGGATAACAATGGATGTAGAGAGGATAAAAATGTATATAGGGTAGATAAAATGGATGTAGAGTTAATAAAAATGGATGTAGAGTGGATATAATGGATGTAGAGAGGATAAAATGGATGTGGAGTGGATAACAATGAATGTAGAGTGGACAAAATGGATGTAGAGTGGATAAAATGGATGTAGAGAGGATAAAATGGATGTAGAGTGGATAAAATGGATGTAGAGTTCATAAAAATGGATGTAGAGTGGATAAAAATGGATGTAGATTGGATAAAATGGATATAGGGTAGATAAAATGGATGTAGAGTTAATAAAAATGGATGTAGAGTGGATATAATGGATGTAGAGAGGATAAAATGGATGTGGAGTGGATAACAATGGATGTGGAGTGGATAAAATGGATGTAGAGTGGATAAAATGGATGTAGAGTTAATAAAAATGGATGTAGAGTGGATATAATGGATGTAGAGAGGATAAAATGGATGTGGAGTGGATAACAATGGATGTAGAGTGGATAAAATGGATGTAGAGTGGATAAAATGGATGTAGAGTGTATAAAATGGATGTAGAGTGGATAAAAATGGATGTCGAGTGGATAAAATGGATGTAGAGTGGATATAATGGATGTAGAGAGGATAAAATGGATGTGGAGTGGATAACAATGAATGTAGAGTGGATAAAATGGATGTAGAGCAGATAAAAATGGATGTAGAGTGGATAAAATGGATGTAGAGTGGATAAAAATGGATGTAGAGTGGATAAAATGGATGTAGAGTGCATAAAAATGGATGTTGAGTGGATAAAGTGGATGTAGAGTGGATAAAATGGATGTACATTTAATAAAAATGGATGTAGAGTGGATAAAAATGGATGTAGAGTGGATAAAAATGGATGTAGATTGGATAAAATGGATGTAGAGTTAATAAAAGTGGATGTAGAGTGGATAAAATGGATGTAGAGTTGATAAAAATGGATGTAGAGTGGATAAAAATGGATGTAGATTGGATAAAATGGATGTAGAGTGGATAAAAATGGATGTAGATTATATAAATTGGATGTAGAGTATATAAAATGGATGTAGAGTGGATAAAAATGGATGTCGAGTGGATAAAATGGATGTAGAGTGGATAAAAATGGATGTAGATTGGACAAAATGGATGTAGAGTTAATAAAAATGGATGTAGAGTGGATAAAATGGATGTATAGTGGATAAAAATGGATGTAGAGTAGATAAAATAGATGTAGAGTGGATAAAAATGGATGTAGAGTTAATAAAATGGATGTCGAGTGGATAAAATGGATGTAGAGTGGATAAAAATAGATGTAGAGTGGATAAAAATGGATGTAGAGTGGATAAAATGGATGTAGAGTGCATAAAAATGGATGTTGAGTGGATAAAATGGATGTAGATTGGATAAAATGGATGTAGAGTGGATAAAATGGATGTAGAGTATATAAATTGGATGTAGAGTATATAAAATGGATGTAGAGTGGATAAAAATGGATGTCGAGTGGATAAAATGGATGTAGAGTGGATAAAAATGTATGTAGAGTGGATAAAATGGATGTAGAGTTGATAAAAATGGATGTAGAGTGGATAAAATGGATGTAGAGTAGATAAAAATGGATGTAGAGTGGATAAAATGGATGTAGAGTGGATAAAAATAGATGTAGAGAGGATAAAATGGAAGTAGAGTGGATAAAAATGGATGTAGAGTGGATAAAAATGGATGTAGAGTGGATAAAATGGATGTAGAGTGGATAAAATGGATGTAGAGTGGATAAAAATGGATGTAGAGAGGATAAAATGGTTGTAGAGTGGATAAAATGGATGTACAGTTAATAAAAATGGATGTAGAGTGGAAATAATGGATGTAGAGAGGATAAAATGGATGTAGAGTGGATAAAATGGATGTAGAGTTCATAAAAATGGATGTAGAGTGGATAAAAATGGATGTAGATTGGATAAAATGGATGTGGAGTGGATAACAATGGATGTAGAGAGGATAAAAATGTATATAGGGTAGATAAAATGGATGTAGAGTTAATAAAAATGGATGTAGAGTGGATATAATGGATGTAGAGAGGATAAAATGGATGTGGAGTGGATAACAATGGATGTAGAGTGGATAAAATGGATGTAGAGTGGATAAAATGGATGTAGAGAGGATAAAATGGATGTAGAGTGGATAAAATGGATGTAGAGTTCATAAAAATGGATGTAGAGTGGATAAAATGGATGTAGAGTTGATAAAAATGGGTGTAGAGTGGATAAAATGGATGTAGAGTAGATAAAATGGATGTAGAGTGGATAAAATGGATGTAGAGTTGATAAAATGGATGTAAAGTGGATAAAATGGATGTAGAGTTAATAAAAATGGATGTAGAGTGGATATAATGGATGTAGAGAGGATAAAAATGTATATAGGGTAGATAAAATGGATGTAGAGTTAATAAAAATGGATGTAGAGTGGATATAATGGATGTAGAGAGGATAAAATGGATGTGGAGTGGATAACAATGGATGTAGAGTGGATAAAATGGATGTAGAGTGGATAAAATGGATGTAGAGAGGATAAAATGGATATAGAGTGGATAAAATGGATGTAGAGTGGATAAAAATGGATGTAGATTGGATAAAATGGATGTGGAGTGGATAACAATGGATGTAGAGAGGATAAAAATGGATATAGGGTAGATAAAATGGATGTAGAGTTAATAAAAATGGATGTAGAGTGGATATAATGGATGTAGAGAGGATAAGTTGGATGTGGAGTGGATAACAATGGATGTAGAGTGGATAAAATGGATGTAGAGTGGATAAAATGGATGAAGAGTTGATAAAATGGATGTAAAGTGGATAAAATGGATGTAGAGTTAATAAAAATGGATGTAGAGTGGAAATAATGGATGTAGAGAGGATAAAATGGATGTAGAGTGGATAAAATGGATGTAGAGTTCATAAAAATGGATGTAGAGTGGATAAAAATGGATGTAGATTGGATAAAATGGATGTAGAGTGGATAAAAATGGATGTAGAGTGGATAAAATGGATGTAGAGTTAATAAAAATGGATGTAGAGTGGAAATAATGGATGTAGAGAGGATAAAATGGATGTAGAGTGGATAAAATGGATGTAGAGTGGATAAAATGGATGTAGAGTGGATAAAATGATTGTAGAGTGGATAAAATGGATGTAGAGTGAATAAAATGGATGTAGAGTGGATAAAAATGGATGTAGAGTGGATAAAATGGATGTAGAGTGGATAAAATGGTTGTAGAGTGGATAAAAATGGATGTAGAGTGGATAAAATGGATGTAGAATGGATAAAATGGATGTAAAGTGGATAAAAATGGATGTCGAGTGGATAAAATGGATGTAGAGTGGATAAAAATAGATGTAGAGAGGATAAAATGGAAGTAGAGTGGATAAAAATGGATGTAGAGTGGATAAAAATGGATGTAGAGTGGATAAAATGGATGTAGAGTGGATAAAAATGGATGTAGAGAGGATAAAATGGATGTAGAGTGGATAAAATGGATGTACAGTTAATAAAAATGGATGTAGAGTGGAAATAATGGATGTAGAGAGGATAAAATGGATGTAGAGTGGATAAAATGGATGTAGAGTTCATAAAAATGGATGTAGAGTGGATAAAAATGGATGTAGAGTGGATAAAATGGATGTAAAGTGGATAAAATGGATGTAGAGTTAATAAAAATGGATGTAGAGTGGAAATAATGGATGTAGAGAGGATAAAATGGATGTAGAGTGGATAAAATGGATGTAGAGTTCATAAAAATGGATGTAGAGTGGATAAAAATGGATGTAGATTGGATAAAATGGATGTGGAGTGGATAACAATGGATGTAGAGAGGATAAAAATGTATATAGGGTAGATAAAATGGATGTAGAGTTAATAAAAATGGATGTAGAGTGGATATAATGGATGTAGAGAGGATAAAATGGATGTGGAGTGGATAACAATGGATGTAGAGTGGATAAAATGGATGTAGAGTGGATAAAATGGATGTAGAGAGGATAAAATGGATGTAGAGTGGATAAAATGGATGTAGAGTTCATAAAAATGGATGTAGAGTAGATAAAAATGGATGTAGATTGGATAAAATGGATATAGGGTAGATAAAATGGATGTATAGTTAATAAAAATGGATGTAGAGTGGATATAATGGATGTAGAGAGGATAAAATGGATGTGGAGTGGATAACAATGGATGTAGAGTGGATAAAATGGATGTAGAGTGGATAAAATGGATGTAGAGTATATAAAATGGATGTAGAGTGGATAAAAATGGATGTCGAGTGGATAAAATGGATGTAGAGTGGATAAAAATGGATGTAGAGTGGATAAAATGGATGTAGAGTTGATAAAAATGGATGTAGAGTAGATAAAATGGATGTAGAGTAGATAAAATGGATGTAGAGTGGATAAAATGGTTGTAGAGTGGAGAAAATGGATGTAGAGTGGATAAAATGGATGTAGAGTGGATAAAAATGGATGTAGAGTGGATAAAATGGATGTAGAGTGGATAAAATGGTTGTAGAGTGGATAAAAATGGATGTAGAGTGGATAAAATGGATGTAGAATGGATAAAATGGATGTAAAGTGGATAAAAATGGATGTCGAGTGGATAAAATGGATGTAGAGTGGATAAAAATAGATGTAGAGAGGATAAAATGGAAGTAGAGTGGATAAAAATGGATGTAGAGTGGATAAAAATGGATGTAGAGTGGATAAAATGGATGTAGAGTGGATAAAAATGGATGTAGGGAGGATAAAATGGATGTAGAGTGGATAAAATGGATGTACAGTTAATAAAAATGGATGTAGAGTGGAAATAATGGATGTAGAGAGGATAAAATGGATGTAGAGTGGATAAAATGGATGTAGAGTTCATAAAAATGGATGTAGAGTGGATAAAAATGGATGTAGATTGGATAAAATGGATGTAGAGTTGATAAAATGGATGTAAAGTGGATAAAATGGATGTAGAGTTAATAAAAATGGATGTACAGTGGAAATAATGGATGTAGAGAGGATAAAATGGATGTAGAGTGGATAAAATGGATGTAGAGTTCATAAAAATGGATGTAGAGTGGATAAAATGGATGAAGAGTGGATAAAATGGTTGTAAAGTGCATAAAAATGGATGTTGAGGGGATAAAATGGATGTAGAGTGGATAAAATGGATGTACATTTAATAAAAATGGATGTAGAGTGGATAAAAATGGATGTAGAGTGGATAAAATGGATGTAAAGTGGATAAAAATGGATGTCGAGTGGATAAAATGGATGTAGAGTGGAGAAAAATAGATGTAGAGAGGATAAAATGGTTGTAGAGTGGATAAAATGGATGTAGAGTTCATAAAAATGGATGTAGAGTGGATAAAAATGGATGTAGATTGGATAAAATGGATGTGGAGTGGATAACAATGGATGTAGAGAGGATAAAAATGGATATAGGGTAGATAAAATGGATGTAGAGTTAATAAAAATGGATGTAGAGTGGATATAATGGATGTAGAGAGGATAAAATGGATGTGGAGTGGATAACAATGGATGTAGAGTGGATAAAATGGATGTAGAGTGGATAAAATGGATGAAGAGTGGATAAAATGGTTGTAGAGTGCATAAAAATGGATGTTGAGGGGATAAAATGGATGTAGAGTGGATAAAATGGATGTAGAGAGGATAAAAATGGATATAGGTTAGATAAAATGGATGTAGAGTTAATAAAAATGGATGTAGAGTGGATATAATGGATGTAGATTGGATAAAATGGATGTGGAGTGGATAACAATGGATGTAGAGAGGATAAAAATGGATATAGGGTAGATAAAATGGATGTAGAGTTAATAAAAATGGATGTAGAGTGGATATAATGGATGTAGAGAGGATAAAATGGATGTGGAGTGGATAAAATGGATGAAGAGTGGATAAAATGGTTGTAGAGTGGATAAAATGGATGTAGAGCAGATAAAAATGGATGTAGAGTGGAAATAATGGATCTAGAGAGGATAAAATGGATGTAGAGCGGATAAAATGGATGTAGAGTTCATAAAAATGGATGTAGAGTGGATAAAAATGGATGTAGATTGGATAAAATGGATGTGGAGTGGATAACAATGGATGTAGAGAGGATAAAAATGGATATAGGGTAGATAAAATGGATGTAGAGTTAATAAAAATGGATGTAGAGTGGATATAATGGATGTAGAGAGGATAAAATGGATGTGGAGTGGATAACAATGGATGTAGAGTGGATAAAATGGATGTAGAGTGGATAAAACGGATGTAGAGTGGATAAAATGGTTGTAGAGTGGATAAAATGGATGTAGAGTTGATAAAAATGGATGTAGAGTGGATAAAACGGATGTAGAGAGGATAAAAATGGATATAGGTTAGATAAAATGGATGTAGAGTTAATAAAAATGGATGTAGAGTGGATATAATGGATGTAGATTGGATAAAATGGATGTGGAGTGGATAACAATGGATGTAGAGAGGATAAAAATGGATATAGGGTAGATAAAATGGATGTAGAGTTAATAAAAATGGATGTAGAGTGGATATAATGGATGTAGAGAGGATAAAATGGATGTGGAGTGGATAAAATGGATGAAGAGTGGATAAAATGGTTGTAGAGTGGATAAAATGGATGTAGAGCAGATAAAAATGGATGTAGAGTGGATAAAATGGATGTAGAGTGGATAAAAATGGATGTAGAGTGGATAAAATGGATGTAGAGTGCATAAAAATGGATGTTGAGTGGATAAAGTGGATGTAGAGTGGATAAAATGGATGTACATTTAATAAAAATGGATGTAGAGTGGATAAAAATGGATGTAGAGTGGATAAAAATGGATGTAGATTGGATAAAATGGATGTAGAGTTAATAAAAGTGGATGTAGAGTGGATAAAATGGATGTAGAGTTGATAAAAATGGATGTAGAGTGGATAAAAATGGATGTAGATTGGATAAAATGGATGTAGAGTGGATAAAAATGGATGTAGATTATATAAATTGGATGTAGAGTATATAAAATGGATGTAGAGTGGATAAAAATGGATGTCGAGTGGATAAAATGGATGTAGAGTGGATAAAAATGGATGTAGATTGGACAAAATGGATGTAGAGTTAATAAAAATGGATGTAGAGTGGATAAAATGGATGTATAGTGGATAAAAATGGATGTAGAGTAGATAAAATAGATGTAGAGTGGATAAAAATGGATGTAGAGTTAATAAAATGGATGTCGAGTGGATAAAATGGATGTAGAGTGGAAAAAATAGATGTAGAGTGGATAAAATGGATGTAGAGTGCATAAAAATGGATGTTGAGTGGATAAAATGGATGTAGAGTGGATAAAATGTATGTACATTTAATAAAAATGGATGTAGAGTGGATAAAAATGGATGTAGAGTGGATAAAAATGGATGTAGATTGGATAAAATGGATGTAGAGTTAATAAAAGTGGATGTAGAGTGGATAAAATGGATGTAGAGTTGATAAAAATGGATGTAGAGTGGATAAAAATGGATGTAGATTGGATAAAATGGATGTAGAGTGGATAAAATGGATGTAGAGTATATAAATTGGATGTAGAGTATATAAAATGGATGTAGAGTGGATAAAAATGGATGTCGAGTGGATAAAATGGATGTAGAGTGGATAAAAATGGATGTAGAGTGGATAAAATGGATGTAGAGTTGATAAAAATGGATGTAGAGTGGATAAAATGGATGTAGAGTAGATAAAATGGATGTAGAGTGGATAAAATGGATGTAGAGTTGATAAAATGGATGTAAAGTGGATAAAATGGATGTAGAGTGGAAATAATGGATGTAGAGAGGATAAAATGGATGTAGAGTGGATAAAATGGATGTAGAGTTCATAAAAATGGATGTAGAGTGGATAAAAATGGATGTAGATTGGATAAAATGGATGTAGAGTGGATAAAAATGGATGTAGAGTGGATAAAATGGATGTAGAGTTAATAAAAATGGATGTAAAGTGGAAATAATGGATGTAGAGAGGATAAAATGGATGTAGAGTGGATAAAATGGATGTAGAGTTCATAAAAATGGATGTAGAGTGGATAAAATGGATGTAGAGTGGATAAAAATAGATGTAGAGAGGATAAAATGGAAGTAGAGTGGATAAAAATGGATGTAGAGTGTATAAAAATGGATGTAGAGTGGATAAAATGGATGTAGAGTGGATAAAATGGATGTAGAGTGGATAAAAATGGATGTAGAGAGGATAAAATGGATGTAGAGTGGATAAAATGGATGTACAGTTAATAAAAATGGATGTAGAGTGGAAATAATGGATGTAGAGAGGATAAAATGGATGTAGAGTGGATAAAATGGATGTAGAGTTCATAAAAATGGATGTAGAGTGGATAAAAATGGATGTAGATTGGATAAAATGGATGTAGAGTGGATAAAAATGGATGTAGATTATATAAATTGGGTGTAGAGTATATAAAATGGATGTAGAGTGGATAAAAATGGATGTCGAGTGGATAAAATGGATGTAGAGTGGATAAAAATGGATGTAGATTGGACAAAATGGATGTAGAGTTAATAAAAATGGATGTAGAGTGGATAAAATGGATGTATAGTGGATAAAAATGGATGTAGAGTAGATAAAATAGATGTAGAGTGGATAAAAATGGATGTAGAGTGGATAAAATGGATGTCGAGTGGATAAAATGGATGTAGAGTGGATAAAATGGATGTAGAGTTGATAAAATGGAAGTAGAGTGGATAAAAATGGATGTAGAGTGGATAAAAATGGATGTAGAGTGGATAAAATGGATGTAGAGTGGATAAAAATGGATGTAGAGAGGATAAAATGGATGTAGAGTGGATAAAATGGATGTACAGTTAATAAAAATGGATGTAGAGTGGAAATAATGGATGTAGAGAGGATAAAATGGATGTAGAGTGGATAAAATGGATGTAGAGTTCATAAAAATGGATGTAGAGTGGATAAAAATGGATGTAGATTGGATAAAATGGATGTAGAGTTGATAAAATGGATGTAAAGTGGATAAAATGGATGTAGAGTTAATAAAAATGGATGTAGAGTGGAAATAATGGATGTAGAGAGGATAAAATGGATGTAGAGCGGATAAAATGGATGTAGAGTTCATAAAAATGGATGTAGAGTGGATAAAAATGGATGTAGATTGGATAAAATGGATGTGGAGTGGATAACAATGGATGTAGAGAGGATAAAAATGGATATAGGGTAGATAAAATGGATGTAGAGTTAATAAAAATGGATGTAGAGTGGATATAATGGATGTAGAGAGGATAAAATGGATGTGGAGTGGATAACAATGGATGTAGAGTGGATAAAATGGATGTAGAGTGGATAAAATGGATGTAGAGTGGATAAAATGGTTGTAGAGTGGATAAAATGGATGTAGAGTTGATAAAAATGGATGTAGAGTGGATAAAACGGATGTAGAGTGGATAAAAATGGATGTAGAGTGGATACAATGGTTGTAGAGTGGATAAAAATGGATATAGGGTAGATAAAATGGATGTAGAGTTAATAAAAATGGATGTAGAGTGGATAAAATGGATGTAGAGTGCATAAAAATGGATGTTGAGTGGATAAAGTGGATGTAGAGTGGATAAAATGGATGTACATTTAATAAAAATGGATGTAGAGTGGATAAAAATGGATGTAGAGTGGATAAAAATGGATGTAGATTGGATAAAATGGATGTAGAGTTGATAAAAATGGATGTAGAGTGGATAAAAATGGATGTAGATTCGATAAAATCGATGTAGAGTGGATAAAAATGGATGTAGATTATATAAATTGGATGTAGAGTATATAAAATGGATGTAGAGTGGATAAAAATGGATGTCGAGTGGATAAAATGGATGTAGAGTGGATAAAAATGGATGTAGATTGGACAAAATGGATGTAGTGTGGATAAAATGGATGTATAGTGGATAAAAATGGATGTAGAGTAGATAAAATAGATGTAGAGTGGATAAAAATGGATGTAGAGTGGATAAAATGGATGTCGAGTGGATAAAATGGATGTAGAGTGGATAAAAATAGATGTAGAGTGGATAAAAATGGATGTAGAGTGGATAAAATGGATGTAGAGTGGATAAAATGGATGTAGAGTGCATAAAAATGGATGTTGAGTGGATAAAATGGATGTAGAGTGGATAAAATGTATGTACATTTAATAAAAATGGATGTAGAGTGGATAAAAATGGATGTAGATTGGATAAAATGGATGTAGAGTTAATAAAAGTGGATGTAGTGTGGATAAAATGGATGTAGAGTTGATAAAAATGGATGTAGAGTGGATAAAAATGGATGTAGATTGGATAAAATGGATGTAGAGTGGATAAAATGGATGTAGAGTATATAAATTGGATGTAGAGTATATAAAATGGATGTAGAGTGGATAAAAATGGATGTCGAGTGGATAAAATGGATGTAGAGTGGATAAAAATGGATGTAGATTGGATAAAATGGTTGTAGAGTGGATGAAAATGGATGTAGAGTATATAAATTGGATGTAGAGTATATAAAATGGATGTAGAGTGGATAAAAATGGATGTCGAGTGGATAAAATGGATGTAGAGTGGATAAAATGGATGTAGAGTTGATAAAAATGGATGTAGAGTGGATAAAATGGATGTAGAGTAGATAAAATGGATGTAGTGTGGATAAAATGGATGTAGAGTTGATAAAATGGATGTAGAGTGGATAAAATGGATGTAGAGTATATAAATTGGATGTAGAGTATATAAAATGGATGTAGAGTGGATAAAAATGGATGTCGAGTTCATAAAAATGGATGTAGAGTGGATAAAAATGGATGTAGATTGGATAAAATGGATGTAGAGTTGATAAAATGGATGTAAAGTGGATAAAATGGATGTAGAGTTAATAAAAATGGATGTACAGTGGAAATTTTGGATGTAGAGAGGATAAAATGGATGTAGAGTGGATAAAATGGATGTAGAGTTCATAAAAATGGATGTAGAGTGGATAAAAATGGATGTAGATTGGATAAAATGGATGTGGAGTGGATAACAATGGATGTAGAGAGGATAAAAATGGATATAGGGCAGATAAAATGGATGTAGAGTTAATAAAAATGGATGTAGAGTGGATATAATGGATGTAGAGAGGATAAAATGGATGTGGAGTGGATAACAATGGATGTAGAGAGGATAAAATGGATGTAGAGTGGATAAAATGGATGTAGAGTTCATAAAAATGGATGTAGAGTGGATAAAAATGGATGTAGATTGGATAAAATGGATGTAGAGTGGATAAAAATGGATGTAGATTATATAAATTGGGTGTAGAGTATATAAAATGGATGTAGAGTGGATAAAAATGGATGTAGAGTGGATAAAATGGTTGTAGAGTGCATAAAAATGGATGTTGAGGGGATAAAATGGATGTAGAGTGGATAAAATGGATGTACATTTAATAAAAATGGATGTAGAGTGGATAAAAATGGATGTAGAGTGGATAAAATGGATGTAGAGTGGATAAAATGGATGTAGAGTGGAGAAAAATAGATGTAGAGAGGATAAAATGGAAGTAGAGTGGATAAAATGGATGTGGAGTGGATAACAATGGATGTAGAGTGGATAAAATGGATGTAGAGTGGATAAAATGGATGTAGAGAGGATAAAATGGATGTAGAGTGGATAAAATGGATGTAGAGTTCATAAAAATGGATGTAGAGTGGATAAAAATGGATGTAGATTGGATAAAATGGATGTAGAGTGGATAAAAATGGATGTAGATTATATAAATTGGGTGTAGAGTATATAAAATGGATGTAGAGTGGATAAAAATGGATGTCGAGTGGATAAAATGGATGTAGAGTGGATAAAAATGGATGTAGATTGGACAAAATGGATGTAGAGTTAATAAAAATGGATGTAGAGTGGATAAAATGGATGTATAGTGGATAAAAATGGATGTAGAGTAGATAAAATAGATGTAGAGTGGATAAAAATGGATGTAGAGTGGATAAAATGGATGTCGAGTGGATAAAATGGATGTAGAGTGGATAAAATGGATGTAGAGTTGATAAAAATGGATGTAGAGTGGATAAAATGGATGTAGAGTAGATAAAATGGATGTAGAGTGGATAAAATGGATGTAGAGTTGATAAAATGGATGTAGAGTGGATAAAATGGATGTAGAGTATATAAATTGGATGTAGAGTATATAAAATGGATGTAGAGTGGATAAAAATGGATGTCGAGTGGATAAAATGGATGTAGAGTGGATAAAAATGGATGTAGATTGGATAAAATGGATGTAGAGTGGATGAAAATGGATGTAGAGTATATAAATTGGATGTAGAGTATATAAAATGGATGTAGAGTGGATAAAAATGGATGTCGAGTGGATAAAATGGATGTAGAGTGGATAAAATGGATGTAGAGTGGATATAAATGGATGTAGAGTGGATAAAAATGGATGTAGATTGGATAAAATGGATGTAGAGTGGATAAAAATGGATGTAGAGTGGATAAAATGGATGTAGAGTTAATAAAAATGGATGTAGAGTGGAAATAATGGATGTAGAGAGGATAAAATGGATGTAGAGTGGATAAAATGGATGTAGAGTGGATAAAATGGATGCAGAGTGGATAAAATGGATGTAGAGTGGATAAAATGGATGTAGAGTGGATAAAATGGATGTAGAGTGGATAAAAATGGATGTAGAGTGGATAAAATGGATGTAGAGTGGATAAAATGGTTGTAGAGTGGATAAAAATGGATGTAGAGTGTATAAAATGGATGTAGAATGGATAAAATGGATGTAAAGTGGATAAAAATGGATGTCGAGTGGAAATAATGGATGTAGAGAGGATAAAATGGATGTAGAGTGGATAAAATGGATGTAGAGTTCATAAAAATGGATGTAGAGTGGATAAAAATGGATGTAGATTGGATAAAATGGATGTGGAGTGTATAACAATGGATGTAGAGAGGATAAAAATGGATATAGGGTAGATAAAATGGATGTAGAGTTAATAAAAATGGATGTAGAGTGGATATAATGGATGTAGAGAGGATAAAATGGATGTGGAGTGGATAACAATGGATGTAGAGTGGATAAAATGGATGTAGAGTGGATAAAATGGATGTAGAGTGGATAAAATGGATGTAGAGTATATAAAATGGATGTAGAGTGGATAAAAATGGATGTCGAGTGGATAAAATGGATGTAGAGTGGATAAAATGGATGTATAGTGGATAAAAATGGATGTAGAGTAGATAAAATAGATGTAGAGTGGATAAAAATGGATGTAGAGTGGATAAAATGGATGTCGAGTGGATAAAATGGATGTAGAGTGGATAAAATGGATGTAGAGTTGATAAAAATGGATGTAGAGTGGATAAAATGGATGTAGAGTAGATAAAATGGATGTAGAGTGGATAAAATGGATGTAGAGTTGATAAAATGGATGTAGAGTGGATAAAATGGATGTAGAGTATATAAATTGGATGTAGAGTATATAAAATGGATGTAGAGTGGATAAAAATGGATGTCGAGTGGATAAAATGGATGTAGAGTGGATAAAAATGGATGTAGATTGGATAAAATGGATGTAGAGTGGATGAAAATGGATGTAGAGTATATAAATTGGATGTAGAGTATATAAAATGGATGTAGAGTGGATAAAAATGGATGTCGAGTGGATAAAATGGATGTAGAGTGGATAAAATGGATGTAGAGTGGATATAAATGGATGTAGAGTGGATAAAAATGGATGTAGATTGGATAAAATGGATGTAGAGTGGATAAAAATGGATGTAGAGTGGATAAAATGGATGTAGAGTTAATAAAAATGGATGTAGAGTGGAAATAATGGATGTAGAGAGGATAAAATGGATGTAGAGTGGATAAAATGGATGTAGAGTGGATAAAATGGATGCAGAGTGGATAAAATGATTGTAGAGTGGATAAAATGGATGTAGAGTGGATAAAATGGATGTAGAGTGGATAAAAATGGATGTAGAGTGGATAAAATGGATGTAGAGTGGATAAAATGGTTGTAGAGTGGATAAAAATGGATGTAGAGTGTATAAAATGGATGTAGAATGGATAAAATGGATGTAAAGTGGATAAAAATGGATGTCGAGTGGAAATAATGGATGTAGAGAGGATAAAATGGATGTAGAGTGGATAAAATGGATGTAGAGTTCATAAAAATGGATGTAGAGTGGATAAAAATGGATGTAGATTGGATAAAATGGATGTGGAGTGTATAACAATGGATGTAGAGAGGATAAAAATGGATATAGGGTAGATAAAATGGATGTAGAGTTAATAAAAATGGATGTAGAGTGGATATAATGGATGTAGAGAGGATAAAATGGATGTGGAGTGGATAACAATGGATGTAGAGTGGATAAAATGGATGTAGAGTGGATAAAATGGATGTAGAGTGGATAAAATGGATGTAGAGTATATAAAATGGATGTAGAGTGGATAAAAATGGATGTCGAGTGGATAAAATGGATGTAGAGTGGATAAAAATGGATGTAGAGTGGATAAAATGGATGTAGAGTGCATAAAAATGGATGTTGAGTGGATAAAGTGGATGTAGAGTGGATAAAATGGATGTACATTTAATAAAAATGGATGTAGAGTGGATAAAAATGGATGTAGAGTGGATAAAAATGGATGTAGATTGGATAAAATGGATGTAGAGTTAATAAAAGTGGATGTAGAGTGGATAAAATGGATGTAGAGTTGATAAAAATGGATGTAGAGTGGATAAAAATGGATGTAGATTGGATAAAATGGATGTAGAGTGGATAAAAATGGATGTAGATTATATAAATTGGATGTAGAGTATATAAAATGGATGTAGAGAGGATAAAAATGGATGTCGAGTGGATAAAATGGATGTAGAGTGGATAAAAATGGATGTAGATTGGACAAAATGGATGTAGAGTTAATAAAAATGGATGTAGAGTGGATAAAATGGATGTATAGTGGATAAAAATGGATGTAGAGTAGATAAAATAGATGTAGAGTGGATAAAAATGGATGTAGAGTGGATAAAATGGATGTCGAGTGGATAAAATGGATGTAGAGTGGATAAAAATAGATGTAGAGTGGATAAAAATGGATGTAGAGTGGATAAAATGGATGTAGAGTGCATAAAAATGGATGTTGAGTGGATAAAATGGATGTAGAGTGGATAAAATGTATGTACATTTAATAAAAATGGATGTAGAGTGGATAAAAATGGATGTAGAGTGGATAAAAATGGATGTAGATTGGATAAAATGGATGTAGAGTTAATAAAAGTGGATGTAGAGTGGATAAAATGGATGTAGAGTTGATAAAAATGGATATAGAGTGGATAAAAATGGATGTAGATTGGATAAAATGGATGTAGAGTGGATAAAATGGATGTAGAGTATATAAATTGGATGTAGAGTATATAAAATGGATGTAGAGTGGATAAAAATGGATGTCGAGTGGATAAAATGGATGTAGAGTGGATAAAAATGGATGTAGATTGGATAAAATGGATGTAGAGTGGATGAAAATGGATGTAGAGTATATAAATTGGATGTAGAGTATATAAAATGGATGTAGAGTGGATAAAAATGGATGTCGGGTATATAAAATGGATGTAGAGTGGATAAAAATGGATGTAGAGAGGATAAAATGGATGTAGAGTGGATAAAATGGATGTAGAGTTCATAAAAATGGATGTAGAGAGGATAAAATGGATGTAGAGTGGATAAAAATGGATGTAGATTGGATAAAATGGTTGTGGAGTGGATAACAATGGATGTAGAGAGGATAAAAATGTATATAGGGTAGATAAAATGGATGTAGAGTTAATAAAAATGGATGTAGAGTGGAAATAATGGATGTAGAGTGGATAAAAATGGATGTAGATTGGATAAAATGGATGTAGAGTTAATAAAAGTGGATGTAGAGTGGATAAAATGGATGTAGAGTTGATAAAAATGGATGTAGAGTGGATAAAAATGGATGTAGATTGGATAAAATGGATGTAGAGTGGATAAAATGGATGTAGAGTATATAAATTGGATGTAGAGTATATAAAATGGATGTAGAGTGGATAAAAATGGATGTCGAGTGGATAAAATGGATGTAGAGTGGATAAAAATGGATGTAGATTGGATAAAATGGATGTAGAGTGGATGAAAATGGATGTAGAGTATATAAATTGGATGTAGAGTATATAAAATGGATGTAGAGTGGATAAAAATGGATGTCGAGTGGATAAAATGGATGTAGAGTGGATAAAAATGGATGTAGATTGGATAAAATGGTTGTAGAGTGGATGAAAATGGATGTAGAGTATATAAATTGGATGTAGAGTATATAAAATGGATGTAGAGTGGATAAAAATGGATGTCGAGTGGATAAAATGGATGTAGAGTAGATAAAATGGATGTAGTGTGGATAAAATGGATGTAGAGTTGATAAAATGGATGTAGAGTGGATAAAATGGATGTAGAGTATATAAATTGGATGTAGAGTATATAAAATGGATGTAGAGTGGATAAAAATGGATGTCGAGTTCATAAAAATGGATGTAGAGTGGATAAAAATGGATGTAGATTGGATAAAATGGATGTAGAGTTGATAAAATGGATGTAAAGTGGATAAAATGGATGTAGAGTTAATAAAAATGGATGTACAGTGGAAATTTTGGATGTAGAGAGGATAAAATGGATGTAGAGTGGATATAATGGATGTAGAGTTCATAAAAATGGATGTAGAGTGGATAAAAATGGATGTAGATTGGATAAAATGGATGTGGAGTGGATAACAATGGATGTAGAGAGGATAAAAATGGATATAGGGTAGATAAAATGGATGTAGAGTTAATAAAAATGGATGTAGAGTGGATATAATGGATGTAGAGAGGATAAAATGGATGTGGAGTGGATAACAATGGATGTAGAGTGGATAAAATGGATGTAGAGTGGATAAAATGGATGAAGAGTGGATAAAATGGTTGTAGAGTGCATAAAAATGGATGTTGAGGGGATAAAATGGATGTAGAGTGGATAAAATGGATGTACATTTAATAAAAATGGATGTAGAGTGGATAAAAATGGATGTAGAGTGGATAAAATGGATGTAGAGTGGATAAAATGGATGTAGAGTGGAGAAAAATAGATGTAGAGAGGATAAAATGGAAGTAGAGTGGATAAAATGGATGTGGAGTGGATAACAATGGATGTAGAGTGGATAAAATGGATGTAGAGTGGATAAAATGGATGTAGAGAGGATAAAATGGATGTAGAGTGGATAAAATGGATGTAGAGTTCATAAAAATGGATGTAGAGTGGATAAAAACGGATGTAGATTGGATAAAATGGATGTAGAGTGGATAAAAATGGATGTAGATTATATAAATTGGGTGTAGAGTATATAAAATGGATGTAGAGTGGATAAAAATGGATGTCGAGTGGATAAAATGGATGTAGAGTGGATAAAAATGGATGTAGATTGGACAAAATGGATGTAGAGTTAATAAAAATGGATGTAGAGTGGATAAAATGGATGTATAGTGGATAAAAATGGATGTAGAGTAGATAAAATAGATGTAGAGTGGATAAAAATGGATGTAGAGTGGATAAAATGGATGTCGAGTGGATAAAATGGATGTAGAGTGGATAAAATGGATGTAGAGTTGATAAAATGGAAGTAGAGTGGATAAAAATGGATGTAGAGTGGATAAAAATGGATGTAGAGTGGATAAAATGGATGTAGAGTGGATAAAAATGGATGTAGAGAGGATAAAATGGATGTAGAGTGGATAAAATGGATGTACAGTTAATAAAAATGGATGTAGAGTGGAAATAATGGATGTAGAGAGGATAAAATGGATGTAGAGTGGATAAAATGGATGTAGAGTTCATAAAAATGGATGTAGAGTGGATAAAAATGGATGTAGATTGGATAAAATGGATGTAGAGTTGATAAAATGGATGTAAAGTGGATAAAATGGATGTAGAGTTAATAAAAATGGATGTAGAGTGGAAATAATGGATGTAGAGAGGATAAAATGGATGTAGAGTGGATAAAATGGATGTAGAGTTCATAAAAATGGATGTAGAGTGGATAAAAATGGATGTAGATTGGATAAAATGGATGTGGAGTGGATAACAATGGATGTAGAGAGGATAAAAATGGATATAGGGTAGATAAAATGGATGTAGAGTTAATAAAAATGGATGTAGAGTGGATATAATGGATGTAGAGAGGATAAAATGGATGTGGAGTGGATAACAATGGATGTAGAGTGGATAAAATGGATGTAGAGTGGATAAAATGGATGTAGAGTGGATAAAATGGTTGTAGAGTGGATAAAATGGATGTAGAGTTGATAAAAATGGATGTAGAGTGGATAAAACGGATGTAGAGTGGATAAAAATGGATGTAGAGTGGATACAATGGTTGTAGAGTGGATAAAAATGGATATAGGGTAGATAAAATGGATGTAGAGTTAATAAAAATGGATGTAGAGTGGATAAAATGGATGTAGAGTGCATAAAAATGGATGTTGAGTGGATAAAGTGGATGTAGAGTGGATAAAATGGATGTACATTTAATAAAAATGGATGTAGAGTGGATAAAAATGGATGTAGAGTGGATAAAAATGGATGTAGATTGGATAAAATGGATGTAGAGTTGATAAAAATGTATGTAGAGTGGATAAAAATGGATGTAGATTCGATAAAATCGATGTAGAGTGGATAAAAATGGATGTAGATTATATAAATTGGATGTAGAGTATATAAAATGGATGTAGAGTGGATAAAAATGGATGTCGAGTGGATAAAATGGATGTAGAGTGGATAAAAATGGATGTAGATTGGACAAAATGGATGTAGTGTGGATAAAATGGATGTATAGTGGATAAAAATGGATGTAGAGTAGATAAAATAGATGTAGAGTGGATAAAAATGGATGTAGAGTGGATAAAATGGATGTCGAGTGGATAAAATGGATGTAGAGTGGATAAAAATAGATGTAGAGTGGATAAAAATGGATGTAGAGTGGATAAAATGGATGTAGAGTTGATAAAAATGGATGTAGAGTGGATAAAATGGATGTAGAGTAGATAAAATGGATGTAGTGTGGATAAAATGGATGTAGAGTTGATAAAATGGATGTAGAGTGGATAAAATGGATGTAGAGTATATAAATTGGATGTAGAGTATATAAAATGGATGTAGAGTGGATAAAAATGGATGTCGAGTTCATAAAAATGGATGTAGAGTAGATAAAAATGGATGTAGATTGGATAAAATGGATGTAGAGTTGATAAAATGGATGTAAAGTGGATAAAATGGATGTAGAGTTAATAAAAATGGATGTACAGTGGAAATTTTGGATGTAGAGAGGATAAAATGGATGTAGAGTGGATAAAATGGATGTAGAGTTCATAAAAATGGATGTAGAGTGGATAAAAATGGATGTAGATTGGATAAAATGGATGTGGAGTGGATAACAATGGATGTAGAGAGGATAAAAATGGATATAGGGTAGATAAAATGGATGTAGAGTTAATAAAAATGGATGTAGAGTGGATATAATGGATGTAGAGAGGATAAAATGGATGTGGAGTGGATAACAATGGATGTAGAGAGGATAAAATGGATGTAGAGTGGATAAAATGGATGTAGAGTTCATAAAAATGGATGTAGAGTGGATAAAAATGGATGTAGATTGGATAAAATGGATGTAGAGTGGATAAAAATGGATGTAGATTATATAAATTGGGTGTAGAGTATATAAAATGGATGTAGAGTGGATAAAAATGGATGTCGAGTGGATAAAATGGATGTAGAGTGGATAAAAATGGATGTAGATTGGACAAAATGGATGTAGAGTTAATAAAAATGGATGTAGAGTGGATAAAATGGATGTATAGTGGATAAAAATGGATGTAGAGTAGATAAAATAGATGTAGAGTGGATAAAAATGGATGTAGAGTGGATAAAATGGATGTCGAGTGGATAAAATGGATGTAGAGTGGATAAAATGGATGTAGAGTTGATAAAAATGGATGTAGAGTGGATAAAATGGATGTAGAGTAGATAAAATGGATGTAGAGTGGATAAAATGGATGTAGAGTTGATAAAATGGATGTAGAGTGGATAAAATGGATGTAGAGTATATAAATTGGATGTAGAGTATATAAAATGGATGTAGAGTGGATAAAAATGGATGTCGAGTGGATAAAATGGATGTAGAGTGGATAAAAATGGATGTAGATTGGATAAAATGGATGTAGAGTGGATGAAAATGGATGTAGAGTATATAAATTGGATGTAGAGTATATAAAATGGATGTAGAGTGGATAAAAATGGATGTCGAGTGGATAAAATGGATGTAGAGTGGATAAAATGGATGTAGAGTGGATATAAATGGATGTAGAGTGGATAAAAATGGATGTAGATTGGATAAAATGGATGTAGAGTGGATAAAAATGGATGTAGAGTGGATAAAATGGATGTAGAGTTAATAAAAATGGATGTAGAGTGGAAATAATGGATGTAGAGAGGATAAAATGGATGTAGAGTGGATAAAATGGATGTAGAGTGGATAAAATGGATGCAGAGTGGATAAAATTGATGTAGAGTGGATAAAATGGATGTAGAGTGGATAAAATGGATGTAGAGTGGATAAAAATGGATGTAGAGTGGATAAAATGGATGTAGAGTGGATAAAATGGTTGTAGAGTGGATAAAAATGGATGTAGAGTGTATAAAATGGATGTAGAATGGATAAAATGGATGTAAAGTGGATAAAAATGGATGTCGAGTGGAAATAATGGATGTAGAGAGGATAAAATGGATGTAGAGTGGATAAAATGGATGTAGAGTTCATAAAAATGGATGTAGAGTGGATAAAAATGGATGTAGATTGGATAAAATGGATGTGGAGTGTATAACAATGGATGTAGAGAGGATAAAAATGGATATAGGGTAGATAAAATGGATGTAGAGTTAATAAAAATGGATGTAGAGTGGATATAATGGATGTAGAGAGGATAAAATGGATGTGGAGTGGATAACAATGGATGTAGAGTGGATAAAATGGATGTAGAGTGGATAAAATGGATGTAGAGTGGATAAAATGGATGTAGAGTATATAAAATGGATGTAGAGTGGATAAAAATGGATGTCGAGTGGATAAAATGGATGTAGAGTGGATAAAATGGATGTATAGTGGATAAAAATGGATGTAGAGTAGATAAAATAGATGTAGAGTGGATAAAAATGGATGTAGAGTGGATAAAATGGATGTCGAGTGGATAAAATGGATGTAGAGTGGATAAAATGGATGTAGAGTTGATAAAAATGGATGTAGAGTGGATAAAATGGATGTAGAGTAGATAAAATGGATGTAGAGTGGATAAAATGGATGTAGAGTTGATAAAATGGATGTAGAGTGGATAAAATGGATGTAGAGTATATAAATTGGATGTAGAGTATATAAAATGGATGTAGAGTGGATAAAAATGGATGTCGAGTGGATAAAATGGATGTAGAGTGGATAAAAATGGATGTAGATTGGATAAAATGGATGTAGAGTGGATGAAAATGGATGTAGAGTATATAAATTGGATGTAGAGTATATAAAATGGATGTAGAGTGGATAAAAATGGATGTCGAGTGGATAAAATGGATGTAGAGTGGATAAAATGGATGTAGAGTGGATATAAATGGATGTAGAGTGGATAAAAATGGATGTAGATTGGATAAAATGGATGTAGAGTGGATAAAAATGGATGTAGAGTGGATAAAATGGATGTAGAGTTAATAAAAATGGATGTAGAGTGGAAATAATGGATGTAGAGAGGATAAAATGGATGTAGAGTGGATAAAATGGATGTAGAGTGGATAAAATGGATGCAGAGTGGATAAAATGATTGTAGAGTGGATAAAATGGATGTAGAGTGGATAAAATGGATGTAGAGTGGATAAAAATGGATGTAGAGTGGATAAAATGGATGTAGAGTGGATAAAATGGTTGTAGAGTGGATAAAAATGGATGTAGAGTGTATAAAATGGATGTAGAATGGATAAAATGGATGTAAAGTGGATAAAAATGGATGTCGAGTGGAAATAATGGATGTAGAGAGGATAAAATGGATGTAGAGTGGATAAAATGGATGTAGAGTTCATAAAAATGGATGTAGAGTGGATAAAAATGGATGTAGATTGGATAAAATGGATGTGGAGTGTATAACAATGGATGTAGAGAGGATAAAAATGGATATAGGGTAGATAAAATGGATGTAGAGTTAATAAAAATGGATGTAGAGTGGATATAATGGATGTAGAGAGGATAAAATGGATGTGGAGTGGATAACAATGGATGTAGAGTGGATAAAATGGATGTAGAGTGGATAAAATGGATGTAGAGTGGATAAAATGGATGTAGAGTATATAAAATGGATGTAGAGTGGATAAAAATGGATGTCGAGTGGATAAAATGGATGTAGAGTGGATAAAAATGGATGTAGAGTGGATAAAATGGATGTAGAGTGCATAAAAATGGATGTTGAGTGGATAAAGTGGATGTAGAGTGGATAAAATGGATGTACATTTAATAAAAATGGATGTAGAGTGGATAAAAATGGATGTAGAGTGGATAAAAATGGATGTAGATTGGATAAAATGGATGTAGAGTTAATAAAAGTGGATGTAGAGTGGATAAAATGGATGTAGAGTTGATAAAAATGGATGTAGAGTGGATAAAAATGGATGTAGATTGGATAAAATGGATGTAGAGTGGATAAAAATGGATGTAGATTATATAAATTGGATGTAGAGTATATAAAATGGATGTAGAGAGGATAAAAATGGATGTCGAGTGGATAAAATGGATGTAGAGTGGATAAAAATGGATGTAGATTGGACAAAATGGATGTAGAGTTAATAAAAATGGATGTAGAGTGGATAAAATGGATGTATAGTGGATAAAAATGGATGTAGAGTAGATAAAATGGATGTAGAGTGGATAAAAATGGATGTAGAGTGGATAAAATGGATGTCGAGTGGATAAAATGGATGTAGAGTGGATAAAAATAGATGTAGAGTGGATAAAAATGGATGTAGAGTGGATAAAATGGATGTAGAGTGCATAAAAATGGATGTTGAGTGGATAAAATGGATGTAGAGTGGATAAAATGTATGTACATTTAATAAAAATGGATGTAGAGTGGATAAAAATGGATGTAGAGTGGATAAAAATGGATGTAGATTGGATAAAATGGATGTAGAGTTAATAAAAGTGGATGTAGAGTGGATAAAATGGATGTAGAGTTGATAAAAATGGATGTAGAGTGGATAAAAATGGATGTAGATTGGATAAAATGGATGTAGAGTGGATAAAATGGATGTAGAGTATATAAATTGGATGTAGAGTATATAAAATGGATGTAGAGTGGATAAAAATGGATGTCGAGTGGATAAAATGGATGTAGAGTGGATAAAAATGGATGTAGATTGGATAAAATGGATGTAGAGTGGATGAAAATGGATGTAGAGTATATAAATTGGATGTAGAGTATATAAAATGGATGTAGAGTGGATAAAAATGGATGTCGGGTATATAAAATGGATGTAGAGTGGATAAAAATGGATGTAGAGAGGATAAAATGGATGTAGAGTGGATAAAATGGATGTAGAGTTCATAAAAATGGATGTAGAGAGGATAAAATGGATGTAGTGTGGATAAAAATGGATGTAGATTGGATAAAATGGTTGTGGAGTGGATAACAATGGATGTAGAGAGGATAAAAATGTATATAGGGTAGATAAAATGGATGTAGAGTTAATAAAAATGGATGTAGAGTGGAAATAATGGATGTAGAGAGGATAAAATGGATGTCGAGTGGATAAAATGGATGTAGAGTGGATAAAATGGATGTAGAGTTGATAAAAATGGATGTAGAGTGGATAAAATGGATGTAGAGTAGATAAAATGGATGTAGAGTGGATAAAATGGATGTAGAGTTGATAAAATGGATGTAGAGTGGATAAAATGGATGTAGAGTATATAAATTGGATGTAGAGTATATAAAATGGATGTAGAGTGGATAAAAATGGATGTCGAGTGGATAAAATGGATGTAGAGTGGATAAAAATGGATGTAGATTGGATAAAATGGATGTAGAGTGGATGAAAATGGATGTAGAGTATATAAATTGGATGTAGAGTATATAAAATGGATGTAGAGTGGATAAAAATGGATGTCGAGTGGATAAAATGGATGTAGAGTGGATAAAATGGATGTAGAGTGGATATAAATGGATGTAGAGTGGATAAAAATGGATGTAGATTGGATAAAATGGATGTAGAGTGGATAAAAATGGATGTAGAGTGGATAAAATGGATGTAGAGTTAATAAAAATGGATGTAGAGTGGAAATAATGGATGTAGAGAGGATAAAATGGATGTAGAGTGGATAAAATGGATGTAGAGTGGATAAAATGGATGCAGAGTGGATAAAATGATTGTAGAGTGGATAAAATGGATGTAGAGTGGATAAAATGGATGTAGAGTGGATAAAAATGGATGTAGAGTGGATAAAATGGATGTAGAGTGGATAAAATGGTTGTAGAGTGGATAAAAATGGATGTAGAGTGGATAAAATGGATGTAGAATGGATAAAATGGATGTAAAGTGGATAAAAATGGATGTCGAGTGGAAATAATGGATGTAGAGAGGATAAAATGGATGTAGAGTGGATAAAATGGATGTAGAGTTCATAAAAATGGATGTAGAGTGGATAAAAATGGATGTAGATTGGATAAAATGGATGTGGAGTGTATAACAATGGATGTAGAGAGGATAAAAATGGATATAGGGTAGATAAAATGGATGTAGAGTTAATAAAAATGGATGTAGAGTGGATATAATGGATGTAGAGAGGATAAAATGGATGTGGAGTGGATAACAATGGATGTAGAGTGGATAAAATGGATGTAGAGTGGATAAAATGGATGTAGAGTGGATAAAATGGATGTAGAGTATATAAAATGGATGTAGAGTGGATAAAAATGGATGTCGAGTGGATAAAATGGATGTAGAGTGGATAAAAATGGATGTAGAGTGGATAAAATGGATGTAGAGTGCATAAAAATGGATGTTGAGTGGATAAAGTGGATGTAGAGTGGATAAAATGGATGTACATTTAATAAAAATGGATGTAGAGTGGATAAAAATGGATGTAGAGTGGATAAAAATGGATGTAGATTGGATAAAATGGATGTAGAGTTAATAAAAGTGGATGTAGAGTGGATAAAATGGATGTAGAGTTGATAAAAATGGATGTAGAGTGGATAAAAATGGATGTAGATTGGATAAAATGGATGTAGAGTGGATAAAAATGGATGTAGATTATATAAATTGGATGTAGAGTATATAAAATGGATGTAGAGTGGATAAAAATGGATGTCGAGTGGATAAAATGGATGTAGAGTGGATAAAAATGGATGTAGATTGGACAAAATGGATGTAGAGTTAATAAAAATGGATGTAGAGTGGATAAAATGGATGTATAGTGGATAAAAATGGATGTAGAGTAGATAAAATAGATGTAGAGTGGATAAAAATGGATGTAGAGTGGATAAAATGGATGTCGAGTGGATAAAATGGATGTAGAGTGGATAAAAATAGATGTAGAGTGGATAAAAATGGATGTAGAGTGGATAAAATGGATGTAGAGTGCATAAAAATGGATGTTGAGTGGATAAAATGGATGTAGAGTGGATAAAATGTATGTACATTTAATAAAAATGGATGTAGAGTGGATAAAAATGGATGTAGAGTGGATAAAAATGGATGTAGATTGGATAAAATGGATGTAGAGTTAATAAAAGTGGATGTAGAGTGGATAAAATGGATGTAGAGTTGATAAAAATGGATGTAGAGTGGATAAAAATGGATGTAGAGTGGATAAAATGGATGTAGAGTGGATAAAATGGATGTAGAGTATATAAATTGGATGTAGAGTATATAAAATGGATGTAGAGTGGATAAAAATGGATGTCGAGTGGATAAAATGGATGTAGAGTGGATAAAAATGGATGTAGATTGGATAAAATGGATGTAGAGTGGATGAAAATGGATGTAGAGTATATAAATTGGATGTAGAGTATATAAAATGGATGTAGAGTGGATAAAAATGGATGTCGAGTGGATAAAATGGATGTAGAGTGGATAAAAATGGATGTAGATTGGATAAAATGGTTGTAGAGTGGATGAAAATGGATGTAGAGTATATAAATTGGATGTAGAGTATATAAAATGGATGTAGAGTGGATAAAAATGGATGTCGAGTGGATAAAATGGATGTAGAGTAGATAAAATGGATGTAGTGTGGATAAAATGGATGTAGAGTTGATAAAATGGATGTAGAGTGGATAAAATGGATGTAGAGTATATAAATTGGATGTAGAGTATATAAAATGGATGTAGAGTGGATAAAAATGGATGTCGAGTTCATAAAAATGGATGTAGAGTGGATAAAAATGGATGTAGATTGGATAAAATGGATGTAGAGTTGATAAAATGGATGTAAAGTGGATAAAATGGATGTAGAGTTAATAAAAATGGATGTACAGTGGAAATTTTGGATGTAGAGAGGATAAAATGGATGTAGAGTGGATATAATGGATGTAGAGTTCATAAAAATGGATGTAGAGTGGATAAAAATGGATGTAGATTGGATAAAATGGATGTGGAGTGGATAACAATGGATGTAGAGAGGATAAAAATGGATATAGGGTAGATAAAATGGATGTAGAGTTAATAAAAATGGATGTAGAGTGGATATAATGGATGTAGAGAGGATAAAATGGATGTGGAGTGGATAACAATGGATGTAGAGTGGATAAAATGGATGTAGAGTGGATAAAATGGATGAAGAGTGGATAAAATGGTTGTAGAGTGCATAAAAATGGATGTTGAGGGGATAAAATGGATGTAGAGTGGATAAAATGGATGTACATTTAATAAAAATGGATGTAGAGTGGATAAAAATGGATGTAGAGTGGATAAAATGGATGTAGAGTGGATAAAATGGATGTAGAGTGGAGAAAAATAGATGTAGAGAGGATAAAATGGAAGTAGAGTGGATAAAATGGATGTGGAGTGGATAACAATGGATGTAGAGTGGATAAAATGGATGTAGAGTGGATAAAATGGATGTAGAGAGGATAAAATGGATGTAGAGTGGATAAAATGGATGTAGAGTTCATAAAAATGGATGTAGAGTGGATAAAAATGGATGTAGATTGGATAAAATGGATGTAGAGTGGATAAAAATGGATGTAGATTATATAAATTGGGTGTAGAGTATATAAAATGGATGTAGAGTGGATAAAAATGGATGTCGAGTGGATAAAATGGATGTAGAGTGGATAAAAATGGATGTAGATTGGACAAAATGGATGTAGAGTTAATAAAAATGGATGTAGAGTGGATAAAATGGATGTATAGTGGATAAAAATGGATGTAGAGTAGATAAAATAGATGTAGAGTGGATAAAAATGGATGTAGAGTGGATAAAATGGATGTCGAGTGGATAAAATGGATGTAGAGTGGATAAAAATAGATGTAGAGTGGATAAAAATGGATGTAGAGTGGATAAAATGGATGTAGAGTGCATAAAAATGGATGTTGAGTGGATAAAATGGATGTAGAGTGGATAAAATGTATGTACATTTAATAAAAATGGATGTAGAGTGGATAAAAATGGATGTAGAGTGGATAAAAATGGATGTAGATTGGATAAAATGGATGTAGAGTTAATAAAAGTGGATGTAGAGTGGATAAAATGGATGTAGAGTTGATAAAAATGGATGTAGAGTGGATAAAAATGGATGTAGATTGGATAAAATGGATGTAGAGTGGATAAAATGGATGTAGAGTATATAAATTGGATGTAGAGTATATAAAATGGATGTAGAGTGGATAAAAATGGATGTCGAGTGGATAAAATGGATGTAGAGTGGATAAAAATGGATGTAGATTGGATAAAATGGATGTAGAGTGGATGAAAATGGATGTAGAGTATATAAATTGGATGTAGAGTATATAAAATGGATGTAGAGTGGATAAAAATGGATGTCGGGTATATAAAATGGATGTAGAGTGGATAAAAATGGATGTAGAGAGGATAAAATGGATGTAGAGTGGATAAAATGGATGTAGAGTTCATAAAAATGGATGTAGAGAGGATAAAATGGATGTAGTGTGGATAAAAATGGATGTAGATTGGATAAAATGGTTGTGGAGTGGATAACAATGGATGTAGAGAGGATAAAAATGTATATAGGGTAGATAAAATGGATGTAGAGTTAATAAAAATGGATGTAGAGTGGAAATAATGGATGTAGAGAGGATAAAATGGATGTCGAGTGGATAAAATGGATGTAGAGTGGATAAAATGGATGTAGAGTTGATAAAAATGGATGTAGAGTGGATAAAATGGATGTAGAGTAGATAAAATGGATGTAGAGTGGATAAAATGGATGTAGAGTTGATAAAATGGATGTAGAGTGGATAAAATGGATGTAGAGTATATAAATTGGATGTAGAGTATATAAAATGGATGTAGAGTGGATAAAAATGGATGTCGAGTGGATAAAATGGATGTAGAGTGGATAAAAATGGATGTAGATTGGATAAAATGGATGTAGAGTGGATGAAAATGGATGTAGAGTATATAAATTGGATGTAGAGTATATAAAATGGATGTAGAGTGGATAAAAATGGATGTCGAGTGGATAAAATGGATGTAGAGTGGATAAAATGGATGTAGAGTGGATATAAATGGATGTAGAGTGGATAAAAATGGATGTAGATTGGATAAAATGGATGTAGAGTGGATAAAAATGGATGTAGAGTGGATAAAATGGATGTAGAGTTAATAAAAATGGATGTAGAGTGGAAATAATGGATGTAGAGAGGATAAAATGGATGTAGAGTGGATAAAATGGATGTAGAGTGGATAAAATGGATGCAGAGTGGATAAAATGATTGTAGAGTGGATAAAATGGATGTAGAGTGGATAAAATGGATGTAGAGTGGATAAAAATGGATGTAGAGTGGATAAAATGGATGTAGAGTGGATAAAATGGTTGTAGAGTGGATAAAAATGGATGTAGAGTGGATAAAATGGATGTAGAATGGATAAAATGGATGTAAAGTGGATAAAAATGGATGTCGAGTGGAAATAATGGATGTAGAGAGGATAAAATGGATGTAGAGTGGATAAAATGGATGTAGAGTTCATAAAAATGGATGTAGAGTGGATAAAAATGGATGTAGATTGGATAAAATGGATGTGGAGTGTATAACAATGGATGTAGAGAGGATAAAAATGGATATAGGGTAGATAAAATGGATGTAGAGTTAATAAAAATGGATGTAGAGTGGATATAATGGATGTAGAGAGGATAAAATGGATGTGGAGTGGATAACAATGGATGTAGAGTGGATAAAATGGATGTAGAGTGGATAAAATGGATGTAGAGTGGATAAAATGGATGTAGAGTATATAAAATGGATGTAGAGTGGATAAAAATGGATGTCGAGTGGATAAAATGGATGTAGAGTGGATAAAAATGGATGTAGAGTGGATAAAATGGATGTAGAGTGCATAAAAATGGATGTTGAGTGGATAAAGTGGATGTAGAGTGGATAAAATGGATGTACATTTAATAAAAATGGATGTAGAGTGGATAAAAATGGATGTAGAGTGGATAAAAATGGATGTAGATTGGATAAAATGGATGTAGAGTTAATAAAAGTGGATGTAGAGTGGATAAAATGGATGTAGAGTTGATAAAAATGGATGTAGAGTGGATAAAAATGGATGTAGATTGGATAAAATGGATGTAGAGTGGATAAAAATGGATGTAGATTATATAAATTGGATGTAGAGTATATAAAATGGATGTAGAGTGGATAAAAATGGATGTCGAGTGGATAAAATGGATGTAGAGTGGATAAAAATGGATGTAGATTGGACAAAATGGATGTAGAGTTAATAAAAATGGATGTAGAGTGGATAAAATGGATGTATAGTGGATAAAAATGGATGTAGAGTAGATAAAATAGATGTAGAGTGGATAAAAATGGATGTAGAGTGGATAAAATGGATGTCGAGTGGATAAAATGGATGTAGAGTGGATAAAAATAGATGTAGAGTGGATAAAAATGGATGTAGAGTGGATAAAATGGATGTAGAGTGCATAAAAATGGATGTTGAGTGGATAAAATGGATGTAGAGTGGATAAAATGTATGTACATTTAATAAAAATGGATGTAGAGTGGATAAAAATGGATGTAGAGTGGATAAAAATGGATGTAGATTGGATAAAATGGATGTAGAGTTAATAAAAGTGGATGTAGAGTGGATAAAATGGATGTAGAGTTGATAAAAATGGATGTAGAGTGGATAAAAATGGATGTAGATTGGATAAAATGGATGTAGAGTGGATAAAATGGATGTAGAGTATATAAATTGGATGTAGAGTATATAAAATGGATGTAGAGTGGATAAAAATGGATGTCGAGTGGATAAAATGGATGTAGAGTGGATAAAAATGGATGTAGATTGGATAAAATGGATGTAGAGTGGATGAAAATGGATGTAGAGTATATAAATTGGATGTAGAGTATATAAAATGGATGTAGAGTGGATAAAAATGGATGTCGAGTGGATAAAATGGATGTAGAGTGGATAAAAATGGATGTAGATTGGATAAAATGGTTGTAGAGTGGATGAAAATGGATGTAGAGTATATAAATTGGATGTAGAGTATATAAAATGGATGTAGAGTGGATAAAAATGGATGTCGAGTGGATAAAATGGATGTAGAGTAGATAAAATGGATGTAGTGTGGATAAAATGGATGTAGAGTTGATAAAATGGATGTAGAGTGGATAAAATGGATGTAGAGTATATAAATTGGATGTAGAGTATATAAAATGGATGTAGAGTGGATAAAAATGGATGTCGAGTTCATAAAAATGGATGTAGAGTGGATAAAAATGGATGTAGATTGGATAAAATGGATGTAGAGTTGATAAAATGGATGTAAAGTGGATAAAATGGATGTAGAGTTAATAAAAATGGATGTACAGTGGAAATTTTGGATGTAGAGAGGATAAAATGGATGTAGAGTGGATATAATGGATGTAGAGTTCATAAAAATGGATGTAGAGTGGATAAAAATGGATGTAGATTGGATAAAATGGATGTGGAGTGGATAACAATGGATGTAGAGAGGATAAAAATGGATATAGGGTAGATAAAATGGATGTAGAGTTAATAAAAATGGATGTAGAGTGGATATAATGGATGTAGAGAGGATAAAATGGATGTGGAGTGGATAACAATGGATGTAGAGTGGATAAAATGGATGTAGAGTGGATAAAATGGATGAAGAGTGGATAAAATGGTTGTAGAGTGCATAAAAATGGATGTTGAGGGGATAAAATGGATGTAGAGTGGATAAAATGGATGTACATTTAATAAAAATGGATGTAGAGTGGATAAAAATGGATGTAGAGTGGATAAAATGGATGTAGAGTGGATAAAATGGATGTAGAGTGGAGAAAAATAGATGTAGAGAGGATAAAATGGAAGTAGAGTGGATAAAATGGATGTGGAGTGGATAACAATGGATGTAGAGTGGATAAAATGGATGTAGAGTGGATAAAATGGATGTAGAGAGGATAAAATGGATGTAGAGTGGATAAAATGGATGTAGAGTTCATAAAAATGGATGTAGAGTGGATAAAAATGGATGTAGATTGGATAAAATGGATGTAGAGTGGATAAAAATGGATGTAGATTATATAAATTGGGTGTAGAGTATATAAAATGGATGTAGAGTGGATAAAAATGGATGTCGAGTGGATAAAATGGATGTAGAGTGGATAAAAATGGATGTAGATTGGACAAAATGGATGTAGAGTTAATAAAAATGGATGTAGAGTGGATAAAATGGATGTATAGTGGATAAAAATGGATGTAGAGTAGATAAAATAGATGTAGAGTGGATAAAAATGGATGTAGAGTGGATAAAATGGATGTCGAGTGGATAAAATGGATGTAGAGTGGATAAAATGGATGTAGAGTTGATAAAATGGAAGTAGAGTGGATAAAAATGGATGTAGAGTGGATAAAAATGGATGTAGAGTGGATAAAATGGATGTAGAGTGGATAAAAATGGATGTAGAGAGGATAAAATGGATGTAGAGTGGATAAAATGGATGTACAGTTAATAAAAATGGATGTAGAGTGGAAATAATGGATGTAGAGAGGATAAAATGGATGTACAGTTAATAAAAATGGATGTAGAGTGGAAATAATGGATGTAGAGAGGATAAAATGGATGTAGAGTGGATAAAATGGATGTAGAGTTCATAAAAATGGATGTAGAGTGGATAAAAATGGATGTAGATTGGATAAAATGGATGTAGAGTTGATAAAATGGATGTAAAGTGGATAAAATGGATGTAGAGTTAATAAAAATGGATGTAGAGTGGAAATAATGGATGTAGAGAGGATAAAATGGATGTAGAGCGGATAAAATGGATGTAGAGTTCATAAAAATGGATGTAGAGTGGATAAAAATGGATGTAGATTGGATAAAATGGATGTGGAGTGGATAACAATGGATGTAGAGAGGATAAAAATGGATATAGGGTAGATAAAATGGATGTAGAGTTAATAAAAATGGATGTAGAGTGGATATAATGGATGTAGAGAGGATAAAATGGATGTGGAGTGGATAACAATGGATGTAGAGTGGATAAAATGGATGTAGAGTGGATAAAATGGATGTAGAGTGGATAAAATGGTTGTAGAGTGGATAAAATGGATGTAGAGTTGATAAAAATGGATGTAGAGTGGATAAAATGGATGTAGAGTGGATAAAAATGGATGTAGAGTGGATACAATGGTTGTAGAGTGGATAAAAATGGATATAGGGTAGATAAAATGGATGTAGAGTTAATAAAAATGGATGTAGAGTGGATAAAATGGATGTAGAGTGCATAAAAATGGATGTTGAGTGGATAAAGTGGATGTAGAGTGGATAAAATGGATGTACATTTAATAAAAATGGATGTAGAGTGGATAAAAATGGATGTAGAGTGGATAAAAATGGATGTAGATTGGATAAAATGGATGTAGAGTTGATAAAAATGTATGTAGAGTGGATAAAAATGGATGTAGATTCGATAAAATCGATGTAGAGTGGATAAAAATGGATGTAGATTATATAAATTGGATGTAGAGTATATAAAATGGATGTAGAGTGGATAAAAATGGATGTCGAGTGGATAAAATGGATGTAGAGTGGATAAAAATGGATGTAGATTGGATAAAATGGATGTAGTGTGGATAAAATGGATGTATAGTGGATAAAAATGGATGTAGAGTAGATAAAATAGATGTAGAGTGGATAAAAATGGATGTAGAGTGGATAAAATGGATGTCGAGTGGATAAAATGGATGTAGAGTGGATAAAAATAGATGTAGAGTGGATAAAAATGGATGTAGAGTGGATAAAATGGATGTAGAGTGGATAAAATGGATGTAGAGTGCATAAAAATGGATGTTGAGTGGATAAAATGGATGTAGAGTGGATAAAATGTATGTACATTTAATAAAAATGGATGTAGAGTGGATAAAAATGGATGTAGATTGGATAAAATGGATGTAGAGTTAATAAAAGTGGATGTAGTGTGGATAAAATGGATGTAGAGTTGATAAAAATGGATGTAGAGTGGATAAAAATGGATGTAGATTGGATAAAATGGATGTAGAGTGGATAAAATGGATGTAGAGTATATAAATTGGATGTAGAGTATATAAAATGGATGTAGAGTGGATAAAAATGGATGTCGAGTGGATAAAATGGATGTAGAGTGGATAAAAATGGATGTAGATTGGATAAAATGGTTGTAGAGTGGATGAAAATGGATGTAGAGTATATAAATTGGATGTAGAGTATATAAAATGGATGTAGAGTGGATAAAAATGGATGTCGAGTGGATAAAATGGATGTAGAGTGGATAAAATGGATGTAGAGTTGATAAAAATGGATGTAGAGTGGATAAAATGGATGTAGAGTAGATAAAATGGATGTAGTGTGGATAAAATGGATGTAGAGTTGATAAAATGGATGTAGAGTGGATAAAATGGATGTAGAGTATATAAATTGGATGTAGAGTATATAAAATGGATGTAGAGTGGATAAAAATGGATGTCGAGTTCATAAAAATGGATGTAGAGTGGATAAAAATGGATGTAGATTGGATAAAATGGATGTAGAGTTGATAAAATGGATGTAAAGTGGATAAAATGGATGTAGAGTTAATAAAAATGGATGTACAGTGGAAATTTTGGATGTAGAGAGGATAAAATGGATGTAGAGTGGATAAAATGGATGTAGAGTTCATAAAAATGGATGTAGAGTGGATAAAAATGGATGTAGATTGGATAAAATGGATGTGGAGTGGATAACAATGGATGTAGAGAGGATAAAAATGGATATAGGGTAGATAAAATGGATGTAGAGTTAATAAAAATGGATGTAGAGTGGATATAATGGATGTAGAGAGGATAAAATGGATGTGGAGTGGATAACAATGGATGTAGAGAGGATAAAATGGATGTAGAGTGGATAAAATGGATGTAGAGTTCATAAAAATGGATGTAGAGTGGATAAAAATGGATGTAGATTGGATAAAATGGATGTAGAGTGGATAAAAATGGATGTAGATTATATAAATTGGGTGTAGAGTATATAAAATGGATGTAGAGTGGATAAAAATGGATGTAGAGTGGATAAAATGGTTGTAGAGTGCATAAAAATGGATGTTGAGGGGATAAAATGGATGTAGAGTGGATAAAATGGATGTACATTTAATAAAAATGGATGTAGAGTGGATAAAAATGGATGTAGAGTGGATAAAATGGATGTAGAGTGGATAAAATGGATGTAGAGTGGAGAAAAATAGATGTAGAGAGGATAAAATGGAAGTAGAGTGGATAAAATGGATGTGGAGTGGATAACAATGGATGTAGAGTGGATAAAATGGATGTAGAGTGGATAAAATGGATGTAGAGAGGATAAAATGGATGTAGAGTGGATAAAATGGATGTAGAGTTCATAAAAATGGATGTAGAGTGGATAAAAATGGATGTAGATTGGATAAAATGGATGTAGAGTGGATAAAAATGGATGTAGATTATATAAATTGGGTGTAGAGTATATAAAATGGATGTAGAGTGGATAAAAATGGATGTCGAGTGGATAAAATGGATGTAGAGTGGATAAAAATGGATGTAGATTGGACAAAATGGATGTAGAGTTAATAAAAATGGATGTAGAGTGGATAAAATGGATGTATAGTGGATAAAAATGGATGTAGAGTAGATAAAATAGATGTAGAGTGGATAAAAATGGATGTAGAGTGGATAAAATGGATGTCGAGTGGATAAAATGGATGTAGAGTGGATAAAATGGATGTAGAGTTGATAAAAATGGATGTAGAGTGGATAAAATGGATGTAGAGTAGATAAAATGGATGTAGAGTGGATAAAATGGATGTAGAGTTGATAAAATGGATGTAGAGTGGATAAAATGGATGTAGAGTATATAAATTGGATGTAGAGTATATAAAATGGATGTAGAGTGGATAAAAATGGATGTCGAGTGGATAAAATGGATGTAGAGTGGATAAAAATGGATGTAGATTGGATAAAATGGATGTAGAGTGGATGAAAATGGATGTAGAGTATATAAATTGGATGTAGAGTATATAAAATGGATGTAGAGTGGATAAAAATGGATGTCGAGTGGATAAAATGGATGTAGAGTGGATAAAATGGATGTAGAGTGGATATAAATGGATGTAGAGTGGATAAAAATGGATGTAGATTGGATAAAATGGATGTAGAGTGGATAAAAATGGATGTAGAGTGGATAAAATGGATGTAGAGTTAATAAAAATGGATGTAGAGTGGAAATAATGGATGTAGAGAGGATAAAATGGATGTAGAGTGGATAAAATGGATGTAGAGTGGATAAAATGGATGCAGAGTGGATAAAATGATTGTAGAGTGGATAAAATGGATGTAGAGTGGATAAAATGGATGTAGAGTGGATAAAAATGGATGTAGAGTGGATAAAATGGATGTAGAGTGGATAAAATGGTTGTAGAGTGGATAAAAATGGATGTAGAGTGGATAAAATGGATGTAGAATGGATAAAATGGATGTAAAGTGGATAAAAATGGATGTCGAGTGGAAATAATGGATGTAGAGAGGATAAAATGGATGTAGAGTGGATAAAATGGATGTAGAGTTCATAAAAATGGATGTAGAGTGGATAAAAATGGATGTAGATTGGATAAAATGGATGTGGAGTGTATAACAATGGATGTAGAGAGGATAAAAATGGATATAGGGTAGATAAAATGGATGTAGAGTTAATAAAAATGGATGTAGAGTGGATATAATGGATGTAGAGAGGATAAAATGGATGTGGAGTGGATAACAATGGATGTAGAGTGGATAAAATGGATGTAGAGTGGATAAAATGGATGTAGAGTGGATAAAATGGATGTAGAGTATATAAAATGGATGTAGAGTGGATAAAAATGGATGTCGAGTGGATAAAATGGATGTAGAGTGGATAAAAATGGATGTAGAGTGGATAAAATGGATGTAGAGTGCATAAAAATGGATGTTGAGTGGATAAAGTGGATGTAGAGTGGATAAAATGTATGTACATTTAATAAAAATGGATGTAGAGTGGATAAAAATGGATGTAGAGTGGATAAAAATGGATGTAGATTGGATAAAATGGATGTAGAGTTAATAAAAGTGGATGTAGAGTGGATAAAATGGATGTAGAGTTGATAAAAATGGATGTAGAGTGGATAAAAATGGATGTAGATTGGATAAAATGGATGTAGAGTGGATAAAATGGATGTAGAGTATATAAATTGGATGTAGAGTATATAAAATGGATGTAGAGTGGATAAAAATGGATGTCGAGTGGATAAAATGGATGTAGAGTGGATAAAAATGGATGTAGATTGGATAAAATGGATGTAGAGTGGATGAAAATGGATGTAGAGTATATAAATTGGATGTAGAGTATATAAAATGGATGTAGAGTGGATAAAAATGGATGTCGAGTATATAAAATGGATGTAGAGTGGATAAAAATGGATGTAGAGAGGATAAAATGGATGTAGAGTGGATAAAATGGATGTAGAGTTCATAAAAATGGATGTAGAGAGGATAAAATGGATGTAGAGTGGATAAAAATGGATGTAGATTGGATAAAATGGTTGTGGAGTGGATAACAATGGATGTAGAGAGGATAAAAATGTATATAGGGTAGATAAAATCGATGTAGAGTTAATAAAAATGGATGTAGAGTGGAAATAATGGATGTAGAGAGGATAAAATGGATGTAGAGTGGATAAAATGGATGTAGAGTTCATAAAAATGGATGTAGAGTGGATAAAAATGGATGTAGATTGGATAAAATGGATGTAGAGTGGATAAAAATGGATGTAGAGTGGATAAAATGGATGTAGAGTTAATAAAAATGGATGTAGAGTGGATAAAAATGGATGTAGAGTGGATAAAATGGATGTAGAGTTAATAAAAATGGATGTAGAGTGGAAATAATGGATGTAGAGAGGATAAAATGGATGTAGAGTGGATAAAATGGATGTAGAGTTCATAAAAATGGATGTAGAGTGGATAAAATGGATATAGAGTGGATAAAAATAGATGTAGAGAGATTAAAATGGAAGTAGAGTGGATAAAAATGGATGTAGAGTGGATAAAAATGGATGTAGAGTGGATAAAATGGATGTAGAGTGGATAAAATGGATGTAGAGTGGATAAAAATGGATGTAGAGAGGATAAAATGGATGTAGAGTGGATAAAATGGATGTAGAGTTCATAAAAATGGATGTAGAGTGGATAAAAATGGATGTAGATTGGATAAAATGGATGTAGAGTTGATAAAATGGATGTAAAGTGGATAAAATGGATGTAGAGTTAATAAAAATGGATGTAGAGTGGAAATAATGGATGTAGAGAGGATAAAATGGATGTAGAGTGGATAAAATGGATGTGGAGTGGATAACAATGGATGTAGAGAGGATAAAAATGTATATAGGGTAGATAAAATGGATGTAGAGTTAATAAAAATGGATGTAGAGTGGATATAATGGATGTAGAGAGGATAAAATGGATGTGGAGTGGATAACAATGGATGTAGAGTGGATAAAATGGATGTAGAGTGGATAAAATGGTTGTAGAGTGCATAAAAATGGATGTAGAGTGGATAAAATGGATGTAGAGTGGATAAAAATAGATGTAGAGAGGATAAAATGGAAGTAGAGTGGATAAAAATGGATGTAGAGTGGATAAAAATGGATGTAGAGTGGATAAAATGGATGTAGAGTGGATAAAATGGATGTAGAGTGGATAAAAATGGATGTAGAGAGGATAAAATGGATGTAGAGTGGATAAAATGGATGTACAGTTAATAAAAATGGATGTAGAGTGGAAATAATGGATGTAGAGAGGATAAAATGGATGTAGAGTGGATAAAATGGATGTAGAGTTCATAAAAATGGATGTAGAGTGGATAAAAATGGATGTAGATTGGATAAAATGGATGTAGAGTTGATAAAATGGATGTAAAGTGGATAAAATGGATGTAGAGTTAATAAAAATGGATGTAGAGTGGAAATAATGGATGTAGAGAGGATAAAATGGATGTAGAGTGGATAAAAATGGATGTAGATTGGATAAAATGGATGTGGAGTGGATAACAATGGATGTAGAGAGGATAAAAATGTATATAGGGTAGATAAAATGGATGTAGAGTTAATAAAAATGGATGTAGAGTGGATATAATGGATGTAGAGAGGATAAAATGGATGTAGAGTGGATAAAATGGATGTAGAGTGGATAAAATGGATGTAGAGTGGATAAAATGATTGTAGAGTGGATAAAATGGATGTAGAGTGGATAAAATGGATGTAGAGTGGATAAAAATGGATGTAGAGTGGATAAAATGGATGTAGAGTGGATAAAATGGTTGTAGAGTGGATAAAAATGGATGTAGAGTGGATAAAATGGATGTAGAATGGATAAAATGGATGTAAAGTGGATAAAAATGGATGTCGAGTGGATAAAATGGATGTAGAGTGGATAAAAATAGATGTAGAGAGGATAAAATGGAAGTAGAGTGGATAAAAATGGATGTAGAGTGGATAAAAATGGATGTAGAGTGGATAAAATGGATGTAGAGTGGATAAAAATGGATGTAGAGAGGATAAAATGGATGTAGAGTGGATAAAATGGATGTACAGTTAATAAAAATGGATGTAGAGTGGAAATAATGGATGTAGAGAGGATAAAATGGATGTAGAGTGGATAAAATGGATGTAGAGTTCATAAAAATGGATGTAGAGTGGATAAAAATGGATGTAGAGTGGATAAAATGGATGTAAAGTGGATAAAATGGATGTAGAGTTAATAAAAATGGATGTAGAGTGGAAATAATGGATGTAGAGAGGATAAAATGGATGTAGAGTGGATAAAATGGATGAAGAGTGGATAAAATGGTTGTAGAGTGGATAAAATGGATGTAGAGTGGATAAAAATGGATGTAGAGTGGATAAAATGGATGTAGAGTGGATAAAAATGGATGTAGAGTGGATAAAATGGATGTAGAGTGGATAAAATGGTTGTAGAGTGGATAAAAATGGATGTATAGTGGATAAAAATGGATGTAGAGTAGATAAAATAGATGTAGAGTGGATAAAAATGGATGTAGAGTGGATAAAATGGATGTCGAGTGGATAAAATGGATGTAGAGTGGATAAAAATAGATGTAGAGTGGATAAAAATGGATGCAGAGTGGATAAAATGGATGTAGAGTGCATAAAAATGGATGTTGAGTGGATAAAATGGATGTAGAGTGGATAAAATGTATGTACATTTAATAAAAATGGATGTAGAGTGGATAAAAATGGATGTAGAGTGGATAAAAATGGATGTAGATTGGATAAAATGGATGTAGAGTTAATAAAAGTGGATGTAGAGTGGATAAAATGGATGTAGAGTTGATAAAAATGGATGTAGAGTGGATAAAAATGGATGTAGATTGGATAAAATGGATGTAGAGTGGATAAAATGGATGTAGAGTATATAAATTGGATGTAGAGTATATAAAATGGATGTAGAGTGGATAAAAATGGATGTCGAGTGGATAAAATGGATGTAGAGTGGATAAAAATGGATGTAGATTGGATAAAATGGATGTAGAGTGGATGAAAATGGATGTAGAGTATATAAATTGGATGTAGAGTATATAAAATGGATGTAGAGTGGATAAAAATGGATGTCGAGTATATAAAATGGATGTAGAGTGGATAAAATGGATGTAGAGTGGATAAAATGGATGTAGAGTGGATAAAAATGGATGTAGAGAGGATAAAATGGATGTAGAGTGGATAAAATGGATGTAGAGTTCATAAAAATGGATGTAGAGTGGATAAAAATGGATGTAGATTGGATAAAATGGATGTAGAGTTGATAAAATGGATGTAAAGTGGATAAAATGGATGTAGAGTTAATAAAAATGGATGTAGAGTGGAAATAATGGATGTAGAGAGGATAAAATGGATGTAGAGTGGATAAAATGGATGTGGAGTGGATAACAATGGATGTAGAGAGGATAAAAATGTATATAGGGTAGATAAAATGGATGTAGAGTTAATAAAAATGGATGTAGAGTGGATATAATGGATGTAGAGAGGATAAAATGGATGTGGAGTGGATAACAATGGATGTAGAGTGGATAAAATGGATGTAGAGTGGATAAAATGGTTGTAGAGTGCATAAAAATGGATGTAGAGTGGATAAAATGGATGTAGAGTGGATAAAAATAGATGTAGAGAGGATAAAATGGAAGTAGAGTGGATAAAAATGGATGTAGAGTGGATAAAAATGGATGTAGAGTGGATAAAATGGATGTAGAGTGGATAAAATGGATGTAGAGTGGATAAAAATGGATGTAGAGAGGATAAAATGGATGTAGAGTGGATAAAATGGATGTACAGTTAATAAAAATGGATGTAGAGTGGAAATAATGGATGTAGAGAGGATAAAATGGATGTAGAGTGGATAAAATGGATGTAGAGTTCATAAAAATGGATGTAGAGTGGATAAAAATGGATGTAGATTGGATAAAATGGATGTAGAGTTGATAAAATGGATGTAAAGTGGATAAAATGGATGTAGAGTTAATAAAAATGGATGTAGAGTGGAAATAATGGATGTAGAGAGGATAAAATGGATGTAGAGTGGATAAAAATGGATGTAGATTGGATAAAATGGATGTGGAGTGGATAACAATGGATGTAGAGAGGATAAAAATGTATATAGGGTAGATAAAATGGATGTAGAGTTAATAAAAATGGATGTAGAGTGGATATAATGGATGTAGAGAGGATAAAATGGATGTAGAGTGGATAAAATGGATGTAGAGTGGATAAAATGGATGTAGAGTGGATAAAATGATTGTAGAGTGGATAAAATGGATGTAGAGTGGATAAAATGGATGTAGAGTGGATAAAAATGGATGTAGAGTGGATAAAATGGATGTAGAGTGGATAAAATGGTTGTAGAGTGGATAAAAATGGATGTAGAGTGGATAAAATGGATGTAGAATGGATAAAATGGATGTAAAGTGGATAAAAATGGATGTCGAGTGGATAAAATGGATGTAGAGTGGATAAAAATAGATGTAGAGAGGATAAAATGGAAGTAGAGTGGATAAAAATGGATGTAGAGTGGATAAAAATGGATGTAGAGTGGATAAAATGGATGTAGAGTGGATAAAAATGGATGTAGAGAGGATAAAATGGATGTAGAGTGGATAAAATGGATGTACAGTTAATAAAAATGGATGTAGAGTGGAAATAATGGATGTAGAGAGGATAAAATGGATGTAGAGTGGATAAAATGGATGTAGAGTTCATAAAAATGGATGTAGAGTGGATAAAAATGGATGTAGAGTGGATAAAATGGATGTAAAGTGGATAAAATGGATGTAGAGTTAATAAAAATGGATGTAGAGTGGAAATAATGGATGTAGAGAGGATAAAATGGATGTAGAGTGGATAAAATGGATGAAGAGTGGATAAAATGGTTGTAGAGTGGATAAAATGGATGTAGAGTGGATAAAAATGGATGTAGAGTGGATAAAATGGATGTAGAGTGGATAAAAATGGATGTAGAGTGGATAAAATGGATGTAGAGTGGATAAAATGGTTGTAGAGTGGATAAAAATGGATGTAGAGTGGATAAAATGGATGTAGAATGGATAAAATGGATGTAAAGTGGATAAAAATGGATGTCGAGTGGAAATAATGGATGTAGAGAGGATAAAATGGATGTAGAGTGGATAAAATGGATGTAGAGTTCATAAAAATGGATGTAGAGTGGATAAAAATGGATGTAGATTGGATAAAATGGATGTGGAGTGTATAACAATGGATGTAGAGAGGATAAAAATGGATATAGGGTAGATAAAATGGATGTAGAGTTAATAAAAATGGATGTAGAGTGGATATAATGGATGTAGAGAGGATAAAATGGATGTGGAGTGGATAACAATGGATGTAGAGTGGATAAAATGGATGTAGAGTGGATAAAATGGATGTAGAGTATATAAAATGGATGTAGAGTGGATAAAAATGGATGTCGAGTGGATAAAATGGATGTAGAGTGGATAAAAATGGATGTAGAGTGGATAAAATGGATGTAGAGTGCATAAAAATGGATGTTGAGTGGATAAAGTGGATGTAGAGTGGATAAAATGGATGTACATTTAATAAAAATGGATGTAGAGTGGATAAAAATGGATGTAGAGTGGATAAAAATGGATGTAGATTGGATAAAATGGATGTAGAGTTAATAAAAGTGGATGTAGAGTGGATAAAATGGATGTAGAGTTGATAAAAATGGATGTAGAGTGGATAAAAATGGATGTAGATTGGATAAAATGGATGTAGAGTGGATAAAAATGGATGTAGATTATATAAATTGGATGTAGAGTATATAAAATGGATGTAGAGTGGATAAAAATGGATGTCGAGTGGATAAAATGGATGTAGAGTGGATAAAAATGGATGTAGATAGGACAAAATGGATGTAGAGTTAATAAAAATGGATGTAGAGTGGATAAAATGGATGTATAGTGGATAAAAATGGATGTAGAGTAGATAAAATAGATGTAGAGTGGATAAAAATGGATGTAGAGTGGATAAAATGGATGTCGAGTGGATAAAATGGATGTAGAGTGGATAAAAATAGATGTAGAGTGGATAAAAATGGATGTAGAGTGGATAAAATGGATGTAGAGTGCATAAAAATGGATGTTGAGTGGATAAAATGGATGTAGAGTGGATAAAATGTATGTACATTTAATAAAAATGGATGTAGAGTGGATAAAAATGGATGTAGAGTGGATAAAAATGGATGTAGATTGGATAAAATGGATGTAGAGTTAATAAAAGTGGATGTAGAGTGGATAAAATGGATGTAGAGTTGATAAAAATGGATGTAGAGTGGATAAAAATGGATGTAGATTGGATAAAATGGATGTAGAGTGGATAAAATGGATGTAGAGTATATAAATTGGATGTAGAGTATATAAAATGGATGTAGAGTGGATAAAAATGGATGTCGAGTGGATAAAATGGATGTAGAGTGGATAAAAATGGATGTAGATTGGATAAAATGGATGTAGAGTGGATGAAAATGGATGTAGAGTATATAAATTGGATGTAGAGTATATAAAATGGATGTAGAGTGGATAAAAATGGATGTCGAGTATATAAAATGGATGTAGAGTGGATAAAAATGGATGTAGAGAGGATAAAATGGATGTAGAGTGGATAAAATGGATGTAGAGTTCATAAAAATGGATGTAGAGAGGATAAAATGGATGTAGAGTGGATAAAAATGGATGTAGAGTGGAAATAATGGATGTAGAGAGGATAAAATGGATGTAGAGTGGATAAAATGGATGAAGAGTGGATAAAATGGTTGTAGAGTGGATAAAATGGATGTAGAGTGGATAAAAATGGATGTAGAGTGGATAAAATGGATGTAGAGTGGATAAAAATGGATGTAGAGAGGATAAAATGGATGTAGAGTGGATAAAATGGATGTACAGTTAATAAAAATGGATGTAGAGTGGAAATAATGGATGTAGAGAGGATAAAATGGATGTAGAGTGGATAAAATGGATGTAGAGTTCATAAAAATGGATGTAGAGTGGATAAAAATGGATGCAGATTGGATAAAATGGATGTAGAGTTGATAAAATGGATGTAAAGTGGATAAAATGGATGTAGAGTTAATAAAAATGGATGTAGAGTGGAAATAATGGATGTAGAGAGGATAAAATGGATGTAGAGTGGATAAAAATGGATGTAGATTGGATAAAATGGATGTGGAGTGGATAATAATGGATGTAGAGAGGATAAAAATGTATATAGGGTAGATAAAATGGATGTAGAGTTAATAAAAATGGATGTAGAGTGGATATAATGGATGTAGAGAGGATAAAATGGATGTAGAGTGGATAAAATGGATGTAGAGTGGATAAAATGGATGCAGAGTGGATAAAATGATTGTAGAGTGGATAAAATGGATGTAGAGTGGATAAAATGGATGTAGAGTGGATAAAAATGGATGTAGAGTGGATAAAATGGATGTAGAGTGGATAAAATGGTTGTAGAGTGGATAAAAATGGATGTAGAGTGGATAAAATGGATGTAGAATGGATAAAATGGATGTAAAGTGGATAAAAATGGATGTCGAGTGGATAAAATGGATGTAGAGTGGATAAAAATAGATGTAGAGAGGATAAAATGGAAGTAGAGTGGATAAAAATGGATGTAGAGTGGATAAAAATGGATGTAGAGTGGATAAAATGGATGTAGAGTGGATAAAAATGGATGTAGAGAGGATAAAATGGATGTAGAGTGGATAAAATGGATGTACAGTTAATAAAAATGGATGTAGAGTGGAAATAATGGATGTAGAGAGGATAAAATGGATGTAGAGTGGATAAAATGGATGTAGAGTTCATAAAAATGGATGTAGAGTGGATAAAAATGGATGTAGAGTGGATAAAATGGATGTAAAGTGGATAAAATGGATGTAGAGTTAATAAAAATGGATGTAGAGTGGAAATAATGGATGTAGAGAGGATAAAATGGATGTAGAGTGGATAAAATGGATGTAGAGTTCATAAAAATGGATGTAGAGTGGATAAAAATGGATGTAGATTGGATAAAATGGATGTGGAGTGGATAACAATGGATGTAGAGAGGATAAAAATGTATATAGGGTAGATAAAATGGATGTAGAGTTAATAAAAATGGATGTAGAGTGGATATAATGGATGTAGAGAGGATAAAATGGATGTGGAGTGGATAACAATGGATGTAGAGTGGATAAAATGGATGTAGAGTGGATAAAATGGATGTAGAGAGGATAAAATGGATGTAGAGTGGATAAAATGGATGTAGAGTTCATAAAAATGGATGTAGAGTGGATAAAAATGGATGTAGATTGGATAAAATGGATGTGGAGTGTATAACAATGGATGTAGAGAGGATAAAAATGGATATAGGGTAGATAAAATGGATGTAGAGTTAATAAAAATGGATGTAGAGTGGATATAATGGATGTAGTGAGGATAAAATGGATGTGGAGTGGATAACAATGGATGTAGAGTGGATAAAATGGATGTAGAGTGGATAAAATGGATGTAGAGTATATAAAATGGATGTAGAGTGGATAAAAATGGATGTCGAGTGGATAAAATGGATGTAGAGTGGATAAAAATGGATGTAGAGTGGATAAAATGGATGTAGAGTTGATAAAAATGGATGTAGAGTGGATAAAACGGATGTAGAGTAGATAAAATGGATGTAGAGTGGATAAAATGGTTGTAGAGTGGATAAAATGGATGTAGAGTGGATAAAAATGGATGTAGAGTGGATAAAATGGATGTAGAGTGGATAAAATGGTTGTAGAGTTGATAAAAATGGATGTAGAGTGGATAAAATGGATGTAGAATGGATAAAATGGATGTAAAGTGGATAAAAATGGATGTCGAGTGGATAAAATGGATGTAGAGTGGACAAAAATAGATGTAGAGAGGATAAAATGGAAGTAGAGTGGATAAAAATGGATGTAGAGTGGATAAAAATGGATGTAGAGTGGATAAAATGGATGTAGAGTGGATAAAAATGGATGTAGAGAGGATAAAATGGATGTAGAGTGGATAAAATGGATGTACAGTTAATAAAAATGGATGTAGAGTGGAAATAATGGAAGTAGAGATGATAAAATGGATGTAGAGTGGATAAAATGGATGTAGAGTTCATAAAAATGGATGTAGAGTGGATAAAAATGGATGTAGATTGGATAAAATGGATGTAGAGTTGATAAAATGGATGTAAAGTGGATAAAATGGATGTAGAGTTAATAAAAATGGATGTACAGTGGAAATTTTGGATGTAGAGAGGATAAAATGGATGTAGAGTGGATAAAATGGATGTAGAGTTCATAAAAATGGATGTAGAGTGGATAAAAATGGATGTAGATTGGATAAAATGGATGTGGAGTGGATAACAATGGATGTAGAGAGGATAAAAATGGATATAGGGTAGATAAAATGGATGTAGAGTTAATAAAAATGGATGTAGAGTGGATATAATGGATGTAGAGAGGATAAAATGGATGTGGAGTGGATAACAATGGATGTAGAGTGGATAAAATGGATGTAGAGTGGATAAAATGGATGAAGAGTGGATAAAATGGTTGTAAAGTGCATAAAAATGGATGTTGAGGGGATAAAATGGATGTAGAGTGGATAAAATGGATGTACATTTAATAAAAATGGATGTAGAGTGGATAAAAATGGATGTAGAGTGGATAAAATGGATGTAGAGTGGATAAAATGGATGTAGAGTGGAGAAAAATAGATGTAGAGAGGATAAAATGAAAGTAGAGTGGATAAAAATGGATGTAGATTGGATAAAAATGGATGTAGAGTGGATAAAATGGATGTAGAGTGGATAAAAATGGATGTAGAGAGGATAAAATGGATGTAGAGTGGATAAAATGGATGTACAGTTAATAAAAATGGATGTAGAGTGGAAATAATGGATGTAGAGAGGATAAAATGGATGTAGAGTGGATAAAATGGATGTAGAGTTCATAAAAATGGATGTAGAGTGGATAAAAATGGATGTAGATTGGATAAAATGGATGTGGAGTGGATAACAATGGATGTAGAGAGGATAAAAATGGATATAGGGTAGATAAAATGGATGTAGAGTTAATAAAAATGGATGTAGAGTGGATATAATGGATGTAGAGAGGATAAAATGGATGTGGAGTGGATAACAATGGATGTAGAGTGGATAAAATGGATGTAGAGTGGATAAAATGGATGTAGAGTGGATAAAATGGTTGTAGAGTGGATAAAATGGATGTAGAGTTGATAAAAATGGATGTAGAGTGGATAAAACGGATGTAGAGTGGATAAAAATGGATGTAGAGTGGATACAATGGTTGTAGAGTGGATAAAAATGGATATAGGGTAGATAAAATGGATGTAGAGTTAATAAAAATGGATGTAGAGTGGATATAATGGATGTAGAGAGGATAAAATGGATGTGGAGTGGATAAAATGGATGAAGAGTGGATAAAATGGTTGTAGAGTGGATAAAATGGATGTAGAGTAGATAAAAATGGATGTAGAGTGGATAAAATGGATGTAGAGTGGATAAAAATGGATGTAGAGTGGATAAAATGGATGTAGAGTGCATAAAAATGGATGTTGAGTGGATAAAGTGGATGTAGAGTGGATAAAATGGATGTTCATTTAATAAAAATGGATGTAGAGTGGATAAAAATGGATGTAGAGAGGATAAAAATGGATGTAGATTGGATAAAATGGATGTAGAGTTAATAAAAGTGGATGTAGAGTGGATAAAATGGATGTAGAGTTGATAAAAATGGATGTAGAGTGGATAAAAATGGATGTAGATTGGATAAAATGGATGTAGAGTGGATAAAAATGGATGTAGATTATATAAATTGGATGTAGAGTATATAAAATGGATGTAGAGTGGATAAAAATGGATGTCGAGTGGATAAAATGGATGTAGAGTGGATAAAATGGATGTAGAGTTCATAAAAATGGATGTAGAGTGGATAAAAATGGATGTAGAGTGGATAAAATGGATGTAAAGTGGATAAAATGGATGTAGAGTTAATAAAAATGGATGTAGAGTGGAAATAATGGATGTAGAGAGGATAAAATGGATGTAGAGTGGATAAAATGGATGTAGAGTTCATAAAAATGGATGTAGAGTGGATAAAAATGGATGTAGATTGGATAAAATGGATGTGGAGTGGATAACAATGGATGTAGAGAGGATAAAAATGTATATAGGGTAGATAAAATGGATGTAGAGTTAATAAAAATGGATGTAGAGTGGATATAATGGATGTAGAGAGGATAAAATGGATGTGGAGTGGATAACAATGGATGTAGAGTGGATAAAATGGATGTAGAGTGGATAAAATGGATGTAGAGAGGATAAAATGGATGTAGAGTGGATAAAATGGATGTAGAGTTCATAAAAATGGATGTAGAGTGGATAAAAATGGATGTAGATTGGATAAAATGGATGTGGAGTGTATAACAATGGATGTAGAGAGGATAAAAATGGATATAGGGTAGATAAAATGGATGTAGAGTTAATAAAAATGGATGTAGAGTGGATATAATGGATGTAGTGAGGATAAAATGGATGTGGAGTGGATAACAATGGATGTAGAGTGGATAAAATGGATGTAGAGTGGATAAAATGGATGTAGAGTATATAAAATGGATGTAGAGTGGATAAAAATGGATGTCGAGTGGATAAAATGGATGTAGAGTGGATAAAAATGGATGTAGAGTGGATAAAATGGATGTAGAGTTGATAAAAATGGATGTAGAGTGGATAAAACGGATGTAGAGTAGATAAAATGGATGTAGAGTGGATAAAATGGTTGTAGAGTGGATAAAATGGATGTAGAGTGGATAAAATGGATGTAGAGTGGATAAAAATGGATGTAGAGTGGATAAAATGGATGTAGAGTGGATAAAATGGTTGTAGAGTGGATAAAAATGGATGTAGAGTGGATAAAATGGATGTAGAATGGATAAAATGGATGTAAAGTGGATAAAAATGGATGTCGAGTGGATAAAATGGATGTAGAGTGGACAAAAATAGATGTAGAGAGGATAAAATGGAAGTAGAGTGGATAAAAATGGATGTAGAGTGGATAAAAATGGATGTAGAGTGGATAAAATGGATGTAGAGTGGATAAAAATGGATGTAGAGAGGATAAAATGGATGTAGAGTGGATAAAATGGATGTACAGTTAATAAAAATGGATGTAGAGTGGAAATAATGGATGTAGAGAGGATAAAATGGATGTAGAGTGGATAAAATGGATGTAGAGTTCATAAAAATGGATGTAGAGTGGATAAAAATGGATGTAGATTGGATAAAATGGATGTAGAGTTGATAAAATGGATGTAAAGTGGATAAAATGGATGTAGAGTTAATAAAAATGGATGTACAGTGGAAATTTTGGATGTAGAGAGGATAAAATGGATGTAGAGTGGATAAAATGGATGTAGAGTGGATAAAATGGATGTAGAGTTCATAAAAATGGATGTAGAGTGGATAAAAATGGATGTAGATTGGATAAAATGGATGTGGAGTGGATAACAATGGATGTAGAGAGGATAAAAATGGATATAGGGTAGATAAAATGGATGTAGAGTTAATAAAAATGGATGTAGAGTGGATAAAATGGATGTAGAGTGGATAAAATGGATGTACAGTTAATAAAAATGGATGTAGAGTGGAAATAATGGATGTAGAGAGGATAAAATGGATGTAGAGTGGATAAAATGGATGTAGAGTTCATAAAAATGGATGTAGAGTGGATAAAAATGGATGTAGATTGGATAAAATGGATGTAGAGTTGATAAAATGGATGTAAAGTGGATAAAATGGATGTAGAGTTAATAAAAATGGATGTAGAGTGGAAATAATGGATGTAGAGAGGATAAAATGGATGTAGAGCGGATAAAATGGATGTACAGTTAATAAAAATGGATGTAGAGTGGAAATAATGGATGTAGAGAGGATAAAATGGATGTAGAGTGGATAAAATGGATGTAGAGTTCATAAAAATGGATGTAGAGTGGATAAAAATGGATGTAGATTGGATAAAATGGATGTAGAGTTGATAAAATGGATGTAAAGTGGATAAAATGGATGTAGAGTTAATAAAAATGGATGTAGAGTGGAAATAATGGATGTAGAGAGGATAAAATGTATGTAGAGCGGATAAAATGGATGTAGAGTTCATAAAAATGGATGTAGAGTGGATAAAAATGGATGTAGATTGGATAAAATGGATGTGGAGTGGATAACAATGGATGTAGAGAGGATAAAAATGGATATAGGGTAGATAAAATGGATGTAGAGTTAATAAAAATGGATGTAGAGTGGATATAATGGATGTAGAGAGGATAAAATGGATGTGGAGTGGATAACAATGGATGTAGAGTGGATAAAATGGATGTAGAGTGGATAAAATGGATGTAGAGTGGATAAAATGGTTGTAGAGTGGATAAAATGGATGTAGAGTTGATAAAAATGGATGTAGAGTGGATAAAACGGATGTAGAGTGGATAAAAATGGATGTAGAGTGGATACAATGGTTGTAGAGTGGATAAAAATGGATATAGGGTAGATAAAATGGATGTAGAGTTAATAAAAATGGATGTAGAGTGGATATAATGGATGTAGAGAGGATAAAATGGATGTGGAGTGGATAAAATGGATGAAGAGTGGATAAAATGGTTGTAGAGTGGATATAATGGATGTAGAGTAGATAAAAATGGATGTAGAGTGGATAAAATGGATGTAGAGTGGATAAAAATGGATGTAGAGTGGATAAAATGGATGTAGAGTGCATAAAAATGGATGTTGAGTGGATAAAGTGGATGTAGAGTGGATAAAATGGATGTACATTTAATAAAAATGGATGTAGAGTGGATAAAAATGGATGTAGAGAGGATAAAAATGGATGTAGATTGGATAAAATGGATGTAGAGTTAATAAAAGTGGATGTAGAGTGGATAAAATGGATGTAGAGTTGATAAAAATGGATGTAGAGTGGATAAAAATGGATGTAGATTGGATAAAATGGATGTAGAGTGGATAAAAATGGATGTAGATTATATAAATTGGATGTAGAGTATATAAAATGGATGTAGAGTGGATAAAAATGGATGTCGAGTGGATAAAATGGATGTAGAGTGGATAAAAATGGATGTAGATTGGACAAAATGGATGTAGAGTTAATAAAAATGGATGTAGAGTGGATAAAATGGATGTATAGTGGATAAAAATGGATGTAGAGTAGATAAAATAGATGTAGATTGGATAAAAATGGATGTAGAGTGGATAAAATGGATGTCGAGTGGATAAAATGGATGTAGAGTGGATAAAAATAGATGTAGAGTGGATAAAATTGGATGTAGAGTGGATAAAATGGATGTAGAGTGCATAAAAATGGATGTTGAGTGGATAAAATGGATGTAGAGTGGATAAAATGTATGTACATTTAATAAAAATGGATGTAGAGTGGATAAAAATGGATGTAGAGTGGATAAAAATGGATGTAGATTGGATAAAATGGATGTAGAGTTAATAAAAGTGGATGTAGAGTGGATAAAATGGATGTAGAGTTGATAAAAATGGATGTAGAGTGGATAAAAATGGATGTAGATTGGATAAAATGGATGTAGAGTGGATAAAATGGATGTAGAGTATATAAATTGGATGTAGAGTATATAAAATGGATGTAGAGTGGATAAAAATGGATGTCGAGTGGATAAAATGGATGTAGAGTGGATAAAAATGGATGTAGATTGGATAAAATGGATGTAGAGTGGATGAAAATGGATGTAGAGTATATAAATTGGATGTAGAGTATATAAAATGGATGTAGAGTGGATAAAAATGGATGTAGAGAGGATAAAATGGATGTAGAGTGGATAAAATGGATGTAGAGTTCATAAAAATGGATGTAGAGAGGATAAAATGGATGTAGAGTGGATAAAAATGGATGTAGATTGGATAAAATGGATGTGGAGTGGATAACAATGGATGTAGAGTGGATAAAAATGTATATAGGGTAGATAAAATGGATGTAGAGTTAATAAAAATGGATGTAGAGTGGAAATAATGGATGTAGAGAGGATAAAATGGATGTAGAGTGGATAAAATGGATGTAGAGTTCATAAAAATGGATGTAGAGTGGATAAAATGGATGTAGAGTGGAAATAATGGATGTAGAGAGGATAAAATGGATGTAGAGTGGATAAAATGGATGTAGAGTTCATAAAAATGGATGTAGAGTGGATAAAATGGATGTAGAGTGGATAAAAATAGATGTAGAGAGGATAAAATGGAAGTAGAGTGGATAAAAATGGATGTAGAGTGGATAAAAATGGATGTAGAGTGGATAAAATGGATGTAGAGTGGATAAAATGGATGTAGAGTGGATAAAAATGGATGTAAAGAGGATAAAATGGATGTAGAGTGGATAAAAATGGATGTAGAGTGGATAAAAATGGATGTAGAGTGGATAAAATGAATGTAGAGTGGATAAAAATGGATGTAGAGAGGATAAAATGGATGTAGAGTGGATAAAATGGATGTACAGTTAATAAAAATGGATGTAGAGTGGAAATAATGGATGTAGAGAGGATAAAATGGATGTAGAGTGGATAAAATGGATGTACATTTAATAAAAATGGATGTAGAGTGGATAAAAATGGATGTAGAGTGGATAAAAATGGATGTAGATTGGATAAAATGGATGTAGAGTTAATAAAAGTGGATGTAGAGTGGATAAAATGGATGTAGAGTTGATAAAAATGGATGTAGATTCGATAAAATCGATGTAGAGTGGATAAAAATGGATGTAGATTATATAAATTGGATGTAGAGTATATAAAATGGATGTAGAGTGGATAAAAATGGATGTCGAGTGGATAAAATGGATGTAGAGTGGATAAAAATGGATGTAGATTGGACAAAATGGATGTAGAGTGGATAAAATGGATGTATAGTGGATAAAAATGGATGTAGAGTAGATAAAATAGATGTAGAGTGGATAAAAATGGATGTAGAGTGGATAAAATGGATGTCGAGTGGATAAAATGGATGTAGAGTGGATAAAAATAGATGTAGAGTGGATAAAAATGGATGTAGAGTGGATAAAATGGATGTAGAGTGGATAAAATGGATGTAGAGTGCATAAAAATGGATGTTGAGTGGATAAAATGGATGTAGAGTGGATAAAATGTATGTACATTTAATAAAAATGGATGTAGAGTGGATAAAAATGGATGTAGATTGGATAAAATGGATGTAGAGTTAATAAAAGTGGATGTAGTGTGGATAAAATGGATGTAGAGTTGATAAAAATGGATGTAGAGTGGATAAAAATGGATGTAGATTGGATAAAATGGATGTAGAGTGGATAAAATGGATGTAGAGTATATAAATTGGATGTAGAGTATATAAAATGGATGTAGAGTGGATAAAAATGGATGTCGAGTGGATAAAATGGATGTAGAGTGGATAAAATAGATGTAGAGTTGATAAAAATGGATGTAGAGTGGATAAAATGGATGTAGAGTAGATAAAATGGATGTAGTGTGGATAAAATGGATGTAGAGTTGATAAAATGGATGTAGAGTGGATAAAATGGATGTAGAGTATATAAATTGGATGTAGAGTATATAAAATGGATGTAGAGTGGATAAAAATGGATGTCGAGTGGATAAAATGGATGTAGAGTGGATAAAAATGGATGTAGATTGGATAAAATGGTTGTAGAGTGGATGAAAATGGATGTAGAGTATATAAATTGGATGTAGAGTATATAAAATGGATGTAGAGTGGATAAAAATGGATGTCGAGTGGATAAAATGGATGTAGAGTGGATAAAATAGATGTAGAGTTGATAAAAATGGATGTAGAGTGGATAAAATGGATGTAGAGTAGATAAAATGGATGTAGTGTGGATAAAATGGATGTAGAGTTGATAAAATGGATGTAGAGTGGATAAAATGGATGTAGAGTATATAAATTGGATGTAGAGTATATAAAATGGATGTAGAGTGGATAAAAATGGATGTCGAGTTCATAAAAATGGATGTAGAGTGGATAAAAATGGATGTAGATTGGATAAAATGGATGTAGAGTTGATAAAATGGATGTAAAGTGGATAAAATGGATGTAGAGTTAATAAAAATGGATGTACAGTGGAAATTTTGGATGTAGAGAGGATAAAATGGATGTAGAGTGGATATAATGGATGTAGAGTTCATAAAAATGGATGTAGAGTGGATAAAAATGGATGTAGATTGGATAAAATGGATGTGGAGTGGATAACAATGGATGTAGAGAGGATAAAAATGGATATAGGGTAGATAAAATGGATGTAGAGTTAATAAAAATGGATGTAGAGTGGATATAATGGATGTAGAGAGGATAAAATGGATGTGGAGTGGATAACAATGGATGTAGAGTGGATAAAATGGATGTAGAGTGGATAAAATGGATGAAGAGTGGATAAAATGGTTGTAGAGTGCATAAAAATGGATGTTGAGGGGATAAAATGGATGTAGAGTGGATAAAATGGATGTACATTTAATAAAAATGGATGTAGAGTGGATAAAAATGGATGTAGAGTGGATAAAATGGATGTAGAGTGGATAAAATGGATGTAGAGTGGAGAAAAATAGATGTAGAGAGGATAAAATGGAAGTAGAGTGGATAAAATGGATGTGGAGTGGATAACAATGGATGTAGAGTGGATAAAATGGATGTAGAGTGGATAAAATGGATGTAGAGAGGATAAAATGGATGTAGAGTGGATAAAATGGATGTAGAGTTCATAAAAATGGATGTAGAGTGGATAAAAATGGATGTAGATTGGATAAAATGGATGTAGAGTTGATAAAATGGATGTAAAGTGGATAAAATGGATGTAGAGTTAATAAAAATGGATGTAGAGTGGAAATAATGGATGTAGAGAGGATAAAATGGATGTAGAGCGGATAAAATGGATGTACAGTTAATAAAAATGGATGTAGAGTGGAAATAATGGATGTAGAGAGGATAAAATGGATGTAGAGTGGATAAAATGGATGTAGAGTTCATAAAAATGGATGTAGAGTGGATAAAAATGGATGTAGATTGGATAAAATGGATGTAGAGTTGATAAAATGGATGTAAAGTGGATAAAATGGATGTAGAGTTAATAAAAATGGATGTAGAGTGGATATAATGGATGTAGAGAGGATAAAATGGATGTGGAGTGGATAACAATGGATGTAGAGTGGATAAAATGGATGTAGAGTGGATAAAATGGATGTAGAGTGGATAAAATGGATGTAGAGTATATAAAATGGATGTAGAGTGGATAAAAATGGATGTAGATTGGATAAAATGGATGTGGAGTGGATAACAATGGATGTAGAGAGGATAAAAATGGATATAGGGTAGATAAAATGGATGTAGAGTTAATAAAAATGGATGTAGAGTGGATATAATGGATGTAGAGAGGATAAAATGGATGTGGAGTGGATAACAATGGATGTAGAGTGGATAAAATGGATGTAGAGTGGATAAAATGGATGTAGAGTGGATAAAATGGTTGTAGAGTGGATAAAATGGATGTAGAGTTGATAAAAATGGATGTAGAGTGGATAAAACGGATGTAGAGTGGATAAAAATGGATGTAGAGTGGATACAATGGTTGTAGAGTGGATAAAAATGGATATAGGGTAGATAAAATGGATGTAGAGTTAATAAAAATGGATGTAGAGTGGATATAATGGATGTAGAGAGGATAAAATGGATGTGGAGTGGATAAAATGGATGAAGAGTGGATAAAATGGTTGTAGAGTGGATATAATGGATGTAGAGTAGATGAAAATGGATGTAGAGTGGATAAAATGGATGTAGAGTGGATAAAAATGGATGTAGAGTGGATAAAATGGATGTAGAGTGCATAAAAATGGATGTTGAGTGGATAAAGTGGATGTAGAGTGGATAAAATGGATGTACATTTAATAAAAATGGATGTAGAGTGGATAAAAATGGATGTAGAGAGGATAAAAATGGATGTAGATTGGATAAAATGGATGTAGAGTTAATAAAAGTGGATGTAGAGTGGATAAAATGGATGTAGAGTTGATAAAAATGGATGTAGAGTGGATAAAAATGGATGTAGATTGGATAAAATGGATGTAGAGTGGATAAAAATGGATGTAGATTATATAAATTGGATGTAGAGTATATAAAATGGATGTAGAGTGGATAAAAATGGATGTCGAGTGGATAAAATGGATGTAGAGTGGATAAAAATGGATGTAGATTGGACAAAATGGATGTAGAGTTAATAAAAATGGATGTAGAGTGGATAAAATGGATGTATAGTGGATAAAAATGGATGTAGAGTAGATAAAATAGATGTAGATTGGATAAAAATGGATGTAGAGTGGATAAAATGGATGTCGAGTGGATAAAATGGATGTAGAGTGGATAAAAATAGATGTAGAGTGGATAAAAATGGATGTAGAGTGGATAAAATGGATGTAGAGTGCATAAAAATGGATGTTGAGTGGATAAAATGGATGTAGAGTGGATAAAATGTATGTACATTTAATAAAAATGGATGTAGAGTGGATAAAAATGGATGTAGAGTGGATAAAAATGGATGTAGATTGGATAAAATGGATGTAGAGTTAATAAAAGTGGATGTAGAGTGGATAAAATGGATGTAGAGTTGATAAAAATGGATGTAGAGTGGATAAAAATGGATGTAGATTGGATAAAATGGATGTAGAGTGGATAAAATGGATGTAGAGTATATAAATTGGATGTAGAGTATATAAAATGGATGTAGAGTGGATAAAAATGGATGTCGAGTGGATAAAATGGATGTAGAGTGGATAAAAATGGATGTAGATTGGATAAAATGGATGTAGAGTGGATGAAAATGGATGTAGAGTATATAAATTGGATGTAGAGTATATAAAATGGATGTAGAGTGGATAAAAATGGATGTAGAGAGGATAAAATGGATGTAGAGTGGATAAAATGGATGTAGAGTTCATAAAAATGGATGTAGAGAGGATAAAATGGATGTAGAGTGGATAAAAATGGATGTAGATTGGATAAAATGGATGTGGAGTGGATAACAATGGATGTAGAGTGGATAAAAATGTATATAGGGTAGATAAAATGGATGTAGAGTTAATAAAAATGGATGTAGAGTGGAAATAATGGATGTAGAGAGGATAAAATGGATGTAGAGTGGATAAAATGGATGTAGAGTTCATAAAAATGGATGTAGAGTGGATAAAATGGATGTAGAGTGGAAATAATGGATGTAGAGAGGATAAAATGGATGTAGAGTGGATAAAATGGATGTAGAGTTCATAAAAATGGATGTAGAGTGGATAAAATGGATGTAGAGTGGATAAAAATAGATGTAGAGAGGATAAAATGGAAGTAGAGTGGATAAAAATGGATGTAGAGTGGATAAAAATGGATGTAGAGTGGATAACATGGATGTAGAGTGGATAAAATGGATGTAGAGTGGATAAAAATGGATGTAGAGTGGATAAAATGGATGTAGAGTGGATAAAAATGGATGTAGAGTGGATAAAAATGGATGTAGAGTGGATAAAATGAATGTAGAGTGGATAAAAATGGATGTAGAGAGGATAAAATGGATGTAGAGTGGATAAAATGGATGTACAGTTAATAAAAATGGATGTAGAGTGGAAATAATGGATGTAGAGAGGATAAAATGGATGTAGAGTGGATAAAATGGATGTACATTTAATAAAAATGGATGTAGAGTGGATAAAAATGGATGTAGAGTGGATAAAAATGGATGTAGATTGGATAAAATGGATGTAGAGTTAATAAAAGTGGATGTAGAGTGGATAAAATGGATGTAGAGTTGATAAAAATGGATGTAGAGTGGATAAAAATGGATGTAGATTCGATAAAATCGATGTAGAGTGGATAAAAATGGATGTAGATTATATAAATTGGATGTAGAGTATATAAAATGGATGTAGAGTGGATAAAAATGGATGTCGAGTGGATAAAATGGATGTAGAGTGGATAAAAATGGATGTAGATTGGACAAAATGGATGTAGAGTGGATAAAATGGATGTATAGTGGATAAAAATGGATGTAGAGTAGATAAAATAGATGTAGAGTGGATAAAAATGGATGTAGAGTGGATAAAATGGATGTCGAGTGGATAAAATGGATGTAGAGTGGATAAAAATAGATGTAGAGTGGATAAAAATGGATGTAGAGTGGATAAAATGGATGTAGAGTGGATAAAATGGATGTAGAGTGCATAAAAATGGATGTTGAGTGGATAAAATGGATGTAGAGTGGATAAAATGTATGTACATTTAATAAAAATGGATGTAGAGTGGATAAAAATGGATGTAGATTGGATAAAATGGATGTAGAGTTAATAAAAGTGGATGTAGTGTGGATAAAATGGATGTAGAGTTGATAAAAATGGATGTAGAGTGGATAAAAATGGATGTAGATTGGATAAAATGGATGTAGAGTGGATAAAATGGATGTAGAGTATATAAATTGGATGTAGAGTATATAAAATGGATGTAGAGTGGATAAAAATGGATGTCGAGTGGATAAAATGGATGTAGAGTGGATAAAAATGGATGTAGATTGGATAAAATGGTTGTAGAGTGGATGAAAATGGATGTAGAGTATATAAATTGGATGTAGAGTATATAAAATGGATGTAGAGTGGATAAAAATGGATGTCGAGTGGATAAAATGGATGTAGAGTGGATAAAATGGATGTAGAGTTGATAAAAATGGATGTAGAGTGGATAAAATGGATGTAGAGTAGATAAAATGGATGTAGTGTGGATAAAATGGATGTAGAGTTGATAAAATGGATGTAGAGTGGATAAAATGGATGTAGAGTATATAAATTGGATGTAGAGTATATAAAATGGATGTAGAGTGGATAAAAATGGATGTCGAGTTCATAAAAATGGATGTAGAGTATATAAATTGGATGTAGAGTATATAAAATGGATGTAGAGTGGATAAAAATGGATGTAGAGTGGATAAAATGGATGTAGAGTGGATAAAAATGGATGTAGAGTGGATAAAATGGATGTAGAGTGGATAAAAATGGATGTAGAGTGGATAAAAATGGATGTAGAGTGGATAAAAATGGATGTAGATTGGATAAAATGGATGTAGAGTGGATAAAATGGATGTAGAGTTGATAAAATGGATGTAAAGTGGATAAAATGGATGTAGAGTTAATAAAATTGGATGTAGAGTGGATAAAATGGATGTAGAGTGGATAAAAATGGATGTAGAGTGGATAAAAATGGATGTAGATTGGATAAAATGGATGTAGAGTGGATAAAATGGATGTAGAGTTGATAAAATGGATGTAAAGTGGATAAAATGGATGTAGAGTTAATAAAAATGGATGTAGAGTGGATAAAATGGATGTAGAGTTGATAAAAATGGATGTAGAGTGGATAAAAATGGATGTAGATTGGATAAAATGGATGTAGAGTGGATAAAAATGGATGTAGAGTATATAAATTGGATGTAGAGTATATAAAATGGATATAGAGTGGATAAAAATGGATGTAGATTGGATAAAAATGGATGTAGATTGGATAAAATGGATGTGGAGTGGATAACAATGGATGTAGAGAGGATAAAAATGGATGTAGATTGGATAAAATGGATGTAGAGTTAATAAAAATGGATGTAGAGTGGATAAAATGGATGTAGAATTGATGAAAATGGAAGTAGAGTGGATAACATGGATGTAGAGTGGATAAAAATGGATGTAGAGTGGATAAAATGGATGTAGAGTGGATAAAAATGGATGTAGAGTGGATAAAAATGGATGTAGAGTGGATAAAATGGATGTAGAGTGGATAAAATGGATGTAGAGTGGATAAAAATGGATGTAGAGTGGATAAAATGGATGTAGAGTGGATAAAATGGATGTAGAGTGGATAAAAATGGATGTAGAGTGGATAAAATGGATGTAGAGTTTATAAAAATGGATGTAGAGTGGATAAAAATGGATGTAGATTGGATAAAATGGATGTAGAGTGGATAAAATGGATGTAGAGTTGATAAAATGGATGTAAAGTGGATAAAATGGATGTAGAGTTAATAAAATTGAATGTAGAGTGGATAAAATGGATGTAGAGTTGATAAAAATGGATGTAGAGTGGATAAAAATGGATGTAGATTCGATAAAATCGATGTAGAGTGGATAAAAATGGATGTAGATTATATAAATTGGATGTAGAGTATATAAAATGGATGTAGAGTGGATAAAAATGGATGTCGAGTGGATAAAATGGATGTAGAGTGGATAAAAATGGATGTAGATTGGATAAAATGGATGTAGAGTTAATAAAAATGGATGTAGAGTGGATAAAATGGATGTAGAGTTGATCAAAATGGATGTAGAGTGGATAAAAATGGATGTAGATTGGATAAAATGGATGTAGAGTGGATAAAAATGGATGTAGAGTATATAAATTGGATGTAGAGTATATAAAATGGATGTAGAGTGGATAAAAATGGATGTCGAGTGGATAAAATGGATGTAGAGTGGATAAAAATGGATGTAGATTGGATAAAATGGATGTAGAGTGGATAAAAATGGATGTAGAGTATATAAAATGGATGTAGAGTGGATAAAAATGGATGTAGATTGGATAAAATGGATGTGGAGTGGATAACAATGGATGTAGAGAGGATAAAAATGGATATAGGGTAGATAAAATGGATGTAGAGTGGATAAAATGGATGTAGAGTGGATAAAAATGGATGTAGATTGGATAAAATGGATGTAGAGTGGATAAAAATGGATGTAGAGTATATAAATTGGATGTAGAGTATATAAAATGGATGTAGAGTGGATAAAAATGGATGTCGAGTGGATAAAATGGATGTAGAGTGGATAAAAATGGATGTAGATTGGATAAAATGGATGTAGAGTTAATAAAAATGGATGTAGAGTGGATAAAATGGATGTAGAGTTGATCAAAATGGATGTAGAGTGGATAAAAATGGATGTAGATTGGATAAAATGGATGTAGAGTGGATAAAATGGATGTAGAGTTGATAAAATGGATGTAAAGTGGATAAAATGGATGTAGAGTTAATAAAATTGGATGTAGAGTGGATAAAATGGATGTAGAGTGGATAAAAATGGATGTAGAGTGGATAAAAATGGATGTAGATTGGATAAAATGGATGTAGAGTGGATAAAATGGATGTAGAGTTGATAAAATGGATGTAAAGTGGATAAAATGGATGTAGAGTTAATAAAAATGGATGTAGAGTGGATAAAATGGATGTAGAGTTGATAAAAATGGATGTAGATTGGATAAAATGGATGTAGAGTGGATAAAATGGATGTAGGGTGGATAAAAATGGATGTAGAGTGGATAAAATGGATGTAGAGTTTATAAAAATGGATGTAGAGTGGATAAAAATGGATGTAGATTGGATAAAATGGATGTAGAGTGGATAAAAATGGATGTAGAGTGGATAAAAATGGATGTAGATTGGATAAAATGGATGTAGAGTTAATAAAAGTGGATGTAGAGTGGATAAAATGGATGTAGAGTTGATAAAAATGGATGTAGAGTGGATAAAATGGATGTATAGTGGATAAAAATGGATGTAGAGTAGATAAAATAGATGTAGAGTGGATAAAAATGGATGTAGAGTGGATAAAATGGATGTCGAGTGGATAAAATGGATGTAGAGTGGATAAAAATAGATGTAGAGTGGATAAAAATGGATGTAGAGTGGATAAAATGGATGTAGAGTGGATAAAATGGATGTAGAGTGCATAAAAATGGATGTTGAGTGGATAAAATGGATGTAGAGTGGATAAAATGTATGTACATTTAATAAAAATGGATGTAGAGTGGATAAAAATGGATGTAGATTGGATAAAATGGATGTAGAGTTAATAAAAGTGGATGTAGTGTGGATAAAATGGATGTAGAGTTGATAAAAATGGATGTAGAGTGGATAAAAATGGATGTAGATTGGATAAAATGGATGTAGAGTGGATAAAATGGATGTAGAGTATATAAATTGGATGTAGAGTATATAAAATGGATGTAGAGTGGATAAAAATGGATGTCGAGTGGATAAAATGGATGTAGAGTGGATAAAAATGGATGTAGATTGGATAAAATGGTTGTAGAGTGGATGAAAATGGATGTAGAGTATATAAATTGGATGTAGAGTATATAAAATGGATGTAGAGTGGATAAAAATGGATGTCGAGTGGATAAAATGGATGTAGAGTGGATAAAATGGATGTAGAGTTGATAAAAATGGATGTAGAGTGGATAAAATGGATGTAGAGTAGATAAAATGGATGTAGTGTGGATAAAATGGATGTAGAGTTGATAAAATGGATGTAGAGTGGATAAAATGGATGTAGAGTATATAAATTGGATGTAGAGTATATAAAATGGATGTAGAGTGGATAAAAATGGATGTCGAGTTCATAAAAATGGATGTAGAGTATATAAATTGGATGTAGAGTATATAAAATGGATGTAGAGTGGATAAAAATGGATGTAGAGTGGATAAAATGGATGTAGAGTGGATAAAAATGGATGTAGAGTGGATAAAATGGATGTAGAGTGGATAAAAATGGATGTAGAGTGGATAAAAATGGATGTAGAGTGGATAAAAATGGATGTAGATTGGATAAAATGGATGTAGAGTGGATAAAATGGATGTAGAGTTGATAAAATGGATGTAAAGTGGATAAAATGGATGTAGAGTTAATAAAATTGGATGTAGAGTGGATAAAATGGATGTAGAGTGGATAAAAATGGATGTAGAGTGGATAAAAATGGATGTAGATTGGATAAAATGGATGTAGAGTGGATAAAATGGATGTAGAGTTGATAAAATGGATGTAAAGTGGATAAAATGGATGTAGAGTTAATAAAAATGGATGTAGAGTGGATAAAATGGATGTAGAGTTGATAAAAATGGATGTAGAGTGGATAAAAATGGATGTAGATTGGATAAAATGGATGTAGAGTGGATAAAAATGGATGTAGAGTATATAAATTGGATGTAGAGTATATAAAATGGATATAGAGTGGATAAAAATGGATGTAGATTGGATAAAAATGGATGTAGATTGGATAAAATGGATGTGGAGTGGATAACAATGGATGTAGAGAGGATAAAAATGGATGTAGATTGGATAAAATGGATGTAGAGTTAATAAAAATGGATGTAGAGTGGATAAAATGGATGTAGAATTGATGAAAATGGAAGTAGAGTGGATAACATGGATGTAGAGTGGATAAAAATGGATGTAGAGTGGATAAAATGGATGTAGAGTGGATAAAAATGGATGTAGAGTGGATAAAAATGGATGTAGAGTGGATGAAATGGATGTAGAGTGGATAAAATGGATGTAGAGTGGATAAAAATGGATGTAGAGTGGATAAAATGGATGTAGAGTGGATAAAATGGATGTAGAGTGGATAAAAATGGATGTAGAGTGGATAAAATGGATGTAGAGTTTATAAAAATGGATGTAGAGTGGATAAAAATGGATGTAGATTGGATAAAATGGATGTAGAGTGGATAAAATGGATGTAGAGTTGATAAAATGGATGTAAAGTGGATAAAATGGATGTAGAGTTAATAAAATTGAATGTAGAGTGGATAAAATGGATGTAGAGTTGATAAAAATGGATGTAGAGTGGATAAAAATGGATGTAGATTGGATAAAATGGATGTAGAGTGGATAAAAATGGATGTAGAGTATATAAATTGGATGTAGAGTATATAAAATGGATGTAGAGTGGATAAAAATGGATGTCGAGTGGATAAAATGGATGTAGAGTGGATAAAAATGGATGTAGATTGGATAAAATGGATGTAGAGTTAATAAAAATGGATGTAGAGTGGATAAAATGGATGTAGAGTTGATCAAAATGGATGTAGAGTGGATAAAAATGGATGTAGATTGGATAAAATGGATGTAGAGTGGATAAAAATGGATGTAGAGTATATAAATTGGATGTAGAGTATATAAAATGGATGTAGAGTGGATAAAAATGGATGTCGAGTGGATAAAATGGATGTAGAGTGGATAAAAATGGATGTAGATTGGATAAAATGGATGTAGAGTGGATAAAAATGGATGTAGAGTATATAAAATGGATGTAGAGTGGATAAAAATGGATGTAGATTGGATAAAATGGATGTGGAGTGGATAACAATGGATGTAGAGAGGATAAAAATGGATATAGGGTAGATAAAATGGATGTAGAGTGGATAAAATGGATGTAGAGTGGATAAAAATGGATGTAGATTGGATAAAATGGATGTAGAGTGGATAAAAATGGATGTAGAGTATATAAATTGGATGTAGAGTATATAAAATGGATGTAGAGTGGATAAAAATGGATGTCGAGTGGATAAAATGGATGTAGAGTGGATAAAAATGGATGTAGATTGGATAAAATGGATGTAGAGTTAATAAAAATGGATGTAGAGTGGATAAAATGGATGTAGAGTTGATCAAAATGGATGTAGAGTGGATAAAAATGGATGTAGATTGGATAAAATGGATGTAGAGTGGATAAAATGGATGTAGAGTTGATAAAATGGATGTAAAGTGGATAAAATGGATGTAGAGTTAATAAAATTGGATGTAGAGTGGATAAAATGGATGTAGAGTGGATAAAAATGGATGTAGAGTGGATAAAAATGGATGTAGATTGGATAAAATGGATGTAGAGTGGATAAAATGGATGTAGAGTTGATAAAATGGATGTAAAGTGGATAAAATGGATGTAGAGTTAATAAAAATGGATGTAGAGTGGATAAAATGGATGTAGAGTTGATAAAAATGGATGTAGAGTGGATAAAAATGGATGTAGATTGGATAAAATGGATGTAGAGTGGATAAAAATGGATGTAGAGTATATAAATTGGATGTAGAGTATATAAAATGGATGTAGAGTGGATAAAAATGGATGTAGATTGGATAAAAATGGATGTAGATTGGATAAAATGGATGTGGAGTGGATAACAATGGATGTAGAGAGGATAAAAATGGATGTAGATTGGATAAAATGGATGTAGAGTTAATAAAAATGGATGTAGAGTGGATAAAATGGATGTAGAATTGATGAAAATGGAAGTAGAGTGGATAACATGGATGTAGAGTGGATAAAAATGGATGTAGAGTGGATAAAATGGATGTAGAGTGGATAAAAATGGATGTAGAGTGGATAAAAATGGATGTAGAGTGGATAAAATGGATGTAGAGTGGATAAAATGGATGTAGAGTGGATAAAAATGGATGTAGAGTGGATAAAATGGATGTAGAGTGGATAAAATGGATGTAGAGTGGATAAAAATGGATGTAGAGTGGATAAAATGGATGTAGAGTTTATAAAAATGGATGTAGAGTGGATAAAAATGGATGTAGATTGGATAAAATGGATGTAGAGTGGATAAAATGGATGTAGAGTTGATAAAATGGATGTAAAGTGGATAAAATGGATGTAGAGTTAATAAAATTGAATGTAGAGTGGATAAAATGGATGTAGAGTTGATAAAAATGGATGTAGAGTGGATAAAAATGGATGTAGATTGGATAAAATGGATGTAGAGTGGATAAAAATGGATGTAGAGTATATAAATTGGATGTAGAGTATATAAAATGGATGTAGAGTGGATAAAAATGGATGTCGAGTGGATAAAATGGATGTAGAGTGGATAAAAATGGATGTAGATTGGATAAAATGGATGTAGAGTTAATAAAAATGGATGTAGAGTGGATAAAATGGATGTAGAGTTGATCAAAATGGATGTAGAGTGGATAAAAATGGATGTAGATTGGATAAAATGGATGTAGAGTGGATAAAAATGGATGTAGAGTATATAAATTGGATGTAGAGTATATAAAATGGATGTAGAGTGGATAAAAATGGATGTCGAGTGGATAAAATGGATGTAGAGTGGATAAAAATGGATGTAGATTGGATAAAATGGATGTAGAGTGGATAAAAATGGATGTAGAGTATATAAAATGGATGTAGAGTGGATAAAAATGGATGTAGATTGGATAAAATGGATGTGGAGTGGATAACAATGGATGTAGAGAGGATAAAAATGGATATAGGGTAGATAAAATGGATGTAGAGTGGATATAATGGATGTAGAGTGGATAAAAATGGATGTAGATTGGATAAAATGGATGTAGAGTGGATAAAAATGGATGTAGAGTATATAAATTGGATGTAGAGTATATAAAATGGATGTAGAGTGGATAAAAATGGATGTCGAGTGGATAAAATGGATGTAGAGTGGATAAAAATGGATGTAGATTGGATAAAATGGATGTAGAGTTAATAAAAATGGATGTAGAGTGGATAAAATGGATGTAGAGTTGATCAAAATGGATGTAGAGTGGATAAAAATGGATGTAGATTGGATAAAATGGATGTAGAGTGGATAAAAATGGATGTAGAGTATATAAATTGGATGTAGACTATATAAAATGGATGTAGAGTGGATAAAAATGGATGTCGAGTGGATAAAATGGATGTAGAGTGGATAAAAATGGATGTAGATTGGATAAAATGGATGTAGAGTGGATAAAAATGGATGTAGAGTATATAAAATGGATGTAGAGTGGATAAAATGGATATAGAGTGGATAAAATGGTTGTAGAGTGGATAAAATGGATGTAGAGTTAATAAAAATGGATGTAGAGTGGATATAATGGATGTAGAGAGGATAAAATGGATGTGGAGTGGATAACAATGGATGTAGAGTGGATAAAATGAATGTAAAGTGGATAAAATGGATGTAGAGTTAATAAAATTGGATGTAGAGTGGATAAAATGGATGTCGAGTGGATAAAATGGATGTAGAGTGGATAAAAATGGATGTAGAGTATATAAATTGGATGTAGAGTGGATAAAAATGGATGTCGAGTGGATAAAATGGATGTAGAGTGGATAAAAATGGATGTAGAGTGGATAAAATGGATGTAGAGTGGATAAAATGGATGTAGAGTGGATAAAATGGATGTAGAGTGGATAAAAATGGATGTAGAGTGGATAAAATGGATGTAGAGTGGATAAAATGGATGTAGGGTGGATAAAAAAGGATGTAGAGTGGATAAAATGGATGTAGAGTGTATAAAATGGATGTAGAGTGAATAAAATGGATGTAGAGTGGATAAAATTGATGTAGAGTGTATAAAATGGATGTAGAGTGGATAAAAATGGATGTAGATTGGATAAAATGGATGTAGAGTGGATAAAATGGATGTAGAGTTGATAAAATGGATGTAAAGTGGATAAAATGGATGTAGAGTTAATAAAAATGGATGTAGAGTGGATAAAATGGATGTAGAGTGGATAAAAATGGATGTAGAGTGGATAAAATGGATGTAGAGATGATAAAAATGGATGTAGAGTGGATAAAATGGATGTAGAGTAGATAAAATGGATGTAGAGTGGATAAAATGGATGTAGAGTAGATAAAATGGATGTAGAGTGGATAAAATGGATGTAGAGTTCATAAAAATGGATGTAGACTGGATAAAAATGGATGTAGATTGGATAAAATGGATGTAGAGTGGATAAAAATGGATGTAGAGTGGATAAAATGGATGTAGAGTGGATAAAATGGTTGTAGAGTGGATAAAATGGATGTAGAGTGGATAAAATGGATGTAGAGTGGATATAATGGATGTAGAGTTGATAAAATGGATGTAAAGTGGATAAAATGGATGTAGAGTTAATAAAAATGGATGTAGTGTGGAAATACTGGATGTAGAGAGGATAAAATGGATGTAGAGTGGATAAAATGGATGTAGAGTTAATAAAATTGCATGTAGAGTGGATAAAATGGATGTAGAGTTGATAAAAATGGATGTAGAGTGGATAAAAATGGATGTAGATTGGATAAAATGGATGTAGAGTTGATAAAAATGGATGTAGAGTGGATAAAAATGGATGTAGATTGGATAAAATGGATGTAGAGTGGATAAAAATGGATGTAGAGTGGATAAAATGGATGTAGAGTGGATAAAATGGTTGTAGAGTGGATAAAATGGATGTAGAGTGGATAAAATGGATGTAGAATGGATAAAATGGATGTAAAGCGGATAAAAATGGATGTCGAGTGGATAAAATGGATGTAGAGTGGATAAAATGGATGTACAGTTAATAAAAATGGATGTAGAGTGGATATAATGGATGTAGAGTTGATAAAATGGATGTAAAGTGGATAAAATGGATGTAGAGTTAATAAAAATGGATGTAGTGTGGAAATACTGGATGTAGAGAGGATAAAATGGATGTAGAGTGGATAAAATGGATGTAGAGTTAATAAAATTGGATGGAGAGTGGATGAAATGGATGTAGAGTGGATAAAATGGATGTAGAGTGGATAAAAATGGATGTAGAGTGGATAAAATGGATGTAGAGTGGATAAAATGGATGTAGGGTGGATAAAAAAGGATGTAGAGTGGATAAAATGGATGTAGAGTGTTTAAAATGGATGTAGAGTGAATAAAATAGATGTAGAGTGGATAAAATTGATGTAGAGTGTATAAAATGGATGTAGAGTGGATAAAAATGGATGTAGAGTGGATAAAAATGGATGTAGATTGGATAAAATGGATGTAGAGTGGATAAAATGGATGTAGAGTTGATAAAATGGATGTAAAGTGGATAAAATGGATGTAGAGTTAATAAAATTGGATGTAGAGTGGATAAAATGGATGTAGAGTTGATAAAAATGGGTGTAGAGTGGATAAAAATGGATGTAGATTGGATAAAATGGATGTAGAGTGGATAAAAATGGATGTAGAGTATATAAATTGGATGTAGAGTATATAAAATGGATGTAGAGTGGATAAAAATGGATGTCGAGTGGATAAAATTGATGTAGAGTGGATAAAAATGGATGTAGATTGGATAAAATGGATGTAGAGTGGATAAAAATGGATGTAGAGTATATAAATTGGATGTAGAGTATATAAAATGGATGTAGAGTGGATAAAAATGGATGTCGAGTGGATAAAATGGATGTAGAGTGGATAAAAATGGATGTAGATTGGATAAAATGGATGTAGAGTGGATAAAAATGGATGTAGAGTATATAAATTGGATGTAGAGTATATAAAATGGATGTAGAGTGGATAAAAATGGATGTAGATTGGATAAAATGGATGTGGAGTGGATAACAATGGATGTAGAGAGGATAAAAATGGATGTAGATTGGATAAAATGGATGTAGAGTGGATAAAATGGATGTAGAGTTGATAAAATGGATGTAAAGTGGATAAAAATGGATGTAGAGTGGATAAAATGGATGTAGAGTGGATAAAATGGATGTAGAGTTGATAAAAATGGATGTAGAGTGGATAAAAATGGATGTAGATTGGATAAAATGGATGTAGAGTGGATAAAAATGGATGTAGAGTATATAAATTGGATGTAGAGTATATAAAATGGATGTTGAGTGGATAAAAATGGATGTAGATTGGATAAAATGGATGTAGAGTGGATAAAAATGGATGTAGAGTATATAAATTGGATGTAGAGTATATAAAATGGATGTAGAGTGGATAAAAATGGATGTAGAGTGGATAAAATGGATGTAGAGTCGATAAAATGGATGTAGAGTGGATAAAAATGGATGTAGAGTGGATAAAATGGATGTAGAGTGCATAAAAATGGATGTTGAGTGGATAAAATGGATGTAGAGTAGATAAAATGGATGTAAAGTGGATAAAAATGGATGTAGAGTGGATAAAATGGATGTAGAGTGGATAAAATGGATGTAGAGTGGATAAAAATGGATGTAGAGTGGAGAAAATGGATGTAGAGTGTATAAAATGGATGTAGAGTGAATAAAATGGATGTAGAGTGGATAAAATTGATGTAGAGTGTATAAAATGGATGTAGAGTGGATAAAAATGGATGTAGAGTGGATAAAAATGGATGTAGATTGGATAAAATGGATGTAGAGTTGATCAAATGGATGTAGAGTTGATAAAATGGATGTAAAGTGGATAAAATGGATGTAGAGTTAATAAAATTGGATGTAGAGTGGATAAAATGGATGTAGAGTTGATAAAAATGGATGTAGAGTGGATAAAAATGGATGTAGATTGGATAAAATAGATGTAGAGTGGATAAAAATGGATGTAGAGTTGATAAAAATGGAAGTAGAGTGGATAAAATGGATGTAGAGTAGATAAAATGGATGTAGAGTGGATAAAATGGATGTAGAGTTCATAAAAATGGATGTAGATTAGATAAAATGGATGTAGAGTGGATAAAATGGATGTAGAGTTGATAAAATGGATGTAAAGTGGATAAAATGGATGTAGAGTTAATAAAAATGGATGTAGAGTGGATAAAATGGATGTAGAGTGGATAAAAATGGATGTAGAGTGGATAAAATGGATGTAGAGATGATAACAATGGATGTAGAGTGGATAAAATGGATGTAGAGTAGATAAAATGGATGTAGAGTGGATAAAATGGATGTAGAGTGGATAAAATGGTTGTAGAGTGGATAAAATGGATGTAGAGTGGATAAAATGGATGTAGAATGGATAAAATGGATGTAAAGTGGATAAAAATGGATGTCGAGTGGATAAAATGGATGTAGAGTGGATAAAATGGATGTACAGTTAATAAAAATGGATGTAGAGTGGATATAATGGATGTAGAGTTGATAAAATGGATGTAAAGTGGATAAAATGGATGTAGAGTTAATAAAAATGGATGTAGAGTGGATAAAATGGGTGTAGAGTGGATAAAAATGGATGTAGAGTGGATAAAATGGATGTAGAGTGGATAAAATGGTTGTAGAGTGGATAAAATGGATGTAGAGTGGATAAAATGGATGTAGAATGGATAAAATGGATGTAAAGTGGATAAAAATGGATGTCGAGTGGATAAAATGGATGTAGAGTGGATAAAATGGATGTACAGTTAATAAAAATGGATGTAGAGTGGATATAATGGATGTAGAGTTGATAAAATGGATGTAAAGTGGATAAAATGGATGTAGAGTTAATAAAAATGGATGTAGTGTGGAAATACTGGATGTAGAGAGGATAAAATGGATGTAGAGTGGATAAAATGGATGTAGAGTTAATAAAATTGGATGGAGAGTGGATGAAATGGATGTAGAGTGGATAAAATGGATGTAGAGTGGATAAAAATGGATGTAGAGTGGATAAAATGGATGTAGAGTGGATAAAATAGCTGTAGGGTGGATAAAAAAGGATGTAGAGTGGATAAAATGGATGTAGAGTGTTTAAAATGGATGTAGAGTGAATAAAATAGATGTAGAGTGGATAAAATTGATGTAGAGTGTATAAAATGGATGTAGAGTGGATAAAAATGGATGTAGAGTGGATAAAAATGGATGTAGATTGGATAAAATGGATGTAGAGTGGATAAAATGGATGTAGAGTTGATAAAATGGATGTAAAGTGGATAAAATGGATGTAGAGTTAATAAAATTGGATGTAGAGTGGATAAAATGGATGTAGAGTTGATAAAAATGGGTGTAGAGTGGATAAAAATGGATGTAGATTGGATAAAATGGATGTAGAGTGGATAAAAATGGATGTAGAGTATATAAATTGGATGTAGAGTATATAAAATGGATGTAGAGTGGATAAAAATGGATGTCGAGTGGATAAAATGGATGTAGAGTGGATAAAAATGGATGTAGATTGGATAAAATGGATGTAGAGTGGATAAAAATGGATGTAGAGTATATAAATTGGATGTAGAGTATATAAAATGGATGTAGAGTGGATAAAAATGGATGTCGAGTGGATAAAATGGATGTAGAGTGGATAAAAATGGATGTAGATTGGATAAAATGGATGTAGAGTGGATAAAAATGGATGTAGAGTATATAAATTGGATGTAGAGTATATAAAATGGATGTAGAGTGGATAAAAATGGATGTAGATTGGATAAAATGGATGTGGAGTGGATAACAATGGATGTAGAGAGGATAAAAATGGATGTAGATTGGATAAAATGGATGTAGAGTGGATAAAATGGATGTAGAGTTGATAAAATGGATGTAAAGTGGATAAAATGGATGTAGAGTTAATAAAATTGAATGTAGAGTGGATAAAATGGATGTAGAGTTGATAAAAATGGATGTTGAGTGGATAAAATGGATGTAGAGTAGATAAAATGGATGTAAAGTGGATAAAAATGGATGTAGAGTGGATAAAATGGATGTAGAGTGGATAAAATGGATGTAGAGTTGATAAAAATGGATGTAGAGTGGATAAAAATGGATGTAGATTGGATAAAATAGATGTAGAGTGGATAAAAATGGATGTAGAGTTGATAAAAATGGAAGTAGAGTGGATAAAATGGATGTAGAGTAGATAAAATGGATGTAGAGTGGATAAAATGGATGTAGAGTTCATAAAAATGGATGTAGATTAGATAAAATGGATGTAGAGTGGATAAAATGGATGTAGAGTTGATAAAATGGATGTAAAGTGGATAAAATGGATGTAGAGTTAATAAAAATGGATGTAGAGTGGATAAAATGGATGTAGAGTGGATAAAAATGGATGTAGAGTGGATAAAATGGATGTAGAGATGATAACAATGGATGTAGAGTGGATAAAATGGATGTAGAGTAGATAAAATGGATGTAGAGTGGATAAAATGGATGTAGAGTGGATAAAATGGTTGTAGAGTGGATAAAATGGATGTAGAGTGGATAAAATGGATGTAGAATGGATAAAATGGATGTAAAGTGGATAAAAATGGATGTCGAGTGGATAAAATGGATGTAGAGTGGATAAAATGGATGTACAGTTAATAAAAATGGATGTAGAGTGGATATAATGGATGTAGAGTTGATAAAATGGATGTAAAGTGGATAAAATGGATGTAGAGTTAATAAAAATGGATGTAGTGTGGAAATACTGGATGTAGAGAGGATAAAATGGATGTAGAGTGGATAAAATGGATGTAGAGTTCATAAAAATGGATGTAGAGTGGATAAAAATGGATGAAGATTGGATAAAATGGATGTAGAGTGGATAAAAATGGATGTAGAGTGGATAAAAATGGATGTAGAGTGGATAAAAATGGATGTAGGGTGGATAAAATGGATGTTGAGTGGATAAAATGGATGTAGAGTGGATAAAAATGGATGTAGAGTGGATGAAATGGATGTAGAGTGGATAAAATGGATGTAGAGTGGATAAAAATGGATGTAGAGTGGATAAAAATGGATGTAGATTGGATAAAATGGATGTAGAGTGGATAAAATGGATGTAGAGTTAATAAAATTGAATGTAGAGTGGATAAAATGGATGTAGAGTTGATAAAAATGGATGTTGAGTGGATAAAATGGATGTAGAGTTGATAAAATGGTTGTAAAGTGGATAAAATGGATGTAGAGTTAATAAAAATGGATGTAGAGTGGATAAAATGGATGTAGAGTGGATAAAATGGATGTAGAGTGGATAAAAATGGATGTAGAGTGGATAAAATGGATGTAGAGATGAAAAAAATGGATGTAGAGTGGATAAAATGGATGTAGAGTAGATAAAATGGATGTAGAGTGGATAAAATGGATGTAGAGTTCATAAAAATGGATGTAGAGTGGATAAAAATGGATGAAGATTGGATAAAATGGATGTAGAGTGGATAAAAATGGATGTAGAGTGGATAAAAATGGATGTAGAGTTCATTAAAATGGATGTAGAGTGGATAAAAATGGATGAAGATTGGATAAAATGGATGTAGAGTGGATAAAAATGGATGTAGAGTGGATAAAAATGGATGTAGAGTGGATAAAAATGGATGTAGAGTGGATAAAATGGTTGTAGAGTTGATAAAATGGATGTAAAGTGGATAAAATGGATGTAGAGTTAATAAAAATGGATGTAGAGTGGATAAAATGGATGTAGAGTGGATAAAAATGGATGTAGAGTGGATAAAATGGATGTAGAGTGGATAAAATGGTTGTAGAGTGGATAAAATGGATGTAGAGTGGATAAAATGGATGTAGAGTGGATAAAATGGATGTAAAGTGGATAAAAATGGATGTCGAGTGGATAAAATGGATGTAGAGTGGATAAAATGGGTGTACAGTTAATAAAAATGGATGTAGAGTGGATATAATGGATGTAGAGTTGATAAAATGGATGTAAAGTGGATAAAATGGATGTAGAGTTAATAAAAATGGATGTAGTGTGGAAATACTGGATGTAGAGAGGATAAAATGGATGTAGAGTGGATAAAATGGATGTAGAGTTAATAAAATTGCATGTAGAGTGGATAAAATGGATGTAGAGTTGATAAAAATGGATGTAGAGTGGATAAAAATGGATGTAGATTGGATAAAATGGATGTAGAGTTGATAAAAATGGATGTAGAGTGGATAAAAATGGATGTAGATTGGATAAAATGGATGTAGAGTGGATAAAAATGGATGTAGATTGGATAAAATGGATGTAGAGTGGATAAAATGGTTGTAGAGTGGATAAAATGGATGTAGAGTGGATAAAATGGATGTAGAATGGATAAAATGGATGTAAAGTGGATAAAAATGGATGTCGAGTGGATAAAATGGATGTAGAGTGGATAAAATGGATGTACAGTTAATAAAAATGGATGTAGAGTGGATATAATGGATGTAGAGTTGATAAAATGGATGTAAAGTGGATAAAATGGATGTAGAGTTAATAAAAATGGATGTAGTGTGGAAATACTGGATGTAGAGAGGATAAAATGGATGTAGAGTGGATAAAATGGATGTAGAGTTAATAAAATTGGATGGAGAGTGGATGAAATGGATGTAGAGTGGATAAAATGGATGTAGAGTGGATAAAAATGGATGTAGAGTGGATAAAATGGATGTAGAGTGGATAAAATGGATGTAGGGTGGATAAAAAAGGATGTAGAGTGGATAAAATGGATGTAGAGTGTTTAAAATGGATGTAGAGTGAATAAAATAGATGTAGAGTGGATAAAATTGATGTAGAGTGTATAAAATGGATGTAGAGTGGATAAAAATGGATGTAGAGTGGATAAAAATGGATGTAGATTGGATAAAATGGATGTAGAGTGGATAAAATGGATGTAGAGTTGATAAAATGGATGTAAAGTGGATAAAATGGATGTAGAGTTAATAAAATTGGATGTAGAGTGGATAAAATGGATGTAGAGTTGATAAAAATGGGTGTAGAGTGGATAAAAATGGATGTAGATTGGATAAAATGGATGTAGAGTGGATAAAAATGGATGTAGAGTATATAAATTGGATGTAGAGTATATAAAATGGATGTAGAGTGGATAAAAATGGATGTCGAGTGGATAAAATGGATGTAGAGTGGATAAAAATGGATGTAGATTGGATAAAATGGATGTAGAGTGGATAAAAATGGATGTAGAGTATATAAATTGGATGTAGAGTATATAAAATGGATGTAGAGTGGATAAAAATGGATGTCGAGTGGATAAAATGGATGTAGAGTGGATAAAAATGGATGTAGATTGGATAAAATGGATGTAGAGTGGATAAAAATGGATGTAGAGTATATAAATTGGATGTAGAGTATATAAAATGGATGTAGAGTGGATAAAAATGGATGTAGATTGGATAAAATGGATGTGGAGTGGATAACAATGGATGTAGAGAGGATAAAAATGGATGTAGATTGGATAAAATGGATGTAGAGTGGATAAAATGGATGTAGAGTTGATAAAATGGATGTAAAGTGGATAAAATGGATGTAGAGTTAATAAAATTGAATGTAGAGTGGATAAAATGGATGTAGAGTTGATAAAAATGGATGTTGAGTGGATAAAATGGATGTAGAGTAGATAAAATGGATGTAAAGTGGATAAAAATGGATGTAGAGTGGATAAAATGGATGTAGAGTGGATAAAATGGATGTAGAGTTGATAAAAATGGATGTAGAGTGGATAAAAATGGATGTAGATTGGATAAAATGGATGTAGAGTGGATAAAAATGGATGTAGAGTATATAAATTGGATGTAGAGTATATAAAATGGATGTTGAGTGGATAAAAATGGATGTAGATTGGATAAAATGGATGTAGAGTGGATAAAAATGGATGTAGAGTATATAAATTGGATGTAGAGTATATAAAATGGATGTAGAGTGGATAAAAATGGATGTAGAGTGGATAAAAATGGATGTAGATTGGATAAAATGGATGTAGAGTTGATAAAATGGATGTAGAGTTGATAAAATGGATGTAAAGTGGATAAAATGGATGTAGAGTTAATAAAATTGGATGTAGAGTGGATAAAATGGATGTAGAGTTGATAAAAATGGATGTAGAGTGGATAAAAATGGATGTAGATTGGATAAAATGGATGTAGAGTGGATAAAAATGGATGTAGAGTATATAAATTGGATGTAGAGTATATAAAATGGATGTAGAGTGGATAAAAATGGATGTCGAGTGGATAAAATGGATGTAGAGTGGATAAAAATGGATGTAGATTGGATAAAATGGATGTAGAGTGGATAAAAATGGATGTAGAGTATATAAATTGGATGTAGAGTATATAAAATGGATGTAGAGTGGATAAAAATGGATGTAGATTGGATAAAATGGATGTGGAGTGGATAACAATGGATGTAGAGAGGATAAAAATGGATGTAGATTGGATAAAATGGATGTAGAGTGGATAAAATGGATGTAGAGTTGATAAAATGGATGTAAAGTGGATAAAAATGGATGTAGAGTGGATAAAAATGGATGTAGATTGGATAAAATGGATGTAGAGTGGATAAAAATGGATGTCGAGTGGATAAAATGGATGTAGAGTGGATAAAAATGGATGTAGAGTGGATAAAATGGATGTAGAGTGGATAAAAATGGATGTAGAGTGGATAAAAATGGATGTAGATTGGATAAAATGGATGTGGAGTGGATAACAATGGATGTAGAGAGGATAAAAATGGATATAGGGTAGATAAAATGGATGTAGAGTGGATATAATGGATGTAGAGAGGATAAAATGGATGTGGAGTGGATAACAATGGATGTAGAGTGGATAAAATGGATGTAGAGTGGATAAAATGGATATAGAGTGGATAAAATGGTTGTAGAGTGGATAAAATGGATGTAGAGTTGATAAAAATGGATGTAGAGTGGATAAAACGGATGTAGAGTGGATAAAAATGGATGTAGAGTGGATAAAATGGATGTAGAATGGATAAAAATGGATATAGGGTAGATAAAATGGATGTAGAGTTAATAAAAATGGATGTAGAGTGGATATAATGGATGTAGAGAGGATAAAATGGATGTGGAGTGGATAACAATGGATGTAGAGTGGATAAAATGGATGTAAAGTGGATAAAATGGATGTAGAGTTAATAAAATTGGATGTAGAGTGGATAAAATGGATGTCGAGTGGATAAAATGGATGTAGAGTGGATAAAAATGGATGTAGAGTATATAAATTGGATGTAGAGTGGATAAAAATGGATGTCGAGTGGATAAAATGGATGTAGAGTGGATAAAAATGGATGTAGAGTGGATAAAATGGATGTAGAGTGGATAAAAATGGATGTAGATTATATAAATTGGATGTAGAGTGGATAAAAATGGATGTCGAGTGGATAAAATGGATGTAGAGTGGATAAAAATGGATGTAGAGTGGATAAAATGGATGTAGAGTGCATAAAAATGGATGTTGAGTGGATAAAATGGATGTAGAGTGGTTAAAATGAATGTACAGTTAATAAAAATGGATGTAGAGTGGATAAAATGGATGTAGAGTGCATAAAAATGGATGTTGAGTGGATAAAATGGATGTAGAGTAGATAAAATGGATGTAAAGTGGATAAAAATGGATGTAGAGTGGATAAAATGGATGTAGAGTGGATAAAATGGATGTAGAGTGGATAAAAATGGATGTAGAGTGGATAAAATGGATGTAGAGTGTATAAAATGGATGTAGAGTGAATAAAATGGATGTAGAGTGGATAAAATTGATGTAGAGTGTATAAAATGGATGTAGAGTGGATAAAAATGGATGTAGAGTGGATAAAAATGGATGTAGATTGGATAAAATGGATGTAGAGTGGATAAAATGGATGTAGAGTTGATAAAATGGATGTAAAGTGGATAAAATGGATGTAGAGTTAATAAAATTGGATGTAGAGTGGATAAAATGGATGTAGAGTTGATAAAAATGGATGTAGAGTGGATAAAAATGGATGTAGATTGGATAAAATAGATGTAGAGTGGATAAAAATGGATGTAGAGTTGATAAAAATGGAAGTAGAGTGGATAAAATGGATGTATAGTGGATAAAAATGGATGTAGAGTGGATAAAATGGATGTAGAGTGGATAAAAATGGATGTAGAGTGAATAAAATGGATGTAGAGTGGATAAAAATGGATGTAGAGTGGATAAAAATGGATGTAGATTGGATAAAATGGATGTAGAGTGGATAAAATGGATGTAGAGTTGATAAAATGGATGTAAAGTGGATAAAATGGATGTAGAGTTAATAAAATTGGATGTAGGGTGGATAAAATGGATGTAGAGTTGATAAAAATGGATGTAGAGTGGATAAAAATGGATGTAGATTGGATAAAATAGATGTAGAGTGGATAAAAATGGATGTAGAGTTGATAAAAATGGAAGTAGAGTGGATAAAATGGATGTAGAGATGATAACAATGGATGTAGAGTGGATAAAATGGATGTAGAGTAGATAAAATGGATGTAGAGTTCATAAAAATGGATGTAGATTAGATAAAATGGATGTAGAGTGGATAAAATGGATGTAGAGTTGATAAAATGGATGTAAAGTGGATAAAATGGATGTAGAGTTAATAAAAATGGATGTAGAGTGGATAAAATGGATGTAGAGTGGATAAAAATGGATGTAGAGTGGATAAAATGGATGTAGAGATGATAACAATGGATGTAGAGTGGATAAAATGGATGTAGAGTAGATAAAATGGATGTAGAGTGGATAAAATGGATGTAGAGTGGATAAAATGGTTGTAGAGTGGATAAAATGGATGTAGAGTGGATAAAATGGATGTAGAATGGATAAAATGGATGTAAAGTGGATAAAAATGGATGTCGAGTGGATAAAATGGATGTAGAGTGGATAAAATGGATGTACAGTTAATAAAAATGGATGTAGAGTGGATATAATGGATGTAGAGTTGATAAAATGGATGTAAAGTGGATAAAATGGATGTAGAGTTAATAAAAATGGATGTAGTGTGGAAATACTGGATGTAGAGAGGATAAAATGGATGTAGAGTGGATAAAATGGATGTAGAGTTCATAAAAATGGATGTAGAGTGGATAAAAATGGATGAAGATTGGATAAAATGGATGTAGAGTGGATAAAAATGGATGTAGAGTGGATAAAAATGGATGTAGAGTGGATAAAAATGGATGTAGGGTGGATAAAATGGATGTTGAGTGGATAAAATGGATGTAGAGTGGATAAAAATGGATGTAGAGTGGATAAAATGGATGTAGAGTGGATAAAATGGATGTAGAGTGGATAAAAATGGATGTAGAGTGGATAAAAATGGATGTAGATTGGATAAAATGGATGTAGAGTGGATAAAATGGATGTAGAGTTAATAAAATTGAATGTAGAGTGGATAAAATGGATGTAGAGTTGATAAAAATGGATGTTGAGTGGATAAAATGGATGTAGAGTTGATAAAATGGTTGTAAAGTGGATAAAATGGATGTAGAGTTAATAAAAATGGATGTAGAGTGGATAAAATGGATGTAGAGTGGATAAAATGGATGTAGAGTGGATAAAAATGGATGTAGAGTGGATAAAATGGATGTAGAGATGAAAAAAATGGATGTAGAGTGGATAAAATGGATGTAGAGTAGATAAAATGGATGTAGAGTGGATAAAATGGATGTAGAGTTCATAAAAATGGATGTAGAGTGGATAAAAATGGATGAAGATTGGATAAAATGGATGTAGAGTGGATAAAAATGGATGTAGAGTGGATAAAAATGGATGTAGAGTTCATAAAAATGGATGTAGAGTGGATAAAAATGGATGTAGAGTGGATAAAATGGATGTAGAGTGGATAAAAATGGATGTAGAGTGGATAAAAATGGATGTAGAGTGGATAAAAATGGATGTAGAGTGGATAAAATGGTTGTAGAGTTGATAAAATGGATGTAAAGTGGATAAAATGGATGTAGAGTTAATAAAAATGGATGTAGAGTGGATAAAATGGGTGTAGAGTGGATAAAAATGGATGTAGAGTGGATAAAATGGATGTAGAGTGGATAAAATGGTTGTAGAGTGGATAAAATGGATGTAGAGTGGATAAAATGGATGTAGAATGGATAAAATGGATGTAAAGTGGATAAAAATGGATGTCGAGTGGATAAAATGGATGTAGAGTGGATAAAATGGGTGTACAGTTAATAAAAATGGATGTAGAGTGGATATAATGGATGTAGAGTTGATAAAATGGATGTAAAGTGGATAAAATGGATGTAGAGTTAATAAAAATGGATGTAGTGTGGAAATACTGGATGTAGAGAGGATAAAATGGATGTAGAGTGGATAAAATGGATGTAGAGTTAATAAAATTGCATGTAGAGTGGATAAAATGGATGTAGAGTTGATAAAAATGGATGTAGAGTGGATAAAAATGGATGTAGATTGGATAAAATGGATGTAGAGTTGATAAAAATGGATGTAGAGTGGATAAAAATGGATGTAGATTGGATAAAATGGATGTAGAGTGGATAAAAATGGATGTAGATTGGATAAAATGGATGTAGAGTGGATAAAATGGTTGTAGAGTGGATAAAATGGATGTAGAGTGGATAAAATGGATGTAGAATGGATAAAATGGATGTAAAGTGGATAAAAATGGATGTCGAGTGGATAAAATGGATGTAGAGTGGATAAAATGGATGTACAGTTAATAAAAATGGATGTAGAGTGGATATAATGGATGTAGAGTTGATAAAATGGATGTAAAGTGGATAAAATGGATGTAGAGTTAATAAAAATGGATGTAGTGTGGAAATACTGGATGTAGAGAGGATAAAATGGATGTAGAGTGGATAAAATGGATGTAGAGTTAATAAAATTGGATGGAGAGTGGATGAAATGGATGTAGAGTGGATAAAATGGATGTAGAGTGGATAAAAATGGATGTAGAGTGGATAAAATGGATGTAGAGTGGATAAAATGGATGTAGGGTGGATAAAAAAGGATGTAGAGTGGATAAAATGGATGTAGAGTGGATAAAAATGGATGTAGAGTATATAAATTGGATGTAGAGTATATAAAATGGATGTAGAGTGGATAAAAATGGATGTCGAGTGGATAAAATGGATGTAGAGTGGATAAAAATGGATGTAGATTGGATAAAATGGATGTAGAGTGGATAAAAATGGATGTAGAGTATATAAATTGGATGTAGAGTATATAAAATGGATGTAGAGTGGATAAAAATGGATGTAGATTGGATAAAATGGATGTGGAGTGGATAACAATGGATGTAGAGAGGATAAAAATGGATGTAGATTGGATAAAATGGATGTAGAGTGGATAAAATGGATGTAGAGTTGATAAAATGGATGTAAAGTGGATAAAATGGATGTAGAGTTAATAAAATTGAATGTAGAGTGGATAAAATGGATGTAGAGTTGATAAAAATGGATGTTGAGTGGATAAAATGGATGTAGAGTAGATAAAATGGATGTAAAGTGGATAAAAATGGATGTAGAGTGGATAAAATGGATGTAGAGTGGATAAAATGGATGTAGAGTTGATAAAAATGGATGTAGAGTGGATAAAAATGGATGTAGATTGGATAAAATGGATGTAGAGTGGATAAAAATGGATGTAGAGTATATAAATTGGATGTAGAGTATATAAAATGGATGTTGAGTGGATAAAAATGGATGTAGATTGGATAAAATGGATGTAGAGTGGATAAAAATGGATGTAGAGTATATAAATTGGATGTAGAGTATATAAAATGGATGTAGAGTGGATAAAAATGGATGTAGAGTGGATAAAAATGGATGTAGATTGGATAAAATGGATGTAGAGTTGATAAAATGGATGTAGAGTTGATAAAATGGATGTAAAGTGGATAAAATGGATGTAGAGTTAATAAAATTGGATGTAGAGTGGATAAAATGGATGTAGAGTTGATAAAAATGGATGTAGAGTGGATAAAAATGGATGTAGATTGGATAAAATGGATGTAGAGTGGATAAAAATGGATGTAGAGTATATAAATTGGATGTAGAGTATATAAAATGGATGTAGAGTGGATAAAAATGTATGTCGAGTGGATAAAATGGATGTAGAGTGGATAAAAATGGATGTAGATTGGATAAAATGGATGTAGAGTGGATAAAAATGGATGTAGAGTATATAAATTGGATGTAGAGTATATAAAATGGATGTAGAGTGGATAAAAATGGATGTAGATTGGATAAAATGGATGTGGAGTGGATAACAATGGATGTAGAGAGGATAAAAATGGATGTAGATTGGATAAAATGGATGTAGAGTGGATAAAATGGATGTAGAGTTGATAAAATGGATGTAAAGTGGATAAAAATGGATGTAGAGTGGATAAAAATGGATGTAGATTGGATAAAATGGATGTAGAGTGGATAAAAATGGATGTCGAGTGGATAAAATGGATGTAGAGTGGATAAAAATGGATGTAGAGTGGATAAAATGGATGTAGAGTGGATAAAAATGGATGTAGAGTGGATAAAAATGGATGTAGATTGGATAAAATGGATGTGGAGTGGATAACAATGGATGTAGAGAGGATAAAAATGGATATAGGGTAGATAAAATGGATGTAGAGTGGATATAATGGATGTAGAGAGGATAAAATGGATGTGGAGTGGATAACAATGGATGTAGAGTGGATAAAATGGATGTAGAGTGGATAAAATGGATATAGAGTGGATAAAATGGATATAGAGTGGATAAAATGGATGTAGAGTTGATAAAAATGGATGTAGAGTGGATAAAACGGATGTAGAGTGGATAAAAATGGATGTAGAGTGGATACAATGGATGTAGAATGGATAAAAATGGATATAGGGTAGATAAAATGGATGTAGAGTTAATAAAAATGGATGTAGAGTGGATATAATGGATGTAGAGAGGATAAAATGGATGTGGAGTGGATAACAATGGATGTAGAGTGGATAAAATGGATGTAAAGTGGATAAAATGGATGTAGAGTTAATAAAATTGGATGTAGAGTGGATAAAATGGATGTCGAGTGGATAAAATGGATGTAGAGTGGATAAAAATGGATGTAGAGTATATAAATTGGATGTAGAGTGGATAAAAATGGATGTCGAGTGGATAAAATGGATGTAGAGTGGATAAAAATGGATGTAGAGTGGATAAAATGGATGTAGAGTGGATAAAAATGGATGTAGATTATATAAATTGGATGTAGAGTGGATAAAAATGGATGTCGAGTGGATAAAATGGATGTAGAGTGGATAAAAATGGATGTAGAGTGGATAAAATGGATGTAGAGTGCATAAAAATGGATGTTGAGTGGATAAAATGGATGTAGAGTGGTTAAAATGAATGTACAGTTAATAAAAATGGATGTAGAGTGGATAAAATGGATGTAGAGTGCATAAAAATGGATGTTGAGTGGATAAAATGGATGTAGAGTAGATAAAATGGATGTAAAGTGGATAAAAATGGATGTAGAGTGGATAAAATGGATGTAGAGTGGATAAAATGGATGTAGAGTGGATAAAAATGGATGTAGAGTGGATAAAATGGATGTAGAGTGTATAAAATGGATGTAGAGTGAATAAAATGGATGTAGAGTGGATAAAATTGATGTAGAGTGTATAAAATGGATGTAGAGTGGATAAAAATGGATGTAGAGTGGATAAAAATGGATGTAGATTGGATAAAATGGATGTAGAGTGGATAAAATGGATGTAGAGTTGATAAAATGGATGTAAAGTGGATAAAATGGATGTAGAGTTAATAAAATTGGATGTAGAGTGGATAAAATGGATGTAGAGTTGATAAAAATGGATGTAGAGTGGATAAAAATGGATGTAGATTGGATAAAATAGATGTAGAGTGGATAAAAATGGATGTAGAGTTGATAAAAATGGAAGTAGAGTGGATAAAATGGATGTATAGTGGATAAAAATGGATGTAGAGTGGATAAAATGGATGTAGAGTGGATAAAAATGGATGTAGAGTGAATAAAATGGATGTAGAGTGGATAAAAATGGATGTAGAGTGGATAAAAATGGATGTAGATTGGATAAAATGGATGTAGAGTGGATAAAATGGATGTAGAGTTGATAAAATGGATGTAAAGTGGATAAAATGGATGTAGAGTTAATAAAATTGGATGTAGGGTGGATAAAATGGATGTAGAGTTGATAAAAATGGATGTAGAGTGGATAAAAATGGATGTAGATTGGATAAAATAGATGTAGAGTGGATAAAAATGGATGTAGAGTTGATAAAAATGGAAGTAGAGTGGATAAAATGGATGTATAGTGGATAAAAATGGATGTAGAGTGGATAAAATGGATGTAGAGTGGATAAAAATGGATGTAGAGTGGATAAAATGGATGTAGAGTGGATAAAAATGGATGTAGAGTGGATAAAAATGGATGTAGAGTGGATAAAAATGGATGTAGATTGGATAAAATGGATGTAGAGTGGATAAAATGGATGTAGAGTTGATAAAATGGATGTAAAGTGGATAAAATGGATGTAGAGTTAATAAAATTGGATGTAGAGTGGATAAAATGGATGTAGAGTGGATAAAAATGGATGTAGAGTATATAAATTGGATGTAGAGTGGATAAAAATGGATGTAGATTGGATAAAATGGATGTAGAGTGGATAAAATGGATGTAGAGTTGATAAAATGGATGTAAAGTGGATAAAATGGATGTAGAGTTAATAAAAATGGATGTAGAGTGGATAAAATGGATGTAGAGTTGATAAAAATGGATGTAGAGTGGATAAAAATGGATGTAGATTGGATAAAATGGATGTAGAGTGGATAAAAATGGATGTAGAGTATATAAATTGGATGTAGAGTATATAAAATGGATATAGAGTGGATAAAAATGGATGTAGAGTGGATAAAATGGATGTAGAGTGGATAAAAATGGATGTAGATTGGATAAAATGGATGTGGAGTGGATAACAATGGATGTAGAGAGGATAAAAATGGATGTAGATTGGATAAAATGGATGTAGAGTTAATAAAAATGGATGTAGAGTGGATAAAATGGATGTAGAATTGATAAAAATGGAAGTAGAGTGGATAACATGGATGTAGAGTGGATAAAAATGGATGTAGAGTGGATAAAATGGATGTAGAGTGGATAAAAATGGATGTAGAGTGGATAAAAATGGATGTAGAGTGGATGAAATGGATGTAGAGTGGATAAAATGGATGTAGAGTGGATAAAAATGGATGTAGAGTGGATAAAATGGATGTAGAGTGGATAAAATGGATGTAGGGTGGATAAAAATGGATGTAGAGTGGATAAAATGGATGTAGAGTGTATAAAAATGGATGTAGAGTGGATAAAAATGGATGTAGATTGGATAAAATGGATGTAGAGTGGATAAAATGGATGTAGAGTTGATAAAATGGATGTAAAGTGGATAAAATGGATGTAGAGTTAATAAAATTGGATGTAGAGTGGATAAAATGGATGTCGAGTGGATAAAATGGATGTAGAGTGGATAAAAATGGATGTAGAGTATATAAATTGGATGTAGAGTGGATAAAAATGGATGTCGAGTGGATAAAATGGATGTAGAGTGGATAAAAATGGATGTAGAGTGGATAAAATGGATGTAGAGTGGATAAAAATGGATGTAGATTATATAAATTGGATGTAGAGTGGATAAAAATGGATGTCGAGTGGATAAAATGGATGTAGAGTGGATAAAAATGGATGTAGAGTGGATAAAATGGATGTAGAGTGCATAAAAATGGATGTTGAGTGGATAAAATGGATGTAGAGTGGTTAAAATGAATGTACAGTTAATAAAAATGGATGTAGAGTGGATAAAATGGATGTAGAGTGCATAAAAATGGATGTTGAGTGGATAAAATGGATGTAGAGTAGATAAAATGGATGTAAAGTGGATAAAAATGGATGTAGAGTGGATAAAATGGATGTAGAGTGGATAAAATGGATGTAGAGTGGATAAAAATGGATGTAGAGTGGATAAAATGGATGTAGAGTGTATAAAATGGATGTAGAGTGAATAAAATGGATGTAGAGTGGATAAAATTGATGTAGAGTGTATAAAATGGATGTAGAGTGGATAAAAATGGATGTAGAGTGGATAAAAATGGATGTAGATTGGATAAAATGGATGTAGAGTGGATAAAATGGATGTAGAGTTGATAAAATGGATGTAAAGTGGATAAAATGGATGTAGAGTTAATAAAATTGGATGTAGAGTGGATAAAATGGATGTAGAGTTGATAAAAATGGATGTAGAGTGGATAAAAATGGATGTAGATTGGATAAAATAGATGTAGAGTGGATAAAAATGGATGTAGAGTTGATAAAAATGGAAGTAGAGTGGATAAAATGGATGTATAGTGGATAAAAATGGATGTAGAGTGGATAAAATGGATGTAGAGTGGATAAAAATGGATGTAGAGTGAATAAAATGGATGTAGAGTGGATAAAAATGGATGTAGAGTGGATAAAAATGGATGTAGATTGGATAAAATGGATGTAGAGTGGATAAAATGGATGTAGAGTTGATAAAATGGATGTAAAGTGGATAAAATGGATGTAGAGTTAATAAAATTGGATGTAGGGTGGATAAAATGGATGTAGAGTTGATAAAAATGGATGTAGAGTGGATAAAAATGGATGTAGATTGGATAAAATAGATGTAGAGTGGATAAAAATGGATGTAGAGTTGATAAAAATGGAAGTAGAGTGGATAAAATGGATGTATAGTGGATAAAAATGGATGTAGAGTGGATAAAATGGATGTAGAGTGGATAAAAATGGATGTAGAGTGGATAAAATGGATGTAGAGTGGATAAAAATGGATGTAGAGTGGATAAAAATGGATGTAGAGTGGATAAAAATGGATGTAGATTGGATAAAATGGATGTAGAGTGGATAAAATGGATGTAGAGTTGATAAAATGGATGTAAAGTGGATAAAATGGATGTAGAGTTAATAAAATTGGATGTAGAGTGGATAAAATGGATGTAGAGTGGATAAAAATGGATGTAGAGTATATAAATTGGATGTAGAGTGGATAAAAATGGATGTAGATTGGATAAAATGGATGTAGAGTGGATAAAATGGATGTAGAGTTGATAAAATGGATGTAAAGTGGATAAAATGGATGTAGAGTTAATAAAAATGGATGTAGAGTGGATAAAATGGATGTAGAGTTGATAAAAATGGATGTAGAGTGGATAAAAATGGATGTAGATTGGATAAAATGGATGTAGAGTGGATAAAAATGGATGTAGAGTATATAAATTGGATGTAGAGTATATAAAATGGATATAGAGTGGATAAAAATGGATGTAGAGTGGATAAAATGGATGTAGAGTGGATAAAAATGGATGTAGATTGGATAAAATGGATGTGGAGTGGATAACAATGGATGTAGAGAGGATAAAAATGGATGTAGATTGGATAAAATGGATGTAGAGTTAATAAAAATGGATGTAGAGTGGATAAAATGGATGTAGAATTGATAAAAATGGAAGTAGAGTGGATAACATGGATGTAGAGTGGATAAAAATGGATGTAGAGTGGATAAAATGGATGTAGAGTGGATAAAAATGGATGTAGAGTGGATAAAAATGGATGTAGAGTGGATGAAATGGATGTAGAGTGGATAAAATGGATGTAGAGTGGATAAAAATGGATGTAGAGTGGATAAAATGGATGTAGAGTGGATAAAATGGATGTAGAGTGGATAAAAATGGATGTAGAGTGGATAAAATGGATGTAGAGTGTATAAAAATGGATGTAGAGTGGATAAAAATGGATGTAGATTGGATAAAATGGATGTAGAGTGGATAAAATGGATGTAGAGTTGATAAAATGGATGTAAAGTGGATAAAATGGATGTAGAGTTAATAAAATTGAATGTAGAGTGGATAAAATGGATGTAGAGTTGATAAAAATGGATGTAGAGTGGATAAAAATGGATGTAGATTGGATAAAATGGATGTAGAGTGGATAAAAATGGATGTAGAGTATATAAATTGGATGTAGAGTATATAAAATGGATGTAGAGTGGATAAAAATGGATGTCGAGTGGATAAAATGGATGTAGAGTGGATAAAAATGGATGTAGATTGGATAAAATGGATGTAGAGTTAATAAAAATGGATGTAGAGTGGATAAAATGGATGTAGAGTTGATCAAAATGGATGTAGAGTGGATAAAAATGGATGTAGATTGGATAAAATGGATGTAGAGTGGATAAAAATGGATGTAGAGTATATAAATTGGATGTAGACTATATAAAATGGATGTAGAGTGGATAAAAATGGATGTCGAGTGGATAAAATGGATGTAGAGTGGATAAAAATGGATGTAGATTGGATAAAATGGATGTAGAGTGGATAAAAATGGATGTAGAGTATATAAAATGGATGTAGAGTGGATAAAATGGATATAGAGTGGATAAAATGGTTGTAGAGTGGATAAAATGGATGTAGAGTTAATAAAAATGGATGTAGAGTGGATATAATGGATGTAGAGAGGATAAAATGGATGTGGAGTGGATAACAATGGATGTAGAGTGGATAAAATGGATGTAAAGTGGATAAAATGGATGTAGAGTTAATAAAATTGGATGTAGAGTGGATAAAATGGATGTCGAGTGGATAAAATGGATGTAGAGTGGATAAAATGGATGTAGAGTGGATAAAATGGATGTAGAGTGGATAAAAATGGATGTAGAGTGGATAAAATGGATGTAGAGTGGATAAAATGGATGTAGGGTGGATAAAAAAGGATGTAGAGTGGATAAAATGGATGTAGAGTGTATAAAATGGATGTAGAGTGAATAAAATGGATGTAGAGTGGATAAAATTGATGTAGAGTGTATAAAATGGATGTAGAGTGGATAAAAATGGATGTAGATTGGATAAAATGGATGTAGAGTGGATAAAATGGATGTAGAGTTGATAAAATGGATGTAAAGTGGATAAAATGGATGTAGAGTTAATAAAAATGGATGTAGAGTGGATAAAATGGATGTAGAGTGGATAAAAATGGATGTAGAGTGGATAAAATGGATGTAGAGATGATAAAAATGGATGTAGAGTGGATAAAATGGATGTAGAGTAGATAAAATGGATGTAGAGTGGATAAAATGGATGTAGAGTAGATAAAATGGATGTAGAGTGGATAAAAATGGATGTAGAGTGGATAAAAATGGATGTAGAGTTCATTAAAATGGATGTAGAGTGGATAAAAATGGATGAAGATTGGATAAAATGGATGTAGAGTGGATAAAAATGGATGTAGAGTGGATAAAAATGGATGTAGAGTGGATAAAAATGGATGTAGAGTGGATAAAATGGTTGTAGAGTTGATAAAATGGATGTAAAGTGGATAAAATGGATGTAGAGTTAATAAAAATGGATGTAGAGTGGATAAAATGGATGTAGAGTGGATAAAAATGGATGTAGAGTGGATAAAATGGATGTAGAGTGGATAAAATGGTTGTAGAGTGGATAAAATGGATGTAGAGTGGATAAAATGGATGTAGAATGGATAAAATGGATGTAAAGTGGATAAAAATGGATGTCGAGTGGATAAAATGGATGTAGAGTGGATAAAATGGGTGTACAGTTAATAAAAATGGATGTAGAGTGGATATAATGGATGTAGAGTTGATAAAATGGATGTAAAGTGGATAAAATGGATGTAGAGTTAATAAAAATGGATGTAGTGTGGAAATACTGGATGTAGAGAGGATAAAATGGATGTAGAGTGGATAAAATGGATGTAGAGTTAATAAAATTGGATGTAGAGTGGATAAAATGGATGTAGAGTTGATAAAAATGGATGTAGAGTGGATAAAAATGGATGTAGATTGGATAAAATGGATGTAGAGTTGATAAAAATGGATGTAGAGTGGATAAAAATGGATGTAGATTGGATAAAATGGATGTAGAGTGGATAAAAATGGATGTAGATTGGATAAAATGGATGTAGAGTGGATAAAATGGTTGTAGAGTGGATAAAATGGATGTAGAGTGGATAAAATGGATGTAGAATGGATAAAATGGATGTAAAGTGGATAAAAATGGATGTCGAGTGGATAAAATGGATGTAGAGTGGATAAAATGGATGTACAGTTAATAAAAATGGATGTAGAGTGGATATAATGGATGTAGAGTTGATAAAATGGATGTAAAGTGGATAAAATGGATGTAGAGTTAATAAAAATGGATGTAGTGTGGAAATACTGGATGTAGAGAGGATAAAATGGATGTAGAGTGGATAAAATGGATGTAGAGTTAATAAAATTGGATGTAGAGTGGATAAAATGGATGTAGAGTGGATAAAATGGATGTAGAGTGGATAAAAATGGATGTAGAGTGGATAAAATGGATGTAGAGTGGATAAAATGGATGTAGGGTGGATAAAAAAGGATGTAGAGTGGATAAAATGGATGTAGAGTGTTTAAAATGGATGTAGAGTGAATAAAATAGATGTAGAGTGGATAAAATTGATGTAGAGTGTATAAAATGGATGTAGAGTGGATAAAAATGGATGTAGAGTGGATAAAAATGGATGTAGATTGGATAAAATGGATGTAGAGTGGATAAAATGGATGTAGAGTTGATAAAATGGATGTAAAGTGGATAAAATGGATGTAGAGTTAATAAAATTGGATGTAGAGTGGATAAAATGGATGTAGAGTTGATAAAAATGGGTGTAGAGTGGATAAAAATGGATGTAGATTGGATAAAATGGATGTAGAGTGGATAAAAATGGATGTAGAGTATATAAATTGGATGTAGAGTATATAAAATGGATGTAGAGTGGATAAAAATGGATGTCGAGTGGATAAAATGGATGTAGAGTGGATAAAAATGGATGTAGATTGGATAAAATGGATGTAGAGTGGATAAAAATGGATGTAGAGTATATAAATTGGATGTAGAGTATATAAAATGGATGTAGAGTGGATAAAAATGGATGTCGAGTGGATAAAATGGATGTAGAGTGGATAAAAATGGATGTAGATTGGATAAAATGGATGTAGAGTGGATAAAAATGGATGTAGAGTATATAAATTGGATGTAGAGTATATAAAATGGATGTAGAGTGGATAAAAATGGATGTAGATTGGATAAAATGGATGTGGAGTGGATAACAATGGATGTAGAGAGGATAAAAATGGATGTAGATTGGATAAAATGGATGTAGAGTGGATAAAATGGATGTAGAGTTGATAAAATGGATGTAGAGTGTTTAAAATGGATGTAGAGTGAATAAAATAGATGTAGAGTGGATAAAATTGATGTAGAGTGTATAAAATGGATGTAGAGTGGATAAAAATGGATGTAGAGTGGATAAAAATGGATGTAGATTGGATAAAATGGATGTAGAGTGGATAAAATGGATGTAGAGTTGATAAAATGGATGTAAAGTGGATAAAATGGATGTAGAGTTAATAAAATTGGATGTAGAGTGGATAAAATGGATGTAGAGTTGATAAAAATGGGTGTAGAGTGGATAAAAATGGATGTAGATTGGATAAAATGGATGTAGAGTGGATAAAAATGGATGTAGAGTATATAAATTGGATGTAGAGTATATAAAATGGATGTAGAGTGGATAAAAATGGATGTCGAGTGGATAAAATGGATGTAGAGTGGATAAAAATGGATGTAGATTGGATAAAATGGATGTAGAGTGGATAAAAATGGATGTAGAGTATATAAATTGGATGTAGAGTATATAAAATGGATGTAGAGTGGATAAAAATGGATGTCGAGTGGATAAAATGGATGTAGAGTGGATAAAAATGGATGTAGATTGGATAAAATGGATGTAGAGTGGATAAAAATGGATGTAGAGTATATAAATTGGATGTAGAGTATATAAAATGGATGTAGAGTGGATAAAAATGGATGTAGATTGGATAAAATGGATGTGGAGTGGATAACAATGGATGTAGAGAGGATAAAAATGGATGTAGATTGGATAAAATGGATGTAGAGTGGATAAAATGGATGTAGAGTTGATAAAATGGATGTAAAGTGGATAAAATGGATGTAGAGTTAATAAAATTGAATGTAGAGTGGATAAAATGGATGTAGAGTTGATAAAAATGGATGTTGAGTGGATAAAATGGATGTAGAGTAGATAAAATGGATGTAAAGTGGATAAAAATGGATGTAGAGTGGATAAAATGGATGTAGAGTGGATAAAATGGATGTAGAGTTGATAAAAATGGATGTAGAGTGGATAAAAATGGATGTAGATTGGATAAAATGGATGTAGAGTGGATAAAAATGGATGTAGAGTATATAAATTGGATGTAGAGTATATAAAATGGATGTTGAGTGGATAAAAATGGATGTAGATTGGATAAAATGGATGTAGAGTGGATAAAAATGGATGTAGAGTATATAAATTGGATGTAGAGTATATAAAATGGATGTAGAGTGGATAAAAATGGATGTAGAGTGGATAAAAATGGATGTAGATTGGATAAAATGGATGTAGAGTTGATAAAATGGATGTAGAGTTGATAAAATGGATGTAAAGTGGATAAAATGGATGTAGAGTTAATAAAATTGGATGTAGAGTGGATAAAATGGATGTAGAGTTGATAAAAATGGATGTAGAGTGGATAAAAATGGATGTAGATTGGATAAAATGGATGTAGAGTGGATAAAAATGGATGTAGAGTATATAAATTGGATGTAGAGTATATAAAATGGATGTAGAGTGGATAAAAATGGATGTCGAGTGGATAAAATGGATGTAGAGTGGATAAAAATGGATGTAGATTGGATAAAATGGATGTAGAGTGGATAAAAATGGATGTAGAGTATATAAATTGGATGTAGAGTATATAAAATGGATGTAGAGTGGATAAAAATGGATGTAGATTGGATAAAATGGATGTGGAGTGGATAACAATGGATGTAGAGAGGATAAAAATGGATGTAGATTGGATAAAATGGATGTAGAGTGGATAAAATGGATGTAGAGTTGATAAAATGGATGTAAAGTGGATAAAAATGGATGTAGAGTGGATAAAAATGGATGTAGATTGGATAAAATGGATGTAGAGTGGATAAAAATGGATGTCGAGTGGATAAAATGGATGTAGAGTGGATAAAAATGGATGTAGAGTGGATAAAATGGATGTAGAGTGGATAAAAATGGATGTAGAGTGGATAAAAATGGATGTAGATTGGATAAAATGGATGTGGAGTGGATAACAATGGATGTAGAGAGGATAAAAATGGATATAGGGTAGATAAAATGGATGTAGAGTGGATATAATGGATGTAGAGAGGATAAAATGGATGTGGAGTGGATAACAATGGATGTAGAGTGGATAAAATGGATGTAGAGTGGATAAAATGGATATAGAGTGGATAAAATGGTTGTAGAGTGGATAAAATGGATGTAGAGTTGATAAAAATGGATGTAGAGTGGATAAAACGGATGTAGAGTGGATAAAAATGGATGTAGAGTGGATACAATGGATGTAGAATGGATAAAAATGGATATAGGGTAGATAAAATGGATGTAGAGTTAATAAAAATGGATGTAGAGTGGATATAATGGATGTAGAGAGGATAAAATGGATGTGGAGTGGATAACAATGGATGTAGAGTGGATAAAATGGATGTAAAGTGGATAAAATGGATGTAGAGTTAATAAAATTGGATGTAGAGTGGATAAAATGGATGTCGAGTGGATAAAATGGATGTAGAGTGGATAAAAATGGATGTAGAGTATATAAATTGGATGTAGAGTGGATAAAAATGGATGTCGAGTGGATAAAATGGATGTAGAGTGGATAAAAATGGATGTAGAGTGGATAAAATGGATGTAGAGTGGATAAAAATGGATGTAGATTATATAAATTGGATGTAGAGTGGATAAAAATGGATGTCGAGTGGATAAAATGGATGTAGAGTGGATAAAAATGGATGTAGAGTGGATAAAATGGATGTAGAGTGCATAAAAATGGATGTTGAGTGGATAAAATGGATGTAGAGTGGTTAAAATGAATGTACAGTTAATAAAAATGGATGTAGAGTGGATAAAATGGATGTAGAGTGCATAAAAATGGATGTTGAGTGGATAAAATGGATGTAGAGTGGATAAAATGGATGTAGAGTGGATAAAAATGGATGTAGAGTGGATAAAATGGATGTAGAGTGGATAAAATGGATGTAGAGTGGATAAAAATGGATGTAGAGTGGATAAAATGGATGTAGAGTGTATAAAATGGATGTAGAGTGAATAAAATGGATGTAGAGTGGATAAAATTGATGTAGAGTGTATAAAATGGATGTAGAGTGGATAAAAATGGATGTAGAGTGGATAAAAATGGATGTAGATTGGATAAAATGGATGTAGAGTGGATAAAATGGATGTAGAGTTGATAAAATGGATGTAAAGTGGATAAAATGGATGTAGAGTTAATAAAATTGGATGTAGAGTGGATAAAATGGATGTAGAGTTGATAAAAATGGATGTAGAGTGGATAAAAATGGATGTAGATTGGATAAAATAGATGTAGAGTGGATAAAAATGGATGTAGAGTTGATAAAAATGGAAGTAGAGTGGATAAAATGGATGTATAGTGGATAAAAATGGATGTAGAGTGGATAAAATGGATGTAGAGTGGATAAAAATGGATGTAGAGTGAATAAAATGGATGTAGAGTGGATAAAAATGGATGTAGAGTGGATAAAAATGGATGTAGATTGGATAAAATGGATGTAGAGTGGATAAAATGGATGTAGAGTTGATAAAATGGATGTAAAGTGGATAAAATGGATGTAGAGTTAATAAAATTGGATGTAGGGTGGATAAAATGGATGTAGAGTTGATAAAAATGGATGTAGAGTGGATAAAAATGGATGTAGATTGGATAAAATGGATGTAGAGTGGATAAAAATGGATGTAGAGTTGATAAAAATGGAAGTAGAGTGGATAAAATGGATGTATAGTGGATAAAAATGGATGTAGAGTGGATAAAATGGATGTAGAGTGGATAAAAATGGATGTAGAGTGGATAAAATGGATGTAGAGTGGATAAAAATGGATGTAGAGTGGATAAAAATGGATGTAGAGTGGATAAAAATGGATGTAGATTGGATAAAATGGATGTAGAGTGGATAAAATGGATGTAGAGTTGATAAAATGGATGTAAAGTGGATAAAATGGATGTAGAGTTAATAAAATTGGATGTAGAGTGGATAAAATGGATGTAGAGTGGATAAAAATGGATGTAGAGTATATAAATTGGATGTAGAGTGGATAAAAATGGATGTAGATTGGATAAAATGGATGTAGAGTGGATAAAATGGATGTAGAGTTGATAAAATGGATGTAAAGTGGATAAAATGGATGTAGAGTTAATAAAAATGGATGTAGAGTGGATAAAATGGATGTAGAGTTGATAAAAATGGATGTAGAGTGGATAAAAATGGATGTAGATTGGATAAAATGGATGTAGAGTGGATAAAAATGGATGTAGAGTATATAAATTGGATGTAGAGTATATAAAATGGATATAGAGTGGATAAAAATGGATGTAGAGTGGATAAAATGGATGTAGAGTGGATAAAAATGGATGTAGATTGGATAAAATGGATGTGGAGTGGATAACAATGGATGTAGAGAGGATAAAAATGGATGTAGATTGGATAAAATGGATGTAGAGTTAATAAAAATGGATGTAGAGTGGATAAAATGGATGTAGAGTTGATAAAAATGGAAGTAGAGTGGATAACATGGATGTAGAGTGGATAAAAATGGATGTAGAGTGGATAAAATGGATGTAGAGTGGATAAAAATGGATGTAGAGTGGATAAAAATGGATGTAGAGTGGATGAAATGGATGTAGAGTGGATAAAATGGATGTAGAGTGGATAAAAATGGATGTAGAGTGGATAAAATGGATGTAGAGTGGATAAAATGGATGTAGGGTGGATAAAAATGGATGTAGAGTGGATAAAATGGATGTAGAGTGTATAAAAATGGATGTAGAGTGGATAAAAATGGATGTAGATTGGATAAAATGGATGTAGAGTGGATAAAATGGATGTAGAGTTGATAAAATGGATGTAAAGTGGATAAAATGGATGTAGAGTTAATAAAATTGAATGTAGAGTGGATAAAATGGATGTAGAGTTGATAAAAATGGATGTAGAGTGGATAAAAATGGATGTAGATTGGATAAAATGGATGTAGAGTGGATAAAAATGGATGTAGAGTATATAAATTGGATGTAGAGTATATAAAATGGATGTAGAGTGGATAAAAATGGATGTCGAGTGGATAAAATGGATGTAGAGTGGATAAAAATGGATGTAGATTGGATAAAATGGATGTAGAGTTAATAAAAATGGATGTAGAGTGGATAAAATGGATGTAGAGTTGATCAAAATGGATGTAGAGTGGATAAAAATGGATGTAGATTGGATAAAATGGATGTAGAGTGGATAAAAATGGATGTAGAGTATATAAATTGGATGTAGACTATATAAAATGGATGTAGAGTGGATAAAAATGGATGTCGAGTGGATAAAATGGATGTAGAGTGGATAAAAATGGATGTAGATTGGATAAAATGGATGTAGAGTGGATAAAAATGGATGTAGAGTATATAAAATGGATGTAGAGTGGATAAAATGGATATAGAGTGGATAAAATGGTTGTAGAGTGGATAAAATGGATGTAGAGTTAATAAAAATGGATGTAGAGTGGATATAATGGATGTAGAGAGGATAAAATGGATGTGGAGTGGATAACAATGGATGTAGAGTGGATAAAATGGATGTAAAGTGGATAAAATGGATGTAGAGTTAATAAAATTGGATGTAGAGTGGATAAAATGGATGTCGAGTGGATAAAATGGATGTAGAGTGGATAAAATGGATGTAGAGTGGATAAAATGGATGTAGAGTGGATAAAAATGGATGTAGAGTGGATAAAATGGATGTAGAGTGGATAAAATGGATGTAGGGTGGATAAAAAAGGATGTAGAGTGGATAAAATGGATGTAGAGTGTATAAAATGGATGTAGAGTGAATAAAATGGATGTAGAGTGGATAAAATTGATGTAGAGTGTATAAAATGGATGTAGAGTGGATAAAAATGGATGTAGATTGGATAAAATGGATGTAGAGTGGATAAAATGGATGTAGAGTTGATAAAATGGATGTAAAGTGGATAAAATGGATGTAGAGTTAATAAAAATGGATGTAGAGTGGATAAAATGGATGTAGAGTGGATAAAAATGGATGTAGAGTGGATAAAATGGATGTAGAGATGATAAAAATGGATGTAGAGTGGATAAAATGGATGTAGAGTAGATAAAATGGATGTAGAGTGGATAAAATGGATGTAGAGTAGATAAAATGGATGTAGAGTGGATAAAATGGATGTAGAGTTCATAAAAATGGATGTAGAGTGGATAAAAATGGATGTAGATTGGATAAAATGGATGTAGAGTGGATAAAAATGGATGTAGAGTGGATAAAATGGATGTAGAGTGGATAAAATGGTTGTAGAGTGGATAAAATGGATGTAGAGTGGATAAAATGGATGTAGAGTGGATATAATGGATGTAGAGTTAATAAAATTGGATGGAGAGTGGATGAAATGGATGTAGAGTGGATAAAATGGATGTAGAGTGGATAAAAATGGATGTAGAGTGGATAAAATGGATGTAGAGTGGATAAAATGGATGTAGGGTGGATAAAAAAGGATGTAGAGTGGATAAAATGGATGTAGAGTGTTTAAAATGGATGTAGAGTGAATAAAATAGATGTAGAGTGGATAAAATTGATGTAGAGTGTATAAAATGGATGTAGAGTGGATAAAAATGGATGTAGATTGGATAAAATGGATGTAGAGTGGATAAAAATGGATGTAGAGTATATAAATTGGATGTAGAGTATATAAAATGGATGTAGAGTGGATAAAAATGGATGTAGATTGGATAAAATGGATGTGGAGTGGATAACAATGGATGTAGAGTGGATAAAAATGGATGTAGATTGGATAAAATGGATGTAGAGTGGATAAAATGGATGTAGAGTTGATAAAATGGATGTAAAGTGGATAAAAATGGATGTAGAGTGGATAAAATGGATGTAGATTGGATAAAATGGATGTAGAGTGGATAAAAATGGATGTAGAGTATATAAATTGGATGTAGAGTATATAAAATGGATGTTGAGTGGATAAAAATGGATGTAGATTGGATAAAATGGATGTAGAGTGGATAAAAATGGATGTAGAGTATATAAATTGGATGTAGAGTATATAAATTGGATGTAGAGTGGATAAAAATGGATGTAGAGTGGATAAAATGGATGTAGAGTCGATAAAATGGATGTAGAGTGGATAAAAATGGATGTAGAGTGGATAAAATGGATGTAGAGTGCATAAAAATGGATGTTGAGTGGATAAAATGGATGTAGAGTAGATAAAATGGATGTAAAGTGGATAAAAATGGATGTAGAGTGGATAAAATGGATGTAGAGTGGATAAAATGGATGTAGAGTGGATAAAAATGGATGTAGAGTGGAGAAAATGGATGTAGAGTGTATAAAATGGATGTAGAGTGAATAAAATGGATGTAGAGTGGATAAAATTGATGTAGAGTGTATAAAATGGATGTAGAGTGGATAAAAATGGATGTAGAGTGGATAAAAATGGATGTAGATTGGATAAAATGGATGTAGAGTTGATAAAATGGATGTAGAGTTGATAAAATGGATGTAAAGTGGATAAAATGGATGTAGAGTTAATAAAATTAGATGTAGAGTGGATAAAATGGATGTAGAGTTGATAAAAATGGATGTAGAGTGGATAAAAATGGATGTAGATTGGATAAAATAGATGTAGAGTGGATAAAAATGGATGTAGAGTTGATAAAAATGGAAGTAGAGTGGATAAAATGGATGTAGAGTAGATAAAATGGATGTAGAGTGGATAAAATGGATGTAGAGTTCATAAAAATGGATGTAGATTAGATAAAATGGATGTAGAGTGGATAAAATGGATGTAGAGTTGATAAAATGGATGTAAAGTGGATAAAATGGATGTAGAGTTAATAAAAATGGATGTAGAGTGGATAAAATGGATGTAGAGTGGATAAAAATGGATGTAGAGTGGATAAAATGGATGTAGAGATGATAACAATGGATGTAGAGTGGATAAAATGGATGTAGAGTAGATAAAATGGATGTAGAGTGGATAAAATGGATGTAGAGTGGATAAAATGGTTGTAGAGTGGATAAAATGGATGTAGAGTGGATAAAATGGATGTAGAATGGATAAAATGGATGTAAAGTGGATAAAAATGGATGTCGAGTGGATAAAATGGATGTAGAGTGGATAAAATGGATGTACAGTTAATAAAAATGGATGTAGAGTGGATATAATGGATGTAGAGTTGATAAAATGGATGTAAAGTGGATAAAATGGATGTAGAGTTAATAAAAATGGATGTAGTGGGGAAATACTGGATGTAGAGAGGATAAAATGGATGTAGAGTGGATAAAATGGATGTAGAGTTCATAAAAATGGATGTAGAGTGGATAAAAATGGATGTAGGGTGGATAAAATGGATGTTGAGTGGATAAAATGGATGTAGAGTGGATAAAAATGGATGTAGAGTGGATAAAATGGATGTAGAGTGGATAAAATGGATGTAGAGTGGATAAAAATGGATGTAGAGTGGATAAAAATGGATGTAGATTGGATAAAATGGATGTAGATTGGATAAAATGGATGTAGAGTGGATAAAAATGGATGTAGAGTGGATAAAATGGATGTAGAGTGGATAAAATGGTTGTAGAGTGGATAAAATGGATGTAAAGTGGATAAAAATGGATGTCGAGTGGATAAAATGGATGTAGAGTGGATAAAATGGATGTACAGTTAATAAAAATGGATGTAGAGTGGATATAATGGATGTAGAGTTGATAAAATGGATGTAAAGTGGATAAAATGGATGTAGAGTTAATAAAAATGGATGTAGTGTGGAAATACTGGATGTAGAGAGGATAAAATGGATGTAGAGTGGATAAAATGGATGTAGAGTTCATAAAAATGGATGTAGAGTGGATAAAAATGGATGTAGGGTGGATAAAATGGATGTTGAGTGGATAAAATTGATGTAGAGTGGATAAAAATGGATGTAGAGTGGATGAAATGGATGTAGAGTGGATAAAATGGATGTAGAGTGGATAAAAATGGATGTAGAGTGGATAAAAATGGATGTAGATTGGATAAAATGGATGTAGAGTGGATAAAATGGATGTAGAGTTGATAAAATGGTTGTAAAGTGGATAAAATGGATGTAGAGTTAATAAAAATGGATGTAGAGTGGATAAAATGGATGTAGAGTGGATAAAAATGGATGTAGAGTGGATAAAATGGATGTAGAGATGAAAAAAATGGATGTAGAGTGGATAAAATGGATGTAGAGTAGATAAAATGGATGTAGAGTGGATAAAATGGATGTAGAGTTAATAAAATTGCATGTAGAGTGGATAAAATGGATGTAGAGTTGATAAAAATGGATGTAGAGTGGATAAAAATGGATGTAGATTGGATAAAATGGATGTAGAGTTGATAAAAATGGATGTAGAGTGGATAAAAATGGATGTAGATTGGATAACATGGATGTAGAGTGGATAAAAATGGATGTAGAGTGGATAAAATGGATGTAGAGTGGATAAAATGGATGTAGAGATGAAAAAAATGGATGTAGAGTGGATAAAATGGATGTAGAGTAGATAAAATGGATGTAGAGTGGATAAAATGGATGTAGAGTTAATAAAATTGCATGTAGAGTGGATAAAATGGATGTAGAGTGGATAAAATGGATGTAGAATGGATAAAATGGATGTAAAGTGGATAAAAATGGATGTCGAGTGGATAAAATGGATGTAGAGTGGATAAAATGGATGTACAGTTAATAAAAATGGATGTAGAGTGGATATAATGGATGTAGAGTTGATAAAATGGATGTAAAGTGGATAAAATGGATGTAGAGTTAATAAAAATGGATGTAGTGTGGAAATACTGGATGTAGAGAGGATAAAATGGATGTAGAGTGGATAAAATGGATGTAGAGTTAATAAAATTGCATGTAGAGTGGATAAAATGGATGTAGAGTTGATAAAAATGGATGTAGAGTGGATAAAAATGGATGTAGATTGGATAAAATGGATGTAGAGTTGATAAAAATGGATGTAGAGTGGATAAAAATGGATGTAGATTGGATAAAATGGATGTAGAGTGGATAAAATGGATGTAGAGTTAATAAAAATGGATGTAGAGTGGATAAAATGGATGTAGAGTGGATAAAAATGGATGTAGAGTGGATAAAATGGATGTAGAGATGATAACAATGGATGTAGAGTGGATAAAATGGATGTAGAGTAGATAAAATGGATGTAGAGTGGATAAAATGGATGTAGAGTGGATAAAATGGTTGTAGAGTGGATAAAATGGATGTAGAGTGGATAAAATGGATGTAGAATGGATAAAATGGATGTAAAGTGGATAAAAATGGATGTCGAGTGGATAAAATGGATGTAGAGTGGATAAAATGGATGTACAGTTAATAAAAATGGATGTAGAGTGGATATAATGGATGTAGAGTTGATAAAATGGATGTAAAGTGGATAAAATGGATGTAGAGTTAATAAAAATGGATGTAGTGGGGAAATACTGGATGTAGAGAGGATAAAATGGATGTAGAGTGGATAAAATGGATGTAGAGTTCATAAAAATGGATGTAGAGTGGATAAAAATGGATGTAGGGTGGATAAAATGGATGTTGAGTGGATAAAATGGATGTAGAGTGGATAAAAATGGATGTAGAGTGGATAAAATGGATGTAGAGTGGATAAAATGGATGTAGAGTGGATAAAAATGGATGTAGAGTGGATAAAAATGGATGTAGATTGGATAAAATGGATGTAGATTGGATAAAATGGATGTAGAGTGGATAAAAATGGATGTAGAGTGGATAAAATGGATGTAGAGTGGATAAAATGGTTGTAGAGTGGATAAAATGGATGTAAAGTGGATAAAAATGGATGTCGAGTGGATAAAATGGATGTAGAGTGGATAAAATGGATGTACAGTTAATAAAAATGGATGTAGAGTGGATATAATGGATGTAGAGTTGATAAAATGGATGTAAAGTGGATAAAATGGATGTAGAGTTAATAAAAATGGATGTAGTGTGGAAATACTGGATGTAGAGAGGATAAAATGGATGTAGAGTGGATAAAATGGATGTAGAGTTCATAAAAATGGATGTAGAGTGGATAAAAATGGATGTAGGGTGGATAAAATGGATGTTGAGTGGATAAAATTGATGTAGAGTGGATAAAAATGGATGTAGAGTGGATGAAATGGATGTAGAGTGGATAAAATGGATGTAGAGTGGATAAAAATGGATGTAGAGTGGATAAAAATGGATGTAGATTGGATAAAATGGATGTAGAGTGGATAAAATGGATGTAGAGTTGATAAAATGGTTGTAAAGTGGATAAAATGGATGTAGAGTTAATAAAAATGGATGTAGAGTGGATAAAATGGATGTAGAGTGGATAAAAATGGATGTAGAGTGGATAAAATGGATGTAGAGATGAAAAAAATGGATGTAGAGTGGATAAAATGGATGTAGAGTAGATAAAATGGATGTAGAGTGGATAAAATGGATGTAGAGTTCATAAAAATGGATGTAGAGTGGATAAAAATGGATGAAGATTGGATAAAATGGATGTAGAGTGGATAAAAATGGATGTAGAGTGGATAAAAATGGATGTAGAGTTCATTAAAATGGATGTAGAGTGGATAAAAATGGATGAAGATTGGATAAAATGGATGTAGAGTGGATAAAAATGGATGTAGAGTGGATAAAAATGGATGTAGAGTGGATAAAAATGGATGTAGAGTGGATAAAATGGATGTAGAGTTGATAAAATGGATGTAAAGTGGATAAAATGGATGTAGAGTTAATAAAAATGGATGTAGAGTGGATAAAATGGGTGTAGAGTGGATAAAAATGGATGTAGAGTGGATAAAATGGATGTAGAGTGGATAAAATGGTTGTAGAGTGGATAAAATGGATGTAGAGTGGATAAAATGGATGTAGAATGGATAAAATGGATGTAAAGTGGATAAAAATGGATGTCGAGTGGATAAAATGGATGTAGAGTGGATAAAATGGATGTACAGTTAATAAAAATGGATGTAGAGTGGATATAATGGATGTAGAGTTGATAAAATGGATGTAAAGTGGATAAAATGGATGTAGAGTTAATAAAAATGGATGTAGTGTGGAAATACTGGATGTAGAGAGGATAAAATGGATGTAGAGTGGATAAAATGGATGTAGAGTTAATAAAATTGGATGTAGAGTGGATAAAATGGATGTAGAGTTGATAAAAATGGATGTAGAGTGGATAAAAATGGATGTAGATTGGATAAAATGGATGTAGAGTTGATAAAAATGGATGTAGAGTGGATAAAAATGGATGTAGATTGGATAAAATGGATGTAGAGTGGATAAAAATGGATGTAGAGTGGATAAAATGGATGTAGAGTGGATAAAATGGTTGTAGAGTGGATAAAATGGATGTAGAGTGGATAAAATGGATGTAGAATGGATAAAATGGATGTAAAGTGGATAAAAATGGATGTCGAGTGGATAAAATGGATGTAGAGTGGATAAAATGGATGTACAGTTAATAAAAATGGATGTAGAGTGGATATAATGGATGTAGAGTTGATAAAATGGATGTAAAGTGGATAAAATGGATGTAGAGTTAATAAAAATGGATGTAGTGTGGAAATACTGGATGTAGAGAGGATAAAATGGATGTAGAGTGGATAAAATGGATGTAGAGTTAATAAAATTGGATGGAGAGTGGATGAAATGGATGTAGAGTGGATAAAATGGATGTAGAGTGGATAAAAATGGATGTAGATTGGATAAAATGGATGTAGAGTGGATAAAAATGGATGTAGAGTATATAAATTGGATGTAGAGTATATAAAATGGATGTAGAGTGGATAAAAATGGATGTAGATTGGATAAAATGGATGTGGAGTGGATAACAATGGATGTAGAGAGGATAAAATGGATGTAGGGTGGATAAAATGGATGTAGAATGGATAAAATGGATGTAAAGTGGATAAAAATGGATGTCGAGTGGATAAAATGGATGTAGAGTGGATAAAATGGATGTACAGTTAATAAAAATGGATGTAGAGTGGATATAATGGATGTAGAGTTGATAAAATGGATGTAAAGTGGATAAAATGGATGTAGAGTTAATAAAAATGGATGTAGTGTGGAAATACTGGATGTAGAGAGGATAAAATGGATGTAGAGTGGATAAAATGGATGTAGAGTTAATAAAATTGCATGTAGAGTGGATAAAATGGATGTAGAGTTGATAAAAATGGATGTAGAGTGGATAAAAATGGATGTAGATTGGATAAAATGGATGTAGAGTTGATAAAAATGGATGTAGAGTGGATAAAAATGGATGTAGATTGGATAAAATGGATGTAGAGTGGATAAAAATGGATGTAGAGTGGATAAAATGGATGTAGAGTGGATAAAATGGTTGTAGAGTGGATAAAATGGATGTAAAGTGGATAAAAATGGATGTCGAGTGGATAAAATGGATGTAGAGTGGATAAAATGGATGTACAGTTAATAAAAATGGATGTAGAGTGGATATAATGGATGTAGAGTTGATAAAATGGATGTAAAGTGGATAAAATGGATGTAGAGTTAATAAAAATGGATGTAGTGTGGAAATACTGGATGTAGAGAGGATAAAATGGATGTAGAGTGGATAAAATGGATGTAGAGTTCATAAAAATGGATGTAGAGTGGATAAAAATGGATGTAGGGTGGATAAAATGGATGTTGAGTGGATAAAATTGATGTAGAGTGGATAAAAATGGATGTAGAGTGGATGAAATGGATGTAGAGTGGATAAAATGGATGTAGAGTGGATAAAAATGGATGTAGAGTGGATAAAAATGGATGTAGATTGGATAAAATGGATGTAGAGTGGATAAAATGGATGTAGAGTTGATAAAATGGTTGTAAAGTGGATAAAATGGATGTAGAGTTAATAAAAATGGATGTAGAGTGGATAAAATGGATGTAGAGTGGATAAAAATGGATGTAGAGTGGATAAAATGGATGTAGAGATGAAAAAAATGGATGTAGAGTGGATAAAATGGATGTAGAGTAGATAAAATGGATGTAGAGTGGATAAAATGGATGTAGAGTTCATAAAAATGGATGTAGAGTGGATAAAAATGGATGAAGATTGGATAAAATGGATGTAGAGTGGATAAAAATGGATGTAGAGTGGATAAAAATGGATGTAGAGTTCATTAAAATGGATGTAGAGTGGATAAAAATGGATGAAGATTGGATAAAATGGATGTAGAGTGGATAAAAATGGATGTAGAGTGGATAAAAATGGATGTAGAGTGGATAAAAATGGATGTAGAGTGGATAAAATGGATGTAGAGTTGATAAAATGGATGTAAAGTGGATAAAATGGATGTAGAGTTAATAAAAATGGATGTAGAGTGGATAAAATGGGTGTAGAGTGGATAAAAATGGATGTAGAGTGGATAAAATGGATGTAGAGTGGATAAAATGGTTGTAGAGTGGATAAAATGGATGTAGAGTGGATAAAATGGATGTAGAATGGATAAAATGGATGTAAAGTGGATAAAAATGGATGTCGAGTGGATAAAATGGATGTAGAGTGGATAAAATGGATGTACAGTTAATAAAAATGGATGTAGAGTGGATATAATGGATGTTGAGTTGATAAAATGGATGTAAAGTGGATAAAATGGATGTAGAGTTAATAAAAATGGATGTAGTGTGGAAATACTGGATGTAGAGAGGATAAAATGGATGTAGAGTGGATAAAATGGATGTAGAGTTAATAAAATTGCATGTAGAGTGGATAAAATGGATGTAGAGTTGATAAAAATGGATGTAGAGTGGATAAAAATGGATGTAGATTGGATAAAATGGATGTAGAGTTGATAAAAATGGATGTAGAGTGGATAAAAATGGATGTAGATTGGATAAAATGGATGTAGAGTGGATAAAAATGGATGTAGAGTGGATAAAATGGATGTAGAGTGGATAAAATGGTTGTAGAGTGGATAAAATGGATGTAGAGTGGATAAAATGGATGTAGAATGGATAAAATGGATGTAAAGTGGATAAAAATGGATGTCGAGTGGATAAAATGGATGTAGAGTGGATAAAATGGATGTACAGTTAATAAAAATGGATGTAGAGTGGATATAATGGATGTAGAGTTGATAAAATGGATGTAAAGTGGATAAAATGGATGTAGAGTTAATAAAAATGGATGTAGTGTGGAAATACTGGATGTAGAGAGGATAAAATGGATGTAGAGTGGATAAAATGGATGTAGAGTGGATAAAAATGGATGAAGATTGGATAAAATGGATGTAGAGTGGATAAAAATGGATGTAGAGTGGATAAAATGGATGTAGAGTTAATAAAAATGGATGTAGAGTGGATAAAATGGATGTAGAGTGGATAAAAATGGATGTAGAGTGGATAAAATGGATGTAGAGATGATAACAATGGATGTAGAGTGGATAAAATGGATGTAGAGTAGATAAAATGGATGTAGAGTGGATAAAATGGATGTAGAGTGGATAAAATGGTTGTAGAGTGGATAAAATGGATGTAGAGTGGATAAAATGGATGTAGAATGGATAAAATGGATGTAAAGTGGATAAAAATGGATGTCGAGTGGATAAAATGGATGTAGAGTGGATAAAATGGATGTACAGTTAATAAAAATGGATGTAGAGTGGATAAAAATGGATGTAGATTGGATAACATGGAAGTAGAGTGGATAAAATGGATGTAGAGTTAATAAAAATGGATGTAGAGTGGATAAAATGGATGTAGAGTGGATAAAAATGGATGTAGAGTGGATAAAATGGATGTAGAGATGATAACAATGGATGTAGAGTGGATAAAATGGATGTAGAGTAGATAAAATGGATGTAGAGTGGATAAAATGGATGTAGAGTGGATAAAATGGTTGTAGAGTGGATAAAATGGATGTAGAGTGAATAAAATAGATGTAGAGTGGATAAAATTGATGTAGAGTGTATAAAATGGATGTAGAGTGGATAAAAATGGATGTAGATTGGATAAAATGGATGTAGAGTGGATAAAAATGGATGTAGAGTATATAAATTGGATGTAGAGTATATAAAATGGATGTAGAGTGGATAAAAATGGATGTAGATTGGATAAAATGGATGTGGAGTGGATAACAATGGATGTAGAGAGGATAAAAATGGATGTAGATTGGATAAAATGGATGTAGAGTGGATAAAATGGATGTAGAGTTGATAAAATGGATGTAAAGTGGATAAAAATGGATGTAGAGTGGATAAAATGGATGTAGATTGGATAAAATGGATGTAGAGTGGATAAAAATGGATGTAGAGTATATAAATTGGATGTAGAGTATATAAAATGGATGTTGAGTGGATAAAAATGGATGTAGATTGGATAAAATGGATGTAGAGTGGATAAAAATGGATGTAGAGTATATAAATTGGATGTAGAGTATATAAAATGGATGTAGAGTGGATAAAAATGGATGTAGAGTGGATAAAATGGATGTAGAGTGGATAAAATGGATGTAGAGTGGATAAAAATGGATGTAGAGTGGATAAAATGGATGTAGAGTGCATAAAAATGGATGTTGAGTGGATAAAATGGATGTAGAGTAGATAAAATGGATGTAAAGTGGATAAAAATGGATGTAGAGTGGATAAAATGGATGTAGAGTGGATAAAATGGATGTAGAGTGGATAAAAATGGATGTAGAGTGGAGAAAATGGATGTAGAGTGTATAAAATGGATGTAGAGTGAATAAAATGGATGTAGAGTGGATAAAATTGATGTAGAGTGTATAAAATGGATGTAGAGTGGATAAAAATGGATGTAGAGTGGATAAAAATGGATGTAGATTGGATAAAATGGATGTAGAGTTGATAAAATGGATGTAGAGTTGATAAAATGGATGTAAAGTGGATAAAATGGATGTAGAGTTAATAAAATTAGATGTAGAGTGGATAAAATGGATGTAGAGTTGATAAAAATGGATGTAGAGTGGATAAAAATGGATGTAGATTGGATAAAATAGATGTAGAGTGGATAAAAATGGATGTAGAGTTGATAAAAATGGAAGTAGAGTGGATAAAATGGATGTAGAGTAGATAAAATGGATGTAGAGTGGATAAAATGGATGTAGAGTTCATAAAAATGGATGTAGATTAGATAAAATGGATGTAGAGTGGATAAAATGGATGTAGAGTTGATAAAATGGATGTAAAGTGGATAAAATGGATGTAGAGTTAATAAAAATGGATGTAGAGTGGATAAAATGGATGTAGAGTGGATAAAAATGGATGTAGAGTGGATAAAATGGATGTAGAGATGATAACAATGGATGTAGAGTGGATAAAATGGATGTAGAGTAGATAAAATGGATGTAGAGTGGATAAAATGGATGTAGAGTGGATAAAATGGTTGTAGAGTGGATAAAATGGATGTAGAGTGGATAAAATGGATGTAGAATGGATAAAATGGATGTAAAGTGGATAAAAATGGATGTCGAGTGGATAAAATGGATGTAGAGTGGATAAAATGGATGTACAGTTAATAAAAATGGATGTAGAGTGGATATAATGGATGTAGAGTTGATAAAATGGATGTAAAGTGGATAAAATGGATGTAGAGTTAATAAAAATGGATGTAGTGGGGAAATACTGGATGTAGAGAGGATAAAATGGATGTAGAGTGGATAAAATGGATGTAGAGTTCATAAAAATGGATGTAGAGTGGATAAAAATGGATGTAGGGTGGATAAAATGGATGTTGAGTGGATAAAATGGATGTAGAGTGGATAAAAATGGATGTAGAGTGGATAAAATGGATGTAGAGTGGATAAAATGGATGTAGAGTGGATAAAAATGGATGTAGAGTGGATAAAAATGGATGTAGATTGGATAAAATGGATGTAGATTGGATAAAATGGATGTAGAGTGGATAAAAATGGATGTAGAGTGGATAAAATGGATGTAGAGTGGATAAAATGGTTGTAGAGTGGATAAAATGGATGTAAAGTGGATAAAAATGGATGTCGAGTGGATAAAATGGATGTAGAGTGGATAAAATGGATGTACAGTTAATAAAAATGGATGTAGAGTGGATATAATGGATGTAGAGTTGATAAAATGGATGTAAAGTGGATAAAATGGATGTAGAGTTAATAAAAATGGATGTAGTGTGGAAATACTGGATGTAGAGAGGATAAAATGGATGTAGAGTGGATAAAATGGATGTAGAGTTCATAAAAATGGATGTAGAGTGGATAAAAATGGATGTAGGGTGGATAAAATGGATGTTGAGTGGATAAAATTGATGTAGAGTGGATAAAAATGGATGTAGAGTGGATGAAATGGATGTAGAGTGGATAAAATGGATGTAGAGTGGATAAAAATGGATGTAGAGTGGATAAAAATGGATGTAGATTGGATAAAATGGATGTAGAGTGGATAAAATGGATGTAGAGTTGATAAAATGGTTGTAAAGTGGATAAAATGGATGTAGAGTTAATAAAAATGGATGTAGAGTGGATAAAATGGATGTAGAGTGGATAAAAATGGATGTAGAGTGGATAAAATGGATGTAGAGATGAAAAAAATGGATGTAGAGTGGATAAAATGGATGTAGAGTAGATAAAATGGATGTAGAGTGGATAAAATGGATGTAGAGTTAATAAAATTGGATGTAGAGTGGATAAAATGGATGTAGAGTTGATAAAAATGGATGTAGAGTGGATAAAAATGGATGTAGATTGGATAAAATGGATGTAGAGTTGATAAAAATGGATGTAGAGTGGATAAAAATGGATGTAGATTGGATAACATGGATGTAGAGTGGATAAAAATGGATGTAGAGTGGATAAAATGGATGTAGAGTGGATAAAATGGTTGTAGAGTGGATAAAATGGATGTAGAGTGGATAAAATGGATGTAGAATGGATAAAATGGATGTAAAGTGGATAAAAATGGATGTCGAGTGGATAAAATGGATGTAGAGTGGATAAAATGGATGTACAGTTAATAAAAATGGATGTAGAGTGGATATAATGGATGTAGAGTTGATAAAATGGATGTAAAGTGGATAAAATGGATGTAGAGTTAATAAAAATGGATGTAGTGTGGAAATACTGGATGTAGAGAGGATAAAATGGATGTAGAGTGGATAAAATGGATGTAGAGTTAATAAAATTGCATGTAGAGTGGATAAAATGGATGTAGAGTTGATAAAAATGGATGTAGAGTGGATAAAAATGGATGTAGATTGGATAAAATGGATGTAGAGTTGATAAAAATGGATGTAGAGTGGATAAAAATGGATGTAGATTGGATAACATGGATGTAGAGTGGATAAAATGGATGTAGAGTTAATAAAAATGGATGTAGAGTGGATAAAATGGATGTAGAGTGGATAAAAATGGATGTAGAGTGGATAAAATGGATGTAGAGATGATAACAATGGATGTAGAGTGGATAAAATGGATGTAGAGTAGATAAAATGGATGTAGAGTGGATAAAATGGATGTAGAGTGGATAAAATGGTTGTAGAGTGGATAAAATGGATGTAGAGTGGATAAAATGGATGTAGAATGGATAAAATGGATGTAAAGTGGATAAAAATGGATGTCGAGTGGATAAAATGGATGTAGAGTGGATAAAATGGATGTACAGTTAATAAAAATGGATGTAGAGTGGATATAATGGATGTAGAGTTGATAAAATGGATGTAAAGTGGATAAAATGGATGTAGAGTTAATAAAAATGGATGTAGTGGGGAAATACTGGATGTAGAGAGGATAAAATGGATGTAGAGTGGATAAAATGGATGTAGAGTTCATAAAAATGGATGTAGAGTGGATAAAAATGGATGTAGGGTGGATAAAATGGATGTAGAGTGGATAAAATGGATGTAGAGTGGATAAAAATGGATGTAGAGTGGATAAAATGGATGTAGAGTGGATAAAATGGATGTAGAGTGGATAAAAATGGATGTAGAGTGGATAAAAATGGATGTAGATTGGATAAAATGGATGTAGATTGGATAAAATGGATGTAGAGTGGATAAAAATGGATGTAGAGTGGATAAAATGGATGTAGAGTGGATAAAATGGTTGTAGAGTGGATAAAATGGATGTAAAGTGGATAAAAATGGATGTCGAGTGGATAAAATGGATGTAGAGTGGATAAAATGGATGTACAGTTAATAAAAATGGATGTAGAGTGGATATAATGGATGTAGAGTTGATAAAATGGATGTAAAGTGGATAAAATTGATGTAGAGTTAATAAAAATGGATGTAGTGTGGAAATACTGGATGTAGAGAGGATAAAATGGATGTAGAGTGGATAAAATGGATGTAGAGTTCATAAAAATGGATGTAGAGTGGATAAAAATGGATGTAGGGTGGATAAAATGGATGTTGAGTGGATAAAATTGATGTAGAGTGGATAAAAATGGATGTAGAGTGGATGAAATGGATGTAGAGTGGATAAAATGGATGTAGAGTGGATAAAAATGGATGTAGAGTGGATAAAAATGGATGTAGATTGGATAAAATGGATGTAGAGTGGATAAAATGGATGTAGAGTTGATAAAATGGTTGTAAAGTGGATAAAATGGATGTAGAGTTAATAAAAATGGATGTAGAGTGGATAAAATGGATGTAGAGTGGATAAAAATGGATGTAGAGTGGATAAAATGGATGTAGAGATGAAAAAAATGGATGTAGAGTGGATAAAATGGATGTAGAGTAGATAAAATGGATGTAGAGTGGATAAAATGGATGTAGAGTTCATAAAAATGGATGTAGAGTGGATAAAAATGGATGAAGATTGGATAAAATGGATGTAGAGTGGATAAAAATGGATGTAGAGTGGATAAAAATGGATGTAGAGTTCATTAAAATGGATGTAGAGTGGATAAAAATGGATGAAGATTGGATAAAATGGATGTAGAGTGGATAAAAATGGATGTAGAGTGGATAAAAATGGATGTAGAGTGGATAAAAATGGATGTAGAGTGGATAAAATGGATGTAGAGTTGATAAAATGGATGTAAAGTGGATAAAATGGATGTAGAGTTAATAAAAATGGATGTAGAGTGGATAAAATGGGTGTAGAGTGGATAAAAATGGATGTAGAGTGGATAAAATGGATGTAGAGTGGATAAAATGGTTGTAGAGTGGATAAAATGGATGTAGAGTGGATAAAATGGATGTAGAATGGATAAAATGGATGTAAAGTGGATAAAAATGGATGTCGAGTGGATAAAATGGATGTAGAGTGGATAAAATGGATGTACAGTTAATAAAAATGGATGTAGAGTGGATATAATGGATGTAGAGTTGATAAAATGGATGTAAAGTGGATAAAATGGATGTAGAGTTAATAAAAATGGATGTAGTGTGGAAATACTGGATGTAGAGAGGATAAAATGGATGTAGAGTGGATAAAATGGATGTAGAGTTAATAAAATTGCATGTAGAGTGGATAAAATGGATGTAGAGTTGATAAAAATGGATGTAGAGTGGATAAAAATGGATGTAGATTGGATAAAATGGATGTAGAGTTGATAAAAATGGATGTAGAGTGGATAAAAATGGATGTAGATTGGATAAAATGGATGTAGAGTGGATAAAAATGGATGTAGAGTGGATAAAATGGATGTAGAGTGGATAAAATGGTTGTAGAGTGGATAAAATGGATGTAGAGTGGATAAAATGGATGTAGAATGGATAAAATGGATGTAAAGTGGATAAAAATGGATGTCGAGTGGATAAAATGGATGTAGAGTGGATAAAATGGATGTACAGTTAATAAAAATGGATGTAGAGTGGATATAATGGATGTAGAGTTGATAAAATGGATGTAAAGTGGATAAAATGGATGTAGAGTTAATAAAAATGGATGTAGTGTGGAAATACTGGATGTAGAGAGGATAAAATGGATGTAGAGTGGATAAAATGGATGTAGAGTTAATAAAATTGGATGTAGAGTGGATGAAATGGATGTAGAGTGGATAAAATGGATGTAGAGTGGATAAAAATGGATGTAGATTGGATAAAATGGATGTAGAGTGGATAAAAATGGATGTAGAGTATATAAATTGGATGTAGAGTATATAAAATGGATGTAGAGTGGATAAAAATGGATGTAGATTGGATAAAATGGATGTGGAGTGGATAACAATGGATGTAGAGAGGATAAAATGGATGTAGGGTGGATAAAATGGATGTAGAATGGATAAAATGGATGTAAAGTGGATAAAAATGGATGTCGAGTGGATAAAATGGATGTAGAGTGGATAAAATGGATGTACAGTTAATAAAAATGGATGTAGAGTGGATATAATGGATGTAGAGTTGATAAAATGGATGTAAAGTGGATAAAATGGATGTAGAGTTAATAAAAATGGATGTAGTGTGGAAATACTGGATGTAGAGAGGATAAAATGGATGTAGAGTGGATAAAATGGATGTAGAGTTAATAAAATTGCATGTAGAGTGGATAAAATGGATGTAGAGTTGATAAAAATGGATGTAGAGTGGATAAAAATGGATGTAGATTGGATAAAATGGATGTAGAGTTGATAAAAATGGATGTAGAGTGGATACAAATGGATGTAGATTGGATAAAATGGATGTAGAGTGGATAAAAATGGATGTAGAGTGGATAAAATGGATGTAGAGTGGATAAAATGGTTGTAGAGTGGATAAAATGGATGTAAAGTGGATAAAAATGGATGTCGAGTGGATAAAATGGATGTAGAGTGGATAAAATGGATGTACAGTTAATAAAAATGGATGTAGAGTGGATATAATGGATGTAGAGTTGATAAAATGGATGTAAAGTGGATAAAATGGATGTAGAGTTAATAAAAATGGATGTAGTGTGGAAATACTGGATGTAGAGAGGATAAAATGGATGTAGAGTGGATAAAATGGATGTAGAGTTCATAAAAATGGATGTAGAGTGGATAAAAATGGATGAAGATTGGATAAAATGGATGTAGAGTGGATAAAAATGGATGTAGAGTGGATAAAAATGGATGTAGAGTTCATTAAAATGGATGTAGAGTGGATAAAAATGGATGAAGATTGGATAAAATGGATGTAGAGTGGATAAAAATGGATGTAGAGTGGATAAAAATGGATGTAGGGTGGATAAAATGGATGTTGAGTGGATAAAATGGATGTAGAGTGGATAAAAATGGATGTAGAGTGGATGAAATGGATGTAGAGTGGATAAAATGGATGTAGAGTGGATAAAAATGGATGTAGAGTGGATAAAAATGGATGTAGATTGGATAAAATGGATGTAGAGTGGATAAAATGGATGTAGAGTTGATAAAATGGTTGTAAAGTGGATAAAATGGATGTAGAGTTAATAAAAATGGATGTAGAGTGGATAAAATGGATGTAGAGTGGATAAAAATGGATGTAGAGTGGATAAAATGGATGTAGAGATGAAAAAAATGGATGTAGAGTGGATAAAATGGATGTAGAGTAGATAAAATGGATGTAGAGTGGATAAAATGGATGTAGAGTGGATAAAAATGGATGTAGAGTGGATAAAATGGATGTAGAGTGGATAAAATGGATGTAGGGTGGATAAAAAAGGATGTAGAGTGGATAAAATGGATGTAGAGTGTTTAAAATGGATGTAGAGTGAATAAAATAGATGTAGAGTGGATAAAATTGATGTAGAGTGTATAAAATGGATGTAGAGTGGATAAAAATGGATGTAGAGTGGATAAAAATGGATGAAGATTGGATAAAATGGATGTAGAGTGGATAAAAATGGATGTAGAGTGGATAAAAATGGATGTAGAGTTCATTAAAATGGATGTAGAGTGGATAAAAATGGATGAAGATTGGATAAAATGGATGTAGAGTGGATAAAAATGGATGTAGAGTGGATAAAAATGGATGTAGAGTGGATAAAAATGGATGTAGAGTGGATAAAATGGATGTAGAGTTGATAAAATGGATGTAAAGTGGATAAAATGGATGTAGAGTTAATAAAAATGGATGTAGAGTGGATAAAATGGGTGTAGAGTGGATAAAAATGGATGTAGAGTGGATAAAATGGATGTAGAGTGGATAAAATGGTTGTAGAGTGGATAAAATGGATGTAGGGTGGATAAAATGGATGTAGAATGGATAAAATGGATGTAAAGTGGATAAAAATGGATGTCGAGTGGATAAAATGGATGTAGAGTGGATAAAATGGATGTACAGTTAATAAAAATGGATGTAGAGTGGATATAATGGATGTAGAGTTGATAAAATGGATGTAAAGTGGATAAAATGGATGTAGAGTTAATAAAAATGGATGTAGTGTGGAAATACTGGATGTAGAGAGGATAAAATGGATGTAGAGTGGATAAAATGGATGTAGAGTTAATAAAATTGCATGTAGAGTGGATAAAATGGATGTAGAGTTGATAAAAATGGATGTAGAGTGGATAAAAATGGATGTAGATTGGATAAAATGGATGTAGAGTTGATAAAAATGGATGTAGAGTGGATAAAAATGGATGTAGATTGGATAAAATGGATGTAGAGTGGATAAAAATGGATGTAGAGTGGATAAAATGGATGTAGAGTGGATAAAATGGTTGTAGAGTGGATAAAATGGATGTAGAGTGGATAAAATGGATGTAGAATGGATAAAATGGATGTAAAGTGGATAAAAATGGATGTCGAGTGGATAAAATGGATGTAGAGTGGATAAAATGGATGTACAGTTAATAAAAATGGATGTAGAGTGGATATAATGGATGTAGAGTTGATAAAATGGATGTAAAGTGGATAAAATGGATGTAGAGTTAATAAAAATGGATGAAGTGTGGAAATACTGGATGTAGAGAGGATAAAATGGATGTAGAGTGGATAAAATGGATGTAGAGTTAATAAAATTGGATGGAGAGTGGATGAAATGGATGTAGAGTGGATAAAATGGATGTAGAGTGGATAAAAATGGATGTAGAGTGGATAAAATGGATGTAGAGTGGATAAAATGGATGTAGGGTGGATAAAAAAGGATGTAGAGTGGATAAAATGGATGTAGAGTGTTTAAAATGGATGTAGAGTGAATAAAATAGATGTAGAGTGGATAAAATTGATGTAGAGTGTATAAAATGGATGTAGAGTGGATAAAAATGGATGTAGAGTGGATAAAAATGGATGTAGATTGGATAAAATGGATGTAGAGTGGATAAAATGGATGTAGAGTTGATAAAATGGATGTAAAGTGGATAAAATGGATGTAGAGTTAATAAAATTGGATGTAGAGTGGATAAAATGGATGTAGAGTTGATAAAAATGGGTGTAGAGTGGATAAAAATGGATGTAGATTGGATAAAATGGATGTAGAGTGGATAAAAATGGATGTAGAGTATATAAATTGGATGTAGAGTATATAAAATGGATGTAGAGTGGATAAAAATGGATGTCGAGTGGATAAAATGGATGTAGAGTGGATAAAAATGGATGTAGATTGGATAAAATGGATGTAGAGTGGATAAAAATGGATGTAGAGTATATAAATTGGATGTAGAGTATATAAAATGGATGTAGAGTGGATAAAAATGGATGTCGAGTGGATAAAATGGATGTAGAGTGGATAAAAATGGATATAGATTGGATAAAATGGATGTAGAGTGGATAAAAATGGATGTAGAGTATATAAATTGGATGTAGAGTATATAAAATGGATGTAGAGTGGATAAAAATGGATGTAGATTGGATAAAATGGATGTGGAGTGGATAACAATGGATGTAGAGAGGATAAAAATGGATGTAGATTGGATAAAATGGATGTAGAGTGGATAAAATGGATGTAGAGTTGATAAAATGGATGTAAAGTGGATAAAATGGATGTAGAGTTAATAAAATTGAATGTAGAGTGGATAAAATGGATGTAGAGTTGATAAAAATGGATGTTGAGTGGATAAAATGGATGTAGAGTAGATAAAATGGATGTAAAGTGGATAAAAATGGATGTAGAGTGGATAAAATGGATGTAGAGTGGATAAAATGGATGTAGAGTTGATAAAAATGGATGTAGAGTGGATAAAAATGGATGTAGATTGGATAAAATGGATGTAGAGTGGATAAAAATGGATGTAGAGTATATAAATTGGATGTAGAGTATATAAAATGGATGTTGAGTGGATAAAAATGGATGTAGATTGGATAAAATGGATGTAGAGTGGATAAAAATGGATGTAGAGTATATAAATTGGATGTAGAGTATATAAAATGGATGTAGAGTGGATAAAAATGGATGTAGAGTGGATAAAATGGATGTAGAGTCGATAAAATGGATGTAGAGTGGATAAAAATGGATGTAGAGTGGATAAAATGGATGTAGAGTAGATAAAATGGATGTAAAGTGGATAAAAATGGATGTAGAGTGGATAAAATGGATGTAGAGTGGATAAAATGGATGTAGAGTGGATAAAAATGGATGTAGAGTGGAGAAAATGGATGTAGAGTGTATAAAATGGATGTAGAGTGAATAAAATGGATGTAGAGTGGATAAAATTGATGTAGAGTGTATAAAATGGATGTAGAGTGGATAAAAATGGATGTAGAGTGGATAAAAATGGATGTAGATTGGATAAAATGGATGTAGAGTTGATAAAATGGATGTAGAGTTGATAAAATGGATGTAAAGTGGATAAAATGGATGTAGAGTTAATAAAATTGGATGTAGAGTGGATAAAATGGATGTAGAGTTGATAAAAATGGATGTAGAGTGGATAAAAATGGATGTAGATTGGATAAAATAGATGTAGAGTGGATAAAAATGGATGTAGAGTTGATAAAAATGGAAGTAGAGTGGATAAAATGGATGTAGAGTAGATAAAATGGATGTAGAGTGGATAAAATGGATGTAGAGTTCATAAAAATGGATGTAGATTAGATAAAATGGATGTAGAGTGGATAAAATGGATGTAGAGTTGATAAAATGGATGTAAAGTGGATAAAATGGATGTAGAGTTAATAAAAATGGATGTAGAGTGGATAAAATGGATGTAGAGTGGATAAAAATGGATGTAGAGTGGATAAAATGGATGTAGAGATGATAACAATGGATGTAGAGTGGATAAAATGGATGTAGAGTAGATAAAATGGATGTAGAGTGGATAAAATGGATGTAGAGTGGATAAAATGGTTGTAGAGTGGATAAAATGGATGTAGAGTGGATAAAATGGATGTAGAGTGGATAAAATGGATGTAGGGTGGATAAAAAAGGATGTAGAGTGGATAAAATGGATGTAGAGTGTTTAAAATGGATGTAGAGTGAATAAAATAGATGTAGAGTGGATAAAATTGATGTAGAGTGTATAAAATGGATGTAGAGTGGATAAAAATGGATGTAGAGTGGATAAAAATGGATGTAGATTGGATAAAATGGATGTAGAGTGGATAAAATGGATGTAGAGTTGATAAAATGGATGTAAAGTGGATAAAATGGATGTAGAGTTAATAAAATTGGATGTAGAGTGGATAAAATGGATGTAGAGTTGATAAAAATGGGTGTAGAGTGGATAAAAATGGATGTAGATTGGATAAAATGGATGTAGAGTGGATAAAAATGGATGTAGAGTATATAAATTGGATGTAGAGTATATAAAATGGATGTAGAGTGGATAAAAATGGATGTCGAGTGGATAAAATGGATGTAGAGTGGATAAAAATGGATGTAGATTGGATAAAATGGATGTAGAGTGGATAAAAATGGATGTAGAGTATATAAATTGGATGTAGAGTATATAAAATGGATGTAGAGTGGATAAAAATGGATGTCGAGTGGATAAAATGGATGTAGAGTGGATAAAAATGGATGTAGATTGGATAAAATGGATGTAGAGTGGATAAAAATGGATGTAGAGTATATAAATTGGATGTAGAGTATATAAAATGGATGTAGAGTGGATAAAAATGGATGTAGATTGGATAAAATGGATGTGGAGTGGATAACAATGGATGTAGAGAGGATAAAAATGGATGTAGATTGGATAAAATGGATGTAGAGTGGATAAAATGGATGTAGAGTTGATAAAATGGATGTAAAGTGGATAAAATGGATGTAGAGTTAATAAAATTGAATGTAGAGTGGATAAAATGGATGTAGAGTTGATAAAAATGGATGTTGAGTGGATAAAATGGATGTAGAGTAGATAAAATGGATGTAAAGTGGATAAAAATGGATGTAGAGTGGATAAAATGGATGTAGAGTGGATAAAATGGATGTAGATTGGATAAAATAGATGTAGAGTGGATAAAAATGGATGTAGAGTTGATAAAAATGGAAGTAGAGTGGATAAAATGGATGTAGAGTAGATAAAATGGATGTAGAGTGGATAAAATGGATGTAGAGTTCATAAAAATGGATGTAGATTAGATAAAATGGATGTAGAGTGGATAAAATGGATGTAGAGTTGATAAAATGGATGTAAAGTGGATAAAATGGATGTAGAGTTAATAAAAATGGATGTAGAGTGGATAAAATGGATGTAGAGTGGATAAAAATGGATGTAGAGTGGATAAAATGGATGTAGAGATGATAACAATGGATGTAGAGTGGATAAAATGGATGTAGAGTAGATAAAATGGATGTAGAGTGGATAAAATGGATGTAGAGCGGATAAAATGGTTGTAGAGTGGATAAAATGGATGTAGAGTGGATAAAAATGGATGAAGATTGGATAAAATGGATGTAGAGTGGATAAAAATGGATGTAGAGTGGATAAAAATGGATGTAGAGTGGATAAAAATGGATGTAGGGTGGATAAAATGGATGTTGAGTGGATAAAATGGATGTAGAGTGGATAAAAATGGATGTAGAGTGGATGAAATGGATGTAGAGTGGATAAAATGGATGTAGAGTGGATAAAAATGGATGTAGAGTGGATAAAAATGGATGTAGATTGGATAAAATGGATGTAGAGTGGATAAAAATGGATGTAGAGTGGATAAAATGGATGTAGAGATGAAAAAAATGGATGTAGAGTGGATAAAATGGATGTAGAGTAGATAAAATGGATGTAGAGTGGATAAAATGGATGTAGAGTTCATAAAAATGGATGTAGAGTGGATAAAAATGGATGAAGATTGGATAAAATGGATGTAGAGTGGATAAAATGGGTGTAGAGTGGATAAAAATGGATGTAGAGTGGATAAAATGGATGTAGAGTGGATAAAATGGTTGTAGAGTGGATAAAATGGATGTAGAGTGGATAAAATGGATGTAGAATGGATAAAATGGATGTAAAGTGGATAAAAATGGATGTCGAGTGGATAAAATGGATGTAGAGTGGATACAATGGATGTACAGTTAATAAAAATGGATGTAGAGTGGATATAATGGATGTAGAGTTGATAAAATGGATGTAAAGTGGATAAAATGGATGTAGAGTTAATAAAAATGGATGTAGTGTGGAAATACTGGATGTAGAGAGGATAAAATGGATGTAGAGTGGATAAAATGGATGTAGAGTTAATAAAATTGCATGTAGAGTGGATAAAATGGATGTAGAGTTGATAAAAATGGATGTAGAGTGGATAAAAATGGATGTAGATTGGATAAAATGGATGTAGAGTTGATAAAAATGGATGTAGAGTGGATAAAAATGGATGTAGATTGGATAAAATGGATGTAGAGTGGATAAAAATGGATGTAGAGTGGATAAAATGGATGTAGAGTGGATAAAATGGTTGTAGAGTGGATAAAATGGATGTAGAGTGGATAAAATGGATGTAGAATGGATAAAATGGATGTAAAGTGGATAAAAATGGATGTCGAGTGGATAAAATGGATGTAGAGTTGATAAAATGGATGTAAAGTGGATAAAATGGATGTAGAGTTAATAAAATTGGATGTAGAGTGGATAAAATGGATGTAGAGTTGATAAAAATGGGTGTAGAGTGGATAAAAATGGATGTAGATTGGATAAAATGGATGTAGAGTGGATAAAAATGGATGTAGAGTATATAAATTGGATGTAGAGTATATAAAATGGATGTAGAGTGGATAAAAATGGATGTCGAGTGGATAAAATGGATGTAGAGTGGATAAAAATGGATGTAGATTGGATAAAATGGATGTAGAGTGGATAAAAATGGATGTAGAGTATATAAATTGGATGTAGAGTATATAAAATGGATGTAGAGTGGATAAAAATGGATGTCGAGTGGATAAAATGGATGTAGAGTGGATAAAAATGGATGTAGATTGGATAAAATGGATGTAGAGTGGATAAAAATGGATGTAGAGTATATAAATTGGATGTAGAGTATATAAAATGGATGTAGAGTGGATAAAAATGGATGTAGATTGGATAAAATGGATGTGGAGTGGATAACAATGGATGTAGAGAGGATAAAAATGGATGTAGATTGGATAAAATGGATGTAGAGTGGATAAAATGGATGTAGAGTTGATAAAATGGATGTAAAGTGGATAAAATGGATGTAGAGTTAATAAAATTGAATGTAGAGTGGATAAAATGGATGTAGAGTTGATAAAAATGGATGTTGAGTGGATAAAATGGATGTAGAGTAGATAAAATGGATGTAAAGTGGATAAAAATGGATGTAGAGTGGATAAAATGGATGTAGAGTGGATAAAATGGATGTAGAGTTGATAAAAATGGATGTAGAGTGGATAAAAATGGATGTAGATTGGATAAAATGGATGTAGAGTGGATAAAAATGGATGTAGAGTATATAAATTGGATGTAGAGTATATAAAATGGATGTTGAGTGGATAAAAATGGATGTAGATTGGATAAAATGGATGTAGAGTGGATAAAAATGGATGTAGAGTATATAAATTGGATGTAGAGTATATAAAATGGATGTAGAGTGGATAAAAATGGATGTAGAGTGGATAAAATGGATGTAGAGTCGATAAAATGGATGTAGAGTGGATAAAAATGGATGTAGAGTGGATAAAATGGATGTAGAGTGCATAAAAATGGATGTTGAGTGGATAAAATGGATGTAGAGTAGATAAAATGGATGTAAAGTGGATAAAAATGGATGTAGAGTGGATAAAATGGATGTAGAGTGGATAAAATGGATGTAGAGTGGATAAAAATGGATGTAGAGTGGAGAAAATGGATGTAGAGTGTATAAAATGGATGTAGAGTGAATAAAATGGATGTAGAGTGGATAAAATTGATGTAGAGTGTATAAAATGGATGTAGAGTGGATAAAAATGGATGTAGAGTGGATAAAAATGGATGTAGATTGGATAAAATGGATGTAGAGTTGATAAAATGGATGTAGA